>OU026156.1:130107181-130768428 GCA_907269105.1 Volucella inanis | reverse complement strand
TCCAATCTCACCAAACACTCAACATAACCTTTTTTGTTGTCAATCCAGGCTTTGAGGTCGGTTGTGGTCGGTCACCGGCCCTTGACCATGATCGGTTGAGTTGGATATTCTCGTATTTAATCCACTTTTCATCGCCCGTAATAAATCGCTCCAAAAATGTTTCCATTTCGTTACGTTTCAGCGGCGTTTCACTGATGGTTATTCGGTCAGTTAAATTTATTTGCGTTATTTCATGTGACACCCAAACATAGAGCTTCTTTGAGCAGCCTGCTTGTTTTAGATTATTCCAAACTGTCATACGGTTGATTATAAGCGCCTCCGCTACCTTCAGACAACTTCCGTACCGGTCTTGTTCCATCATCGACTTTTTCAGTAACAGGCCGACCAGAGCGAGGTGAATTTTTTCATCGAAATTTCCGGAACGGAATCGAACAAACCACTCCTTGGTTCGGCGTTCACTCACACTATTCTCACCGTAAACTGCAAAATTTTTTCGGCATGTTATTGCTGCGTTTTTCCCTTTTTTATAGTAAAAAAGCATCACTTAGCGTATTTATGCCTTCAAATATTTCACTCATATTCATATCTGTATATCTTTTAACACGAGTAACAAATTGCACAGCTGTGGCAAACACGTGTTTCTTTGACGCAATCAGATAAGTGTTTTCAGACATATGGATACCAACACCATCTAGTGACAAAAACCCGCGGAGACTTTTTATATGACTGAAGTGGAAAAGACCGGCCATAGCGTCGATTTCGCATTGAGCGGGCTTTAGAAAAGCTGAAGAAAGATTCCCTTTTTTATTAAAAAAATGTCTTCAGCGACGAAGCTCATTTCTGGTTGAATGGGTATGTTAATAAACGAAACTGGCGTATTTGGTTCAATGAGCAACCTCAGTGAACTTAAGGGCTGTCTATGCACCCGGAAAAATGCACTGTTGCATTTTTTCAAAGATGACCGTGAGAATAACGTTACCGTCAATAGCGCCCGCTATCGCTCAATAATTTTGGATTTTTTTTCTGCCGAAAATGCACGAGCTGAACCTGGTCGATATGTGGTTCCAGCGAGATGGCGTTACATGCCACACAGCACACGAATCGAAATGCCACACAGCACACGAATCGAAATGAGTTTGTTGAACAATTTATCTTTCCTTTTGGATCGTGCGATTTAGCTCCTTTAGATTATTTTTCATTCTATTGCTCTTTGCCAATAAATCAGCATCAATTGCAGCCTTGGAAGACAGAATTACACGTGTTATTAGCTAGATACCAGCAAATAACATCGAAAAAGTGATTCAAAATTGAATTCTCCATATGGACCACTTAGAACGTAGTCTTGGTCAACATTTATATAAAATAATTTTTAAAAAGTAAATCGCAAGCATTGGTATATCAACGGAAATAAAAATTCTACACACTTTTGCAATATTCCTGTGATTTTTTTCTGACAACGTTTAAAAAATCATCCATTATAAATGCAAAATAATATAATAAATGTTTGCGTATATAGTATATAAGACAAACAAATTTCAAAGCATCAGAACTCACAAAATAAAAAACGGGAGTTCCTCTAGCAGTCGTGGTGGCTGCGGTTCAGGTGGTAGTGAACTGGCTTCCAAATCGGAAGGTTTTAATGTTCCAATCCCAACCGCGCCCGTAAGACACTAGTTTTTTTCAGTTAACTATTGTAGAATCAAGTAAGATGACGAGTTGACAAGAAAACAAAAAAAAGCCATCTTCCATTAAAAATTTAGTATCTTCATTATATGTTGAATACCACCCATGGAACGAAATAACCACTGAGCCCAAACACATTTCTTTCTCTTTCTATCGCATTTTCCAGGAAACATGCTGATGCGTTAAAAGTGTATTCATACTTGATTATGGGCTAAATTAAAAAAAAATATTTCATTTAGCTTCAAAAATTAAAAAAAAAGGAAAAATAATATAAAAAATAATTTTATTAGCTTCAAACTTATAACCCGGTATATAAAATCTATCTTTTTCACTATTAAACACAATTTTCAAGTTTCATTTTGTTTGGTAAATAAGAGAAAAGTTATTATTTATTAGAGATCAAGAAATTTTTCTGAGGATCATTATTCATCGAGTTATTCATTACTTATCTAATATAGGGTTTTCTAATAACGACTTGACAACTTTTTTTTTTTTAAATAAAAGGCAAACCAGTTGAGATATTTCAAAAACTTTATTATCGGCTTGAAGTACAATCAAAACATTTATGAATGGAACTCGACTTCGTTCATATGGCCACCGCGAGCACGTTTGCAGCAGTCGATAAGTTTGACACAATTTTCAACGACTCGGCCACACATTTCGGTCGAAACGGCCGCTATTTCGCGTTTAATGTTGGCTCTGAGCTCTTCCAACGTTGTCTTTGTATTGGCATAAACCAATGACTTAACGTAGCCCCACAGAAAATAGTCAAGCGGCGTTAAATCGCACGAACGAGGCGGCCAATCGACTGGCCCATGTTTTGAGATAATACGCTCACCATACTTATTCTTCAATAAATCGATTGTAGCGTGTGCTGTGTGGCTTGTGGCACCATCCTGTTGAAACCACATGTCGTCAAAGTCCATATCTTCCAATTCGGGCCAAAAGTAATCGATGATAATGCGCGATAACGCTGATCATTCATAGTAATTTGACGATCGTTATCGTCGACGAACAAATATGGCCCAATAACGCCGCCGGCATGCAAACCGCACCAAACAGTTATTTTTTTGGATGAAGTGGTGATTCATGAGGCACATGTGGGTTTTCACCCGACCAATAACGCATATTTTGCTTATTGACGAACCCATTGAGCCAAAAATGAGCTTCGTCACTGAAGATGATTTTCCGATGAAATTCATCATCTTGGCGCATCTTCTCCAGAACCCAATCGGAGAACGTACGTCACTTCAAATGGTCCATTGGTTTCAATTCTTGAATCAGCTTGATCTTGTATAGGTGTAAACCAAGATCCTTACGTAAAATACACCATAATGTGGTCTGAGCGATGCCCAATTCTTGAGAATGCCGTGGAATTAACTGATTTGGATCGTTTGCTACGGAGGTCTGAACGGCAGCGATATTTTCGACAATTCGACCAACCCGTTGTCTCACTGACATGACAAAATCACACAACGAACATGTAGACTCAAATTTTTCCACTAAACTTGTTATTGCCTGTCTATTAGGGCAAGAACTACGACCGAAAATTAGAGTTAACGCTCTTAAAGTTGCAGTCACCGACTCCGAATATCTGTAGAAAATTTTTTAATTTGCAGACGTTGCTCGTAAGTGTACCACGATGAAAATGTTGAGTTTACTGAATAAATTGGCAGTGATAATTTGATGATTAGTGAAAGAGTGCGTTCACAAATTAAATTCAGAGTTGTCAAGTCCCTTTTGGAAAACCCTATATAATAAGATTTAAACAATCACAATTACGTTAAACTATCACGATCCATAATAAAACAGTTTATAGTGTCTTCATATTGTACTTTTTGTTCTTCTCATTAATATAGCATTTTCAGAAATCCAATTATCTCTTTTTTTGGCTTTATTGAATAACAGTCTACTTAGTATTTGTAAGCGTCTCGATTTGATATAGATGCGATGATTTGCAAATTGCTCACCAAATAGCTACAAAGGCAGTAGCTTCTTGCGTTTATTCTTTAGTACATCCAGTTTGCTTTGTGCTGATTTCGATTTCAGATATACAATATACCCCAGTGACGATGATAACAAAGTCTGTTTGTATTTCTTTTTGTTGTTTTTATGTACCAGCAATCGATGACTTCAGATGAAATATTTTCATGCAACCCTTCCGATAATAATTTGATAGAAGAAGGTAAATAATACTGTTTGTTGGAGCACCAACAATATCAACACATTTTTTAAGTGATTTCTGTTGAAGATAATTCTGTAATTGAAAGTGGTAGACATTTTTTACCAACGACTTGTTCTCTTTCTCTAGCACCTAACCAAAGTAATTGAACTATGAGTGTATTGCTTTTAAACAAAAAGTTCACAAGAAAGCATTTCGAGAGTTATCGTTAATAAAGAATTTTTGTTCTCTTGAGTGACAGGTGAAAGGTTAGAGTCAGCAAATGGTTAGAAGGAGACGGATACTAATTTTTGGCTGAAGGTTCCGTAGTCATACCAGCAGAGGTTTGATATCAATTGAGTTGACTACGCACTGGTGGAGAGCCAAGAGACTTTATTCTTTTGTGTACGCTGAAAAGGGAAGTTATTTTTACATATATACACTGTCACTAGGTCGGATACATTCGGCTTGCAAATACACGGCATTTAAAAAAAAAAAATTCTGATATTGACAGCATAG
Organism: Volucella inanis; assembly: GCA_907269105.1. Classification (NCBI taxonomy): domain Eukaryota; kingdom Metazoa; phylum Arthropoda; class Insecta; order Diptera; family Syrphidae; genus Volucella; species Volucella inanis. The sequence continues at coordinate 130,764,065 of OU026156.1, read as the reverse complement.
GTGAGAAACCACCAACTGGATGGAATTCAATGTTTCCAAAAGCCAAGGCTACCTTCTGTCATTAAAGTCAAACTCAAACAACCAGAACTTATACATGAGTAGTACCTTAGTCTATCCTGAGAATCTGGACAGATTGTTTCTGTAGACTGATAAACGGTTATGGAGAACAACATCCCAACATCAGGCAGAAGGAACCGTTCAACCTGGACGAAGACAGATAACATATACGTCCACCCGGCCAAAGTGAAGTTGGGACATCCATTTCCAAGTTTAAGTCCGACAGAGTAGCTGCACCCGATGGCTAAACTGCAGATGATTCGATACGGAGTATACATTAACTTATCTCCAAAATCTGGGGCGGCGAAAGTATGCCCGACGAATGGCACCTCAGCATTATTCGACTTTCCGATTCTGAAATAATCGGAAAAATAAATAAATTCAGAAGTTCCTAACTGGTACACACCACCTCTTAATTGATTTCAAAGCAGCATAGGACAATATTAATATGTAAAGATGAACTATAAAAAAGCTATGTCAAGTTTTGGCGTCCTTGCTTAATTCATTCGTCTATGCGGGGTAACGATTGAGAATGCACGCTGCTCCGCCAAGGTTCGAGAACTTCAACGTCAGAAAATCCCTTAAACATAGCAATGTTTTGTCATATGAATCTTTCAACATCATAAATGAACAAATTATGTGAAATTGTCAAGCCAATTTCAGAGGCACCATGCTTCAAAAGTACCTATATATGTTCAGTAATTCGTATATGCAGACGACATATATACATGCTGGTGTACATATTATATAAGTTAGTCGAGTAAATAGCATTTTTCCTTCTAGGGCACCAAAATAGACCTGATTTTGAACCTTGATCGTTCTATATATGCGTATATATATTTATATATATATTACACATGGGCTGAAAAGTCAGTGCCGTTTTATAGTAAAACACAAAATTTTTGCAAAATTCAACTTTATTTATCAATATAGTTGCCTTCGAGGGCGATACACTGATTGAAACGATTTCGATCAGTTTTGTAGTACGATTTCGGTTTAGCCTCAAAATAGGCCTCTGTTTCGGTGATTACTTCTTCATCGGTCTTAAATTGGGGAAGCAATTCGAAGCCGAATTCATTCAATTTTGCCATCGTTTTCATCGACTTGTGACACGGTGCATTGTCTTGATGAAACAGCACTGTCTTTTTCTTTAAATGCGGCCGTTTTTCTGCGATTTTGTGCTTCAAACGCTCCAACAATGCAATGTAATAGTCGTTGTTGATAGTCTGCTCCTTTTGGAGATAGTCGATGAAAATTATTCCATGTGTATCCCAAAATACGGATGCCATAACCTTGCCAGCCGACTGTTGAGTTTTTGGTCGTTTTGGGCGAGGTTCGTCACCTGCTTGCCCCTCAGCTGACTGCCGACTTGATTCTGGAGTGAAGTGATGGAGCCAAGTTTTATCCATTGTCACATACCGATGCAAAAATTCGGCTTTATTGCGGCTGAACAGTTTTAAACACTCCTCTGAATCATCAACACGTTGTTGTTTTTGGTCGACTGTGAGCAAACGTGGCACCCACTTTGAACAGAGCTTTCGCATGTCCAAATATTCGTGTATGATATATCCAACACGCTCTTGTAATATCTTCAGAGCCTCAGCTATCTCGATCAACTTACGGTCATTCGTAATCATTTTGTGGACTTTTTTGATGTTTTCATCTGAAACAGCCTCTTTTGGACGTCCACTGCGTGCATCATCTTCGGTGCTTGTATGACCACTTTTAAATATTTCAATCCACTTGCAAATGGTTCGTTCGGCTAGTGCGGAGTCCGAGTAACACTTATCAAGCTATTTCTTTGCATCGGCTGCATATTTTCCAATCAAAAAGCAATGATAAATCAACACACGAAATTGCACTGAATCCATTTTTTTTTTCACAATAACAAAAGTTGCTTCACTAATCGTCCGACAGCTGTCAAATTTATACACGTATGTTTTGAAGGTTGGTACTAACTGGAAATGGTATGGATTTAATTCAAGTGGTGCCCTCTCTTACAGACTTTTCAGCCCATTGTATATATATATAACATACATATATGTTATATACATACCTAACCGCTTTCATTTAAAAATTTCACACTTTCATCGATTAATTTTTTTTTTTTGAAGATACGAAAAATTTAAATTATTTTTTAATTTAAATTTTTCGTATCTTCAAAAAAAAAAAAAGGTTTCAAAAATTAAATTTTTTAAAAAAAAATTTTTTTATAATAATGATATATAAAAATGCGGTTAAGTGATTACGGTACGATTATTAAGGTAGGATTCTGATTTCGAATGATTGGACATAATAATTAAAAAAAATCGTTAAAATCGGACATGTTATGGTGACTGTAGAAGTTGTACTGACAAAAAATATATTCATTTTACTCCAAAAGAGTAATAACCTTTGCAAAACGTATCACAAAAAATTTTTTTTTTCTTTGTTAAATAGCAAGTCGAATATGGTATAGATACTTTCTAACTTAAAAAAATAGTGTACATAGGCATTTTTCAAGGGAGTTTTTATTTAAAAAAAAATGTAATAAATTTAACTTAGATATTAAATGACCATATTGATTGATCGGTCTTACGAAAATATTTTCAGAAATTATTTACCGATTCCAATTCGGAAACGCCAGAATTTATATTATTACACCAGTATTATAACTAAACGATAACGATAACAAAATGTTTTACTTTTCAAATGTGAAATAAGGCCAATTTTTGAAAGTTGGTCTTATTTCACGGCACCTTCTTAAGATCTGATCAAACTTGTCCAAACAATAAAACTTAAAAATGTACAATTGTACGAATAGTTAACGGCTGCTTAAAATTTCTACTTCGAAAAATAAGTTTATTATTGCGCAATCTAAATCCAATAATTTTTTTTAAATGTTCATTTTATGACCCCTAGGATGGGGAATAGTTAACGCCAAGTTTTTCAGCTAAGAAATTACAGGCTTTTTTTCCAGAAAAAATGTATTAGATATCTTATGAAATAATATAAAAATGACGCGAAAACTATTTGGATAATCAGTTTAAAGTTGTAAACCGAGATATTAACGTGTAATTCATAGTACACTCGATGATAAACTTTTCAACGCAAAGTTATATTTATGTCTATAGTTTCTGTAACAGTAATGGTCAACTATCGAGATTAAAATATCTGAGACGATACAGGAATAGGACTGCCCTAAATGGCAAGATATTTACTCGAAGTTTGAGGGAGACTGGAACAACGCTGAAATCGTCAAGAGACTCACATTCTACCTTAGCAGAAGGCGTTCGCTACGAAGACGTTTTATATTACGTCAGAAACCATTTAAATAGGCTTATTCTTCAGTCTTAGGCAACTAAGCAGACATTTTATTATGAGCACGACTTACTTCTGCAGAAGGCATGCATACATTTCATTATATACCAGTATAGGAGCTATAGCCCGGGGACTCAGAGAAGCATTTTGATTTCTGAAATTACATTCTTGAAAAACACTTTGCGGAAGACAACTTTCTTGACCGGATCCTATGGACAGATGAGCCCCAATTCAGTAGAGATGGAATTACTAATTTCCACAATTTATATGAAATAAATCAACCCCCACTACTTCATGTAGTGGTAAAGCATACGCTCGACTTCAATATTTGGGCAGAGATATTGGTTGACAAGCTGATTGGACTCTATCGGCTTCCTCCAAGGCTTATTTCGAATCTCTACCTGAAATTTTTGCGAAACAAATTACCAGAAAAATTAGGTGATATACCACTGTAGCAAAGAACAGCCGTTGACCGTAGCTCAAGTGGTACTAAACTGACTTCCAAATCGCAAGATTTGGCGTTCGAATCCTAAGCACGTCCTATTTCATTTTTTCAGTTAATTAAAACCAAGTAAGATGTGTAGATGACTAGTAAAGAGCAACACATCAACTTCCACGAATAATTTAGTCTCCTCATTAAACGTTGGATGCCACCCGTGGGGCGAAATAAAACTGAGCCCAAACATCCTTCTTTTTCCCTCTATCCAATTTTCCAAAAAACTTAACACATACTGAGGCATTATAAGTGCATTCATACCCACTTGGATGTTAAGTTCCTTTAAGTTCTTTTTTCTTTTGAAAAAAAAAAAAAAAACGGACATTGTGTACCAGCAGGATGGTCCCCCACACACTGTGGCAATGCAGTTAGAGAGTGGTTAGAACGCGTATATGAAAATTCGCGGATAGGGCGGAATGGAAATATAATTTAAAGCTTTACCTGTTTCAACCGCTGCGGATTACAGACTAAAACCATACTGCCTTGCCTGTGATAGGGCTTCAGTATTAGGGTGACGAACCTAATTCGCGGTTTTCTGTCAACCAGGTTAAAGCAGATCTATATACAGTTTTAAACTTGTCTCAAAAGGTGTGCCCCAGGGGTCAATGCTGGGCCCAATTATATTCTGTTTGTTTGTTTAGTATACCTTTGCGTCTATGAAGTTCAATTTAACATAACCCGACATATTAATAATTCCCGAGTTTGTAGAATGCATTAATGAGGAGCTTGGCAGTATGTGCAGTCATGTGCAGTATGACGCACAAATGTCTCTTACTGAATCCAAGAAAGTCGCAAATAATCCATGATGTTACAAAAAAATTGTATTTCCAGTCTTTACTTGACTGGTAAATCGGTTATCAGTTTAGGAACACAAGCTGTCTAAGTATTCTCATACTAATTTTGTTACTTGTGTCTATGGAGACTTTCGTATACTGTATCTAACTGCTACCCCTACCGCATTTACTAACTTCGCTGAAAATGTCTTCTGCAGTTTAGACTTGTTGCCCCAGCGTAATTTGCTGATAGCCTTTAATGATGAGGTGCATTATATTCACTAGAACGCCCGGCACTTCGTGCAGTGTGATTTAGAAACACTGCACATCTAAAAGAAAATAATTTCATATATAAGAGAATTTTATAAAATAAGCCAAAACCAATGAAATTTACATTTTGCGGCAAAAAAGTGTGACGGTTAACAAAAATGATGGTTAATGTAATAAGTAATTTTGTTTTTGAATTTAAGTAACACTGCGCAGGAAAAGAAGTAATCGAAAGAAAAGAGCAGGGCAAAGGGAGATCGCGGACAAATGGACTTACTGACAGACTGACTCCATATCAGATCACGCGTATAACTAGATAAAGTTACCATTTTTGTATTAAGTTTAAGCGCTGTAGTATTAAGTTCTATATACTGTAAAAGATTAAATCTTAATGCATAATCCATTTATACGTAAATAAATTGAAATTGATATTAATTTCAATAACAAACATTTAATTAAAAACAAGTTGGATTATATCTAGAAAATCTCCAATTAAAGATGAAATAACCTGACTTTTCTTTTTTGTTTGTAAATACACGCTTCCTTACAAATATTTTTCAAATAAAATTATGACAAAATCGAAATTTTAATTACAAAAAAAAATCACTTCTGATTTGCAATAACTTTTAACACATTAATTTAAGGGGCAATATTTACTTTAAATCAATTAAAGGAGTCATAATTACGAGTTCTGCCACTCACAAATTTCAAAGATATTATTTTTAAGAGATCTCAAAGCAGTGCAGCGTAAGGCTTCCTTTATGTCAAGAAATCTCTCCTTAATACTTTCGACACATTATCCAGAACACCGTATATTTATAAGTTCCCTCGCTTGCTGCGCTCGATTCGGACTGCAAACTTACCGCTGGTATCTGCCAATTATATGGCAAATTGTAATTTGCTTCGAAATTATATGAAACAAACACATTTCTATGTGGCCCTAGATCCAATGGAACAGCTATAGCGGCAAATATCTACGAGTAAAAATTAGAATTACAGAGTTTCATTCATTCACGTTTTAATTAAGGATAATTTTGACATACACCATATGCACTATTTGAAGGAAAGAAAACCGCGCCGTATAAAAGAGGTAGGCTTGCCCACAGAAAAACAATTACTTTAAATATGAACGTGCACATTATTATCAAAATAAGAATACTAAAAAAACCTGTAAAGAATGCTGAAACTGATAAACTGATTTTTCTCTTTAAGATGAGCATATAAAACCAACAAATTTAATATTTTGTCCTCAATTAGACCCATTACACAAATTAGTTAAATCAACAATATTTTATTAATGCCGTACATATGTATGCAAATTAATAAATAATGACGCTACTTTCTTCTGGGACTTAGTTGTTTACTTAAGTTTAGAAGAAAAAAAGCGTAGGTTTCTATCGAATATTCATCGATATCTGTGTCATTAATTTTCTCCCTTAATAAATATTCATATTATTACGTGTACGAGTACCATATTCTTGTACAATGGTCGTGTGTTTAAGTGCTCTGTTTCGGCAGAAAAATAAAAAAAAAGATTATTGAAATAACGTGTATAAGTAATAAATTAAAATAAATTTACTAATAAATTTTGGTTTGATTAGTTTTAGCTCCTTGCAATAAAAATGTTAATAAGGAAATATTATTGAAGGTTTCAAGTTAGAACGTTTTTGCATAAAATATATCATATATATATATATGATACATATATGTAAAGAAAATGGTTAGCTTAGAAAATAATGCGATAGAGGTAAAGTTCGATACATATATGGTAGCAATATTTGATAAAAGAAGCCATTTTCATTATTGAATAAAGTTATGAGAAGTATTCCTTATTTCTTTATAATCTTAGTTACTTCGGAACACTATGTATCCATGTATCTCTAGAACATAATTTATTTGAATAATGTCTTTTTCTTCAACGTTTTAGAGCATAATACCTAAATTAATACATAACATTATGCAGTGAAGAGTTGATAGTTAAGAGCTAACAATCATGTTGTTTTGATTGCATTGCTATTACCGCTATTCCCAAACTAGGTCAACAGATGTTGCTGGGGTGTTCTATGCTACCAAGCCGAGCCAAATTTTGTTGTTACGCTTAAATTTTCCGTTATGTGTTGGTAATGCCTTTGGTGTTGTTATCAAATAATGTCCAATTTAACGATGGTAACAAGGATGATAGTCCTGCTATTGGCATTGCATACTCATGCATTGTGTATTTATCCGTAATAGCTCATTCATACCAAGTTAGTGCCCCACGATGTTCCCTGCTCCGAGTCTGGCATCATTTTGTTCCTTTCCAATGTCGCATTCTGCCCGAGCTGCCTTACCACGCGCGCTACTCCCTCCTGTTTCTTATCGCTTTTGCGTTTCATCGGGGTTCGGAATCACTTTATGTCGCTTTTTCGTTTCATCAGAACTACTGCGCAACGAGTCATAAGAAGTTTCATTTAAAAAAGTTTGATTTAAGTATTATGTGAATACTTACAAATAATAAATATTCCAAAAACTGGATAAATTGAAAGTATTAACATCAGTTAGTTAAATATCCTTATTGTTTATATCTGAACAACAGTAAAAATGTACAAATTCAGGAAAACACAAAATCATAAAACAAAACAAGAAAAAACATATGTACAGTCTACTTATCTCATTGTATGAAATACGAAGAAGAATCAGTTTATGCTTTTCCTTCCTCCTTTAGGTAAATGAGATAAGAAAAACTCCAAATGCTGGATATGTAAGTGGCATACCTAGTTAAGGGTAGTTTAAGATTGAAAAATTTTGTATAATTAGCTTAGGTTTTTGTTTTTTTAAATAAACCAAGTTGAATTGAAAAGGAAGACATGCGTTTTTCTTGGCGAAAATATAAAAATAAAATAAAAATAAAGGGGGTATTTTCGTTTATTCAGAAAAAACAAGCAGACATATATTTAGTTGTAAGTAGAGGCGCAGCTAGGTCAACAAGACAAGCGAACAAATTATCTTTATGAGTTTACTTGTGCAAACGTAAGATGGGAGTCAACAGATTAAAAGTAATCAAAACCCAAAAAGAGTTCTCCGAGTTTTACTTCTTAGTAATGGCTTAATGACAGAACCCACCGGAAATGAAAGTGTGCGGAAGTCATCAAACAAATGGACGGGTATCGAAAAGAGCTTGAAGCCAGTTTGGCAGTGAATGAAATCGGCCAAGAAGACTTTTTCCAAAACTTAGCTTTTGAACGCCCTCACAGAGTATTACGTACTGTTAAAGCCTAACAAATCAGTGTTTGGATCGGCTGAACATATACCTGATCTTGGTGAGTTCAAAATACCAGAATTAGCAAAGAAAAAATTAAATAATCAAGAATCAGAATTTTATATACTATAAATGGATTTTAACGAAATGTGCGATAAGTCTGTTCCTATATGTGAAAGGAGTGTTTGCCGAAAAATGTTGCGAAGAGACATAACTCCAAATCAATTCGAGTCAACTATGTATCGAATATGATAAAAAAAATATATAGTGTGAATAACAAAGAAGCAATTTAAAAATCTATGTTTGCTTTGCTTAAAATAAAATTAACTTATTAAAAAGTAAAAATTTTAGCATTTAATGGCGAAATAAAAGAGTGGGTAACCATTCACAATCAGTTCAACCATATGGTACATGAAAAAAACTGTTGCGCCTACTTTGATAGGCCTAATGTCTGAGCTCTTAAATACATTTATTAACGTGCTCACTTTCATGGCTAGACTACTACTAACTTATATAACAATAGTGCATGGTATCTAAGTATGAATTTTATAACTAAGTGTTATACAATATATAACACCTCCCGCATTAAGATATTGTTATAAACTTTGAGATCTTGAAATATACACAGTATTAAAATTTAAATACAATATAATATGTTAACATAAATATTATTCATTAAATAATTACATAGTTTTCTTAACTTCATTATTTTTTTTTATAATTGAAAATAGTGTTGATTAAAAATTAATTAAAATTTTTAATTTATTATATATACAATGTATATTTATATTATTATTATATTTATCTCATATATATTTTTTTATATATATATACATATATATATGTGATATGGTCATAGTTCATAATTACATATCTAATAATTTATTAAATCAAACAATTGAATCAGTGTATCAAACATACATGTATTGTTGAACAAGCTTTAATTCTCTGCCTTAAAGCTGGTGTTTTGGCTAGAACTATATTGTCTTGATTTTGTTGACTTCCTGCTATCTCAAAATCACGTAATTTAAATGTTGGCTCATGAAACGATTTTCTTAAATGACGTGAATTGCGTCGGAGTATATTTCTATCTTCAGTTTGCACATAATAAGATCTTGGAATATTGTGAGGTTTAAGTATCTATGCTGGCATCCATGTTTTTTTGTATAAAGGCATTTTCTGCTTTTTTAAATTTAATTTCTTTTTCATTTTTTCATTATTTTTATCTTAGTAAGTTTTATAATTTTGTTGATGGTTATTCATAATATTAATAGAGTTTTGAACAATCGTTGGCTTTAAGAAGCATTCTTGTGTTGGAATTTTCGATCTATTCTATTCATCAACAACTGTGATGTTGAGACCGGCTATTTGGGAATTTCTATATGATAATAACGCACTAAAAATATCTTTTCTTTTTTCATTTAGTTTTTTTAAATATGCACTCCTTTTTCTGCCAATCCATTTGAGCGAGTGTACATAGGCCTTGAAGTTATCATAGTAATATTCCAATTTTTTTAAAATTATAGGAATTGAAGGGAATATTGTCACAAATCATTTGATTTGGTATGCCATGTGTTGAAAAAATTTCTTTTAAAACTGAACTCACTGCCACTGCAGTTTTTTTTAAAAGTGGTTTTATTTCTAACCATTTTGAAAAATAGTCAACAGAACAAGATAAGGTTTATTTCGAAAATTCAAAATGTCACAAGCTACTTTGAAAAAAGGTATATATGGTATTTCTTGTGGAATTAACTATAATTTTGCATTTGAGCGCTTATACGAGTATTTCTCACAAACGCTACATTGAGTTCTTCAAGGTCTGAAGATATATTTGGCCAACAAATAGATACTCTTTCCATAGCTTTAGTTTTTGTCATTCTCAAATGGACTTCATTCAGTGTTTAGAGTAATTGTTTTCGCAAAATGTATGGAACAATAACGCGATTTCGGAAAAATAGTAATTAATTTTCGTAGTAAATTTTATACCTTATTAGTCAGTATTTTTTAATTAAATTATCAACTCTTTTTAATTCATTTTACCACCCAATTTGACACATTTACACAAGTATATAAAGCTTTCTATTAGATTTCGTCTCATTTTTGATGAGATCAACTCAACTGCCTGAAATTTCTATGCTGTGCAGAGTTTCGTTAAGAGAGGAGTCAATGTCATTATTATCTTTTAATTAAATATAGCTCCTGGATAGAGTATCGGCTATGAACATATTTTTTCCTGGTATACATTCAACTTTTAAATCATAGTCACAAGTGGCTTATGATCTGTCAAAACTATAACCGATTTGCAATATGTAAAATTGTATATATAGTATACATATATATGTACCTATAATGGAATTTAAGGCACGCAAAAACAATTGCCAACATGTCCTTTTCCATCCAAACATCCAAACTAATTCACTGCTTTACTTTAAAAGATCTCGAAGAGAACTAGTTAACTCTGATAGGTTGGGTATAAAATTCCTCAAATAATTGATAAACCCTAAGAATCTCTGAAGATCTTTTTTATTTTCAGGTTTCTTTAATGCCTTTATTGCCTTATTTCTAGTCTTGGAATTTCAAAAGCCTCTTTCTTGATGTTAAGATTTACCTCGCGCGGATGTAAGCATAATCTTATTGACTTATCTTGTTTTTCATCCAAAACTAGGTTATGTACCAAATCAGTAGGATAATCTATTTTCTGAAATATTTTTAACTTTTCCATTTCTTCTAATTTGGTTTTTAATTTCAATTTCAGACTTTGTGGAATTCTTCGTGGAGCTTTAGTACTTCCTTTCGAACCTTGTTTCAAAAAGATTTTACACTTATCCGGATAGCAACCTAACCCATTAAAAATTTCCTTATTATTGTTAATAAATGCATTTGTTTTCTTTCTCATCATATCAACATTTTCAAACCAACCCGAATGTACATTTTCAACCGAGTGTACTACAACCGAATCAATTGTGAGATTATTTACATCTGGGTAACACTCAATACTCTGTGCACTATTTGTCAAATAATCATTATCTACATTATAATTTTTGATAATTTTTCATTTGATCGTCGCAACTGGCTGTGTCCACCCCTCTGATTGTATACCTCCTCTCTCAGTAGCCTTCTCACCCGTTAAATTTTATTCATTAAATGATTATTAAATTTATTTAATTTAATTTAACTTCATCACTGAGAGCTTCACCTTTTGTTGATGCTTGGACGTAAATAGAAAAAACTTTTTTAAATTTTGTCCATTCGTTACTCACGTTCTTTTCGAAGTTTAGAGGTCCGGATGCTCTAAGTTTATCCAATTTTTGTTTTCACTTTTATTTACTTTTATGTTTTTTTTTTTTTATGTAGTAGGTCTTTATGTATTGTACAATATTATAATTTTGTTTCCCGTTGTAATGAAATGTCTTTTTTACGACTGCGCCATGTTTATCTTAATAAAACTTAATGTTTAAGCTCTTAAATTCATTTATTAATGTGCTCATTTTTATGGCTATACTACTATATAGTAACTTATATAACAATAGTGCATGGCATCCAAGTATGAATTCTTTTACTTAGTGTTATGCAAAATATAACAAGTATAGTACCTATATACAACAAACGAGTGCCTTAATGCGATACGTACATCACGTACCGATATAAGGAAGAGGACACCTTCATTTCATAAATTATATATTAGAAGTTTAATAAAAATGGAATTAAGCTTTATGAACATTCTGCTAAAAACCCAAAAGAGGTCCATACTCTTGATGACATCATGCAATTGCTTGAAAGACGGTATTAAATGATAAAAGCTATTGATAACAAAAAACCAACAAGGGAAAAAAAGAGCCTTAACGATATAATGCATAGTGGGCCAAAACTACAGCGTATTATATTTGATATACTTTTAAAATGGAACATAGCGCTCACATCGGATTTTAAGAAGATGTATAGACAGATTGAAATTGCTAAAAAGAATCAAGATTATCACCGTATTCTATGGCCAAGAACCCTAAAAATAAAAATAACAATACGAACTGAACACCGTTTCCTATTACAAGGTGGCAGTACCATTCTTAGCTATACGAGTATTTAAATAAAGTAGCAAACAAGTTGGCAAACAATTTTGCTTGGCTACGAAACATAATCATGGAAGACTTCTGTAAGGATGACCTTATGAGCGGATCAGATTAAATACATCAACGTAAAGAAATTCAAAAATTGATTAGTGAACATTTGGATTTCACTTAAGAAATTGGTTCACCAGTTCTAATAATGCCACTCTTAAGCACACAAAAGGAAGCATAACTTCACAGATAGCGCAAATTTTTGACCCATTAGGATGGCTGTCTCCAGTCATAATCTCTGAATAACCTTATCTGCAAAGGCCTTGGGCAGTGAGAGCAACCTGGGACGAAGAGCTACCATTGGAACTTCTCAACGAATGGCAGCAATTCACACTGAACATTGGCACACTAGAAGGAATCCGAATACCTCGATTGGTAGAGCCATTCAATAATTCGTGTATAGGAATTCATTGTTTCTGTAACTCGTCCGAAAAAGCCTATACTGCATTACGACCAAAGTCGGTAATTCAGCCAAATTGTTAACTGCAAAATCTAATGTCTTAACATTAAAAAACGGGAAAACATTGCAAAAGCTGGTACTCTATGCTGCTTATCTTTTGGCAAAATTAATAAGAAAAGTATTCAATAATAAGCAATCATCAACAGAACTAGTGAAGTATATGCTTGGGGCGACTTAACAATTACATTGGGATATATCGTGAATAATAAAAACAAGAACAAGTTTATAAGGTAGAGCGCGGTTTCTAATAACGACTTGACAACTTCTTTTTTAATTAAAAGGCAAACCATTTGAGATATTTCAAAAACTGTATTATTGGATTGAAGTACAATCAAAACATTTATGAATGGAACTCGACTTCGTTCATATGGCCACCGCGGACACGTTTGCAGCGGTCGATTCATTGAATCCAATTTTCAACGACTCGGCTAAACATTTCGGCCGAAACGGCCGCTATTTCGCATTCAATGTTGGCTCTGAGCTCTTCCAACGTCGTCGGCGTATTGGCATAAACTAATGATTTAACGTAGCCCCACAGAAAATAGTCAAGCGGCGTTAAATCGCAAGAACGAGGCGGCCAATCCACTGGCCCATGTCTTGAGATTACACGCTTACCATACTTACTCTTCAATAAATCGACTGTAGCGTGTGCTGTGTGGCCTGTGGAACCATCCTGTTGAAACCACATGTCGTCCAAGTCCATATATTCCAATTCGTGCCAAAAATAATCGGTGATCTTGGCGCGATAACGCTGGCTATTCATAGTAACGTGACGAACGTTACCGTCGACGAAAAAATATGGCCCAATAACGCCGCCGGCATGCAAACCGCACCAAACAGTTATTTTTTGTGGATGAAGTGGTGATTCATGAAGCACATGTGGGTTTTCACCCGACCAATAACGCATATTTTGCTTATTGACGAACCCATTGAGCCAAAAAATGAGCTTCATCACTGAAGATGATTTTCCGAAGAAATTCTTCATCTTGGCGCATTTTCTATAGAACCCAATCGGAGAACGTACGTCGCTCCAAATGGTCTATCGGCTTCAATTCTTGAGTCAGCTTGATCTTGTATGGGTGTAAGCCAAGATCCTTACGCTAAATACGCCATAATGTTGGAATTGACTGATTTGGATCGTTTGCTACGGACGTCTGAACGGCAGCGATATTTTCGACATTTCGATCAACCCGTTGTCTCACTGACACGGCAAAATCACACAACGAACATGTAGATTCAAATTTTTTTACTAAACTTGTTATTGCCTGTCAATTAGGGCAAGAATTACGACCGAAAATTGGAGTTAAAGCTCTTAAAGTTGCAGTCACCGACTCCAAATATCTGTAGAAAATTTTTATAATTTGCAGACGTTGCTCGTTAGTGTACTTTACCATAATGTTGAGTTTACGGAATAAATTGACAGTGACAGTTTGATGATTAGTAAAAGAGTGCGTTCACAAATTAAATTCAAATTTGTCAAGTCCCTATTGGAAAACCCTATATATACCATATGCAACATGGCAACACGTGCGTACGCAAAATAACACAGCAGATGCAGTTTCATGAGGAATTACCTCTACTAAGTTACAGAAGCCCTTTGTATGGTGGAATGGTGCGGTTTGGCTATTTAAGACGAAGGGCCAATAATCAATCAGTAAAGACAAACCAATGCAAATAAAAATGCTGGTAATATCACTGACCCAAAATGAATTTATTGAAAATCTTATAAGTCGATTGCTACAAAAAAATTACAACAGTTGTAGAATATATTCAGGGAAAAATTTTGAGGCATAGGGCGTTTCAAAAATCAAAGTACCTTTCGGTAAAATAAATGGATACCGTAACAAAAACTATTAAAAACTTACTTTAAGAAAAATATTTTGGAAAATGATGCAAGACACAAAAAACAATGACTTCAATAGCAGCATTAGTAAAATTCTGGTCGTAAAAGCCTTCCTGGACACAAACTTAATTTTACGAGTTGGTGCGAGATAAACTATTGTTAAACAACCATACAACGTGAGACATCCCACCATATTAGATTTATCAAATGTAAAAACGCTTGTGATCAAAGAATGCTAATATTACAACACACACCATGGAGGAAATCGACTAGGTAGGACTAAAAATTTAAAAATATCGTTAAAAATCAAGACTAACTAAAAATTAAATTGAGCGCACACTCTTCATTAGTCAACTCTAATTCAAATATAATCGTATATACAATTATTAAAAAAAGAACGGTATAAGTAATTAATGCTCAATTTAACAAGATGACCAAGCAGATTAACTACTTTAAGCCTCAAATAATTAAAGAATTAGAATATGGAATATCGATAGATAAAAGTGAAGAAATATAAAAAAGCATTTGGGGATTTGCTGATTGGCCTTAAACATGACAGAATTAAACCAATACTTATCACTCATGAACAACTGTATGAGGAACTACTGCAAATCAAAATAAGTTTACCAGCCAAACTTCAATTATCGGGAGGTCAAAATTATACGAATCTCATCTTATGTCAGCTAAAGAAATCTTACTAAAAAAGAAGGCTGATTTACAGATTTGCACTAAATTCGTTCTCTTCGACTTCCCAAACGAGACTAAATGGATGCATGTGAAGCTTAGAGGCCATTTACTCTGAAAAGAAAATCCACCATGGCAGTCCGCGTTAGGCCAAACTTGCGAGCTGGCAGATCTTATAAAAACAAGTCATGTTAATTAAAAAAATAATTTTAGAAAGAAATACATAAGAACAATGCGTGGATATTTAAAGCCTTCAAAAACTGTTCTATACAGTTGGAATGCAATCAAACTCAGAATGATGAGATACTGGAGGTAGCATCACAAGGAATATTTACACTGAGAGCGGGTAGTACAGGCTACTATGCTATCTGTAATTCACAAACTTAAGTCAGAACTTACACTCAACGAGATCCGAGCATAAAAAGCATAAATAATCAACTAATATTTTTGTAAAAGTAAATTAGTGAGCTCGACAGGTAGAAACTGTAGTTAATGTGACTAAAGGGGCAACCATAATAGACCTTGGTGAGCTTAAGCCAGCTTAATGAAATATCTCATTATAAATAAATAATAGGGCATGACTATAATGGAATTTGACCCAGTTTTCTCAAGTTTGCCTAACTTTAGTTGGATTAAGCAAAGTCTCAATTGAGTGAGACATTCAGTGTCCCAATAACTTTTTGAAGAATACTGAATTGTCGGTAGGTTGTTGGCTATTATCTTACTCTTTAAATAACCCCAAAGGAAGAAGTATTAAGGTGTCAAATTGCATGGCCTTGCAGGCCAATCAACTTCCGCAATAATGCGATCTTCAAATTTCGTACGCAATAAATTGGTTGATTGATGGCTTGTGTGGGCGGTAGCCCCATCCTGTTGAAACCAAAGATCGTCCAGACTCAACGTTCTCCATTCACTGTAACTGTCTGTTTAGTCTCATCTTTTAAAAAATACGAGTCAGTGATACCGTCAGTGACTTTTTTGGGATGTATTGGCTTTTCCTAAATTTCTTATGGGTTTTCCGATCCCCAGAAATTACAATTTTGGAAAAAATCAAATCCGATGACAAATTGTACTGGTAATCTAACATCCAATTAAAAAATCCGCGGCGTCGTAAATTGTTGTGTAATTAGGATTTTATAGGTGTGCAAATAAGGATCAACTTTGAAAATTCGCCGTTAAGTGAAAGAAGTCAAGTCCAATTGTTACCTTGGGCTACAAATTGAGGTGTCTAGCTAGTTTTGAACACTTTCGCCTACAGTGGTGATGTTTTTGACGTGTACGTGTTGGCGGATCATGCTGATATGGAGGAACGACTCAATGAATAAAGAGATCTACCAAATTAAATTCAGTAAATGACGGTGATTAACAGCCAACTTCCACACCATTTCTTACATATGTTATAATGAGTGTAAATGTATAAATTTAGAAAACCATAAAATCATAAAGCAAAACAAAAAGGAACATGTGCATGTTGGTATGTACAGTCAAAGTTTCTCAGTGATACCGTCAGTGACTTTTTTGGGATGTATTGGCTTTTCCTAAATTTCTTATGGGTTTTCCGATCCCCAGAAATTACAATTTTGGAAAAAATCAAATCCGATGACAAATTGTACTGGTAATCTAAAATCCAATTAAAAAATCCGCGGCGTCGTAAATTGTTGTGTAATTAGGATTTTATAGGTGTGCAAATAAGGATCAACTTTGAAAATTCGCCGTTAAGTGAAAGAAGTCAAGTCCAATTGTTACCTTGGGCTACAAATTGAGGTGTCTAGCTAGTTTTGAACACTTTCGCCTACAGTGGTGATGTTTTTGACGTGTACGTGTTGGCGGATCATGCTGATATGGAGGAACGACTCAATGAATAAAGAGATCTACCAAATTAAATTCAGTAAATGACGGTGATTAACAGCCAACTTCCACACCATTTCTTACATATGTTATAATGAGTGTAAATGTATAAATTTAGAAAACCATAAAATCATAAAGCAAAACAAAAAGGAACATGTGCATGTTTGTATGTACAGTCAAAGTTTCTCATTGTATGAAATGGTGAATGTAATAAAAAATAAGGAGTTATACCTAGTTAACCATAGTTAAAGATTGTAAATGGTGTATAAATATGTTAACTTAATAATTTTTAAAAATTAATCAGTTGTATTGTAATTTATGCCTCAACTCAACAAGTTGCATAAATGTATACACTTACTCGTATATACAATAGGTACATAATATAATATATAAGTAGGAATTTTAGTGGGGTGGCAGCTCAAGGCAAACAAGTATATTTTGTTGCAAAATAACTAATTGTCTCATTTTGTTCTGATAGAGTGAGAGCCAGGGCTTGCCAGACATACAACAAAGTATAAAGGCTGAAATTTTGTCTGTGTATTCTCACTACTATCATCACTATGTATGATGATTACAAATCGTGACTAAGGGGGGTTCACTTAGGTAAAGTATAAAGTCTGGGACTTATATAATTTTATGTTAAAGTAACCATTTTAAGTAAATGTTTAAGAATCCAGACCCAATGCTCTACATCAATTTTATCTACATCAGCCGAAAAGCTGTCAGTTGGAGTGAAGAAAAGGCGGCTATATGGTAGACACCAACAGCTTCGCCACCTTGGAAGGCTCAGATTCAGAAGAAAAAGTTAAGTCTCTGAAAAACTTACGAAAAAGAACCAACAGCAAGTATTTGATATAAAATCCAAAAATGACAAGGTGAGAAAAGAAGCATTTCATAAAACGGGAAAGTGCGATGGGCTCATTTATATTAAGTTAAGTTAAGCCGTTCATTTACTGGTTCAGCTCACTCCCAACAGCAACCTCTAGAACTTTAGCAGTATTAAAGTCCTAGGCTAACAGGTTGTACACTGAACAAAAGAAAAGAAGGGAAAACATTTTATAATCAGTTTGCTGCTAAAGATTCGGGTACGCCGCGTCAAAATGGCAGCTTCTATGCGGAGTGGGCTTTGTGTAAGGTTGGAGCGTTTACAAAAAGAAAAAGTCTCGTGCGCTTTGTGTAGGTTGTAACAAGAATATTCAACGACCACACGTGTTATAAAAAACACCTGCCATAACTCATTGATTTCAATGGAAGAGATCCGTGTGACTTTCTAATCACTGAATAGTAAGCATTCAGTGGGTCTCAATGGAATACCGAACACAACCCTTTTTAATAATACTTTCAGAAAGTTTACTATCCATCGTATTTGAAGATAGCGGTGGTGCATTCTCTTTCCGAAAGAAGTGAAGACCGGTGTAATCTGGCGATTTTCGTTCGTCTTCTTCTTCAAAATATCAGTAAGGTGTCCAATAGGGTCGTGACTAAGTGGGATAGGAGCAAAGATATAGCACCAGACAATTAGTTCAGTTACATAAAAGGGCGCTTTCAAACTGGTTTTTGATATTCAGTGGAATTCAAGAAACAATGCACGGGCTACTAACTTAGAGAAGGCCTTTGACACAGTATGGTTAAATAGACTCTTTTTCAAGCTGGGCCTAAAAAATATTGTTTTTGATATGCTTGCCAGAAGAGAGTTTATAGTAAATTATTCTTTGTTGTGGAATACCAGTCCCCAACAAAAGGGCTGCTCTGCACTGGTAAGCCAGTGTCAGCGCGGAGATCTGGAGTAGGATTGATGCTAACTCCAGCTGCACGAAGAAGGCTCATATCCTGGAAACCTCGTTGTTTAGTTACGCATATCAGTGTCATTTTTTATACATACTTTTTGTCGATTTGCATTTTCATTAATTTACTGTAATGCTGATATCGCTCCAAGCGTGGGACCAGACACACTAGTATAAATTCACGGACTCAAATTATGAATCGTCTGCCTATGTCTGTACTCACATCAGCAAATAGTAATTTTAAATACATTGCGTGTGCAAAGCAAATTTCTGCTTATTATTTCTGCTTATAAAAATAATAAAATTGTCAGTCGTGTGTTGAATAACGTGAAATGCGGTCTTTTTTTTACTTATTTGAGTTAACATTTATTTGGCGACCGTGACAGGACATTAAATATATCTCAAAGAAAGAATTTGTCGGATCAGCCGTAACTTTTACAAAGATTCCGAGTCAAGAAAAACTCTTAGCTATCTACGTGAGCGTGGTGATAAATTAGAGCGGAATTGGAAAAGTCTTGATGAAGCGGACACTATTATCCGAGAAAACTTCTCCGATCAGTTGTAACATCCTTATTTCAAGAAGGACTACTTTGAGGCCGCGCTACTCCTAATTATGCCAGTCCAGAAGTTGTCAGAAATGCGATGGCAAACACAACACCCTTCTACATCTTCAGCAGCGGCAGCAGCAGAAATCAGCTAATAATCACCGGAAGAAAACGCCTTCTTTTCAGCAGGAAGAGTGCAGTCAACAGCAGTCAATCAGCAATGGTGATAAACTTCAGTCCAATCAATGGAGTAAGTGTTATAAAGATAAAAAAATTTTAAGTGTCGATCAACCATCTGTCACATCTGCCAATACAGCCGTAGGTAGCAAAAATAGAAAAAAGTCATGTCTATTTGGCTACTGCGATTGTTAATGTCGTCTCTTCTAATGGGTCACGTATTCAATGTCGTGCACTATTAGACACTGTCTCACAATTAAATTTTATAACGTTAATTTTTAAACGTTTATAAAATCTTGTACACGAGTTAGGCCATAAAAAAAGTCGTATGAACACTCCAATTAGTAGTATTGGAGGTAAGGAGTGCAAAGCCGAGTTTGTCGCAAATATAGCCTTGAGGCCCACATCATCCCCCAAATCAGCGAATATCAACCTACACATGAAATAGATACAACGCCGTATCATTCTCTTCGGTCCAACATATTGATATCTGCTATGAGCAAAAATATTTTTTGATCTTCTCATACCAGGGGATATGAATATATCAAATGGCCTTCCAGTATTGCGCAATTCCAAATTGGGATAGATTGTGGCTAGAAGTGCATCAGTGCAGCAGCCCCCATGACAAAATCGTCATTCACATCTTTAGATAAACTCGTGAAAAAATTTTGGGAATCAGAAGATCATAATTCTCATGTTCATGAAATTCCATGAAAAGATTCTATTAGAGAATTGCCTCGCACGGGATTTGAACCCGCGACCCTCTGCTTAAGGAGTCTATGCATATACCACTACACCACGGCCACCCCCAAACTTCATGAGCAAGGAAAAGCACGAATGCGAAGCTCACTTTCAAGTAAACACGAAATTTAATGCGAATAATCAGTTCGTAGTAAGGTTGCCGCTCAAGGAGCAACCAGATGCATTTTTATGAGAGTCGCTTGCACTAGCTACAAAACGATTCTTGGCATTGGAAAGAAGATTAGATAAAACATATGAACAAAAATCATTGTACATCAAATTCATGCAAGAATATGAATCTCTTGTTCATATGTGTTTAATTAATGAGAACAAATTCTGCAGCACTCATTACGTAATTCCCCATCATTGCGTTATGAAACCCGAAAGTTCATCGACAAAACTGGGGGTAATGTTTGATGCCTGAGCGAAAAGTACATCTGAATATTCACGATATAACCAGATTTATTTTCGATCATAGCCAACTTTCGTATGCAAAAATATGTCTTTACGGGAGACATAAGCAAAATATATCGGCAAATTTTAATAGCTCCTAGCGACAGAATGCTTCAATTAATTGCATGGAGATCACATCATGATCACCCATTGCGACTGTATCAACTTAGTACTGTCACTTAGGTACAGAATCCGCGTCATATTTAGCTACAAAATGTTTGGTGAAGCTCGCAGATGACAACAAAGAGGCTAATCATATAATTTTCCTACAAGTATTATGGTAGACAGAGTTATTTTGGGAAGAGCAACTTCCCAAAGAGCAAACTGACAAGCGGTTGTTGTATTTAAAAGGAATTTTAATGTTGAAAGAGTAAAACATCCTGCGATATATCTCCTGTCATTGTGGCGATATTGAACGGCATGTATTTTCTGATAGCAGCCTAGATGCCTTTGGGTCATGCGGATATATCAGATCTATTGATGACAAAAGTAATGCGTATTCACAGTTGCTATGTTCAAAATCAAGAGTGGGTCCTCTTAAAATCTATTGCACGATTGGAACTACAAGGTGCTGTTCTCACCTTGCGAAGATTAAAAAACGCATCAATTATGGCCGATGCCAAACATCAAATTTTACTACCAAAATATAATTGTATAACAAGATTACTTCTTACATACCTGCACCAAACACGCACCTTGAATTCTAATCGCAATCTCACTACAAAGATATTGGATCTTAAGTGTTGGCATAACAGCGAGACAAGTACTTTCTTAATGTTTTGAAGGTTTTCGATCAAACCCGAACGGATGATGTTCCTATCTTGCCAAAAGATCGAGCGTCCCGCGCATTTTATCACTGTGTATTTGATCTTTGTAGCCTAATTAAAACGCATTACAAGATCAGGGATAAGGGTCCTAAAAGTCGTACGTAGCTGTATTTGTATGTTACACGACAGAGGCAGTTCACCTCGAAGTGGTCTCAACGAACTACAAATGTCATTACACTTAGAGTCAATCCAATCGGCAACAGGATCAGCATGCCTGAAAGATGGAATAAACTGGAATTTCATACCTCCTCGTTGTCCCCATTTTGGAAGCCTTTGGGAAGCCGCTGTGAGCTCCGCTGAATTCACGTCCGCTAACCCCAATGTCATCAGACGACGTAGAGGCATTAACACCAGGCCATTTCCTAATCGACGCACCTCTGACATCACTCTCAGAGCCTGATATAACTGAAACAAATTTAACCAGATTAAATAAATTTCGTCAAACATATATATCAGCACTTTTGGAAAAAGTGGTTGAAGGAATATTTGCTCTTAATGCAACAGAGGTTTAAATGGAAAACCCAGTCCAAGAATTTAACTCCTGACAGTATGGTCATTATAAGAGAAGAAAATATTCCACCAATGAGATGGAGACTAGGACGTGTATTTGGAAGTTATAAAGTGTAATGACGATTTGATTCGCGTGGCCAATAAAAAAAATCAAACAGGTATATTCAAACGAGCCATTCAAAATTTATGCTCACTTCCGATGGAAGTACCAATAAAATATGTCTTGCTCCGTGGTCAAATCGAGCCGTAAAAGGATATTAGCAAGGAAAAGTAAAGCATCAATAAGCCAACCAGAACACTACACGGTAGCAAAAATACCAAAGGTGCATTGCTTACGTTTTTTGTCCTATCAAAAAACTCTACGACTTTGTCGTACGGGTTGAGTTATTTTTCGCTGGCTGGCATGATTGGGATCTTCCTCCCTTACCGTTGCAAATATAGACGACAAAAGCCGGCGCCTAGAAGAACCACATCCCGATTTGACTTGGATATATAGATTTAAAGTTTAGAGTCTAGGAATCCTGAAGAAGGGGAGTTATGTAAAGTTACGCATAAGATTTCATTTTATGGCAGTGCCATCCTTACTAATGTTATAAATGCGAAAGTAACTCTGTCTGGCTGTGTGTTACGCAATCAAGGAAGGAATTCAGATAATTACGGAGTAATTACAAAATGGGAAACTGAAATTAACGCAAGTAAATAACTTGCTTAACTTCGCGCGCCATACACAATGAGCGCTGGGGCGTGGCGTGACGCGACGCGGCGTAGGTGAGGAAATATGCCTAAGTGTGTATACCTGAACGGACAGACACGTGAGAGGAGACGACTGTGCGAGACGTATGCGATATTACAATTTTTTCCCTGCATATTGATTACAATTCAAGTTTACACGATTTTTTGTTTTATTTAATAAATGGTCTTCGAGAAATGAAAAAAAAATTCGGTTGGGTTATTAAATATTTTTTCTTTAATTTTTGTTTAGAATTAGATAAGATTAGAATTATATTAGAATTTTAGAATTTTTTAGATTTTTTAGACGAATGCGAATATTACAATTTTTCCCTGCATATTAATAACAATTCAAGTTGTTTTCAAGATTTTTTGTTTTATTTAATTAATGTTCTTCGTGAAATGAAGTGGGTTATTAAATATTTTTTCTTTAATTTTTGTTTAGAATTAGATTAGATTAGAAAGAATTATATTAGAATTTTAGAATTTTTAAGATTAGTTTTTGTTTAGAATTAGAACTTTGTTTAGAATCATACGAAAAATACTATTGTTTTTGTTAAGTTTGTAGTTGGTTTGAGAGTGTTTTGAATAAGCTTTTTTCGCAATCGAAAGTAATTTTAATATTTTTCTTTGCTTACGTTCATAAGTTAAATTAAGTGTAAAAATTTATAGAGGTTTTGTTTATTTGTTCAATAAAAGTAAAACTAAAAGTACTAATTTATTTAGGTTCTTATAAAATAGTGTAAATATAAATTAAGTTATTTTTGTAATAGGAAGTTTTTTTTTTGTTATTAATGTCAAAAATAAAACAAAGTGTAAATATATAGGTGTTTTGTTAATTTTTATTTTGTTAAATTACGTTGTTTTTATTCTAATAAATATGCCAGAGTTCGCGCTGCGAAAATTGTTAGAAGCCAAAAGTCTGAAGAGCAGACTCAAACCCCTTTGGCTTTAAATGCCGAGGCCCTCACATTTCAAAGAGCTGCTAAGACTCAAGGGAGCAAAGTCAAGCACGACAACGATTAGATGCCGAACGTCACGCAACTCAAAGGGCTGCTGAAACATTAGAGAAAACTCGGGTACGTCGGCTTTTAGATGCTAAGCGTTATGCGTCACTGACTACTGAGGAATCACAGGAAGAATCGCAAAGAAGACATGTTTTAAATGCTGAACGGTAGCCACAAAGGAGAAGTGCATTTACGTGTAGTACATGGGAGGCATTTCAAGATGCTGCTTTTGATTATGACTCTTTGGGAGATTATAATAATGATCGATTAATTCTTATAGGGCGGATAGATAAAAAGTGTACACATTGTGAAACACTAAAATGGAAAGAAGAAACTCCGGTTATGTATTATTTTGGTGGTAAGGTTTCACTTCCATCGCTTGGTGAATCAAAAAAAACCCTAAAATCCTTATTTTTGTACGAAAGTAATGAACCGCGGCGTTTATTGAACTGAATAAGGAAATACAATTTTGGTTTTCAAATGACGTCGTTTGGGGTCGATAATAAGTTTGTTATTCCTAGATTTACCACTACGTTTACAATCCAAAGATAATAAAATAGCGAAGATGATCGCAGGTGTCAAAATATTCAAGGAGTTGAAAGAGATATCACTTTGAAAATTTACGATCATAACAGCCTCATTAACACTTTCAAAACTGCGTTAGAAAGAATGCCGGGAGAAGAATACAATTAATAAAGCTAATTACTGTTATTAACAAAGGAAAAATATTCGGAGAAGTATTGTGTTTTATGTATTCGATAGAATTGCAAAATCGTGGCCTACCACACGTACATATTTTAGTGTGGTTGAAAGAGAAATTGAGGCCTGATCAAATAGATAAAATTATTACGTCCACAATGATAACGGGTATCCGCTGTATCATAGAAGTTTTACAACATCTGTAAAACTCCGAAACTGTAGTTACGTTACTATAGAGAATGGTTGGGTGATTCTTTATTCACCTATTTTGTTAAAAATGTTTAACGCCCATATAAATGTATCTGCAAGTATATACTCGTAAATAAAGGTAGCGACCAAGATATTTTCAATTATAGAAACACAGATGCCAATAACCCCATAGATAAAGTCCATACATATCAGTCTGGTCGTTATGTCTGCAGCAAAGAAGCTGTGTGGCGACTCTTAGGATTCCCGTTACAGGAGAGGTACCCCCCTCCGGCCGCATACCTCAATGTCCTCTGTACAAAAGATGAATTTGCACGAACGCTTCCCTATGTTGAGGTACTGAGATATTACACATGGAATACAACGAGGAGAGAATGGAAAACGCCGAATTCCAGGAGCACCTGTTCAGAATTGGTCTGGTGTCAAATGTGGAAATGTTTTAGGTCGAGTATACACTACGAAAGCAGCATTTGCAATTACAATAAATAAAGCTCAAAGAGAAGCGCTTAAAGTTGCAGTTGTTCATTTAGAAAAAAAAATGGTTTTCCCATGGGCCACTCTATGTGCCATGATCACGTGTATCAAACCCGCAAAATCTCTGTTTTGGCAAAAGATGGAAAAACTAAAAACGTCGTGTATAAAAATGTATTTAAATAAGCTATTTACAGTATTTTATGTATGTGTTTAATGTATGTATTTAATTTAATTTAAAAATTAAAAATAATAGTCAGCAAACAATACGCTAAATAGCATTGCGTTTGCAAAGCAAATTTCCGTTTATAAAAATAATAAAATTGTCACGTTGAAGAACGTGAAGTGCGGTCTTTCTTCTTATTTGAGTCAACACTCACAGTGACCGGTTATTGACGACTAGACTCCAGAGTAGAGTTAGAAAAGTCATTTCATAAGGTGTTATGCTCCAACTGAAGGTGAGTATGAAAAGGACGATTTTTGCAGCTAATTAGGCGCTCCTCATAATCAAAAGGATAATCGGGACATCGTAGTAATGATGCGGGGTTTCAGTGATAAAGTATGTAGCGACAGCACTATGCTTAAGCAAGTGATGGGAGTTCATGTCCTTGGAGAACGGAATGACCAATCGGAGGTACCCTATTTAAGCATAACACCTTTCACAAGATCAGCTGGCTCTCAACTGACAAGCAGCGGACATCCGACCAGATGAAACACATTGTAAACAATTGTTGTTTGAGAAATAATCTTCTGGATGTCCGAAATAGGCACGGAGCAGACATTGGGCAACAACGCGATCACCATCTTATGTTAGCTCATATATGCCTTCCTACGGCATCCGTCAATAGCAACTGCTCAAACTTGCTCAAAACAACCAGGTTCAATATATGGTAGAGGCTCAGGGATCCGCATATGCACCTTGCCTTAAAAGCAGAAGCAATCAGCAGCACAGTGCGGAATAGCGTGGACGACTGTTGAACTGCTGTGAAAAATGTGTTTGCCACTAGGAAAGCAATTATGATTTTTTTTAATAATTTGTGCGCGCTCAAGGGTTTTGAGTACCCTTAAAATGTTTGTACACAGCGCGGCGAAGGAAAATCAGAGAGGATGGAAAAGAGGTGCTGATGAACGTTTGCTTTAAATGATTGAAGCTTATAATGACTAGGAAATAAGGAGCTAGGCAGGGCATTCCATAAGCGAGTATTGTGTCATAGGAACGAATCACGATAATTTGGAGTACGTCCGAAAGTGGGCTTGAGGGTATACTGATGAACATTCATAGCGAGCCGGGTCTTATGATTAAAAGTTTAAAGGGGCGGAATGCTACTGGCGATTTCAATTGAGCATTGGTGGTGAAAATAGCAACAAAACAAAGTGTGAAACGGGACACTACGTCGGTTCAAGTGTGTCTATTGTCTGCGTGATATTATTAACACCTATGAGTTTTATCGCACGGTTTTTAATCCTATCTACCAGGTAATGTTTTGGGCGCACCCAGACCATATTTGGCATTATACTCTAATTTCGAGCGGATAAATGCCTTATATGTATATTGAAGCCAGATCAGATTAGGTTAAATATTTATCTTAGCTCTTGAGAAATCCATTTGACGACACCGAATATGTGTGCTTTAACGCCAGCAGACAGTTTTGTGTTTTGGACGCATTAAATTCTACTCTGTTAGTGGTTAACCAATCAGTTATGCTGTTAAAATCAGAATATCAGAATATCGGAGACAGAACGGAGCCCTGGGGTATTAACATTTATATTGTGAATATCAGACTTGAAACCACTCAAAACAACTTGATGGTATTTCTAATCCATTGAAGAAGAGAGTAATCGATCCCAAAAGCACTCATTTTCGCTAAAAGAGCCTGGTGCCAAAATTTGCCAAATGCCTTAGCAATATCAAGTGCAACTATCTTGCTTTCGCCAGATTGATGTACGCTATAGTTTCACTTTTCCGTGAGACACACCATCAAATCACCTGCGGATCTGTTGCTACGAAAACCGCACTGCCGGTTATTAAGAAGTTTTCATGTTTCAAAATTTTTCATGAGCTGATTTTATATCAGCGTTTCCGTGACCTTGGAAAGAAGGGACGAAGACCAATACTGTTTTCTATTTGCTAGAAAGGAGTCCTAAAAAGTAGGATTAATAAAATGATACTTGCAGTCATAAAAACCGCACCATATCAAAATGATTGAAAAATTGTAAATAACTACGATAATAATTTTTATAATGAAATGAAATTTTTGCCGAGTTCTCCGCAGTAATTTATAAGTATTTCTACCTAATTTTCATCTGTTTATTGAATGTTTGAAAAAAAGATATTAACAAAGAAAGAAAAACTAGTCAATTTTCTTATTTTTTTAAAATATTTTAATATAGTCATTGGTTAACAAAATCGAACGATACATTATTTTACTTATTTTTTACTTACAGAATCATCTTGAAAAATGCACTTGTCAGTTAACGAATGATGCTGTTTGCTGGTACCAAAAACTCCCTCACTATTTCTCCATACTTTTGAGCGTTCATGGTTCCATTAACAAAGTGCAAAAGGGCCCAAGACGTAACTATGCTGACCGTCGTACGTATGGCAAATTGTCGGCACACAACAAATTAAATTTAGTTTCATCGGACCATGTCACACATCGTAAATCATCCTGCGTCCAATCTTCGTACTTTTTTGCCCACGTCAAGTGAGCTTTTTTAATTTTTGTGGTTAGGAGAGGTTTTTTCGCAGGTCGTCTTCCATATAAACCTATCTCCCGTAGCCGTCGGCGTATGGTTTTAGCGCTTAGATCAACTTGTTAAAATTCACTCAGCTCTGCTCTTATACGTACATCACTTTTAAAGCGATCTTTCATGCTAATTCGTTGTAATACATTGTCCGTCTTCTGGGTTATTTTACGTTTCCATCCCGAGCCTTTTTTCCTTTCCAGTGGATCCAAATTTTCTTTTTTCTTCATCAGTCGTACGATAGTTGAATGACAGCATCCTATTTTAACCGCAATTTCACGATAGCCAAGGACTTCTTCGACTAAAGTCAATATTTGAACTTTTTCTTACCAAGTCAGTTGATTTACCAGACATTTCACTTTTTTTTTACTTGTCACCGTCACAACTCAATTCAAACCGATTTTTTTTGCACTGAATACGAACGCGCCAAAACAACGGCAGATCTGCTACAGCCGCTCATATGCAGAGCGTGGGAGAAAAATTTCTGGAGAAATATATGCGTTTTTCCAGATTCTGGAACAAATCAGAGAACATTGAGATTTAGCTTTCGACGTCGAGCAGGCTGGCTTTCGCGCTGGATCCTCCTGTATCGACTGCTACACTTACTATTTATCGACTTCGAGAAGTTTTTCGACGGTTGGAATCGAGATGCTATGTATATTGTTGGCCTTATGCAGAAGAGGCTTCCCAGGAAAACTCATAGGTATTATTAAAGAT
Organism: Volucella inanis; assembly: GCA_907269105.1. Classification (NCBI taxonomy): domain Eukaryota; kingdom Metazoa; phylum Arthropoda; class Insecta; order Diptera; family Syrphidae; genus Volucella; species Volucella inanis. Next base: position 130,735,372 of record OU026156.1, on the reverse strand, counting down.
ACAAACGAGGGATGGTGAGTGTCTCGTTTTGCAATGGTAAGATGTCTGAGGGTTTTGAAGACTTAAGTGGATTACGTTAGGGGTGTATACTGTCACCACTATTGCTTTTTGTGGTTATCAGCGATGTAAACCATTCAGATTTGACTGTGGAATTCGATGGACAATGACATCTTTCAGTGACACTGCTCGGTGTAATCCCGAGGCATACAGAGCAGTCGAGGAGAACGTGTTCCGGAACTTCGAACAAGTTGGCGAAGTTGCATTATGGATTTTTTCCATTCATGTTGGCTTGGGTTTGGCGCGTGCCAACGACATGATCTATGTATTTCTGCTTGTTGCTTACAATCCGCTTCGCTATGGAATTTTTTCGTTAATGTTAGCTTGGGTTGGCACGTGATGGTTGCGTGTTGCTATGAACTTTGACTTACAATGCGATCGTAACTCCTCCAGCCTAACTTCGAACTGAAGACGTGAATGAAGACATAATGAAGTTCGATAATGGTGATGGGAATAGTGATTGGTTAAATGTGTTAAAATTTTAATATAATATTACGTTTTCAAAGCATTTCTTTTCTTTTTATAAGTGAAAGTTTTTATTTAGGTATACATATCTGATCATACACGTTTTGTTTTTACTAAGACTTTGTTCTTGAATGATTTCAGCTAATTTTTCGTAGTTTTCTATGTGCTTTTGTAGATGTTATTGTTCTGTGACAAAATTTAGTTTAGATGGAAATGATCGACTCTTGTGTATATGTCCTGAGCTCGAAAGAAGATAACTTTGTTGTAGAATGGATAGAATGTCACAACAGCTTCATCAACTATTTCAGCAATAGGCATGTCTTTAATTGGTGCTTGTATTGTGCGAATGAGTTCAGTGAGGGTAGAATGAAACTGCTCCACAGGTGAATTGCCATTAGAGGTTTTAGCACAAATGGTATGAAAGTGAACGCTATACAACTGTAAAATCTCTCTGAATAAGGCTGAAACAAATTCACTGTCATTGTCAGATACTACCTTTTAAGGTATGCCGTGTTGACTGAAGTAGTGACGTTAACACTTAATTAAGTTAATGCTTCTTCTGACAGTAAACGAAGAAACACAAGCGAACTTACTAAATTTATCGATGATATTGTAGTTAGAAATTCAAAGGCTAAAGAATTTATATTCCCAACTTAAATTTTGTGTGCCCTTATCCGCTAAATTCACTAACACCAATATCCACTTGATGTAAAGTAAATGAGTAATTGAATTCACGCCCCTAGTTTAGTGCAATATTCTTTCATACTACAATACCAATATTCATTTCGCACTCGTTAGTTTAAATCAAAAATACTATCCCGGGATTCTTGCAATTTTGACTGTAAACGTTCACGGAGCTTAAAGAAAACAAAATGTATTTCCTCTTTGTGGCGACAGGTACATGTTGACATGTGGAACAGCTGTCAATAATTCAATTTGAAATGAAGTTAGCTTTTTTTCGTTTCTGCATCTAATAAGTATGGTTATAATGCCTATACGAACAGAAAAGATAATGGCATCTGAAACGAACAAGAAATGGTTGAATTGTGAAAACTTTTGTAACTTCTTAATAATGTCTGTGTAAACTGTTTAGATATTCTAGGTCAAGTCTTATTACTTTATCTGTTGAATTGGCCTGAAGAAGCGATGGTAGGATATGATACATGGTAAATTTTTTGTTTATATATTCTTGGTCGTTAATAAATATATAGTCGTTATTGAAATGCAACGAAAATTTTACATTTAGAGTTTTGGTCTCCTTTTGATAATGCTTCCGTTGAAATTAGTTAGGAATATGATGTTTTCGTTGGTGAGTTCTATAATGCGTTTTTTTTTATAGAATTGGTGCCCCATTTCGCACTGATTCCTTATAACAGTTGACCGATATACTGGTCTATAGGTAGTTCTTGAAGATGGTTGCTCTTGCCTACTATAATATGGTTACTTTTTCTGCACTGCTCTTTGATCGTCTTGTTTTACAAGAAGTTTGTTTGTTTCTAAGCATGTTGTCTTTAACTGAAGACTTAATTAAAAGACAATTGAAATCGATTGGCTAAGATATATTTGAATCTTTCTGTTGCACTAATGGTTCTGCATACTCGATAGCTCTGGTATCATTATTAAATGGTAATGTCTCCATCTGCGCTACAATAAAAAATAAAAAGGTTTGCGTTTATAATTCCTTTTTTGCTGGTTGAGCTGCTTAAATGATTTCATTAACTTGGTCTTTTAATATTGTAAGTTTATTATAAATACATTGCTTGCTTAGACTTATCGACACTTGCTTTGTTAACTCTCTGAATGATCTTACTGTAATTATATAAAATTGTTTGAGTTACTTCGCTGATGCAGTTATTAATTCGGTATTAATTACTATATAATGACGTTGCGAGTTTTCAGAAGGCTATACTTGTCGGTGGCATTCGGTGTTTCGGAGATTCATTTCCATGCAGAATCATGCCAGTTTATTGAAATGGTTAAACTTTTGCCGTACAATTTCTTTAATGATTTTTCGGTTTGATGTATATAACAAAGTGTAAAACAAAGTATTTGAGGTGTAAATATACTATTTTCGTATATTTGCTGTTCAATTGCAGTAGTAGAGGTGCTGACTATTTCATTGTACGCGTTCATGTTTTATATTTATTCATTTTGTATTGTATTCGAATATGTTTAGAATTGTTGAGGACAACCCTATCGGCCTAAAATGGGGAAAAAATGATATTGTTAATGCTTTTTGTTCTTAATTTGTGTTTTACAAATTCTTTTCCCAGTTTCTGTTGTAATTAATACGCGACTATCTTTCTGAACTTTTTCTCTTTCTGTTTCCCGTTTCGACGTTTGACGGTAGCAAAGACTGTCTCACCTTCTCGATAAGTCTTAGATATATGATCCGGTTTCTTCTGAGTTTTATGTCAAATCCTTACTTACTTTTTCCTGAAAATCAATTCAAATATATTTCTTGGCTTTTCGTTTGTGACAGAATGTATAGGGTTCTTATAGTGATCCGGGTACTTCGTACCTGATCATCTCTATTATTGTTGAATGGACTGTTTGAAATGAGGAATTGACTTCAGATTTTTGAAAAATCTAGGTTTGATATAATTCGAAACAATGGTGATTGCCGCTATCATTATCCATGACTAGCATTTTCCGAACTGTGAAGTAGTGGAAGGTTTTTATTATTGGGTCTATAACTTCATGCGGTTTGCTAAGAGATGGCGTAACTTGTATTATTCCATTGGAACATGCGTTGGAAAGCTACTATCATTGTACGTCATTTCAATATATGTCATTCATTTCAAGCGTAAACAACAATAATTTTTTTTTTCACTCAAATATGTCGAACTTTGTGCCTGAAAAAGTGTTTTTGCGGGGAGCTCTTCTTCATTACTTTAATATGAAGAAAACTGCTGCCGAAAGTCATCGTATTTTGGTAGAAGTTTATGGTTAACATGCGCTAGCTGAGCAATTTTGCCAAAAGTGGTTTGCACGATTTAAAAGTGGTGATTTTGGCTTGGAAGACGATGAACGTCCTGGGCAGCCAAAAAAGTTTGAAGATGAAGAACTGGAAGCATTACTCTATGAAGATTTTTGCAAACACAAGAAGAGCTCGCAGAATCATTGAGTGTCACTCAAGCAGCCATTTCAAAACGTTTAAAAGCAGCTGGATATATTCAAAAGCAAGGAAATTGGGTTCCACATGAACTCAAGCCGAGAGACGTCGAACGGCGGTTTTGCATGTCCGAAATGCTGCTGGAACGCCACACAAGGAAGTCATTTTTGCATAGGATTGTTACTGGTGATGAAAAATGGATCCATTACGAGAACCTCAAGCGCAAAAAATCATATACGAAACCCGGCTAAGGTAATGCTCTGTATTTGGTGGGATCAGATGGGTGTGCTGTATTATGAGCTGCTAAAACCGGGTGAAACCATCAATGGACAACGCTACCGAACACAATTAATCAGTTTGAAGTTGGAATATGCGACCAGACACGAGGCAATAATTTTCCATCATGACAACGCTCGGCCCCACGTTGCTATTCCGGATAAGAACTATTTGGAAAACAGTGGATGGAAAGTCTTACCCCACCCTCCTTATAGCTCAGACCTTGCTCCTTCTGACTACCATTTGTTCCGGTCGATGCAGAACGCCCTCTTTAAAATACGGTTCACATCAGAGCAGAATATCAAAAATTGCCTTGATTCATTCTTGGCTGCCAAGCCGGCGCTGTTCTTTTGGGATGGGATACACAAATTGCCAGAAAGATGGGAAAAAGTCATAGCTTCAGATGGGCAATACTTTGAATAATACTTTTGTACATGTTTTTCTTAAATAAACGTTCAAATTTAAAAAAAAAAAAAAAACGCACGAATTAATATATATACCCAATATTTTGTTTCTCATGTATCATACAATGTCGATTTTTCTTCAATACGAAAAAACTACGTGATTTAGTAAATATGTATTTTTCGTGGTTCATTTTCTTATGAATAGATATATATCAATACGAACTATTTTAAGTGGTTTAGAGGGTGTTTCAGTTAATTCAAATTTAAATTGTTCCCTGTTAGAATAATATTTAAATCTATAACAGGTATCGCTACTCTTTATTACTTTTGATATTATATGCTTCATATTAGGAAAATAGAATTCCATTTTTAAATGTTCTAAGTTTTCAATGGTGCTTCTGTTGTGTGAGTTTTCGTGATAATCCCTAATTAATTTTTCTTGTTTATATCTCTGTGTAATGTCTGTAAGTAGAATAGTATATTTGACTAATCTTATTCGTGACCGATGGAAATCTTGCGTTAACATATTGCAATGTTCGAAATGATTCATCATCAGTTAACATAGCCGTAATACTTTTGGTGTTGGCATAATCTTTTATAATTGATAATAAAACAGTTTCATTTTTAGGATCTCTTTTCCTTTCGAACAATATTTGCAATTTGGAAGATATTTCTTCTTTAGATGGGTTTTTTTCTAATAATGGTTTGGTTAGAAAACTCATTGATATTACGTTCTGATATTAGGATATCATCTATCAAATTTTCTTGTTCTGAATATATTGTGGATATATTTTCCGAAGCATCGATGCTGTTCTGCATGGATATAGTATCAACGTTTTCTTAGTCAGGTCCTACTACATTTGCCTCTTTGGTGTTAAACTCAATACGTGAGAGTGCGTCAGCGTTGGAGTTTTGTTTACCTGTTTTATAGACCATCTCATAGTTATATTCTTCGAGGTTAAGTCTCCATCGAACAAGTTTGGAATTGGGTTCTTTAAGAGCAAAAAGCCATGTGAGAGGCTTGTGATCTGTCACTATTTTGAACTGTCTTCCGTATATGTAAGGACGGAAATATTTAGTTGCCCAGACAATGATTAAAAGTTCCTTTTCAATAGTGCTGTAGGTTTGTTCAGTTTTTGATAAAGTCCGACTTGCAAAAAAAATCGGTTTATCAGAACCTAATGAACCTTGGGAGAGCACATTACTAGCGTCAGTATTAACATTGAAAATTTTATGAAAATCTGGGTACATTAGGATTGGGTCATTGCAGAGAAGTATTTTACAGTGTTTGAAACAGTTTACGTACCTATTATCCAGACTTATTTACTTTCCCCTACGAACACAATCAGTTAGTGGTCTGATTTATAAAGTCTTTTATAAACTTCCCGTAATAGCCAAGGAGGCCAAGGAAGGTTTAAATTTGTTTCGGAGTAATTGGTATTAGAAACTTTCTTACAGCATTTATTATATGTCCCAAGAACGACACTTCTTTACTCATGAACTCTGACTTGTCAATTTGTATTTTCAAATTTACATCTTAAAGTTTTAGGAAGACTGCTTTGAGCTTTTCAAGATGCTCTTGCAGTGAGGTCGAGTAGATTATTATATCATCCATATATCAGACAAATGTTACCTTGAAGATCTTGTAATATATTGTCCATCAACCGTTGGAAAGTCGAGGAGGCATTTTTCAGTCCGAAAGGCATCCGAACAAACTCATTTTGTTCGACGGAAAAAGCTGTCTTGGGGACTTTCTTTGATTTGATTTCGATTTGATGAAACCTAGAAGCCAAATCGAGAGTTCTTAAGTAAAGGCAGTTCGTTATATTAGGAATGAGATATCGATCTTCAATAGTTTTCTCATTCAATTTTCGGTAATCAGTTACCAACCTCCATTTATCTTTTCCACTTGCATAGCTTTTTTTGGAACTATCCAAATAGGGGATGACCAGGGCGAAAAGCTGGGGCGGATGACAATTAAGTCATTAATTTGTCGATGGACTTCCTCTTTATGGACATAGGGATAGCGATAAGATTTCGAGTAAATAAGGATTTGATCTGTGGTGTTGTTTTTATGCTTTATACTATTTGAAAACGTTAAGTTTTGACCTTCACGAAAAAAGATGTCCTTGATTTTATAATATAGATGTTTTATTGCTTGTTCCTCCTCACTGTGTATTTGGTCAGTTTTTTTCATTTCTTTAATATTTACAGTTTCAACACCTTGCTTATTCTCTATAAAATAATAAGGAAATTCAATAAATATTTTTGCAGTTTCATTCAATACCTCGATATAGAAGTACCAATTTCGAGCATCGTATAAGCCTTCTGTTATTAACAATGAGTCGGTAATATATGTGAGTCTTATCTGAACATTTCCAGATTCCACATCTAGGGGTAGAAGATATATATTTTTACTAAAACCCGGAACTGTAAAAGCTTGCGAAGTAAGATTTGATTTAAATTTTGTTAGTTAAAATTGGACCTCTAAAAACAACTTCTTGTTCGACATATTGAGTGTCGAAAATAGTTTTTATTTCTACTGGTGTTATTTTTGTAGGCTTAAGGCTTTCACTTAAATGGGGACTTAGGAAAGATCTATTGCTCAGCAAGTCTAGGGTCGTAGTTATAGCTGTTGTAAGGGTAACGAGAGAACTCATTATTCAACTGAAAGTTTGGCGGTGTATATTGTACATTGGATAGAACAAAGTTTCTGGAAGGTGGATTCAAATTTGTTATTTTCGTTCTATTATTGTTGTTGTAATGTGGATTTCTAATATCTGTTTTTAAAGGAGCGCTAGTATTTCTAATATTTCTTGATGGAGGATAGCTTTGGAAGTTTTGAGGGACACGGATATTAAATCTATTTTGTTTTTCTAAACAAAAGTTTAGAGCTTCGGTCAATGTTGTTGGCCTCATTGCCCTGATGGTCGATCCTAACGGTTCCCTTAATACTGCTAGGAATGTGTTATGACACATCTCTTGGTAAAAGGACTTTTCAGACTCTATGACGACCATGCTTTTTTCATGCATCCTAACATGTTTTATAATAGTTGAAAAGATGTCAAATATTTTTGCATAGAAATCTTCTACTTTTAACTGATTTTGACGTAGTTGATGAAGATCTCAAATAAGGCTGGTTTCATTTCTTTTATCTGCGTAATGAATTATTAAATTGTTTTTTATTTCACTCTAATCTATGGGAGTACCATACATATTTAGCACTTCATTCGCCTGAATAATAATTTTGTTTTTAATGGTACGTAATATAATTCTGCAGTAGCTAGTACCATCTACTTGTGGCATAAGGCCCAGAATTTCTCCGACATTATTTATAAAATCAAACGCGAATTACCATCGAAGGTTGGGATGTTTTTAACTGCATCTGGAATGAGTAGCGAATTAAATGCGTTCTAAGCAACGTTAGAGGTCATTGTGAATTATTGTTTGATAATGCCTCGTCACTATTATTTGATTCTTATCCTTCATTATAAGAACTATACTACTTTCACTATCACAGGCTTGAAATGCAAAACTATTAGCTAGATTGGTATTATTTTTTTAAACTTACTTTACGCGATGAGCAAGGGAAAAAGAATTTGCTTTTATATATTGCTCTTAATGGTTTTCGACTTGGAGGCATAGAACCCAATAGCAAAACTTAAAATAGAATTAACCTTTACAAATCCAACAACATGATCTATGTATTTCTGCTTGTTGTTCACAACCCGCTGCATTATGGAATTTTTCATTAATGTTGGCTTGGGTTGGCACGTAATAGTTGCATGTTGTTATGAACTTTAACTTATGATGCGATCGTAACTCGTAAAGGTGTTGTTGACGCCCTATGTTCTTCGTAGAATTGAAGGTTTTGTATAAATAAATATACAAAAGTTGTCATCCGATGTTCCTTGGTTCTACTTTTAGATTATATTTACTTGATGTCTTAAATTTGTTTCCATTAAGGTGCGAAAATGATCTCGGTTAAGTGGTCGCCGCCATAATTGATGACCATTCAGGCCCGATTTGTTACATTTCCCGTCACTCTTGCCAGAACTTCCGGCGATAGGTTCCCGCATTTTTGGCAGATATTCCCGTTGAGGGCTACAAGATTCTGATGCTTGTTGGCATAGACTCGTGACTTAAAAAAAACCTACGAAAAGAATTTTGAAAGGGTTAAGTCAGGCTATATTGTGGCTATTTCAAATCGCCAAAACGAGATTAAGAAGATTAAGAATTTAAATAGGATTTACGCGGCGCACCCAAAACCATAGGATTATTTTTTTTCCAGGTAATCCTTGATGTCTTTTAATACAGAGAAAGCCTCCTTTGTCAAATGCAAAAACTTCACATTAATTGTAATAATTGATTATTTTCATTCATTTTTTATAAACTATTCTAAATAATTTTCTCGAACAGAAAACAAATGACAACTCGACTTGACAGTTGGATACGATTTCAAAATCCTATTACATACAATTTGTCCATTTGAAATAACTTAAGGAAACTTCTCATCCAGTTCTGGCAGTAGCTTCAGCTGTTTTCAACTAATATGGTTGAGCTTTTGACATGTTTTTATTTTCTAATCCCAGTTGAAAGTACTTTTGTGTAATTCGGTTTTTAAATAGTTAATGAACCTTAATTAAAAATATAACTTACAGAACTGATTTCAAAGTGCATATAGCTTTAATAAATCAGTGTGTGTTTTGAAAAGACAGAAAAAAAAAAACTATTAATGAACTGACAGTCAGACTTTAATAGACATGAAATTTTCTTTTCTTAAGTGCAAAACGGTCCGTCAAAGGTAAAGTGCAAAATCATTGCAATTGAAGAATATTACTTCAAATTAATTCGTCATTGGATATTTCCCGTTGTCGCTTTCCATCGCTAAATCACTCCCGTCAACAGGTCTGCGGATCGTTAGATAATATTACATCCACAATTTTATGGTTTTTTTTATTTCTGTTCTTCTAAAAATCTAAAAGATATCGTACAAATTTTTTTTTTTTTTTTTTTTTTTCTCTTCAAATTATTTTTTTCTATTTAATAAACTCTGTTCTAAAGCTCTTAAGTTCTAAAGCTAAGAGTTCTTTGGTTGAAGAAAATTTTAAAATTCTATAGGTATACGAATAAGACATTTTCTAATGTACAAAAATTTCGTTATTTAAAATCCAGTTTCTACAAAATCGGTCTCTACATACATAAGGATTGCAAAGACTTGCTGTCTTGGTGTTCTTGTTAATACACAAATAGTCATATTTCTCGGATAAGAAATAACTTTCCATCAGACTTTCTTAGGATTGAAATTTTTTTTAGATGTATAAGTGGAATTTCAACATGTTTAGATGAATTAAGATACATATACCGCTAGACCAGTAGTACACAATAATCCAAATAATACTCAAATTCACTTAGATAAAATTAACCACGTCTGAGAGATCTCGACAAATCATTCACCCTCGTTACTCATGCATAACATCTGAGCGAACAGTTTCCATAATGTCAGTTGAACTCTTTACCACGGCATGTCCGACGGTCTTGTGGTACCTGTAGGTTTAGAAATAAACTTAAGTCCTTCTACATGAACAATAAAAATTTTTTTTGTCTTTGTTTGTATGTACCATATACTTAACTTATACTTGGAAAGAGCCAGTTTAGCTGCAAACTGTGCAGTAAGGGTAGTCACTCACTTCGGATCTGCAATGGATTTTAAATAAGAGACGCAAGTCCGTAGTAAATAAAATCGGTATTCTCGAAAGCCGTATATCACGCAGTCATACAAGCCAACATCGGCGCTAAATAGTACGTTTAGGCGGGTATCTTCTGGTCCACTTTGGTAACAGACCCGACAAATATTTTTGGATGAATGAATCTTTTTTTTTTCTTTTTTGTAGTTGAAATGCCTAGAAATCGTTTGACTTAATAAAATATTGCAAATGAATATTGTTGTGTAGAAATCTTTTCTTTTTTGCACTTAAAGTTTAATGACGTTAAAAATTGTATGCATTTTTTCCTTACCCTAGAAAATCTGTGGGAAACATGGTAATAATTTCATAAATCAATGTAAAAAAAAAAAATAGCTTCAAATATCAATTTTCTCCTATATGATTACAAGGCAAAATGTTCAGTTGACTAAACGTCAAATTGTTTTCTCACATAGAGCATTCAATATGTGGCAATAATGTTTGGCAGCCGAATCCCTTCGACATTTCAAAAAATTATTACTTAACAAGTAATATAAAATCCTAGGCATTAAAAAGACCAAAACGAAATATGCACCAATCGTGATGGTTAATTAAAGGAGAAGAAAGTTGTTCTGCCAATGGCTTTCAACGCAATGAACGATAATGGAGCTCCTAACATTGATGAGTGTTGGAGTCAGTTAGAAGCTTATTCGTAATAGAGTTTAATTCAACATAAGACTCATTAAAAAAGAGGTAATATGTTTTAAAATATAATAAATTGTTTAGACAACTGTTCTGCAGAAAAAAATTAAAAGGTTGTTTTTTGTATCAGAGTCAACAGGATGGAGGGAATAAAATAAAATCAGACTCCATTACCTAAAAACAAAACATAAAGGCATCAGGTAGAAAAACAATATCTACAACTCTTACGTGAATCTACATATTCTAGACTATCACTTCACATAAAGGAGAAATACGCATGCATTGATGTAAGAAAACTTTGATGAATATTGCCTTAGATGGGGAATCATATCCCCTCCCCATAAAACAGTTACCTGAAATTATTACAGACCATCAGTTTATAAGATAGGTGACAATCATTACCTTTTTATTTAAATGATAGATAGAAACCATATTGAAAACAATTATCCGGCTTCGAAAATTTTAGTATCATGCGAAGATTTATCTTGAATCCTAAGTGCTTTGAGCTGATAGGTTTTTCAGAGAAATACGCATGCATTAATGTAAGTAAACTTTGATGAATTTTGCCTTAGATGGGGAATTATATCCCATCCCCATAAAACAGTTACTCGAAATTATTACAGACCATCAGTTTATTAGATCGGTGACAATCCTTACATTTTGATTTAAATGATAGATAGAAACCATATTGAAAACAATTGTCCGGCTTCGAAAATTTTAGTATCATGCGAAGATTTACCTTAAATCCTAAGTGCTTTGAACTGATAGGTTTTTCAGAACCGTTCACATCCAACTAAAACAGTTGTTGATTATCGAGATTGGTCAGGATTTTGGGATATCTTTTTGCAAATCGTCGACTACAATAGTAAACTATCTGTTGAGCAAAAGTTTCGTTATTTAAAATCGGTACTACGCGATGACGTATTCAATCTATTGAACGGTGTAAACGTGTCGGAATCTAATTATGAGAAAATTTTGCAAAAGTTAGAATGCCGGTATAACAAACCACTTTACATAATAAATGCTTTGATTTAATAGTCTTTTAAATTGCCTAACGTCGGGTCAGAGAATGGTCTTCATTAACGCAAACTTGGTGACAAAGGAGATGAGGTAATTTGGGGACTAGAAGTGATAACGGCTGAATACAGCAATCCAAAAATTAAAAGCTTAGCCGTGCCAAATCCATCAGGTGTAAAGGGGATCATTTTCTTCCTCAGTGCTTAATATTTGTATCTTTAAAGTTCGAGTGCGTGGTTGACCTTTCGTTGAAGCCTTGTGTAAGTTTACATAAACTTCCAGTTAAGGCTTATATTTTGCATAAAATAACATCGAAAACTCCACCACTTTCATTGAAATGTAGTGAGTTTTATTTTCTTAAGAACCTCGATTTAGCTGATACAGGATTAGCCCGACTCAATTGATATACTGTTAGGGCCTGACAAGGCTTGAAGTATTCTACGAGATCTACGTCATCTTACGTGTGAAAGTGTTATTGCGCATAAAATTCTATTTAAGAGAGTTATCACTGGATCTAGACAATTTATTGAAGTTCTTTTAGGAAATTGAGGACGTTCCAAACAAATCAGAGATAGCAATAGAAGAGGATGAAGTAGATTCCATTTTTTCTAAAACCTCTGCTCGTACTTCAGGCAACAGATATATGGCTGAACTTTCCTTTCGGTAAAATGAAGTTAGGTTTGCTAGCCCCATTTCTGGTGCTTTATCTACGAGTAGACTGTTCGCAATGGAACTCAGTTTTGCAGCAATAAAAATCTACATTTGGAATATACAAAATATATGAAGGTGTATTTGTATCTAGGGCATATGAACGAATTCCACAATCCACATCGGGAAGCGTTTTTTATTTACCGCACCATGCCGTCACCACCAACAAAATTCGAGCTGTATTCGATGGTTTCAATAAGGATGCTAAGAATCAAGGCTGCATACAGGAGCTCCTCTTTAAAAAAATCTAATTTATGTTTGCCTTCACGTTCGGTTGCATAATACGTGATTTGCGCGGACATAGTAAAAATGTTTCGCCAAATTTGGGTACATCCTAGACCAACAAATTGTATGGAGAGAATCTTCTGATGACCCTATATCTCACTTTCGCTTCTACAATATACCGTGCGCTTCGCCTACACCTTACTTGTCAATGAGAGTTCTCTATCAATTAGTTTTTGATTATACACATCAATTTCCTTTGGTGTCACAAGCAATCTTGCATGACATGTATGTGGACGATATAATGATGGGATTATCTCTTATTATCCGAGACTTTAGCTTTGAAAAAGCAAATAGCAGATATTATGATGGTGTATGGAGGCTTAGAGTTAAGTAAATGGAGTTCCGATTCCTGTGAGATATTGAGTGACGTTAATTGCAGGGAGACACCTTTGCTTTAATATGGAAGGTGCATCACAATGAACCAATACCATCGTTTTAAAGAACAGGTTTTTACCCACGAAACGAAAACTGCTTTTGGAGGTTGTAAGGATTTTTGATCCATTAGGTTTTATGACCCATCCACTATTCTATTTTCAGGAAAAATGGGGCTCAAAGAAAAAATTAGATTGGGATGATTCTTTATCCTTTGATATAAGTGATAGATGGAAACCATATCGAAAACAATGCTTCGAAAATCTTAGGATCTTGCAAAGATTTACCTTAAATCCTAAGTGCTTCGAACTGTTATGTTTCTTAGATGTCTCAAAAAAGGCGTACTTAACGCTAGTTTAGAAGTTGGAACCATTCACGTTCAACTAGTTGCAGCTAAGACCCGCGTTTCTCCTGTAAAACAGCTGTCGATTCCTCGTTTGAAATTTTATGTTGCTCTACTATTATGTCGAATAATCAATCTTATACAATGATTGGTCGAAGTCAGTCAAATTCAAATAACTGCTTTCAGTGATGCGCAGATAGTCTTGTCTTGGCTCTCTTCTCCTCCTCGGCGATATTTGCTTGGTGGAAGGGTCCTCTCTGACTTTCTCATGCATTTGCTCAATGGCTAATGACGCGAGTAATTTCTATTCAAAATATTTCTAAAGAAATAAAAGGTGATATTTATACACGGCGGTTAACGTACCATCGTGGAGAAAACTAGTAAGAATTGTGGCGCTTGTATAGGTTTTTCTAATAACGACTTCACAACTTTTTTTTTTAAATAAAAGGCAAACCATTCGAGATATTTCAAAAACTTTATTATTGGCTTGAAGTAGAATCAAAACATTTATGAATGGAATTCGACTTCGTTCATATGGCCACCGCGGGCACGTTTGCAGCGGTCGATTCGTTGGACCCAATTTTCAACGACTCGGCCACACATTTCGGAAGAAACGGCCGCTATTTTGAGTACAATGTTGGCTCTGAGCTCTTCCAACGTCGTCGGCGTGTTGGCATAAACCAATGACTTGACGTTGCCCCACAGAAAATGCTCAAGCGGCGTTAAGTCGCATGAATGAGGCGACCAATCGACTGGCCCATGTCTTGAGATAACATGCTCACCATACTTATTCTTCAATAAATCGATAGTAGCGTGTGCTGTGTGGCTTGTGGCACCATCCTGTTAAAACCACATTCGCCAAAGTCCAAACGTGCAAACCGCAGCAAACAGTTATTTTTTGTGGATGAAGTGGTGATTCATAAAGCACATGTGGGTTTAAACCCGACCAATAACGCATATTTTGCTTATTGACGAACCCATTGAGCCAAAAATGAGCTTCGTCGCTGAATATGATTTTGATGAAATTCATCATCTTGGCGCATCTTCTCCAGAACTCAATCGGAGACGGTAGCTCGTTAGTGTACTTTACCATGATGAAAATTATGAGCTTACTGAATAAATTGACAGTGACAGTTGATTAGTGAAAGAGTGCGTTTACAAATTAAATTCAAAATTGTCCAGTCCCTATTGGAAAACCCTATACATAGATTGTTAGCTTCTGTCGTATTCCTAAGACTGAGCGCAGGTTCGGATATCTTTCGCTTTCTGAGTTCCGTGCTAGAAAACAAACTTCTCTTTTCTGGTCACAAAACGAATCTTATAAGGCAATAATCAGTCTCAGGACAGATCAACCTATTTCTAAGGCCTCTAAGTTATTGTCACTATCACCGTCCATAGACGATGCCGGCTTCCTACGCGTCGGTGGAAGGGTTACCAACGCAGAGAATGTTCTCTTCTCTAACATATTAGACATCCAACGATTCTTCCAAAAAATCATGGTTTTACTCAACTCATTATTTTAGTTGCTTATATTGGGTATGTAATTTAATTCGTGCGGTTTTTTTTTTCGAAATTTGAATGTTTATTTAAGAAAAACATGTACAATACAATAGTATTATTTAAAGTATTGCCCATCTGAAGCTATGACTTTTTCCCGTCTTTCTTTCAATTTGTGGATCCCATCCCAAAAGAACTGCGCCGGCTTGGCAGCCAAGAATGAATCAAGCCAATTTTTGATATTTTGCTCAGTGAGGGCGTTCTGCATTGACCACTGTTTTCCAAATGGTTCTTAACCGGAATAGCAACGTGGGGCCGAGCGTTGTCATGATGGAAAATTATTGCCTCGTGTCCGGGCGTATTCCGTATTCCGGGCGTTTTTCGGCCACTGCTCTTCTCAAACGGATTAATTGTTTTCGGTAGCGTTGTCCATTGATGATTTCACCCGGTTTTAGCAACTCATAATACAGCACACCCATCTGATCCCACCAAATACAGAGCATTACCTTCGCGCCATGGATATTCGGTTTTGCCGTTGATTCGGCTGGTTGGCCGAGTTTCACATATGATTTTTTGCGCTTGGGGTTGTCGTAATGGATCCATTTTTCATCACCAGTAACAATCTGATGCAAAAATGACTTTCTTTTGAAGCGTTCCAGCAACATTTCGGACATGCAAAACCGCTTTTCGACGTCTCTCGGCTTGAGTTCATGTGGAACCCAATTTCCTTGCTTTTGAATATATCCAGCTTCTTTTAAACGTTTTGAAATGGCTGCTTGAGTGACACCCAAAGATTCTGCGAGCTCTTTTTGTGTTTGGCGAAAATCTTTATAGAGTAATGCTTCCAGTTCTTCATCTTCAAACTTTTTTAGCTGCCCAGAACGGTTATTGTCTTCCAAGCCAAAATCATACCTTTTAAATCGTGCAAACCACTTTTGGCACATTCGCTCAGCTAGCGCATGTTCACCATAAACTTCCACCAAAATACGATGACTTTCGGCAGCAGTTTTCTTCATATCAAAGTAATGAAGAAGAACTCCCCGCAAAAACACTTTTTCAGGCACAAAGTTCGACATATTTGAGTGAAAAAAAATTATTGTTGTTGACGCTTCAAATGAATAACATATACTGAAATGACGTACAATGACAGTAGCTTTCCAACGCATGTTCCAATGAAATAATAACAATGGAATAATACAAGTTACGCCATCTCTTAGCAAACCGCGCAATTAAGTTATAGAATCTATCTTTATATTGGTGTCTCTGGACTGTTTTCGTTGATTCGTCAAGAATATTGGATCGCTGGTAGCAGAAATTTAATCGAAAAATAGTTCATGATTGTATAATATGCTTCCGGGTCCGAAAGGCTACATCAATTCAATTTATGGGAAATTTAATTTGCCAACTTCACGCATTGCTTTTGCTTACACAGGTTGTAATTACGCCGGTGCCATCACATTTCGATTGGCCAAGGCGAGAAAACCCAAAATCTTTAAGTGACATATATCGCCTTTCGTCTGCTTTACCAACAACGCGCTTTACATAGAAATGGTTACCTACCTTACAACAGACGCCTTTTTGACAACACTTAAAAGGTTTATCGCGACACGAAAAAAGTATTACGTTATATGTTCAGATAATGGCACAAACTTTCAAGGAGCTGCACGGATATCAACGGTAATATACAGGTTGGTTAAATCAAAGGAGCATAACGAAAAGGTAACGGAAATCTTGGCTGAAGAAGTGTCGACTGGCAATTCATCCCTCCATATAGTTCACATTTTGGGGGGCTTTGGGAAGCCGGGGTAAATTATTGCAGCAAAGCAACACCTTCGTCGTATTATCTGTAATAAAATTCTTAAAGAAATTTCTACGTTGTTAGCCTAAATTGAAGCCCTTTTAAAATCTAGGCCGCTTTCCTCTATTTATAATACCGATTTAAATCTGCTAACATCTTCTCACTTTTTCATAGTAAGACCGTATACAGCAGTGCCCGAACTCAGTCACCTAGAGACACCTTAACCATTTGGGGCGATGGAGCTTATTCAAAATATGGTGCAGGGCTTTTGGCGGAGTTGGCAGACTGGCTATATAACATTATTGCCGCAATGGAGAGGAGCGACTAGAAATTTTCAAGTTGGCGATGTGGTAGAAATCAAGGAATAATAGAAATTCATCCAGGCACAAATGGCCATGTTCGTGTTGCTTCCCTACGCACAAAAGGGGGAACTTTTAAGCGTAATATAACAAAATTAGCTTACCTGAAATTCCTTTACGAGAGGCGATATGTTGAGAGATGTGTTGAATACTAACGGTACAAAACAAAAATTAAAGAAAAAACTGAAACTGGATTGTGCTTTATTTTAATTTTTTTTCCTAAAATTGCATTAAAACATTCCTGATATACTCTATGGTTCGACCCAGCTTTAATGTATAACATTAATTACGGTTTTTATTGTTCGAGCATTTAATTGAATGTATGCATATTGGCACTTGCTTAGCTTTACAAGCGTGCGATTATAAATTACGGATTTTTTGGTTAAACAAGTGCTATTGCCTTTGATAACCGCTTTCACTTTTGTAGCAACCACCAGACCATGCGGGTCGAACCAACCATACACATAAATTGATTGATGTGAAGTTGCCAATAAATTTATAACGTTTGATTTGATTATAACGTTTGATTTGAATTCACTATCAAGGTGTGTAATATCTCTTACATCACAGCATTTTTGGTGACATCGAATATGTGGTCATTCCAACGTAGCTTATCACTGACGCACATACTGGGAATGGAAAGTTTTTCGGTTTCGACGATGAAAGTCCCATTTATGGATAATGACTGATTATTTAGATTTCGTTAATCTAAATAATAACAGGAGACAGCATTGAGTTATGGAAGCATTAAATTCCACAGCATTTTTGGTAACATTGAATATGTGGTCATTCCAATGTAGGTTGTCACTGACACACATACCGAGAATGGAAAATTTTCTAGTTTCGATGGTGCAAGTGCCATTCATGGATAATGACTAGGTATTTAGATTTCGCTTTAATGACAGCAGACAGCACTGAGTTTTGGAAGCATTAAATTCCACTTTGTTGATAGTTTCCCAATTGGTTATATTGTTAATATCAAAATTTAATGAGTTCTACAGCCGAAGAAGAGGGACGTGACATCCGGGAATAAATAGCAGCGAGTACTGTTATTAGCAAAAGAATAGGAGTATGTTAGAGTTGAAGTAGCAGCCAAGAGATCATTATTGAAAATTGAAAAGAGTGGCAGAGACAGAACGGAGCCCTGGGGCACACCAGCATTTATTTTGTGAATATCAGACTTGAAACCATACAAGATAACTTAAATTTAACGTTTCAGAAGCTAATTTCTAATCCATTGAAGAAGGGAGTCATCGATCCCAAAAGCACGCATTTTTGACAAAAGAGCTTGATACCAAATTCTGTCAAATGCTTTACAAATATCAAGTGCAACTATCTGGCTTCCGCCAGATTGATGACCGCTTTGGTTCCACTTTTCGGTATGACATACCATCAAATCAGCAGTGAACCTGTTGTTACGAAAACCATACTGGCGGACATTAAGAAGTTTTCGTGTTTCGAGATATTTCTTGAGCTGATGGTTTATCAGCGTTTTCATGGCCTTAAAAGGAAGAAACATACGTGCAATGTTTCTCTATAAAGAGAGAAAAAGATTCGCCTTTTTAAGGAACAGGTTGGACAAATGCTGTTTTCCATCTTTTAGGAAGGAGACCTAAAAAGTAGGATTAATTAAAATGCTTACGCAGTAGTTTTGCCAGCGAGGAAGAACATCTCTTCAGGGGGAGATATACCATCTGAACCAGGAGATTTTTGTACAATATATTGAGATATTTAAGTGGATTCGTCCTATTGAATGTTGAACTCTCCGCAAAATGTGCAGCAAGCAGATTTGCCTTGTCCAAAGATCTGACAGCTGGCATGTCATTATAAACGAGTGTTGGGATGAAGGATGACGCTGAATTTCTAATATTTTTAACGAACGTCCAAAATTTGTACTATAATTTGGATATTTTAGTATTTCTTTTGCATCCGTCGTATTGGAATTGTTGCAGTCATTTCTGGCTTGTTTAAACTTTTTTCGATTTTCCTCAGTGGGGTTGGTCTTGTAGGACAGAAAAAAATTTCTCTAACCCTGACAGCCTCCTTATAGCTCGAGTCGTTCTATGTCTTTTCTTTTGGTTTGATACTCTTCATACGATAAGGGATAAACGATTTCATACCAAAGAGAATGGTGTCTGTAATCATATTAGCAGCATCGTTATCGAAGAAACAAAACGACCAGTTAAAATTCCTTAAGAAGCTGTTGAGTCCGCTCCAATTGGTTTTCTCGTATTGTCATACGGTTCTGTTGGGAAACTTTTCTCTAACTGTGTGGTCAATGCATGAAAAATGAACTGATATGACTCAGTGGTCCGTCGATCCTAGAAGGGATAGCACATTGACCTTGTATTTATCAGGATGAGAAGTTAAAAATAAGTCCAGGATGTTGGCGGTGTAACTATCAACGTCTGGTATACGTGTGAACTAATTTACTAGCTGGGTCAAGTTGTTTTCTGCAGCTAAGATATCAACACACCGTTCTTCGGGGGTTGTCGGCCCAGAAAGTCGAAACCACCCAGAATTGTGTATTTTAAAAGAGTCCGTAATAGCGATTTCAGTATGAAAATACAGGGATATAATTCTGTGAATGGAAACAGAGAGCGCATCATAAATAAACTAAACATACATAGATGGCAAACCTTCCAGACACTGGAAAATCAAAACAGGCTTTTTTTCTGATCGCCCCTATCCATATGAACATGTCCGTGAATACGTGTGAATTGTCAACAATGTCAAATTTTGAAAGTGATGTCTGCCATATATGTAATGCTTTTGCCACTAAAGCATGTTCCGAAAAAATGTAAATTACAATACATGAATAAATTGGATTATTAGGTTAAATGGAAAGTACATACATAATATATATGTATTATTATTCAATTGTTGTATTAATTTTTCGTAAGAAGTAATAGATAAGGATTAATGATTATTTTAATTGTTTTTATTTGTGAAAATATAACTTTAAATAAACCTTTTTGCAAAATTGAATTTCAAATATTGGTAATAGCAACAAACAAAATAATAAACAAAGTAAAAAAATATTGTGCTTTATAAGTCTATTCGGTACAACAGAGAATTGACTAATTCTTTTTGAAAAAAATATAGGTGTGACTAAACACATTAAGGTCAGAATAGAGAACGAAAACTGAATTACACGGCAAATGGTAATTAACTTATATGAGTTTCTAAACTTCTAAAAAAATTGTCTACGGTAAACGATTTTAATTTTAAAATGTCTATTTCTGTAACGCTATCGTTTGTCCGATTTTTAAGGAGGTACAAATACACATGGATTACTTGTAAAGAAACAGATTTGTTAAAAACAATTATAAACCTAATTCCCTCCGACAAAACTAAATTAAGTTTGGACATCAAAAGTTTTTCTGCACATTGTATGTTGGCTATTCTGGGATTTTTTTTTTAACAAAAAAGCCATTAAAATACCACTCCTTTTGTACTTTAAAATGTGTGAAAAGAAAACATTCTGGAAATTTTTGGAAAATCTTTAAATTTTATTTAAGTTTTCCTTAAAAACTAAAAATGATCAAAAATGGAAATTTATTAGTTATTTGTAGTATTTAATTAATTTTTATACTTAACACTTTTCTTACTTAACTAAAAGAACAACAGGAATATTGAATTTAAAAAAATGTCCTTAATTAACAATCTTGTTCATTGATGACCAGAGTCTAAAGTTTGTGCCTAAACGTGAAAAATGCTAACACAAATGACTGATAATACAAGCTTAAGTTTGATTTCAAAATTGTAGTAGTTGCAATCCATTTATATCTTCCAATGAAAGGTTCAAAATATGATTCTTAGGTTCATTTTTTAATTTTATTCTGACACTATCCCCATTTTGTGCACTTGAAAAAAAAAGAAAAAAACCCTCTTCATTTTATCACCACGCTCAAATAAATATTCACCAGCTTAAATATTTTTCTTTTTACTTTTGCTTTTATTAGGTATACCTAGTGGACATAACGTGGAATTTGCTGTCATTTTGGCCATTCTGACAGGTTCTAGAAATGGAGAATGTATTGGTAATTCACTTATGGGAAGAGATCTATCTATGTTTCACTAAGTGCCAACATAGCTGGATTGTATTTACAGACGGTGACATACGCAGAAAAGTGATTACTTTTTAGCCCGCGTAGGTAAGCTACGTTAATCCTGAATTCCCTACTCATAATCACAAACAAACACAGGAAGCACAAGTAATGACAATGCTAAGCAAGGTTGCGAATTGAAAATTCTGAAGTTCAGCTTACCAAATCAAATTGTTGTAGGTGTTACGTCTTTACAGCAAAGTGAAACAGTGCACCAATAGTGCACTTTGTTGACGTGTGTGCACTCGTCGGGGGTAAACACGGTTCCCCTGTTAGGGGTAGTATTCCCTCCGGTGTTGACTTATGATTAATATGGTGCATCTGGTTCGATCGAAATAGACTTGTTATCCACTATCAGTACGGGTATAATCCAGAATTTCTTTATTGCCTAGTGGAAATTTGAAGATTAAAAATGATATGGTTATTGATCAGTTTTTTTTTTTTCAGTTTGTATGCATTTTTATTATATCACTTAATTTACTCTTACTTGCTAGACAAAAAATGCTGAAAAATTAGCAAAATTAATTAACTTAAAATTATCTTATTCTAACTTACTGGCCCCATGCGAGCACTCTAAGTTAAACCAAAAGCTTAAATCTTTCGACGTATCTTACTACTATAGTATACTGTTTCTATTCATTATAATTAAAACTAAGAAAACATTTTTTACAAAAAAACTTAGTAACCTGACTTTTTTTTTATTTTATTATAAAACATAAAACTAAAATCCTACAAACTACTTAAAACTAAATCTTAATCTACTTAACCTACTTACATCTAATACATACATACACATATGCATCTATATATATATACAAAATATATATATACTTAATATACAAATATATGTATATATATATATATGTTATTTTTTTTTCATTTTCTATTTTTTTTAAATTTATTTTTTTTTTGGTTTTTATTTATTTATTTTTTAATCTTACTTAAAACTTTTATCTTACTTAAAACTATGTAAGCCGGCCATGGCTAAAAAAATTAGGCGACCCACTTTGCTTCACGTGAAGCTACCAAGTATTGGAGGAATTCGACGCCGAAGCATCCTCTCCCTCAAAAAGCCAAAGTTGTCCTACGATAGACAACTTTCACAAATTCTTTCTGGTATCCCTAGAGGCCCCAGAAAAAGTCGTCCTAAACAGAATGGTTTCCGACTTCTGAAAATTAATTTTCAACTTCCAGTCGTCGCAATATCGCTTAATTTTGTCGATGTCACGTTTTAAAAGTGTATTAATGATCTCAATCTTTAGACCCGATCTGTACGCGATTAAGTTGTCTGCGTATGCTATGGCATGGTGAAGTGAATCTATTAGATCACTTGTGTAAATGTTGAACAGGATTGGCGAATTTACCAATACATGTTGCAGACCGTTTTTAATGTTAAATGTTCCAGCAGAAGTCACATCGCCATTCTTCACAATGAACTGTCTACTGGAGCGCATATCAAAAAGAATATACAGCAGTGGTTTCCTAATGCCCAACCTGTCAAGCTTGAAGAAGAGTCCCTCTAACCAAACGTTATCGAAGGCCCTTTCCAAGTCAATCAGACAGGCACCAGTGCACTGTTTATTGCCTTTGTTCTATTGGATATCAGAAACCAGTTTTTACGCAGCATGAATGATATCATGCCTCGCCTTGAAACCGAATTGATTATCCGGAACTATATGATGTTTGGAAGAAGACTAATCGAGCGGAGATTCCCTTTTGGGAATGGGATGTACCACTGCAGTTTTCCAATGCGCTGGATATTTTGCATTATTCATTGCATTATTAAACAGGGTGGTATAAATGTCCACCGCTTCTAGTGGGAGATGTCGAAGCACAATGTTCGGTATTTCATCGGTTCCCACTGATTTCTTACTTCTAAGTGATTCGAAGATCGTTTGGAGCTCTTCCTTCGAAATGAACGGTGGTAATACCCTTTCGTTGTTGATGACATTATTTGCCTTGTTCTCGTCACTGAACTGGGTGAAATTCGAGCTCTCGAATCGCCAATTCACAATTTCATTTCGAAGGCAGAAATTGTGCACAAGAACTCGACTCTTCAGATCATGGTTCTGGCCAACGATGTCATTCGCCTTGTAAACTTCTGAAAAGTCGCTCCAATAGCCTCTACCTTCTCCTGCGGATCCTCGATCACAAAGAAGTTGTCATCATCAACTGCCTCATTTGGATCGATATCCGCTGCTACAAGTATTTGTTCGTTGTTCGTCGTTCGGGCGATTTTGAGACATGGAAGGTCGTTTTGATTATTTCTCCGGAATATTTTATTTATTTGTGGGAACATATTCGGGTTGCTGGTGTTTACAGTCCGAATTTTATTTTTCTAATACAAACTTACAGAATTTCTTTAATTTTCCTTTATTAATATCTGGAGGTTTTTAATCGACGACTTCAATGTCATGATCTCCGGGTTATGTCTGTCAGTAAACTGTCTGTACAAGGTTTTTAGTCTTGAGAGTAGTCTACTTTTATGTCGGTGCAGTGCGTCATAGTAGGATTGCGGAACATGTCTTCGTTAGTCGTACGTCGATACCGCGGTATTTTTTAATTGTCTCGTCCATTTGTTTTAGGTAATTGTAAATTACCTAAATTGTAATCTCCTTGTTTGACAAATTCCTATTGGGCTCTGGGTGGAACGTGTTCGAGTAGAGTGCTGTTGTCAAGGTTGCGGAGAAGCGTGTCCATCGAGCCTTACTGTAGTTGTAAGAATATCTTTGGACAAACTCCTCCTGTCAGTCGTATGCGTTCGTGGTACAGCAGTAGATCCAAATAAGACCCGCCTCTGGGAAATTATGGGTTATCTGTCGCTTTAATACCGAGTATGTACATGACATCGTGCTGACCCCACCAACGACGAAAAAGCGTGTCGAGTCTGTAATGAATAAGGTGGATTGTGAAGCCTCAGGTGCATAAACAGAGGTCGAGTACAGCCGCTTTCCACTGCGGAGCGGGATGCAAATGACCACAGCTTCCAACACCCGGAACCTGTGCAACACACCCTTGTACACTCTGTGAAATTTTATGCCTTCTTTGATGAAGATCGCGACACCACCTCCACGTTTGGATCTGGGCCGGTTTCTTCTTCTAACAATATAATAATTGTACTTCAGTTTGTGATTATCGGTTAGCTTGGTTTCGCTAGCGAGTTTGGTCTTGTAGCAATTTAAACATCGCGGCTCTTCGTTCGATCCTAATCAGTGAATTAACGTTCACCGCAAGGACCTTCAAAGTCTGCTCCACCATGTGCGTACCCATTACGACATGTGTTGCGTAAGGCCCGGCAGCAGCGCTGCCACTTAGGCTGTTCTTGCACCTGCTTTTGCAGCTGACCCATCTGCCCTTAGATTGCGAGCAAGATGGCCAGCATATTAGGTGCAGCTTCCGTTGTTCTCGTCACTAGCGCCGGAGAAGCAACAGTCGCTTGTTGTACCGTTGCCCCACTACCTGCCGCCATTTGGGCGTAGGAAATTTGGGGCGTGACGGCCGGTGTTTGATACCTAACAAGTGAACGTTTGACCTCCACCTTCTGCTGCCGAGCCAGTTTTGCTTTCTTAGTGTCGGCGAACTTAGGAAAACCCCGATAGTTTGCGGTGTGTCCCACGTTTCCACATAACACGCACGAAAGCTGTGACCTATCGGATGCTCCGTCACACCCAGAGCACACTCCTCGGAACTGTGGTTCTTAGCGCACTTCACGCATGGAGGCTGCATTTGGCAGTTCGACACTGCGTGCCCGAACCTCTGGTAGCGAACGCAATGTTTAAGGCCTTCGCTCCTTTTTAATTTTTCCCAGTGAACCACCTGGTAATCTAGGACATTGATATTCCTTAGACTATCCGAACGGCTTTCGGGATTGAGCTGCACCAGGAAGAACGGCAGACTCCGCCTCTCCCGCCTGGCTCTAGCTGTGGTAAATGGCTTTACCCCCACAAACTTGAGTCCTTCTCACTCCTTCTCTTTGAGCAGTGCCAGGATCTCCTCAGGATCAGACGACGGTTACAACCCCTTCAGCAGCATCGATTGCCGCTTTTCACACTTCGGTGGGAATGAGAAGTTTTCCATCGTCGTATCTTTTAGAGGCTCTTTCACTTTCGCGTAGCCCTCCACTGTATTACGTGTGCTGACCATTCACAGTAACGTGACGATCGCTATCGTCGACGAAAAAATACGGCCCGCACCAAACAGTTATTTTTTGTGGATGAAGTGGTGATTCATGAAGCACATGTGGGTTTTCACCAGACCAATAACGCATATTTTGCTTATTGGCGAACCCATTGAGCCAAAAATGAGCTTCGTCACTGAAGATGATTTTGCGATGAAATCCATCATCTTGGCGCATCTTCTCCAGAACCCAATCGGAGAACGTTTGCAGACGTTGATCGTTAATGTTCTTTACCGTGGTGAAAATGATGAGTTTACTGAATAAATTGACAGTGACAGTTTGATGATTAGTGAAAGAGTGCGTTCACAAATTAAATTCAAACTTGTCAAGTCCCTATTAAAAAACCCTATATAATATCCGAGATTTCTTTGGCGGTAGTTGATTGTCAACATATGAGTTTTAATTATGCGTCCTAGCCGCCATTTCATCGGTGGCGTGTTATCTTCTTTTATGATTACAATGGCGCCAGGTTTTAGATTGAGTGCTGGTTGCTTCCATTTCGTACGCTTTTGTAGTCTATTGAGGTATTTCCTCACGTATGTTGTTGTATGTGAGAAGTGTAATTTTTGAGTGATTCTGCTTGCATATGACTGACTATTATGTGATTGAAGTTTGACAGCTTTTGACTAGAGAGAGTTCCACCATCGAGTTGCTTGGTATTTCACAAAATCGTCACTCACATATTTAGATAAACTTGTGAGAAAATTTAGGGAATCAGAAGACCATGTTTCTCATTTTAACACCATGAGTGAAGAGGAGCACGAATGCGAAGCTCACTTTCAAGTTAACAAGAAATTAAATGTTCGTAGTAAGGCTGCCGTTTAAGGAGCAACCAGATGCAGAGAGTAGCTTGCACTAGCTACAAAACGATTCTTGGCATTGGAAATAAGATTAGATAAAACATAATTAAAAGTTTAATTAATGAGGACAAATTATTTAGCACTCATTACGATATTCCCCATCACTGCCTTATGAAACCCGAAAGTTTATCGAAAAAATTGAGAGTAGTGTTTGATGCCTCAGCAAAAACTAAATCTGGGCATTCACCTAACGAAATTTAACCAGATTTATTTTCTATAATAGACAATTTTCGTATGCACAAATATGTCTTTACGGAAGGCATAATATAAGCAAAATGTGGTCAATCAAATTTTAATAGATCCCAGCTATAGAACACTGCAATTAATTGTATGGAGATCACATCATGATCATATATTGCGAGTGTACCAACTCAATACTGTCACTTATGCCATAGTATCGGCGTTATATTTAGCTACAAAATGTTTGGTGAAGCTCGCAGATGACAACAAAAACGCTTTCACGGCCGTGGCCGACTTACATAAGGATTAGGATAGGTTAAAGAAAAAAAAAATAAAAAAAGCAACTAAAAATTGTAAAAGAACAAAGAGGAGGGTAACTTTCTCTGAAAGAAGGAATAACCCATACAAAAAAAGTAATAAAAAAATTTATGTGTAATAGTATGTCTATAAATAGATAGTTTAAGTAGGTTAAGACTTATCATATTTTTAGATATCATAGCTTCTAGGTTTAGTTTTAAGTTTTATGTTAGAAAGAAAAAAGTCCATTTACTGATTTTTTAATTAAAATTTGTTGTCTTAGTTTTAGTTTTAATAAATGTTAAAAAAAAAGAACCCTGTAAGAAACGTCGAAAGACAAAAATAAAGTATTATGTTTAACTTAGAGTGCCCGCATGGGGCCAGTAAACTGTAATAAGATTATTCCAAAGTTATTTAAACTAATTTTTAAGGGTTATGTCAATTAATAGATTTAAAATTATTAAAATTAAAATTAGCATTTAAAATTAAAAACAAATTTTTTCAGGCGACTAAAATCTCGCGAGATCAATGCTTGCCTCAAATACAACAAGAAGTCAAAAAACTCACAGCATCTGCCACTCTTGTACTGCCCGCGTACGAAATAATTATATGCATTCGATCTATATGGTATTCAATTATTCATATTCTAGGAAGGTATTTCTACCTGAATATAACAATTAAGTTCTGTACAGTAATCTTGGGAGCCTTAAAGCACATATAAAACAGAAGCGCAGTAGCAGAAGAGTTGATATTTTTGTTCTTTTATAATTGAAGTATATTCGAGAGCACTTTTGAAACACGTAGACACAAACATGCCTATATTGAACTCGTGCATTATATTTCTGGAAAGCAGAAGCAGGAAGATGGAGGAGTTTTCAAGAGCTGAGTTTTTGAGGTTACGTAAATATAATAAATAAAATATTTGTATTGTGATCGAATATATTGTATTATTATAAGAGTAATATTATTGTAAAACATGAATTTATTAATTATTTATTAGATGGAGTTACGCAACAAAAGAGGAGTACTTGAAGAGATTACTCGGTAAAGAAGATGACGATTGGTTTCCCAACGATAACGCTCCAAATTCTGCCAATGCTTAAGCATCGGATAGTGAAGATTGCGTTGATGACTAAGCCAAAATTAATACCGGAACTCAAGAAAAGGAAGACGATGACTACAAAAGAGAAGATGAGGAGAAGAGTAAAAACGAAATAGCTGCAGATGTTTAAACTATTACTAGTAGTACAACAACAAACCAGCAAATTCCGGCTAGAAATATTGTTAGGCAGAGAACTAGACCGTATAAAAATACAGAAATGTTATCGATCTCTGGCACATTCCAAAAATTTATGACGTTTTAAATGGTTGACATTATCGTGGGGTGCACAAATAAAAACGGAAGCCAAGTATCAAGATTACAATAGCAAGCATCCACAGAACGAGCTGCGTGTGGAAAAACGTTACAGTAACTGAAATGTACTCTTTTTTTGGAATTTTTATAGAAGCCGGTACAAATAAAAATAGATGAAATGTGAAAAAAAAACACAATGATTTGACGAAGGCGATCTCAGTCGCTTTTATATTTTATACGTTTTGACGATTACACTACACGCCAAGAACGAGCAGCCAATGATAAAACGGCACATATTCCTGATATTTGGAACATGCCGAATGCAAACCTATCGGCGGAGTATAGACCAACGGAGTACTTGACTTTTGACGAACAGCTCTTTTCTTTTCGGGGAAGAACGAAGTTTACCCCGTACATGTCATTGAAGCCTGGTAAATACGGTCTAAAAGTATTTTGGTTGTGTCACGTAAATAATGCTTATCCACTCAAAGGGATTTTTTATACACTCTAGAAGTCAATCAAGGAGAACGAGTTGTGAAAGAACTGGTCGCCATTTACAAAGGATAAAGCCGAAACATAAGCAACCCTACCGTTGACAGAGAAGCTCACTATCGTCGGTACTTTGAACAAAAAAAAAATAGAACTCTAGACCATTGAGCTCTAGACCGTTATTGTCCACGCTTTTTGAATTTCACGAGAAGGTTACCATCTGTTCGTAAGTTCCAAAAAAAACAAAGCGGTGATTTTCTCAGTACGATGCACAATGATGCTTCGATCTCTGACGCATCTCACCACAAACCAGAAATGATTTTGGTTTGCAACAACATTAAAGCTTGTGTTGATACTATGGATCAAATGTGCATGAGATATTCTACCCAACGGCGAACGTACAGATGGCCATTAGCTTTTTTTTTTTTACAATATTTTGGATATCGTCGGTGTTGCTTTCTATGAAAATAATAATATGCTTTCAGAAAAAAACTAACAGATGCTGACTTTTTCTACGCCAGGTCACAGAAAAACTTGCGGTACCAATAATAGAAGAGCAATTTTTTAACTAGCAAGTCTTGTGAAATCATGCAGCGAAAATCGCAATTGCAAACTGATAACAACGATCAACGAGACGCTAGTGATTTTAGTTCAGTTATGCTACATTTGCAACAAGCAGCCTGTTCGAAAGTGAAGAATAATAAGAAAGTCTTGCGTTAACTGTAATAAGCCCGTTTGTTTTGAGCACACAGCAAAAATCAAAAAATGTTTGATATGTAATCATTGATTTCTAATACATCTGTGTAAAAGATTGAAATTTAATTATAATTTTTTGTAATTTAGCATATAATATAGTATTTGTACATTATTGCGCAAAAAAAGAAAACTCTTATCTTAAAATTATTTGATACTCCAACAAATACAGTCACACACTAACTGATCGCATGTTTCTTACAGTTCTCATAACAGAAGATATTTGTGTAAAATGGTTGCAAGAAAAAATAAGATAAAATATATATAGTATTCGTACTCATTCGATTAAATAATTTATTTCATACCTATTGTAATACTTCTGTAGCCAAACTTGGCGCAAAGAGCATACTTTCTAGCAGAATGTGGTATGCATTTTGGCTTATAGAATTTCACTTGTTCTCAACAATTTGCCAGAGCTCGTCCACATTATAAGTCTTTCGCAGCTAAGTCATTTTTCATTGTCAAATTTCTCAAGTGCTTTTGTTAATAGTAGCTGAACGTTTTTTATTTTGAAAGTTTTGTTTGGGCTTGCTATGAATTATTTTATTTGCTTGCTATAAATCATATCTTCTCTATCTCCATCTACCACGTGTATCTCAAAATTGCCTTTGTGTCGTTCGACAGCTTCCAACAACTCAGTTTTAACCACTTTTCCTTCGAAAGCTATGCTATTTTCTCTAAGTCTCGTTTTGATTTCTTCTTTTGTGGTGGAAGATGAAGGCGCTTTGTTTTCTTTTTTTTCTTGAATGAAACGTAGCGTTACCCATCACTATGGCGGAGTTGAGTTCAAGATATTTCAGGACATTTTCAAACCACATTTTGTACACTGAGGCATTCACATCCTCATGGGGAGTAATCAAAGCTTAAAAGTTCTTGCTGAAGGAACCCTGTGGAGCTTTCGATGTGGGTAATTATGAGTTTCTTCCAGTTTATTCAACTTTTTGCTTTTAGAAACCAAATTGAAATAAAGAAAACGAGGTGAAATAAAGAAAAAATACTTTATTATATTATACTCTATACTAACATACTTTTTTCGCCTTGACGCCTGTGCGTGTTTTATGATTAGTGCTTTGATCCACTAGTGAGTGATTAACGTCCAAAAGTTTTCGAAACTACTCTTATTAATGTAAGCACACTGTGTGCGAGCATTCTGCTACAACTTGCCCTTTAGTTTGTTAATCACACCAAGCATTTACAGCTGATCTTGATTTTTGATTTTAATAATTTTGATCAATTATTATTTTTATTATTATTAAATAAGAAATCTGAATCGTAATGTTTTTCATAACAAGTTAGCATGATTATGATAATACTAAACACAGACGAACAGTTTTAGCTGCATCGGTAGTTTCCCACGATCGGCAGTTTATGACAATATAATGATCGAGTAAAGCAACTGGCCACCGGATATACGCACCGCATGGATTTGAAGACTCAGCAGTTTGGTCACTGGACCAATTGTAAGTTAAGTTTTAGTTTGAAATCGCAGTGCGAAAGACGGAACAAAATATTAATTATAACGTTGCAACTATTGTTTTTATTTGAAGGTGCGAACAAGTTGGTCCAATTGCGAGTTGCAGTTTGGATATCTTTAACTCAACATCTTTATAAACACCCTTAAGTTTAAAGTCACTCGCTTTTACGTTTCCCTAATTTAGTTTTATTGGAAAGGCGCTGTAGGCATCCTCGACATATTATATGTAGATGCATTTGATTTGAAATGTTTTTAATATGTATATATGTTACCGGCAAAGTATATAATGCTTATTCATTCGATATAATAAGCCGAATATAAAATACTTTGTTTTTTATTAGGTGCGCAACTAAGTTATCGCTTTTTTTTTATGAAAATGCAACTTTATTTTGAATGGTTACAAATGAGTTTTTTTCCCATTTTTCTGGCAGATCTCGAATACGGTTTTGAGGATATAAACGAATCAATACATTTTTCGATGTCTTCATATGAGCGAAACTGATGATCAGGCAGACCATGTGTCATCGAACGGAGCGAGTAATATATAGGGAATATGGAGGTTGGGTTAGGACTTCATATTTGAGTGTTTCCAGCTAGGTTTTAAAGGGTTTGGGAACGTGAGACCGAGCGTTGTCATGCTGTAGAATCACTTTTTCGTGTCTCTGCTCCTAATGTAGCCGTTTTTTGCGTAGTGCTCGGCTCATTCGGATCAATTAAAGTCGATAGCGTTTGCCAGTGATGGTTTTGTTTGATTTTAACTGTTCATAATAAATAGCACCCACTTGGTCCCACCAAATGCAAAGCATAACTTTCGCAGTAGCAGCATACTATATGCTTTGCCTAAGTAATGTATGCAATGCTTAGGAATTCTGCAGAATGTCAGAGGAAGATCAAATACAGCTTTTTTTTTTAATGTCGAAACAAAGCACTTAGACAAAGAACTAGTCTATAATACTCCTTGTAAAGTTCCTTTTTATTGAAATCTTTCAGTCTTACGAAGAAATATGAGTTAGCTCTACAGTGATAAAATGCCTACAGTACCAGTACCCACTACGTCAGAGTCAAGTAGTGCTTTGCAAAAATGTAACGTCCCGTCACGACGCCATTAAGCAATCTGCAGTCTTTCCTACTGAGAGACAGCAGAAAAGCCGTTGATTTCCTAGAGACGTCGGAAGTATTCGTTTGGTCTGCCTACATCCCGCGGAGCTGCGCCATATGCAGTTGTGCTCGTATGAGACCCAACTTTAAATGGAAGCCTAAACAGAAGACGCAGGCAGACCTAACATAGGTTCGGTTCCTAAAAAACTTTCCTCTGAACCGTATCTGGCAATTTTGTTTCCCGTGATCGCATTTTGACTTGGGAACCAAACAAGGGTAACTGAATTTAGCCTTCCGATTGCGTTCAGTGAACTCTTGCATTCTCGAACTAGCTTGGAAGTCGTAAAGGGTTGCAGCAAGACTCTAAGCGCAGCAAATGATTCGTCCCCTCCACCGGTTTCTCCGCAGTATAGTTTGCTGCCATCAAGATCGGAACACAAATGCAAGCTTTCATAACCTGAAGTGAAATCTAACGTTGTCGTCCTCCAGAAAGACATCAGGGCCACATCCTATATTGGTTTTAGAGCCGTCCAGATTCTGGTCGAAACCAGTCCTGGTCACAAGGATAATCGATTTCGTAGTTTTTCCGCAGCAGGAGTTCTGGTGTCATTGTATCGGATTACATGTCCAAAAGAACGGAGTCATAAGACAGCCGGCGCGCAAGTTCATCGAAGCTCCAGTGCGTGCTGTATCAAAGACCACTCCTTTTTGAGGGTGCAACGCATGATATGAACATCAAGGGGAGGGAGAGCCAGGAGTGCTAGAAAAAACTTCCATTCATCCGAGACAAACATTTTGAGACTGGTTAAAGCAGCAATTACTTATTTTCGCGAAAGCTTATTCCACCAGTTAACCGACGCATAGGATATAATTGGCCTTATCATAACAGTGTAGATCCAAAGGACCTTTTTCAGTGACAGACCGCATGTCTTGCCAATAGCTTCTCTGCACTGCCAAAAGGCCAACGGCGCCGTAGATGCTTTTGTCGTAACATGTTTAGTACAGAGAAGTTTGTTATCCAGGATAGTACCCAAATATTTAGCTTCTTTGGAGAATTGAATGAAGATGCCTTTAAACACTAGATGGGTCAGACCAGGGAGTTTCCTCCTTCTCGTAAAGAGAACAACTTCAGTTTTGAGAGGATTGACTGAAGGCCCATTACTAGTACACCGGTCGTCGATCATGTTTAGGGCTGCCTGAGTTATGTATAAGCCAGTATACTAAAGTATAGAAAATTGATAAAAAAACAACAGTGTTCTAATTTGCATTTTGCCGCTTATTAACAACCTCCAGCTGGGATAAAAGTGTAAAAGAATTTGTGTGAAAAAATTTATGAAGAAAGACAAAACAAGATTTTATAGCAATTATAGACGAGGATTGGATGAACCAAGAATGGAAGAACTAGCAGCCGAATTGCAACAAAAGAACCAACAGTTGGAACAATTAGCCGCTGCATTCCATGCTTTAGAGGCCAGGACAGCATCTCGAAAAATACAGGAAAAGCATTACGAGAAGTAAAGCATATGTCAACATTCACCGGACAAGGTGAAATAACCATCAATTCTTTTATAAGTAGTGCAGAGTATTACTTATCAGGAGTCGAAGAATAAAACTTGAAGGAATGTATGGTGAAGGCAATCTTTTACGAAAAAATACAAGGGGGACCAAATACCACATACCACAATACCACAACCGGATAATTGGGAACTAATAAAAGGAACAATCAAACTTCGATATAGACCAGATGTGGACCATCCGAAATATATAAAATCATCACCAATCTCAGAGTTACCAATGTAAGTGAATTATCTAGTGAAATTCAAAACATAAAATACAAAACAGATGAGCGTAGGGTTTATTATAAAGAATACAAAAGTATTGACTTAACAAGTGTAGAAAGTCTGTTGAAAGAAATGACACAAGGTGTCCTTGTAGATAAAATATATCATTAAACAGATTTAGGTGAAATAATTTCAACTATGAGAAAAAAAAGATTTGAGGATAGGTATGAATTTATGAAACAAAAACATAATAAATCCAATACCCCAACACAAGAAAGTAAAAATAGTAGCCGAAGACATGACAACCAAGAACAGGGAACTAGAAATTTAGGACATCATAAAAAAGATTATCAAGACCAGGGAAAGTAAGGACAACACCGACAATTCCATAATTCAGGACAATCAAGACAATATTATAATTCAAACCAGAGACGAAAATACAATCAAAACTCACATAGACCTAAACCCATAGAGATAGGGAATGTGCAAAATAGATTGCAAACTAATAACAAAGAAACGCAATTACCAGAGTTAGACAATTTGTGCAACCATTCGGGCCAATATCGCCAAAAACAGAATGATTCTCATCAAAGAACAGGATCGCCGAGTCCCAGTGATTATAAACAAAGCGAAGATGATGAATACACCCCGGAAGTAAATAATGCTCATTTTTTTGGAATTAGCCTCGGGCTATCTACCACAAATTCATTAAACCATTAATAAAAGCAAATATTTAGCTTCAGTACAATAGATACAGGTTCAACTCTAGATGACAGACTAGATGAATTTACTAAAATTCTTATCAAACCAATACATTTTACAACATTTACTGGTAATTTTTGAGGTACATACACCTGTACCTGAGGAATTTAGAGGCCCCCTTAATGATCGAATAAAATCGAGAGTAAAAAAACTTTGTAATAGAAATTTTTTTAACAACTTAAAGACTTTACTAAACCTGGATGAAAGAACCATCAACTTAAACAATCAAAGTTTAAAGTTTGTTAACCATTCATATACTGTGTATGATGTATTGTATGTTTACTTGAACCCACTGATAACTATACAAAACACATCAACACTTGTCATTTAAATGAAGAAGAACGATAAGATATAAGATATTCTGAGAGATTACATAGTTAAAACTTGATGATATACTAATTTTTAGTACCACATTAAAAGAGCATATTAAATCATTCACCGATATATTCAATGTATTGAAATCAAAACAATTAAAAATCCAAATCGACAAGTGTAATTTTATGAAGAAAGAGACAGAATTGTGAGGACACATCCTAACAAGGAATGGCTTAACACCAAAAAAAAAATAAAATAGCGGTAATCTAAAAGTTAAATTTACCCACAACACAAAAAGAAATAAAAAGCTTTCTTCGTATCACAAAATACTACAGGAAATTTATTAAAAACTATGCTAAAATAGCACAACCTATTACCAAATACTTAAAGAAAAATAGCAAAACTAACACAAATGACCCTAATTATATTGAAGCGTTTGAAAAGCTTAAAATTCTTAAAACCAGTCATCCAATTTTAAAATATCCTAATCTTTTCTAACAACAGACGCTTCTAACTATGCAATAGGAGCAGTCTTATCTCAGGAGGGACAGGATGCTTCTCGTCGAGAACCCTGAATAATTATGAACAAAATTATTCAACCACGGACAAAGAATTTCTTGCAATTATGTGGTCTGTAAGCTAATCGTACTTGAGATCATATCTTTATGGAAATAAATTTAAAATTTGTACAAATCACCAACCGATTACATTTTTGCATGCCAAATACAAAGGTAAGGATCTTTCTCCCAGATATCAGAGATGACTCTTAAAGATAGGAGAATACTAATTCGAAATTGAATATTTGAAAGGTAAAGAAAACCGAGTAGCGGATTTTCTGAGTAGAATTAAACCCAACGAGGACGTTACTCATAATAAGGAAGAAGAAGAACAATCTCATAGAACAGAACATTTTTCACTTGAATGTAATGAAAATGACTCAATATCCGATTTTGTATTCAATATGGAAGACAATAATTCAGATGAGACGATTCATTCAGCGGACGAAGAACTCATGGACCACATACCAATCAAAGAAAAAATAGTGAACACCAAACTCAAATAATTCTAACTAACAACAAAACCCAAGAAATTGAAACCATTCACGGAAAACGAATAATATACATAGCAGAATATGACTTTGATAGATTACCCGATATCTTTAAAAAATTGAGAAAAAAAAGGAATAGGTAATAGGTATTTTTTCAAAATTACCAGATCAGCAATATAACGTAGTTCATCAAAAGTTAAGAGAAATGTTTTCAGACGATAGCCATATTTAATTTGTTAAATGTTCTTTTAGAGAGCAAGATATCAAAACAGAAGTAGAAATAATAAAACAAATATCACTCTATCATGTGAACATTCTGGAATTCAGTAAACTTATAGTGCTATTAAGCCCAAAATTTATTATCCTAAATTACAAGAAATGATTCAAGTAGTTATAAAACAATGTAAAATATGCCAACAAATTTAATACGATAGAAAACCAATAAAAACAAAATTTCAATTAACCGAAACAGCAACAGATCTTAATAAAATAATTCATTTAGATACATTTGTCATAATGAAGTGTAGTTTTCTAACAATTGTCGACAAGTTTTCGAAATTTGGATTAGCGTACTTTCTATCTATCTATTTATCTATCTATCTATCTATCTATCTTTCAGACAGGAACCATATTACAATAGTAGGAGAATTAGCGAATCACTTCGCCAAATTAGGAAAACCTTAACCACATCAAAGAATTCGTACAAGAGGAAGATGTAGAAATACATTTTACCAAACAAAATAGTCACACCGGAAATTTTGATATAGAATGATTTCATGACATCATATTAGAAAAATGTAGAATTTTAAAATTAAATAAATAAAACATATCAATCAAAAGATTAATAGCAAAGACCATACGAAACTATAATGAGAGAATACATTTCACAATTAAAACAACTCCTAGCGAAGTTCAATCTAAAAGAATAGATTTTGAAAAGGTAAGACAAAACTTAAGGTCAACAAAAGAAAAGAATATTAAAAAGGCCAACAAAAATCGCGAAGATTACACAGGATTACTATAAGGCAGTTAGGCATAAACATCAACCTAAATTTAAGCGTAGTAAAGTTCATACCACTAATATTAAACGACAACCAACATTTTCAGCACTTCACGATAATATTGTTAGTCCTACTAATAACGCCAACTAACGGACTCTTACATATATACGACATAAAGAAACAAACAAGATTTACTCAAATCAAACTTAGTGACGTCGACATAGTCGTTAAGACAGACATTATTATTCACATGATCAAACCACAAGACATAATAAATTTATGAATTGACATGGTATTAAATAAAGGCAGTCTTGACGTGCATAACAAAGAATAGTAAAAACAATTATCTCGAGAGATAATAGAAAGAGAAGATGTTTAATTAACATTGTAGGAAAAGCATCAAAAAGGCTTTTCGGAACATTAGACGAAGAAGATAGAATATATATTGAAAACCACCTTAAAAATATAGAAATCAATAACCACAATTCAATAAGTAATTTAAATTATAATAAATGATAGCTTTAACATAACATTTAGACAGCTTAAAGATATTATTAAGAAAAACAGAGAAATGATTTTGCGACAACTAAACAATGTATCCAGTCGAACAATTGAACAGAATTTGTTTATAGATCAGCTTTTTAAAGTATAAGTTATAAAAGAAAAAAATACAGCACACACAAGATAATGTAGCATCAGCAAGACGGGAAATAATTCATCCTAACATCTTAACAGATGATACAAAAATACAGTATAGATTTGAATAAGATGAAAAATATTAAATTAGGCATTACTAAATATAAGAATGATACCCTTACCATATATTTGGAATAAAAATCCCAAAAGAATTTAAACAGACTCCACTAAAAATAATAGTACCGATTACAAGCATAAATGGAAAAGAAATCGATTGTTCAAAAGAGAAGGTAGTAGAATATAATAAAATCAATTAAAAGTATGAAGAATTTAAATATCTTAATGCATTAAGCACAAGTAAATATTGTATTCAAGAAAATTATAAATTAATTAGAAATAACCAAACTGAAATCATATTAATAGATGAAAAAACCATTTTAATAAAGAATGTAAATAATTTAAACATAAGTCGAAATTGCGACAACAGAAATTTAAATGTAATTGGAAACGTGTTAATACAGTTTAATAATTGTAAAAAAGAAATTTTAGACCATTATTTGTCAAACATAAAAGAGAGCTTCCAAGAGCGATTTTACTATCCAATGTACAAAAATTTTACAAACTTTACTGATAAAATAACTTTTGATGAAATTATATTTGAAAATTAAAATAATCTTAATAAAATAAAAGAATTACAATACCATAAAAATGTTTCATATACACTTAATGTTAGCTTTGTCATAATTTTAATTGTTTTAGTAACCATAGTTCTTATATCTTTCAAAGAGAGTATTCAAAAAGCTGTTCATTGTTAACCTTGCTAATGAAAAGTGTAAAATCTTAAGTGAAATAAAGTTTTTTTTTATCGATTTAAATAAAAGATTATTTATTTCCTGCGCTTTGGAGCAGACAGTCGCTAGACACGATCCGACAGACAGTGTTCCGCGTACGCTTGTGCGTAGACGTTATAACTATTGAGTACGTTGAGCAGTGAGTAGACCAACGTGCACCATAGTAGGGGAGACAGAACACCACCTTGCAGGCAGTTCCTGTTTACACCCGCCACCACATATTGGCCGCATCCAGCATCCAGCATCCGCAATCAATGTTCTATTCTACAGCATTGCTTTAATCCACAAAACCAGTGACTCGTTTACGACATGTTGTCTGGCCGAGTTCAACATGCATTTAAAAGTTGCTTTTTCAAAAGTGCCCCCGACGTCGATAAAAATGCCCAAGGCGTATTCATTTTTGTCGAGTGCATCTTCAATTCTGCCTACCAGATTCTGAAGCGTACTCTCGCAAGATCTTCCGTGTTGGTAGGCGTGTTGCATCGCCTACAGAAGATATATTCGGAAGGTGGTTTTGCGCATATGGATCTGAACCATTCTTTCGATGCTTTTCAGCGTGAAGGAGGTCAGACTTGTAGGTCTGATGCAAGGGAGTAGTCATCCTTTCCGATTTTCGGTATAAAGGCCACTCCCACTGTTCACCAGGGATTCGGTATGTATGCCAGTGCCAGGCTGGCAGTGAAAATTCTCTTCAGATCTGCCAGGCGACTTGAAGTCAACAAAGGAAGCAATAGCATATTTGATTACCTCATCTCACCACAACCGATAAGATATGCTACGGCGTGTTGTGTTGTTCAGCTCATTACCAGCTTCGTTGATAGGAATTAGTTGTAAACTGGTTTTAATCAGGTTACCTGGGAAGTGAGACTCGAGCATAAGACGGAGAGTCTCTGCATTGGACTCGGTATAGGTAACGTCAGATTTTCTGAGTGGTTCCAGCCTGGTTCATCTTCCCGTTTTGAGGGCTTTGACGAGCCTACTGGTTTCCCCGATAGTTTTGAACTTTTCGCAAAAAGATTTGTAAGAGGCGTTCTTCAAAGTTCGAATAAGCTTCTTAAATTTGTCCTTGCTTTGATCTGTGAGGATTCCAATCTTCCTCCAAATAATTCTTAAGGGACCTGTTTAGAAGGTTTCTGTCAGCTGCAGGTCATCATTCCATCAAGAAACGGTCGATCTGCACGATTGCTTAGTAACTGGACATGCCATTTCGAAACACTGGTGAGGGTGCCGTTCATGTTCTGAACAGCTTCCTCAAGCTGCGGATTCCTCCTCTTCAGCAACGTCGAGACCTCGCATTCGATTCTGAATTCGAAAGTACGATAGTACTTTCCAGCCAGTAATATCCTCAGCATACTTGTTGGATAAAGTTAAGTCGATTACTTGCTGCCTTACTATGGTAACAAAAGTTGGCTGTGAGCCAACGTTGTTGACAGTAAGGTCAGACGATACTATGAAATCCAGGAAATGATTACCTCTCACGTTGCATTTGATACTGCCCCAGAAGATGTTCTGAGCATTAGCATCGCAGTATATGATGAGTCCCATTTGTCTGGAATCACAATATTCAATGAGTTCTACTATCGCCTCGGGTGATGGCGGCAGTAGCAAATCATAGGAAGAATAAGCAGAGGCAACGACGAATTTGTGCCATTTGCTTCGTAGCAAATCTTGATAACAAAATTGCACAAGTTTAGTTGGTGAGAGTGAATTCGGCACATAAAGAAAATTTTTGTGAAGCCCCTTAAACATGTGAAACCACAGATGTGTTAATTCCACATCCATGGTTCCTGTATGGATATTATGGGGTATATTTAACACGGAAAGCCTTGTACATAGGAATGCAGTAGCAGACTTAGAACGTTAAACGTTGATTTGAGTACACAGAATAGATGTGTACTGGTGTGGTCATCTTCTATCCGCACTCATTTGGAAACAAAGTCGAATTTAACTCTTCCAAGATGCAGATAGGGACGTGAGTCATACCTAGACTTAATTGTGCAGAAGTCTTGTCTAAGTCCACAACAAGAGAAGAGCCGACCTTGCTTTCCCGATTCTTTCTCTCCATGTGAGAGTGGCACTTTTTAATGCCAAGTTTTGGGTATGAAGACGCATCAGAACATCTCCACTTTCTTTGAGTTGCCGCCGGACCCAGAAGAAAGCGCGTTACAGTTTGGGTTCTCTGAAGACCTCTAAAGTCTTGGTCTCCAGGGGTGGGATTTTCGACACAGATTCGATCAACCATTCAAGAGTTTGCTGAGTGAAGCACTTCACTCTAAGAGTTTTATTCTCCATGACGTAGCCCTCTGCGTGGATGCAAACAGTCTCTGCTATGGCTAGCTCCAACAGTTGATCGACACAGTGTTTGCACTCAGCATCGTTCAAACTGCTGTCATTGGCAGCATTCCTAATTTGAAGCTCAAGAGAGGAGATAGCAGCGTCCTTGTATGTGCGCCGGTCTCGTTCCTTTAAGCGTTTTGGGATTTCAGTGGAGATAACTTTTCCAGCGCCATTCAGGACTTTGGTAGTTGTAGCACTGACCTCTTCCGCAGCTGGTTTTGGTGTTGTCAATGGGCTTAACCGCTTCAAGCAATTTTCTTCCACCAGAGCTGCAGCCTTTGCTGATGGGAATCCCGGAATACGTGGCGCGGCCGTAGTCGAAAAGACAAAGTGGATTGTTGCCATTGCGAGTACCATCTGGAGAATAATTCTGTTGGGTCACCTCCATAATGTTAACTTTTTTACGTCTATCTAAGATGTCCTTGGCGCTAAGATAAATAAAATAGATTTATGCTTAGATAGAACAAAATAGAAAGTTAATTGCCTGTAATCGAAACGTCTTTGTGCATTTTTGCGAAATTCCATTGAAAAGATGTGCAATACACTAAAAAATTACACAAAAAATATAATATCATACAATATTACATAATTAATTTTCTACAAATGGGCAAATTGTGTATAATTAAAGTAAATTAGTGCTAGAAATTGTTATGTATAACATGGATCCATACTCCGAGTGCCTCTCCCCCCGTCGATGGGGATTTAGTTATCTATCGAAAGTGTACAACAATCTCCGAAAAATTATATAGGAAAATGACAGCGGCTACAAAGGAGGAAGGGAAGTGTCCAACTTGCAGAACAAAACTTCTTCCACCATCCACGATAATAGTAAAACAGTTCCAGATAAAAAAGACACTTTTATCCAACTGATGAACAAACGTATGATGAGTAATAGTTCTCCCGATGCTACCCAAGAACGATGAACTACATTTAAGAACACATATGCAACATACAATAAAAAAAACAATGTTATACAAAACAGCGATATTTTAAACGAAATGCGAAAAATTACAAAAGAAATCACCGATATAAAACCAAGTTGTAAATTTCTTGCAAGTAAAAAAGATGAGATCAAACACCAAATAAAAACTCTTTAATGAGATTAAGGAATTAAAAAAACAGTAACATAAAAAACGACCAATATATTTTCCTCGTGGAAACGAAAATCGTCGCACTTGAACAACAATTATTTAAAAAACCAAAATATAAAAAATACTCCACCAATACAAGAAGAAAATCTGGTTGAATTTGTCCACGAATTGGGTAAGACAATCTATTATAATGTGTGCACAACATACATCACTGATTTTTCCAGAACGAACAAACTAAATCCAGAAAATCAAACCTAAGAAGCAAAATGTCAAACGCAATATATTAATAACAGAAATTATTTAAAACACAAGCAATGACCAGGCTGCAATGTTTATGTTAATAATCATCTTACACCAACAAATAATCACTTTTTTTGGCTAGCCAAAACTAGCAAAATACTCGCAAAAATAACATGAGAACGGTGAAACTATACGTATTGACACGTGCAACGATATACAATAGATAAAATGTTCAACTAGTTCATGCTTATATATTTTGAAAAGAAGAATAAATAACCAAACATGTATTTGCTATTACATGGTGACTCTTGAGTCGTGACGCTTTTTCCATTTTTGTCTTGGATTTTTATTCACGTTGACTCTTTTCCATGCCTCTTATTTGAAAGTTCTCTTTTATTTTTTTCTTCCCTCGGCTGTAAAGTGTATAGAGCTCTCTAAACATTTTAATTTATCCTTTCAACCAGAAATCTTTTCCGTCAATTTTTGTTTCAAATGAAGCGAAAACAAGTAAAAAGAGAAACGTAAAAAAAAAAAAATCGATATACTACCCACGATAAGCGGCGTTCATATTGTACCACAAATTGTACGAACGGGCCGAACGATTATGCTCGATTAACTAAAATATTCTAGGTACTAGGTAGTATAGTGTGAAAGCTCTTACGACGGTCATTCAGATCGGTCGTATGCTAGTGCAACTTTTCCAACTTTTTTGCTTGGTCGAACGACATGTATTTGTGTGTAAACACTTGTCCAACGGCTTCAGAGCATTTTTCATTTTCGTTTATGGTTTCAACGAATGAGCATCAGGGTGGAAGAAAATTATATCCAGTTCAGATAAAAAGATTCGGTTTGATTTCCTTTAAACTTATCGTGGATTCACCGATGTGTTGAAAATAAAACTTTAAAGAAAAGAGCGTATGAAATGTTACTCGAAAAATATAAAGAGATGGACACGAACGCGACGGAAGATAGTCTTAAAAAAAAATTAACAATTTTCGTAGCAGTTATAGACGCGAGTTAACAACAGCTATCGAGATAACAAAAGTAATTGATCGGTTTGCAGAACGGAAGATGTTTATAAGACAAATTTGTGATATTTAGATTCACTGAATTTTTTGAGAGACCCAAAAAATCAGTTAGATGGAAATTCTTCAATTGACCTAGAAGAAAAAACAACATTTTTTATGTCTTCTTTTTTATGTAGTTTTAAAATATTCGAAAGAATGCCATCGAATTTGTTTGGCATTCTTTGCAAAATTATGACATTTTGTAGCTTGTAGGCGTGGTAATATTTCCGGCTGGGGAGGATTGGTGTCTCTGTCCGAGATTCTCATATATATAGCCGAATTAATTTTTCTTAAAAACTTGTGAAGATAACAAATTGCCAAATCAATATTTTTTGTTTCTTCTGGACTTAAATTTATTGTCGTGAGCAAATTT
Organism: Volucella inanis; assembly: GCA_907269105.1. Lineage (NCBI taxonomy): Eukaryota > Metazoa > Arthropoda > Insecta > Diptera > Syrphidae > Volucella > Volucella inanis. Next base: position 130,691,997 of record OU026156.1, on the reverse strand, counting down.
TCTAAATCTGGAGGTTATAAAACGAGACACTTAACATCGTAGAATCGGACAAAACGTCACAATCGTCAGCTTTGTTATAACTTTGAGGTAGTGAGGGACTTTGTCTACCTCGGCTCTGCTATAAATTCTAACAACAACATCTCAGAAGAAATTAAACGAAGAATAACTCTTGCCAACCGCTGTTTATTTGGGCTAAGAAGGCAATTGTGTAGTAGGGCCCTATCCCGAACAACTAAAAAATATTCTGTATAAGAACTTAATCATTCTAATCCTGCTTTATGTCGCTGAAGCTTGGACTCTATCTAAAGCGGATGAAGATATATTTGGTCTCTTCCAGAGAAAGATTCTTCGTAAAATTGCTGGTCCCGTCTGCATTGACGGGCTTTGGAGAAGGAGATTCAACGACAAACGAATACGAGCTGCACAGCGACATCGACCTGGTCAACTCAAAGTGCGAGTCAGTCGCTTAAGATGGCTAGGACATGTAGAGCGGATGGGAACAAATGCTCCGGCCCATAGAGTCTTCGAGTTTTACCCGGAATGACAACACAGTAGAGGAAGATTTCGCCTTAAGTGGCGAGTGGATGTCGAAGGGGACCTCAAGCGACTAGGGGTGCGGAACTGGAGGCAGTTAGCTAAGGACCGGACTAACTGGAGAGGCTTGTTAGCTGAGGCCTCGGTTCACCCCGAACTGTACAGCCGCCTAAGAAGAAAAAGGAAGTTATAATGCCAAAAATATTTTCATTAAATCTTGCTCTTGAAAGACGATAATCAAAGTTTTCTTCTCCCTTTGATAAAGTTTTGTGACTGTATGGGTTCATGGAGTCTGTACTAAGCGGAAATGCATCGTCTGCTACAAATACAAATGGAAGATCTTTTCCAAAATTGAAAATTTATGTAGGTTTTGGAATATTTAACTTATCCTCTTCAAAATAACGAGAAAATGTCGAATAAGCGAGTACTTTACCATCAGAAACTATTCCATTTGCACCAGCTCCACCATAAAAAATTCATATTTTGCATTTACCAATTCCATCAAAACAATGCTGTAGGTTTTTTAATATCATAATTAAAGTAGTAAGCTTCGGATCTCGACGGTTTTGTAATATTAAGGTATTTTCAATTTATCCAATACAGTTAGGAAAATTCTAGAGATCAAAATGCTGCTCAGCTACTATTTCCCATTCTTCTTCAGTTTTTGCTTACTATAACATAAGTGAAAGTAATAAGAAGTAATTAGGAAAAAAAATTACATTTTTTTTCAGAGCCCATCATCATCATCACATCATTACAGCAAGCCGTTGCAAGCGAGGAAAAGGACAAAATTTGGCAAAAATATAGTACTGCTGAAAGCTGTTTAAAATGTAGTCAGTCAAATAGAACAAAAATACGACGCCGACATTTTAGCAGCAGGTTGAGCAACTTGCCTCAGGAAATTTGATGCAAAACAAAAATTGTTGTTGCAATTGGATGCAATTGGTTGCAATTTTTCTACTTCGTCTACTTCGACATTGACCTATACAAGCTCTCTTACTCTCTGGACATATCTTATACATCACCACCACCCTTTTCTGATGATCCAACGACAACTCCGTCATTTGAAAGAAAAAGATTAACACATCCCTTTGCCGAAGTACGTGCATCAACTCCACACAATAATAGAAGAAGCATTCCAGAAATAATTTACACTCAGAACTCCACCCAGAGCTCCTGCGTACCACCTTCTTCAAGACCCAAATTTTTCATGAAATTGTGTATTACAGTGTTATTATAATAATAATTAATGATAAATATAGTATAATAAATACTTACTGAAATAAAATATTTAATACATTGCAGATAAACGTTCATGAGACGATATTGCATCCCCTAGATTTGTGTTTTCCCATTTTATATGAGGAGTTATTTTGTTTAACAATCTTTTATACGTCACTGCGTTCATTCTCGAATAATTACGAAAATCTACAGAAAAATTTCCGTTTAATTCTCTTAGTAGGTAGGCAGATGAAAATGTATTTCGATTTTACCCACTTTATTATTTTTTTTCTTTCCTTTTCTTCATTCTCCAATATTGAATCTATATATTGTATAATAAACACTGCAAGAAGAGCGCGCGCTTCCATGTAGATGCTCCGAAATTGCTCTCACGAATGAAGTCTGTCAACTATGTACTACAATGTGAACTCAAGGCAATTTTTGGTCGTTCGACCCGATCGTTCAATTGGTGTTACAATGTGAACGCCGCTAATCACAGGGTTGTTGTGTAATTTTAAAGAAGTCGTGACTAAGAGCTGCTATATAATAGCGGACTATCATGATGGAAAACGAATATAGGGAAGCTGATGTCAAATTTAGGGTAATAATGTCAACACAATAAATGCAATATTGTGGAAGAATTTGCGTATCAATCCGCAAACTAAGTATCAAACATTATGCATATGTGCAATAATAAAACACAAACATTAAATCATGAAAACTTTCAAGTAAAAAAGAGTTTATACGTCAAAGAAGTTGGCGAGAAAGAGATATTCAAAATTCTGAGAAAAATAAACACCAGGGCCAAAAGAACCTGGAGCAGATAATATTCGACCAGGTCTCAAAATGAGCCACGAAATTCTTACACATTTTGTAAAAACCAAAATTAATCGTAGCTTGATAAAAGGTTGGGCGCCAAAACTCATGAAAATCACTATTATTCGCCATATTTATAAAGGTGGAATTATGTAAAAGCAAAACCGAAAACTATAGACCAATCGCAATCGTGTCAGCCGTAGAAAAGTGTTTGGAAGAAACAGTCGTCAAACTACCAAATGTTCCACCCAAATCAATATGATACCATATCCAAAAAAAGTAAAAGTAATGAACAACTTTTAGAAGAGTTCACAAATACAGGCCTTAGCCTATAGGTTAATGCAGACCTTAATCAGATAACGTATCTAGGAGTTATTACAGATGAACATTTTCTTTGGCACGAACATTTAAACACATTACGTTTTCAACTTAAAAGCACCATGTTTGCCTTGGTTTATCTAAAATGATTTTTAAATTTCGAAGTTTCTAAGCAAGCATACTGCTCGTTAGCAGAATCATGAAATTGATATGGGATCTCGTTATGGGGAAACGCCTCAAAAACACATCTAGACCAGATACTGAATATAAAAAATTGTCTAACCAAACTGGTTAAGCCTATTAATGTCGAATTTAAAGTTCTAGATTTATCACATGATTGCATTGCAACATTGTATGGATGATCAAAGATTCTTACAGCCAATAAGACATAACCAAAATCTAGAAGAAGAGCACTTGGGAAGCTTGAAATTCTTACTGCTTTCAACATATTTTTCAACGAGAACTGAGAGCGTAGATTTATTATTCCGAAGATAATAATATATAATATATAAAAAAAATATTAAAAAAAAAACAATCAAAAACTTGGAAAATATTCAAAATTTAAGAAATAACACTAACTCAAACTGCAAACAACTTCAGACTGCTATAATTTCCACACCGTTTATTACTGTAAGCTCAAATTTTGACACATGACAGATAATTTTATTATTTACAAGCCTTTTGAACGATTTGCGTCTCAGTTGTGTTAAAAAATTGTTATCCGCGATGGAATTCAAATGTGATGATGTAATTGCTTTATATAACCACAAGTAGCTATCGTTAGAGCCTTCCATCACCTCAACGTGAATAAGTCATTTGTGTCTCGAACCATAGCTCGTTACCGTGATACTGGCAGCGTTGCAAAACGCCATGCAAAATGTGGTCATAAAAAACAAGAACATCGGCAGAAATGGTTCGGAAAGTGAAAGTGAAAATTGAGCGAAATCCGCGTCGAAGTGGGAGAAAAATGGCTCGTGAGCTGAACATATCGTTGGAACGGATGCAACACATACTGAAAAATGAGCTTGGGCTCAAGCCATTGAAGTTCCAAAAAGCACACGATCTTACACAGCAAGAGAAAAAAGTTAGAGTCGAAAGAGCTGCGCTACGCTTGCACGAAAGTGGTGAGTTGCCGAATTTGTTTTTTTCCGATGAGTCGCCATTTTTTATCGAGTGATATGTCAACAAAAAAAAAAAAAATTACCGAGTTTACTTTCCAGAGAGGTCCTTCGAAAATTTACACCTTCGGACGAACACCAGAAAGCAGGCAGCTCCGATGGTGATGCTTTGGGCCGCCATAACAGTCGATGGTCGCTCTTCGCTCGTATTTTTGGACCGTGGCGTCAAAATTAATGCGATCGTATACCGTGAAACTGTCTTAGAGGTAGGCTTGAAGCCTTGGGTAAACAATCATTTTGGTCGGAGACCGTGGACATTTTAACAAGACTCGGTACCGTCTCACAAAGAGCGCGTCGACCAAGATTGGTTAAAAAACAATGTTCCACACTTCATTTCTTCGACACAATGGATTGCAAATTCTCCGGATGCCAATCCGTTATATTTCTCTTTCTATTTTAAAGGCAAGGTTTGGCACTAAAAAATACCAAAGTTTGGACCACCTCAAACAAGCACTTCGGCGGGAATGGGCCAAAATACCATACAAAATAAAATTTATCAAAAAATAAAAAAATTATAGCATTTTAAAAAGTTGTAGTTCGAGTCAGTTAGGGTAATTAACTTCCAATAAAATTATGCACTAAAGTTTTAGAGTAAACTTTTTATTTGTAAAGTAAATTTTGTTAAAACAAAAATATTAGCTGAACTTCTTCAATCACTTTTCTGCATAAATTTGGGTCATATAAAAAGTCTCCTACACGTATTTGAAAGGTGACATGTCAGGCTACATTTTTTGTGACGACAGCTGTGTAATTCGTAGCACGTGTTAAATGTTTTACTGATTTTAATATGAGTGAAACATCTGAAAGATGTTAAAAATTCACCTCGCACTGGTCGGCCTCTCACTTGGCAGCCTGTCGATAAAATTTTGCAACTGATGGAGCAAGACCGGCACAGAACTTGTCTGAAAATAGCAGAGGCACTAAAAACCAACCATGTAACGGAATCATCTAAAACGAGCAGGCTACTCAAGGAAGCTCAATGTTTGGATGCAACATGAATTAACGCAAACAATTTATTTGACCGAATAACCATCAGTGAATCGCTGCTGGAACGTAACGAAATGAAACCATTTTTGAAGCGATTCATTACCGGCGATGAAAAATAGATTAAATACGAGAAAATCCAATGCAAGCGATCATGCTCCAAGCCCGGGACCGACCACAAACAACTTCAAAGCCTGTATTGACGACAAACAAGGTTATGTTGAGTGTTTGGTTGGCTTGGAAGGGAATTGTCTATTGTGAGCTGCTAGAACGTGGTGAAATGGTCAATTCGATCCTTTACTGTGTACAACTCGACCGTTTGAATAAAACTATCGAAAAAGGGCGAATAGAATTGGCCAAGAAAGGAGTTGTCTTCCATCATAACAATGCTAGGCCACATATATCTTTAGATGATTCGAACAAATTGACTAAGCTTGGTTGGGAAGTTTTGATGAATTCACCGTATAGCCCGGACCTTGCACCCTCTGAGCCGCTGAAAACCACTTGGCCAAGTTTTTCGCTGATAAACCACAGAAGGATTGGCCAACGAAAAGGAGTTGTATTCCATCATGACAATGCTTGGCCACATATAGCTTTGATGACCCGGAACAAATTGACGGAATATTTTTTTTTTTTCAAATATGTATCAAAAAATCGCGGAAACATTTTATATGACCATAATATTGCTGTTTGTAACACCCTGCAGATAAATTATTGTAAATTTAAAATATTGATAAGCCGAATCGTACGGCTAGGTAGGGATCACGATATTTCAGAGTACGTCCGAAGATGTTCTTGAAGGTGTACTGATGAGTATTCATAGCGAGACGAGTGTTATGGTTAAAGGTTTGAAGGGGCGGAATGCTGTTGGTATTTTCGGCTGAGAACCGGTGGTGAAAATAGCGATATAATAAGTTGAGACAGGAGACGTTACGCTGGTGTTCAAGGGAGTTACATATGTGTTATATATGCATCAACTACGAGCTTAATCGCACGATTCTTAAAAGAACCTGACCAGATATGGACGTTTTACAACAATTTTGGTGTAAAAATGCCTTAGATGTTAAAGCCAGGTCAGAGAGGAAAAATATTTCTTTATTCGCTTGAGGAAACCTAGAAATTTGACAGCATTTTTGGATATATCGAATATGTTGTTATTGACACACATATCGAGAATGGAAAGTTTTTCGGTTTCGACGATGCAAGTGCCATGCTGGTTGACTGCTATTACCGGAGTTTAATGTGCTTATCATACCCTGCCATTCCCGACGTGCAGGAACGTGAATACGGGAACAAATATGAAAAGCAAAGATTACTGTCGTCAGCAAAGTAATATATTTTATTAGAAGTGACAGGCAAGAGATAACTTGTGAAAACTTAAAAGAGCGTCAAAGACAGAACTGAGCCATGGAAGTCATCAGCATTTATTTTGTGAATATTGGATTTGAAATTATCTAAAACAATTTTATTAAACGTTCCGAAAGGTATCCACTGAAGTAGAGAGTTGTCGATCCCAATTTCACGCATTTTCGACAAAACAATCTCTATTTTGCAAACATCAACTATTTTGCTTTTGCCGAATTCGTTTAGACTTTGGTTTAACTTTTCGGTAAGACATCCCATCAAATCACCTGTGTGTATTGAGTAATTTTTGTATTTCGAGATATTTTATCTGGTTTATCAACGTTTCCGTGAGCTTAGAAAAAAGGAATGTAAGTGCAATAGGTCTGTAGGAGGAGAGAGAAAAGATTCGCCTTTTTTAGGGACGGGGTGGACAAATGCTGTTTTCTATTTGCTCAGAAAGAGCTCTAAGGAATAGGATTGATGAAAAAGCTAACGCAATGCTTTTGACAGCGTGGAGGATCACCTTTCCTGCTATACCATCTGGAGCAGCGGGTTAGCGTATGTTTAGATCCTTAAGTACAGTGAAGATTCGACGCAATCAAGTGTAGGCGGAGACAAAACACAATCTGCCCACAGAGTGCGCAGCAAGTGCAATTATTGTAAATGAACATTGGGATAGAAGATGAAACAGAATTTTTAATTTGAGCAACAACCAAAAATTGTTACTACCTTTGAGACATTGTAATATTTTTTGCGTCAGTTTATGGTCATATTGAAATTGTACGCCCTAAAGAAAGATATTGCAGTCATTTCAATCTTCTTTGAATATTTTTCGGTTGTCGGGTTGGTCTTGAAGAAACGAGAAAAAAATTCTCTAGCGCTAACAGCCTCTTTACAGCTCGAGTCGTACCATGCCTTTTCTTTTGGTTTGCAACTATTCTTCCGTTAAGGGATAATGGATCTCAATCCAAAGAGAATAGTGTCAGTAATCATATCAGGAGCGGCATTTACGTCGTTTACGAAGAAACATGACCAGTTAAAATTCCTAAAGAAGGTGTTAAGTCCGCTCCAGTTGGCCATATTCCCATATGGTTCTTTTGGGAATTTTTGCTTTAAATGTGTGGTCAATATACGAGAAATTATTTGATATGACACAATGATCGGACGAGCCTAGGGGGAGAGCAAATTAACGGTGTATTTATCAGGGTGAGAAGTTGCAGGGTGTTGGTGGTATGACTATCAGCGTCTGGTATTCGCGTGGGCTCATTTACAAGAATGACAAAGCCATCCAGAATTGTTGTACATTGAAATAGCCCGTAATAACGACTTGAGTATAAGGATACACAATTCTGTGAACGAACTCATATAGCGCATTAATTTCGTTAGAGGTCGAACTGTTGTCCAGTTTTGGGATTCCTTAAAAAAGCAATAGTGGATGATTTGCTTACGTAGATAAAATTTTAACCTCATGGAATTGGTTACTAGGTGGCAAATAACTGATCTGAATTTCCAGACGTGGACGTACGCAGAAAAGTGATTAGTTTTTATCCCGCGTATATTTGTTATGTCCACTCTAAATTCCAAACGAAACACTGACGATGCTAAGTAATGCTGCGAAGTGAAAATTTTGACGTTTGTTTACCCAATTATATTGTTGTAGGAAACACTGCACTGACAAAATTCACACTCGTAACCCGCTATCCATCACTTATTATGCGCACTCAGTCACTGTACTGACTGTACGACAGTGTTATACCTACAGCAACGGCAGTGATCGAGCGTAAACAACATTACTATGACAATGGGCCGGAGATGGGGAATGCCTGTACTATGATTTATATATGTATAATAGTTTTTTTCCCGATAAACTGAACTATATCACTGCACTGAGTATTATTTTTTTCCTTGAACCAATTTTTACAGTTCTCATCTTCAAACTAGATCTTTCCAATATAACTATATCTACGTTTATAACTAATGCTACGTTAATTAATTTCATTTCTATCTCCTACATGGTTAAAGAGGCCACTATGTTCTATAGGCCTTTAATTTTGACATTCCTTTCGGCGGTGTGTATTATTCGTTTTTAATACTAAATTATGTTCATTTAATTCAACTATTTTAAATGGACCTTTATATTGAATTTGCAACTTTCCCTTTCTTTAATTTGTAACTAAAACTTAACCAACTTTATACTATATTCTTACTTCTATTTTTTTTTTTCATTATATCTTACTTTTGATTTATCTTTACTCTTTTGGCTATTTTTTGTCTACTTCTTGTTTTTCAAATAGATTAGCTTTGAGTTCATCGATATAATTGAACAACGATTGCTCGCTATAGGAATCAACACTACTAGGTCTGTTTACGTCAAAACTGAATATATGTAAATTTGTAGAGAGTATAACCGGTTGTGTTAGGTCTTGTGTCATTATAGCAAAACCCATTTGTGCTAATATTTAAGTTGATTAAATTCTTGTTCCGTTGATTTAAGATACTTTAATTGATACTCAACACTACAATTGGCTTGTGGATAAGCTATATTTATTGTGATGTGTTTAATATTCAGAATTGCATGAAATTCTTTAAAAAGACTATTATAAAAATCTAGTCTATTATTATCTTTGACATTCTTCCATAGCAGCTTTTGCAACTGTCTGCATATTTTTGGATTTGTGCAGTATAAGCTTGATAAATTTTGAAAGATCATCTTGGATGATTAGTCCCAATTTGAATCCTTCTTCTGTTAATTCAAGAGGGCCTGTAGTATCAGTCATAATCTTTCTAAAGCTTTGTCAGCAGAGCTGACGATTGGATTTCTAGTCGCTGATCGATTAACTTCTTCCGTTTGACGTAAGGGATAAATATTCATATAGTTGTCGATGTGCTTCTGCATTTCTTTTTATTTTCCTTACCTTCGCATATGCTGCCTTTTGCCCCGTGAAGCCAATACGATATTCTTTTATTATAGCTTCTATTTTATTCATGTCGTTTACGACTTCTACACCCTCCTTTAATTCTACGTATATTCCTACCGCACTTTAGTTGGAATCGTTTTCCTTTTCAATATAAATATTATCTGATTACTAATATCTGTTTACGGTACTTATATTTTTATCATTTACTTCCTGATTTTTATTATTATTAGTATTATTTATTAACCAATAAACATAAATGTACAGGTTAATCTTAAAACTAACAGCACTAGCTCCAAGGCTTACGGCTGGGATTTAAGACTGATGTGTCTTTCAAAGTGATGTTCTAAATAATACATGTACATATTAAGTTTTTTTTTTTTTGGCTAAATGTGTGTGTGGGGGAGCGTTATGGGTGGCATGAATGTGCGCTCCACGGCACTCACCTCTGCAACCCACGAGCGCTCCACCGTATAAAGAGTTAAATGGCGAGTTTAAATACACTTGTCTAGTTTGAGGTCTTGCAATACTTAATATACATTTTTTATATTATCTGCTGACGGATTTGAAAGTAGGTTAGTAAAAGATTTATTGTATAGTTTCTCAAAAAGTTGTTTAATTTTGCTGCATTCGGAAGTTAGGTGTTTGATGGAAATGGAAGTGTTCGTCTGGCAGATGTGACAGGTAGCGGGCGGTTCATTCTTTAATAAGATTCTTTAATATCCAGGTATGTCCAAGTTTCAAACATAGGAAGCACCTGTTCACTATGGGTGTTGTATTTGTGGGATAATTTGTTGAGATCCCTTCTGGATTGATTGAGGCATAATGGTGGATATAGGTAGTCAAGTTGTCTTTTTCTTTTTGACGCCAAAATAAGTTTATGATTTTTTCTAGGTCTTTTTTGAGAGGACGATGTATACTTATATTTGTATTTGGACATATGGAAATGGATTTTGCTTCTCGATCTGCTGATTCGTTGCCTTTAATCCCAACATGTCCTGGGATCCAGATCAATTGTAATTTTGCTCCTTGTGAAATCAAGTTATCTCGAATTTTGTTGATGTAAGGTGTTCGATTTTTAACATTTTTTAGAAAAAAGTTGATCGTTTATGTCGACAATTGCGAAACCGGTTCCTTCACGGCTTTTGGAGCCGTCGGTGTAAAGGATGTTCCAGAGGTTTTTGGGATACCTGCTCAGAAGATCCAGGGATAGTGGGGTGTATTTTTCGTTAGGTGTCGTATCTTTGGGATATTTTGATAAACTGATGTTTATGGATTTTTGAGGAAGTGCCCAAGGAGGATGTTTTTCCACAGGTACTTTTTTTACAGTAGGGTCGATACCGGTAACTTTCCCATAGGATAGAGCGAGGTATAGTGTTGATGGTTGTTTAATAATCTTCTTGCGTCTTAAAATATTGGCTGCATCTTTATGTATTGGAGAACAGTAGGATTCGCAAATTTTTGGAAGAAGCCGGGATGTCAGAAATTTAGATCTATTTTCAATTGAGTAATATCCGCCTTCAGTCATCATATTTTTGATTGGAGTAGTTCGAAACGCTTTTAGGCTTGCCCTTATTGCTGCGTGGTGAGTCGGGTGTAAGGTATTTAAGTTTGATTTGGCACATTTGCCGTAGATGGTTAGTCCATAATCAATTTTGGAGCAAATAATCGTTTTTGTTATGTTAATTAAGGTGTTAGTATGAATGTAAATTTTTTGTGATGATAGATATTTAATAACGTTTAGTCTAGTAGCTAGTTTCTTTTTTAATTCCATACAGTGTGTCTTAAAATTAAATTTATTATCAAATATTATTCCTAAAATGCTTAAATTATTTACACTTGGTATGTGAATATTACTAACATTGATGTCTAAATTAGAACAATTTACTTTTCGGCAAATATGAAGATGTTTGTTTTTATTTAAGGATAATATAGCTCCTGACTGTATACACCAGTACATTATGCAATTAATAACTTCTTTAAATAAATTAACTGTTCGTAACATGTCATTATATTTAGATAATAAGTACAGATCGTCTGCATATAATGAATGATCAATGTTTTTGAATTTTAGAATTATTTCGCTTAAGTCATTGTATGCAGAAATAAAAAGCACTACCGATAGGGGAGATCCTTGTGGGATGCTGTTTTTAAGTGTATGCAGTTTGGAGAAAGCGTTATTTACTTTTGATCTGAAAAATCTGTTCGAAAGAAACGATTTTATAAAATTAAACATTTTGGGGCCGATCTTCCAGCTTTTTAGCTTATTCAGAATGACATGTATTCCAATGCGTTCGAATGCTTTTTCAAAGTCGATTGATACTATAGATATATGGTTTTTACATGAGAGTGCTGAGGATATAAAATCGTCGATATGTAGAAGCGAATATATGGTGCTGCGGCCGTGTTTAAAGGCGACCTGGTTCAGATTTATGAGATTCTGTCTTTCAATAAACCAAAGCAGCCTTTTGGAAACCATTTTTTCTAGAAGTTTACTTATGCATGAAAGCAATGAAATCGGTCTGTACCCATTGGTATCATATGGCTGTTTGTTTGGTTTTGGAATTGGGACATTTATTGCAGTTTTCCAGAACTGCGGTATTACGCCTTGATCGAAAATATTATTGAATAAAACAATAATACGTTTTTTTACTTGAAATGGGGCATTTTTAATCATCGGATATGAAATACGATCGAGAACGGGAGTTTTGCCCTTGACTGAATCTAAGCTACTTTCAAATTCAAGAGAGTTAAAAGGTAATTTCAGGTATTTTGCGGCTGCGGGTAATTTAAGATTTATGAATGTCTGGTTTAATGCTGCACGTTTTGAGCCCCTGAATCGGACAGAAAAATTTGAGTCATTGGAATATGTGGACCAGCAATTGGCAAAGTGTTCGGCTATTAGGTGGGAATCGGTGAGAGATTCTAATTTCGTGTGTATTATTTTAATGGAGTAGGGAGTGTAGTTTCCTGTAAAGCACTTGACATCAGCCCAAATTTTTTTACTTGTCGATGGATTTAGATTGGAAGTAAACTTTTTGAAGCTGCCAATTTTGGCCTCTTTGGCTTTTCTACGAAATATTGCGTTTGCTTTTCGATAATTAATAAGGTTCGTATCATTGGGATACTTTCGAAATATTTTCCATAAATGCTGCTTCTTTACACGGAGTGAGGCGATCTCAGCATTCCACCATGGGACTATGTTTTTTATTGGTCTATTTTTTGTTTGGGGGATAGATAAATTGGCTGCAAATCTCAAGCCTTTGCTAATATTTCCTGCTTCTTGATTAATATTAGGGGATTGTGGTTTGTTACTAAAGAACTCTAATGACTTTATTTGGAAAAGATCCCAATTAGCACGGGCTGTTAGAAATTTAGGGGTTGGTTTGGAATAGCTGTTGTGCCGGTTGAGATTGATGTTGCATAAAATTGGGAATAGGTCGCTACCGTGGAGGAAATCAAGTCTTTGCCACGAGACATTGTGTAATATTTGTGCAGATGAAAAAGTGAGATCTACGTGTGTGAGTGTTTTGTGAGTAGAAAGGTGGGTGGGACTTCCATCGTTTAAAAGAGATAAGTTTGAATTTATAAAGAAGTTTTCGACGATTTTGCCTCTTGAGTTTGCAACAGGTGATCCCCAGAGAGGGTACCAAGAGTTAAAGTCTCCAGTGACTAAAACAGGGGATTTTACAGACTTTACAATGTATTCTAAGTTTGATGAAGAAAAGGGTTGAGTAGGATGGATGTAGAGGGATAAAACTGTTAATTTAATGCCTAGATCAATTTCAACTGCAATTGCTGGGATATGTGAGGTTATTATTTGGGATTTGTGCGGGATCGATTTATGGATGAGAAGCCCTACACCTTGTTTACCCGATGTAATTACATCTAAATTATGGAAATGAGGTGCATACTGCTTTGGTGCTTTAGTTTTATTATTGGTTGGAGGATGGGTGGGAATATGTGTTTCTTGGAGGGAGATTATATGGGGACTAAATCCTTTTATTAGGAGCTCTAGTTCTTGATAGTTATTGAGGTATCCATTAAGGTTCCACTGGAGAACCCTAAGGATTGATTTTGTAGTTGCATTGGATCTTTGTGCAGTATAAGAGGGAATATACTGTGAAAAGTCTTTAGAATTTGAAGTGTTTTGACTCTGTCGCCCCGAGGCTGAACCACTCAAATTCCTGGTGGAGTTTGAGTGTTTCAACGTCCGAACAACAGAGTCATTGTTTTGGGATCCGATATTATTGTTAGATTTTGCCATCATCATGATCTTCATTATGTCGCACTTTTTCGTAATACTTATTAGTGTGGTCGATCGACATTGGTGAAGTTGATATAGATGTTAGGATAGAATTAGTTATTGAGTCTTGAATTGAAGTATTGTTATTGAATGTGATTGAGTCTGATGAGTAGATTTGAGAAGAAGAGTTTGAGTGGGTATTCGACTTAATAAAGTGTGGAGTGGTAATTGTTGTGTTTGATGCTACATTACTTGTTTTAGGGAAATTTGAAGAATTATATGTGTATGAGTGAGAGTTTGAGTTTGAGGAGAATGTTTCGGTCGTTTTGGAAGAGCTTTGTGTGCCTGATAGCCGAGAGATGTCTGTTGATAGTGAGTTCGATGTTCTTGCAACCAACGGAGCAGAGGATGGTAGACTTGGAGTGTTTTGATTTGAAATGGTTGAGATTGGGAGATGTGTACGATGGGAGCTGCTAGGTTTTAGCGTATTATGTATTGATTTGGTAGAGGATTTATTTGTTCTATTTTGGGTAGAGCGTGTCACATTAGAAGAATTTGTTGAAGGTGAGGGCGACGAGAGGTTTGAAGAGCTTTGTGAAGACGGTTGTGTTCCATTTCTCGCAACAGCAGAGTAGGATAAGGATGGTGGGGGGATTAAATTATTCTGTTCGCTGTAGAGTTTTTTGGCTTCGACCATGCTACACTTTCTTATCGTTTTTATTTTAAGAATTTCTTTGGCTTGGATATACCGTTGGCATTGTTTCGAAGATGCTGGATGGTTGTCAGCATAGTTAGCACATAAAGTGCGTGTACAGATTGTAGAGAGGGGGGAAGATTGCATGTAACACATGTTTCGCTACGAGTATACCTTTTTATCGTATGTCCGAGAAGTTGGCATTTTTTGCAGCGCATCGGATTTGGGAAGTATTTTTTTTTTTAATAATTCTGATTTGCCTCATTTTTGAAGAAATATGGACCAATGATTGTTTTTAATAGATGTAATGGTAGCTTTTGGTACCCTTCGGGTTGCTAATCAGCCTAAATATGGCAATTTTGTTTATTAACGTATTCATCACTGAACAAAATTTCACAAAACAAATACCGGATTTTCATTGAGTTTTTCCAGAGCCCATTGACTGAAAATATGACCCAAATTCAAGTCGCCTGGTTTCAATTCTTGCACAAGTTGAATTTTGTACACTTTTAGGCCGAGATCCTAACGTAAAATAGGCCAAGTTACCGAATACGTAAAGCCAAGCTGCTGAGAACGACGACGAATGGATTCGTCACGGTCTTTGCGTACACTCTCAGGTACAGCTGCTATAGTCTCTTGCTAAATCAACCTACGCTTTATAATTTTTGTTTAGATCATATTTATGAAAGACTGCAAGGGAACTGTCAAGTGAACCACAAAACAATGATATATGACTTAAGAACTACTGATCATAGTTTGACTTTTATTCAACTGAATTCTCAAATCACCCGATTTAAGTAAATCTGAAGTCATCTGTCTCCAGAGGAAAAATAAAGTAGACAACAAATTAAACTGTCTGAAACAATGGATGTCTACTTCACTCTTGAAAAAAATCCAAAAGAAAAACCAACTCTGTTTACTCCTTAAAAAAACACCCATATAATACTAGACTAAGGAAATATAACGTAAAAATCTGTGGAGAGGTAAAAACAGAAATACCAATCTGTAGATATAATTACTACAGCAACAAACTAGCTAAAAATATTGGTAACAGGTAGTTTCTGAGATTCTAAATAAAAATTTACCTAGCATAGACATTATTCTAAACAATAACATCTCTATTATTTCTGAGCCTTTAGAAGTTGCTTACGTGCTTAACAATTTTTTTTCTTAAGTGGGTTCTTGTCCTAGTATGTCAAATGCGAGCTCAACTTCTTATTGTGTCCATAGTATAGTAGAAACCAGTTGAAATACAAAAAATAATAGATTCAATCAAAAGTTCAAGCTAAACTTCGTTTGACAACATCTCAAGCATGGTGCTAAAAAACATATCTTTTTAAATCTCCGATGGTCTAAGCTTCATTTTTAATAGTTGTGTATATAAAGGTATTTTTCCCGAAGAACAGCGATAGTGATACCACCCTCTGGAACAATTATCGGCCTATCTCACTCTTATCTGTCTTTTTCAAGTTTTTTTTTAAAGAGGTATTAAGTCTAGAATGCTTTCTTTCTTCGATAGGACTCACTTTTTTTTAGCGAGCATCAGTTCAGTTTCAGAAGCGGAAAATGTACAGAAACTGTATTATTAAAAGTGATTTGGGAGATTTATGCTAGTTTGAATAGCTCCCAAATTTTTTCATGTCTATTCATCGATACCAAGGCATTTGACATAGTGAATTATACCTTGCTTTTAAATTAACTCTTAAATGCGGGTTTCAGAGGTTTTATTCACGACTGGTTTACTTCCTATCTCTCGAATCGTAAGCATATTATAAGAGTCAAAAATGCGTTGAGTTCTATAAAAGTTTTAAATATCAGAGTACCGCAAGGCTCAGTCTTGGGTTAGACATTATTTCTAATAAATGTTAATACCCTATTTATCCAACCATTTAAGGGCAGAATCACAGTTTTTTCTGGCGATACTGCATTATCGTATTCAAGCAACAACTATCTCAATTTATTTTTGGATGTTAATAACGATCTAGATATACCACGGCGATGATTCAAGGAGCATAAGCTGGTAATTAGTAATACGATTAAGTTTATGGAATTAAATATCAATGGTGTAACTTGTGATGACTTGCCACTTTATTATCAATCACCAAATTGCCTACGTTTTCGTCTAAATGACCCAATTGCCCCTGATGTTATGCCTTTTGATGAAAATATAAATTGTAGCGAGGTTTATTTTAGAATTGAAGGTGTCGGCAGCTTTAAAAATCTGGGCATAATATCAGGCAATAAGCTTCGATTTGTTCAAATGTTTAGCAATTCTTCGGTTAAGACATCTGTACTGTTATAAAGTTTTAACAATATTTTTCGAAAATTCTGGTTTTTACGATGTTAGATTTCATGAAAATCATAATTTGCGCGTCAACACATGAAACTTCGTAACTACTCCAACTATTTTCAAAATACACTTTTCACATTTAACTTTTGAACATAATGATGTACAATAGATACATTTTTTTATCCAGTAACATAAATTGTTATTGATTTACTTTTCTACTTTTTATTCTTTAAACCAGATTTTCGCATTGTATTATCCCCATCAATAGTTTTTTTTCTATTATTATTATTGTTTAATCTAAATTTTTGAATTTATAAGTACTTTCGCTACTTGCTATAGGCAACATATTGTACATAAATAGCTATTTCTTAGTTAACTAAGTGATTAAAATATTATAATTTTAAGTTTATATTTATAATTTATCAAGAAATAAAGAAATAAATAAAAAAAAATTTACTTTGACACTCCAGTTGTCAGCTCCTTGGACAAGACCAATCTGCTGGCTTTACTCAACTTTCCAGATTATGCTTTGTCTTCGCCTACAACTAAATGCGTCGCATCTTCAATAGGACCAATCCACTGTCGCACTCGTGTTGGAGCAAAAATTCTTAAGGATCTAAAAACTTACAAATCCGCTCTTCCAGGTGGTATATATCCCCTTCTTCTAGATGTTTTTCCTCGCTGGCATAACTACTGCGTAAATTTTTTCATTCATCTTACTCTTTAGGTCTCCTTCCTAAAAAATGGAAAACAGCATTTGTCCAGCCCGTCCCTAGAAAATCTTCTTATTTACACTTAAGTCCCTTTTTTCCAAAGTCATGGCAACGCTGAAAAGCCATGAAATATCTCGTGAAAACTCCCCAATAATCGGCAATACGGTTTTCGTAGCAACAAATCCACTGGTGATTTGATGGGATGTGGAACCAAATCCTACACCAATCTGACGAAAGCAAACTAGTTGCACTTGATATTTTTAGAGCATTTGACAGAGTTTGGCATCAGGCTTTTTTTTTTATTGAAAATGCGTGCATTTGGGATTGACGACTCTCTTCTTCAATGGATACGAAACTACCTTTCGGAATCATCAATTAAAGTTGTTTTGGATGGCTGTAAATCTAATATTCACAAAATAAATACCATTGTGCCTCAGGGCTCCGTTCTGCCTCTGACACTCTTTTTAATTTTTATCAATGATCTCTTACCTGCTGCTTCTAATCTAATATATTCCTTTGATGACGACATTACTCTTTGCTTCTCATACTCCTTCGCTGACTGACGTCTCTGTTATTCGGCTGTGGAACGGGAACGACACCGTATGTAAGGCTCATTAAATCAACAGTGTAAGTAATTGGAAAACTTTCAACAGTGTGGAATTTACTGTTTTGAAAATACAATCCTGTACTGCCGCTAAATCGAAATTTAACTACCCAGCCATTATCCATGAATGCCACTTGCATCGTTGAAACCGTGAAATTTTCCATTGTCGGTATGTATGCCCACGATATCATACGATGGAAGGGCTACGTATTCGATGTCGCCAAAAATGCTGCGATGTAAGAAATATTTCATCCCCTATGAACTGGTCTTAATATATAATGCGTTTATCTGCTCAAAACTGGAGTACAATGCCCACATCTGATAAGACGCCTACGAGGTCTTAGGGGCACTTGCTAAATAAGATCCAAAATGGTGCGATAGGCTCATACGTGATGCCATTGTCATATAGTCATTCGACACTATCAAACTTTTAACCGTAACTTCCGTCTCGCTATGAATGCTCATCAGTACACCTTCAATCCCACTTTCGGACGTACTGTGAAATATTGTAATTCCAACTCGCTTATGGAAAGCCCTGCCCAGCTCCTAATTTCCTAGCCAGTGTAAAATGCAAACATTTAGAGCCAACGGAAATCGGTATCTCTCTTTTTTTTCCATAACTTCATTTCGCAGGCGCTATGTGCAAACACTTATGCTTGGTGGTTATGACACACTAAATGGTAGCAGCGGCCTTGATGCAGATTTTTAACGTATTTTATCTGCACCATGTGACAGCCTTATAGGATGAGTAAATAAATAGATTAAGTAAAAGTTCTTTAAAGAAGTTTTTCAAAAAATACAATCTGCGGGAACTAACTACGCCACTTGAATCAAAATGAATTTTGATTTTTACCTTACAATCAAGCAGTTTTTTATTCAACTGGGTACTGGATAAGAATGCCGAATAATGTCTCTAACATATATTGTACTTAAAATCTAACCTCGGCACAATTGAATTCAATAGCGTTGATTCTCTCTCATCATACGATGCGTTTAACTGGATACTTGAGCCTTCTCGTATTTTAGCCAGATAGGTGGTTGCTTATATATACACGTGAACATGTTGAGCAGCTTAGGTTTCCATCTGGTTGTTGGTAGCGCGTTGCACTGGGCAAGGCACTTGCTTGTAATGAAGTTCTGGTATCATTACATATGAAGGTTACTATAATAA
Source organism: Volucella inanis (assembly GCA_907269105.1). Lineage (NCBI taxonomy): Eukaryota > Metazoa > Arthropoda > Insecta > Diptera > Syrphidae > Volucella > Volucella inanis. Next base: position 130,672,969 of record OU026156.1, on the reverse strand, counting down.
TACAAGTTTCTGTAATTATAGAAGAACTAGGATGCTAATGTCATGCAAATGATCTATATCAAGTTTCAAGTCAACGGCCTCGCCACACTGTAAGCATCGGTTCCCACTAGATCACCGAAATCAAGCAGTGTTGGGCGCGGTAAGTACGTAGGTGACCACATGGGAACTCAGTACTCCGCGTTCTGTTGAGAAAACGCGCCACATGGGCATAGTACCCCGGCGTGAAATCCCGGACCCTACAAATTGATTTGTATCGTTCCCTTGAGAATAATAATAATAATAATAAGTTGCACCCTTTTGTTAGTTACGTTGACCGCGACGGGAGAGAGTGCTGCTCAGAAGTTGTACTAAAGTATGCCCGATCCTTGATGCTGATTGCTTCGTTGTTCAGATGGATTAAGTAAGCGCCTTCTACAGAATTGAGGCATTTCTTCCTAAAAGAACACAAAGATAACACCTTACTAACTTTCTCAGTTTCTCTTTTATCTAATTGTATCATTTGCTAATCATAACGGCCTATGCGCTAGGCCGCTAGTCATTGTACAAATATAAATCGCGCTATTTTGCTTTTTGAACACGATCATGGTAACATTGTTTTGTTTGAATTGAAATTTTAGTATCAATTTTAATATGTACACATATTGAAATTATTTGCTGTGCGATAGTATTATGTTTGAACTCTTTTTTTCTAAACCAAATTGCGCCTAATTATAATCACCGTGTATTAGATAGGTTTAGTACGCAATAACTTATATCACGTTAACTTTAAAACAAGCTCCTAACTTTGTACTTAATTATAAACACTTTTTCACTTATCTTCAACTAGTATTAACTTAAGAACGTATCCGTGATGGGTTTTAGTCAAAAAAGCCTAAAAATTTGTAGTTTAAGAAATCAAACACAATTTAAGGAGTACACTTTTACAAAATTGGAATGAATAGAAAACAAGTTTCTCGAATTTTAAATTTGAATTTGGATAGCGGTTTCTCAATAATGGAAGCAGAAAAGGTGTTTTATTAAAAAAAAGGATGCGACCGGGTTTTTGTGATTTACCCGGATTCTGGCAATTATGTGAATTAGAATCATTCAGAATCAGTAAACGATAGCATCGATCTCTCATTGCTTGAAAACCGGTTAAGCAAGCTAAATGGAATGTGGTCACATTTTGAGTTATGCGAATTTTGGTTTGAAAAAGATTTTATCGATCCAAAACCAGAATTCGCAGACCTTGAATCAAAATACATCTTAGCACATTAAACGTTGGCAAATCCCACAGCAGAATCTTCAATAGAAGAGAAATCAGCAATCCCGAATACACTGTGTGAACCTGCTCAGGAATTTTCAACAGGCCAGCAGGCATCACTCCCTCAACTCTCTCTTTCTGCACACACCCATCATCTATTAACTAACCAAAGGCTCCTCTTGGGGTGTGTAGGTTTTTAACTTTTTGATTTATATGTGTAGGGTAAAAAAGAGGGGTCGGAAAAGTGCGGTTTTAAATGAAACGCGTCCTTCCTTGTTGAACAGTCACAGTAAAGAGACTCTATACGTCCGAAAATTACTTTCATCTTTTTTACAATAAGTGCCATACAATATTAGATACGTAACCTTACGTTACGTTTAATTGTTTACATTTTAGATTAAGTTTCAACGTTTGGATTAAGTTTTAAATATAACAAAGTCAAATATAACTATTACATAAGTATAAGTTTCATATATATTGTACATCCGAACATGCTCCCGCCTGGTGGACGATTTTCGTCCGCAAGTGTTCTTGATCATGTACTTTACCGTACCCAGTTGCAGTTGGAGTATGTCGTACTTCTTCTGACATAAGAGTTGTGTGTTGTGTGATTGCGAGTGTGCTGACTATCTACATTTAAATGAAACAAAATCGTGTAAGTTAATAATTTGAAACAATACATGTAGGTCACAAGGATGACGATATAACAAACGAGCAACAAAGGGAGATGAAATATGAGTAATTTGTGCAATAGTTTGTTTTGATCATTGACCAAAACTGGGTTAATTTGTGTTTCGTGTGTGTTTTTCGGTTTTTTTTTTTTTTTGTTTAGTCGTTAGTTTTTACTTAGTTTTTTTGTTTTTATTGTAAATAAGATAAGTGTTTTTTATTTAATTATTTATTTTATCTTTTTGTCTGCTCCCCTTCCTTCGCGAAATTCGAGTTCAATTGAGTTATTTACACGGCGCGAATACACAATCGTACATAAGTGCGTGTGTATATATTTATATACATAGTTTGTTTTTGGTTTCGCGGAAGTGAAAAAAAAAAAAATAAAAGAAAACGAAATGAAAAGAAATGGGAAATGCAAAAAAAAGTTCATTAATTTATTTTCCTAAGAAATTTCATACAATTTGTGCTGTTATTTGTGCGGTAACTGTTCTTCGCGTACGCATTTTTTTCTTGTGCAGTGCGTCGATGTGCGACGAAATTTTCGCTAACGTTTTGTTGTTGTAATAATGGCCGAATTAGCTGTCAAAGTGTGTGTAGTGTGTACATCTTAAAGTAAAGCCGTGAATTCGACTTCGATTGAATTGTTGTTGCAATTTGCTTCAAATAGACAATTCAATCTGCAGTAAGTTTCTTTTCTTTTTACATATACTATTTTTGTTTACATTTTGTAAATTATGTAATTTATATTAAAAATATGTTGTATATTAATTAAAGATGTCTATGTTAATACAAAATATTGCTAGATTTTAGTGTCGTAAGCCTTGGATAAATTTTTTTTTTGAATTGATACCTGTCGATAGGTTAAAGTGTATGTCTTGTGTTTTGAGTGGACACCATTGGGATTCAGTAGGAAGTCTCAAATGCCGTCGGGGTTTTCATTCTCCAATTCCCGTTGGCATTTTGAAATTTCAGAACTCCGCAACGTTGTTTGGAATGAATGATTTTGTGTGGTTTAGAGTGGACTGTGTGTGTGTTATGCTGTGTAGGAACGAAGCTTCGTTATATGTTGTGTATGTTTGTTTAGTGTTGACTGAAAAATATTATTGAGTGATTGAGAAGAAAAAAAAAAAAAAACGAAAGAGAAAACGGGGTAAAATGTTTTTGTGTTGTGTAGAAATGAATGAAAAATTGTGTATGTTTATCGTTATTTTAGTGTGATATCCTAGTCTTGCTTGATCATTTTGTATTTTTTTTATTGTTGCTGATCGTGTAAGTTCTCTGGTTTTTGTTTTCAAAGTGACCACTCATATAAGTCCGTCGGTTCCGGAATGTGTAGCGATGATTTGTCCGAGTCGCCATTGCAACGGTGGTAGTCTCTCTTCTTTAATGAAAACTAAGTCTCCGCATTTTGGGCCCGGCTCCCGTTTCAACCATTTTGGGCGCTGTTGCATTCTGAACAAGTATTCTGTACTTCACTTGCGCCGCAAATAGTTGGTCATTGAGGTGAACCGCTTCCATCGCTCAAGGTAACTTACCCTTTCTAAGGCAGTGTCTCCTTGAGGAATTGCGACAGTCTTTCGCCGATTAAAAAATGTGCTGGTGTCAGCGTTTCGAAGTCTTCGATGTCGTCCGACATTGGGCAAAAAGATCTGAATTGAGGCAGGCTTCAACCTGAGCAAGTAACGTTGACAGTTCTTCAAATGTCAGGAATTCTGACCCGACTGCTCTTCTGAGGTGATGCTTTACCGATTTCACCCCTGCCTCCCAAAGTCCTCCGAAATTGGGAGATGCAGGGGAAAATTCTACTTTGTGTGCAGCTGTGTCAGTTGTTCATTAACCGACCGCCAATTAACCTTCGCCTTTTGCAGCATCCTCCCTAACTCCGTTTCTGCCCCCTAGGCTAATGAAACCCTAATAACTGGACAGCGGATTCAATAATAAACGTTGCTTCCGATCCAGGATCGACTAACGCCCTTAGATGATAATAGTTGCCCTTTGAAGACAATACCTTCACAACGGCTGTGGCAAGAAGCACACTTGGTTGATCTATCCCAAGAGAGACAGGTTGGTTAATCTTGGATTTTATGTAGAAAGTTTGTGTACCTATAGTAGGATAAGTACTGACCTTTGCGATATTTGACCCTGCACAGTTGACATGCAGCAGAGTGTGGTGTTTCTGTTTGCAATAATAGCAGCGCACACTGCTTTGGCATTGACTAGTCCGGTGACTGAATGCGAGACAGTTCCGGCAAACCCCGATCCTGTCCACAGTCTTGGATCGTTCACAGATCTCCATATTAAAAAACTTCTGACAAGATCGAATCAAAGCAACAGCTTTGTGTAAAGACGAATCGCTGCCCTTTATGCCACTCGTTCCAGATACTGCTTCCAATGTTCGAAAACGTATTTCCAGGAACTCTGTAAATTGTGTTAGCGTGGACCACTCCTTCGAACTACCTAACTTCTCCTTCCACAAACGCTGAGTAAAAGCAGCTAATTTTTGTACTAGTATAGGGTTTTCTAATAACGACTTGACAATTTAAATTCAAAGTTGTCAAGTCGCGATTGGAAAGCCCTATATATAAATTAATATGTCATCCCAAAAACTAACCGGCAATCCTAAATTTTCCAGGGCATGGAAACATTCTTGGGACGTGTCCAGTAGGGACTTTATGTTACTTGTAGTCTCCTTTGTCAATTGCTGCTGTTCAAAGAAAAGTTGGAAGTGAGCGTTTACCAACATTCGCTTGTGGTCGTATCTGGCGACAAGCAGTTCCCATGCTTTGTCATAATTGCCAGCATACAAACCTAAATGCTGCAACAAACGAGCAGCTTCACCTGTAAGAGACGATTTCAAATAGTGTAACTTTTAAATTTCCCCTAGTCGTTGATTACTGTGGACTAAGGACAAAAAACATCGTGAAAAGCCCGCCACTTCTTCTACGACCAATTCACCACGGTAAGTGCAGTACGTTTCTTGTAACGTATCAAATATTTCATCAAAATCTTCTTCTTCCAGAGTTTCTTCTTCTTCTCCTCGTCGAATTTTCGCTTGAAGACTAAGCGCGTTCTTGAAGTTCCCTTTTAGAATAAGAAGATGACCTGAAAAACAGCTAGCTGTACGACGTGATGCTCCAGTCTTTTTGATGTTGGAGTGGTCACGAATAATCTGCTTTAGAACACCTTTCTGATCTGCACCCGCTGACAATTTCGATAATTTTGAAAGTTTTTATTTGTAAGTTAATTATAACCCAATATGTGTGTATGTATCAAGTACAATATTTATTAAATTATTATTAGATATAGTTTATTAAGGTACTTAATTAAATATTTTATTTATTACAGCAACTTACGACCTTAAGTCAGCTTTACCCAGTTAGTAACAGTTGATGTTAAAGTTGATAAATTGATGAATTTTTACACGGCGCGGGAATCCCGATTAATGCACAACCACTGAAAGTCTTTAAGTCTTTGAAGGGAACAAGATTAGCGGCAAGACAAGGGGCAAGACATTAACCGCAAGGGAATCTATTGGGTATATATTTTAATACGTGCGGTTTTTCTTTTTCAAAATTTGAACGTTTATTTAAGAAAAACATGTACAATAGTATTATTCAAAGTATTGCCCATCTGAAGCTATAACTTTTTCCCATCTAGTTTGTGGATCCCATCACAAAAGAACTGCGCCGGCTTGGCAGCCAAGAATGAATCAAGCCAGTATTCGATATTCTGCTTTGATGTGAACCGTATTTCAGTGAGGGCGTTCTGCATCGACCGGAACAAATGGTAGTCGGAAGGGGCAAGGTCTGGGCTAAAAGGCGGGCGGGGCTAGACTTCCCATCCACTGTTTTCCAAATAGTTCTTAACCGGAATAGCAACGTGAGGCCGAGCGTTGTCATGATGGAAAATTATTGCCTCGTGTCTGGTCGCATATTCCGAGCGTTTTTCTGCTAGTGCTCTCTTCAAACGGATTAAATGTATTCGGTAGCGTTGTCCATTGATGGTTTTACTCGGTTTTAGCAACTCATAATACAGCAATCTGATCCCACCAAATACAGAGCATTACCTTCGTGCCATGGATATTCGGCTTTGTCGTTGATTTGGCTGGTTGGCCGGGTTTCACATATGATTTTTTGCGCTTAGGGTTATCGTAATGGATCCATTTTTCACCATCAGTAACAATCCGATGCAAAAATGTCTTCCTTTTGTGGCGTTCCAGCAGCACTTCGGACATGCAAAACCACCTTTTTGCTTTTGAATATATCCAGCTGCTTTTAAACGTTTCGGAATGGCTGCGTGAGTGACACCCAAAGATTCTGCAAGCTCTTCTTGTGTTTGGCAACAATCTTCATAGAGTAATGCTTCCAGTTCTTCATCTTCAAACTTTTTACGCTGCCCAGGACGTTCATCGTCTTCCAAGCCAAAATCACCACTTTTAAATCGTGCAAACCACTTTTGGCACGTTCGCTCAGCTAGCGCATGTTCACCATAAACTTCCACTAAAATACGATGACTTTCGGGAGCAGTTTTCAGTAATGAAGAAGAACTCCCTGCAAAAACACTTTTTCAGGCACAAAGTTCGACATATTTGAGTAAAAAAAAATTATTGTTGTTTAATTAATAATTGTTTAATAATTTGAAGCATTTAATTTAATATGCTTCAAATGAATGACATATGCTGAAGTGACGTACAATGACAGTAGCTTTCCAACGCATGTTCCAATGGAATAATAACAATGGAATAATACAAGTTACGCCATCTCTTAGCAAACCGCACGAAGTTATAGACCCAATATGTATGTACTTTATTTGTTATATATATATCTATACATACGTTTTGCACTTTGCGCTTGTCCTTGCACTTTTTTATCAATTTTGTTCTTTTAAATGTTTAAGTTTTGTCTATTAAATAATTCTCTTTATATATATATGTATGTTTTGTGCACTTGCACTTTTTTATTAATTTTGTTCTTTTTTCTTTTAAGTGTTTAATATTTTGTGTATTCTTATCCGGTAAAAAAGAATGGTCGGAAAAATGCGGTTTTAAATGAAACACGTCCTTTCTTGTTGAACAGTCACAGCAAAGAGACTCTTTATACGTCTGGAAATTACTTCCATCTTTTTTGTAATAAGTGTCATACAATATTAGATATGTAACCTTACGTTACGTTTGATTGTTTATATCTTAGATTAAGTTTCAACGTTTGGATTAAGTTTTAAGTATAACAAAGTCAAATATAATTATTAATATTATTAAAAATATAAAAAGTATATTGTACATCCGAAGAGCTACCGTCTCTATTTTTTCTTCGACAAAACGCACTTAATCTTTCGATCTTTTGTACAGTCATTCCTATCATTACCTACATCAGTATTCAAACGCTTCGTAGAATCACTGATTAAGCTGATAGTCATTCGAGAACTCAGTCCTTGGATCATATACCTTTTAATTAAAAAGGCTGATCAGAACACTAAACAGACATGGGCAAATAAAGTAGGGTCTGAGGAATATCTTACAATCGATAACCTTTTGCAGTTTTTTCAAGCGCGCTGTAATTCTTTGAATTCTTGCTACTCACTCTCTCTTACAACTCAATCTCGCAGTAAAATTCAATTCCTGTGCGCTCACATCTTGTAGAATCAAAATAAAATTGTCCAACACGGCATAATGATGATCATATCTACCTCAGTGCAAAGTCTTCGTTAGTTTGGATGTCGAGTCACTTCGAAACTTTGTAAAACAGCACTCACTATGCTTTAATTATCTTCGTGATAGTCATAACGCTACTAACTGTTGGTCAAATTTTCGGCGTAGGAAATGCAGCGCTCGCCACCATTTTCTGATGCATCCTACAAATAATTTATCATCTGAGCCTTCGTCTTTGAACTTCACTCATCCTTCTTTTCATTCGTCGGCTGATCCTCTAATCGTCTCTAATCACTCGCTTGAATCTTCTCGTCGTCTTCAAACAATTCTGCCAACAGCAATTGTTAATGTTCAAGACAAACAGGGATCATTTCAACATATTCGTTTTCACTCTCGTTTGAGCACTAATTTTCTTGAAATTGACTGTCACGTCACTTCAAAACTCACATCATTGTTGCCAACTTATTTAATCACAAATTTTAATGCAAAAAAATTATTCTTCATCGAGCTAGCCGATCCTCAGTTTCACATATGCCGAATTCTATCTATATTTTGGTTGGCTCAGATAAAGTACTGAGTATTGTAACAGGCCCTGCAAAGCCATCAAAATATGGAATACCAGATTCCATTCCAACTATTTTCGGCTGGGTGTTAGATGGTAACTTAGCTCGATCCTTATAATACATTTTGCACCCACCTAGACTTCACTAAAAAGTTCGACTTACAATAATTCTGGAGTTTGAAAGAAGTATCTAATCAACCAAATTTATGGGTTGAAGAGCAACAAGCTGAAGATCATTTTGTAAATACTCACACTCGTCATTCTGATCGATTTTTTTGATTTGTAACAAAGAAATCCATTAAGAGCTAGTCGGTAATCTCTCTTTAAATGCATTTTTATTGGCCTAAGATCGGTTTGGTGACCGACGTGGGAAGCCAGTAGAAATCTGGAGTGATAATAGTATCAATTTTCATAGCGCAATCGCAATTTTGTCAGTTGTTGAAAAGTATGTGGGGAAGGTAGTTGTTAATCGACTTAACAGGGTTATAACCAAGCACCAAATACTACATCCAAGCCAATACGGTTTTCAGAAAAATAAAAGTACTGGAATGTTACTAGGCGAGTTTACCAATACTGCTAATGCCGGCCTGAACAGAAATCACCATGTTCTCGTGCTATTTATCGATTTCATTGAAGTGTTCGATACACTAATTCATGTAAAGCTAATCGAAAGCCTCAGTAAAGTAGGTTTGAGAGGAATAATTGCAAACTGGCGTAAGAGCTATTTGAAAGATAGAACCATAAAAGTTAGGGTCTCAAGCAAAATGAGCGAGGAAAAACCAAGTGAATACGGTGTAGCACAAGGTTCCAAATTGGGCCCGTTGTTATTATTCCTCTATACAAACGAACTCTTGCGCTTATTGAACTGCCTATGTACTGCCTATGCCTACGCTGATGACATAGCAATTGTGGTAACACATAAATGTTTAAACTCTGCAGTGGAAATATTGCAAGAAGAATTTAACACCTTCTCTAAGTGGTGTCATGATAAACTCCTTCTAATAAATGCGACCAAAACAAAAGTAATGCACATACGAACCCCCTCTAAGCGAGAAGATATTGTTCAGATATATCACGCTACCCATTGTGAGCTAACAAAAAAGAAATTGAAGTAGTTAAAAGCATGAAATACCTCAGGATAACTATACATGAATACCTATTATGGCGAGAGCATATAAATACCCTACGTCTTCAACTTAAGAGCGCGCTCTTTGCGATGGTATACCTTAAAAGATATTCCTATTTTGAAGTGCAGAAACAAGTGTACTACTCGCTAGCAGAATCAAGAACCAGATATGGGATTCTGGCTTGGGGAAACGCGGCGAAAACATATATTGATAAGATATTGAATCTTCAACATCGTCTATTTAAAGTTTTTATGTTAGACCTTCTTACAGATCTTTTAAAGTCTAAGATGCCAACCCAATATTACAGATGACAACACTTATTCACTATATGGATGATCAGAGATTTCTGCAACCTATACCTCATACGCAAAACACCCGAAGACGAGCCCAAGGAATGCTAGAAGTACTAGAAATATTCAACATCTATGGAAAACGAGAATTAGGCTATGTTATTCCAATACTTATGAACAAACTTCCTCAATCTTTGAAATACATTCCTAACCTTAGAAAACGAAAAAAAGAATAAAAAAAATTATTTATTTCGATGTACTTTGTGAAGTAGAAGAGTCACAAATAATAAATTTAGTTAATTGTATATCTACATAAAGTAATAATGCTATTCTTTTATATAATAAAACTGAGATATTAATTTAAAACACCTCAAAACCAGCTAATGGTGCCAATGCTAACAACCACCTGCAGATACGCACTTTGCCTTCCGGGTAAATTGATGTAAATTGATGTAAATTTAAAATGTAAATAAAAAAAAAATAAATAAATATATAATCATAGAGATTTATACCACCTTTCGCTCCTCACTTCGGGGGCCTATAGGAATCAGGTGTAAGATCTGTCAAAACTCACCTCAAGCGAATGATTGCTGATAACAAGCTGAACTACGAAGAGATATACATGCTCCTTAATAGAATATAAGCTTTGTTAAATTCGCGTCCTATATTGCAAATAGCAGGAGAACCAAATGCTTTAACGCCAGCACATTTCATGATCAGGGAACCATATAGAGCAATTCCTCAACCACAAATTCTTGATGGGAACATTTCTATAAAAATTATTATGCTTTACAAATACTTCTGCAAGGCTTTTGGGAGAGATGGTACCAGGAACACTTGACTTCACTTCAACATCGACCAAAATGGCAGAGTACTCAAGCAAACTTACGAAGAGATGACGTCGTTCTGCTTAAGAAAACAGACTTGCCGTCAACTAAATGGATCCTTGGACGTGTCCTACAAATATAACCTGGAAAAGAAAATCTATGTAAAGGTAATCAAAATAAGCGCCAAATTTGGCAAAAACACTCGTCCTATTACTGAAGTATCTCCACTTCCCATCGCTGAAAAACCAGAGTCTTTCAGGGGGCCTGAATATTCTGGAATGCGTTGCTGTTAGCCGAACACGAAGACATCACCTTACTAACTTTCTCAGTTTCTCTTTTATCTAATTGTATCATTTGTTAATCATAACGGCCTATGCGCCACTAGTCATTGTACAAATCTTAATCGCGCTATTTTGCTTTTTGAACACAGTCATGGAAACATTGTTTTTGAATTTTTGGTATCAATTTAAATATATACATACACTGAATTTAATTGCTGTGGAATAATATTGTATTTAAACTTTTTTTCTTGTTTTATTTTCTAAACCCAATATTACTGCTTGTTTTTTATTCAAACAGCCATTAAAGTTAGTAAAAAAAACATTGTTTTCTCCGATTAATTCAATGACCGAATCATTAGTCTCTCTTAAGTCGCATGCCGCAGTACACCCTATGAAGATATTTGGTTTTTATTTTCTTTACCTCGTTCAAATCTAATGCAACAAGCTTCTTGTTAATTTTGTGCTAGTGGTCATTATTCTTTGCTTAGTCGATCTGTGTTTGTAAAAGTTTGTCCAATACACGCTTCGTTAAAAGTTGTTCAGTTTGTTGTACAACTCCGTCGTAAAATTTTAAATCATTAACATGGATAAGTTTGAAGTTCCCAATCGTCATCCAAGCGTCACATTCCCCAGCTGTCACGATTGGCGATTTATATGAAAAAATATGCAAGGCTCCCGAAGAAAACAACAAAACCAAACTGTAATACAAATCGGTTGAGATTAGATCATTATAACAAAAATCTTTTTTGATAAGATTTTTCAGATAAGTTTATGAATTTTCCTACTACTATTTGTCCTTATATTTTAGAGAGACGATCGAGAATAATAAAGATATAAAAATAGAGCTCGAGCCTGTGTAACTAATTGCCGTATGCGTAAAAACCAAACGCAATTCCCTTATCATTTCAGACATTAACTTCCCTCCGCGATCCAAGGTCACAAATTATATTACCTAGAATATATTTATTTCGTTGTAATCTGCTTTAATATTTAGCGGTGACTTTAATGCTAAGCACACTTTTTGGGGCTCAAGATGTTTTTTCCCAAAAAGGTAAAATGGTCTATGAAGCTGGTATGGAACACAACTGTGACTCCTATTCGACGGATAAGCCGACAGACACAGTGAAAAATACACGATGTTGTCGATTTTTTCGGTTTTAAAGGAATTTTTAACAATTATGTAAAAGTTGATGACAGCTTCTAACTTTCCTCCTACTATTCTCCAGTCATACTGATAATGAGTGTCACACTCATTAAAAAACAGGAACCGCTTCGACTAACTGGAAGAAATACCAATTGGGAAGGATTCAGGAAAGAAATCGAAAATAACGTAGAATTGAACGTCTCAATAAGATCACCACCTGAACTTGAAGTTGACTCCTTCGTCTAAATCGTTCAATGTGCTGCGTGGAATAACATACCTCATCAATGACAAAAAACAGTAAGAAGTAGCACAAATTATCCGTCAGTGGTAAAAGAAACAGAGGAAACAGGGAGCAGAGGAAAGCACGCAAGAAATAGTAACTTACTCGAGCTGCTCAGGATAAAAGACGTCTAAATAAATTTTTTAATCTGCTCAAGAAGACTCTAAAAAACCACAAAAATTGCGTAGTGTACACGTTCATTGTACCATCATCGGACTATCTATTAGTCAGTACGGAAAAAGACCACTATTAGCCCATGACTAAGGCAGAGTTTGCGTCCTGTAATAAAAGGTCAACGAACTTATATTGGTGCAATCTGCAACGTCCAATATTCACCGCCAGTTCATCAGTACGTTCCTGTGAGATTAGTATATTGCACCATAACATGAATTTATCATCATCATGTGTAACACGCAATATTCCAGCACATTTATATTCTCCATGCCTAGAGAAACTACTATCGACATTATTTTCAACTTTAACACGCCGACAAGTACATTAGCCAGCAGTAGAATCCTGCGCCTGCAATCCGGATGTATGATACGTCAAGAAACAATCATAATCGGGAAGCAAGCCATCACTAGCAGTTGGGACGCATCTATTAGTAGTAGTAGTAAGCTTTATTAATGAAAACAAAAAAGGATTAAGTTGTTACAATAATTACAATGATAAGCACAAAGAGTGCTGGCCATAAAAGAAAAGCAAATGGGAAGAAGGAAGAGGGAAGAGCTAGAGCAATCTCAACAACAGCAGCATGCTCAAAAGCAGAAACAACAACAACACCAAACAAATAAAGTAGCACAAGTGCTACAACAACAAAACGTTAAGAACCACCAGCAACAACAAGAGCAGTTACCATACCGGCAACAGCTAAAACAGCAGCAGCCACAAAAACGGCAACAGCAAAAACAGCAGCAGCAAAAACATCAGCAGCAGGAACAACAACAACAACAACAGCAGCAGCAGAAGAAGAAGAAGGAGAAGGTACCTCCTATCAACACCTATAAATTGGAGTTAAATGCTACCAAGGACTTGTGTAGGCTGGTCATTGGTAATAATTTTAATATTAAGAGGTTGGGGAACGATCGCCATGCCATCCACTGTAATACAGTGGAGGGCTACGCAAAAGTGAAAGAGCTCCTAAAGGAAACGACAACGGAGCACTACTCATTCACACCGAAGTGTGAAAAGCGGCAATCGATGCTGCTAAAGGGGTTGGAACCGTCTTCTGATCCTGAGGAGATCCTGGCACTGCTCAAAGAGAAGGAGTGCGAAGGACTCAAGTTTGTGGGGGTAAAGCCATTTACCACAGCTAGAGCCAGGCGGGTGAAACGGAGTCTGCCGTTCTTCATGGTGCAGCTCAGTCCTGAAAGCCGTCTGGACAGTCTAAGGAGTATCAATGTCCTAGACTACCAGGTTGTTCACTGGGAAAAATTAAAAAGGAGCGAAGGTGCTATACAGTGCGTTCGCTGCCAGAGGTTCGGGCACGCCGCGTCGAACTGCCAAATGCAGCCTCGATGCGTTAAGTGCGCAAAGAACCACAGTTCAGAGGAGTGTACTTTGGGCAGGGATGTAGCGTCCGATAGGACGCAGCTCTCGTGCGTGTAATGTGGGAATGTGGGACACACCGCAAACTACGGGGTTGTCCTAAGTCCGCTGACATTAAAAAATCAAAACTGGCTCAGCAGCAGAAGGTGGAGGTCAAACGTTCACCTGTAAGGTTTCAAACACCAGCCGTCACGTCCCAAATTTTCTACGCCCAAATGGCGTAGCCCAAGGGGGGCTACGGTACAGCAAGCGACTGTTGCTTCTCCGGCGCCAATGCCGAGAACAACGGAAGCTGCACCTAACATTCTGGCGATCTTGCTCGCAATCCAAGGGCAGATGGCTCAGCTGAAAAAGCAGGTGCAAGAACAGGCCAAGCGGGTGGACCAGATCTACGCGCTGCTGCCGGCTCTAACGCAACACATGTCGTAATGGGTACGCACATGGAGGAGAAAACTTTTAAGGTCCTTGCGGTGAATGTAAATTCACTCATTAGGATCGAAAGAAGAGCCGCGATGTTTAAATTGCTGCAAGACCAAACTCCTGATGTGCTTTTTGCTAGCGAAACCAAGCTAACCGATAAGCACAAACTGGAGTACAATAATTACATTGTTACAATAGGAAACCGGCCCCGATCCAAACGTGGAGGCGGTGTCGCGATCTTCATTAAACAAGGTATAAAATTTCGCAGAGTATACAAGGGAGTGTTGCGTAGGTTCCGGGTGTTGGAGGCAGTCGTCATTTATATCCCGCTCCGCAGTGGAAAGCGGCTGTACTTGGCCTCTGTTTATGCACATGAGGCTCCACAATCCACTTTATTCATTACAGAGCTCGACACGTTTTTTCGACTTCTGAGGCTGGAATCGGCGGAGAATTATTTTGTAATCGGCGGGGACTTCAACGCTAGACACAGAGATTGGGGAAATAATTTGCCAAATACTAGAGGGAACCTACTACTCGATTGGTGGGGTCAGCACGATGTCATGTACAGACTCGGTCTTAAAGCGACGGATAACCCGTCGTTTTGCAGAGGCGGGTCTTATTTGGATCTACTGCTGTACGACGAACGTATACGACTGACAGGTACGAATTAACAAACCCTAAACTGTCTGCGCACATTCGTGTATGACAGTGACCATTGCGGTTTTAGCACCGAAATTACAGTTCCCAACAAAATTTCGGAATTGGAGGAGTTTGTCCAAAGATATTCTTACAACGACAGTGAGAATCGATGGACACGCTTCTGCGCAACCATGACAAGTGCGCCCTTTTCGAATACGCTCCAACCACCGTCCAATAGGAATTTGTCAAACGAGGAGATCGACAATTACCTAAAACCAATGGACGAGATAATTAAACAAACTATGGACGCTACAATACCGCGGTGTCGACGTACGACTAACGAAGACCTGTTCCGCAATCCTACTATTGACGCACTGCACCGACAGAAAAGTAGACTTCTGTCAAGACTCAAAAACTTATACAGACAGTTAACTGACAGACAAGACCCAGAGATAAGGACACTGAAGGCGTCGATTAAAAATATTCAAACGTTAATAAAAGAGAATTACAGAATTTCTGTAAGTTTGTATTGGAACAACAGGGTTCGGGCTGTAAACACCAGCAACCCGAATATGTTCCCGCAAATAAATAAACTATTTCGGAGAAAAAAACAAAACGACCTTCAGTGTCTTAAAATAGCCCGGACAACAGACAACGAACGGTTACTGACAATAGCAGGTATTGTTCCAAATGAGGCCGCTGATGATGACGACTTCTTTGTGATCTAGGATCCACAGGAGAAGGTTGAGGCTATAGGGGCGACTTTCCAGGAAATATACAAGGCCACTGATACTATTGGCCCTAATTATGACCTGGACAATCGCGTCTTGGTGCACTTCATTCGAAATGAAGTAGAGAACTGGCAATCCGAGGGCTCTGGTTTCACACGGTTCAGCGACAAAAATATGGCAAATAATGTCATTACCAGATAGGGTGACCTACTCCCGTTCATTTCGAAGGAAGAGCTCCATGAGATCCTCGACACAATCAGGGTTAAGAAACCAGTGGGGACCGACATCTTCCTCTAGAAGCGGTGGACATTTACACCACCCTGTTTAATAATGCAATGAATAATGCACATTATCCAGCGCATTGGAAAACGGCGCTGGTTCAACCTATCCCCAAAAAGGGAAAGGATATATCCAATCCGGCGAATCTCCGGTCGATAAGTCTCCTTCCGAATATCAGTAAGGTGTTTGAAAAGGTAATCGATAGAGTTTTGCCTGGTTGAGGACAAACATATAGTTTCAGATAATCAATTCGGTTTTAAGGCGGGACGTGATATCTCACATGCCGCGTCTAAACTGGTGTCCGATATCCAATGGAATAAAGGCAAAAACCAATGTACTGGTGCCTGCCTTGTTGACTTCGAGAAGGTCTTCGACACCGTATGGTTAGAGGGTCTTTTCTATAAGCTGACTAGGCTGGGGATCAGTGAACCACTCTTGTACATTCTTTGTAATATGCAAACCAACAGACAGTTCATTGTGAAGAATGGTGATGTGACTTCTGTTGGAATATTTCAAATTAAAAATGGTCTTCAGCAAGGCGCAGTCAATTCGCCGATCCTGTTCAACATTTATACAAGCGACTTGTTAGGTTCACTTCTCCATACTATTGCGTACGCAGGCGATTTGATAGCGTACAGAACAGGTCCAAAATCGAGGTCATCAATACTCTCTTGCAGCGTGACTTCGATAAGATAAGACAATTTTGCGATGACTGGTAGTTGAAAATCAACTTTCAGAAGTCGGAAACCATTCTCTTTAGAACGCCGTTGTTTAGAGCCTCTAGAGATACCAGAAAAAACTGGCGAACTTTCTCGATCATTGGACAACGCGGACAGCCTCATGCCTGTCGAAAGGTAGTCAGGTACCTTGGGATCTAGCTAGATCAGTTTCTGTATTTTGACAAAAGCGTAGATGCTGCTCTGGTCAGAGCTGAAGGCGCTTTTGCCCTTACAAATGGACTGTTTTATAGCAGCCAACTCGATGCGAGGGTAAAGGTAATCTGCTACATGGCCCTTATTAGGCCCATGTTGGTATTTGGGTGTCCCGTGTGGTTCAATGTGCGAGCAAGCTTAGTGGAAAAGATTCGGGTGTTTGAGAGGGCTTGCCTTAGGGCTTGCCTTCGCTTGTACAGAACACCAGAGTCGGAGTACAAAAATTTTTATCGTAATGAGGTCCTTTACAACAGAACGAACCTAATACGAGTGGACAACTTCGTAATTAAGCTGAATCGAAGGCACATTGCAAGAGCAATGGCCTCGACGAATAACCTGATATCTGGGGCTTACTATCCCAATTACCGTTACTACGAGAGTGTGCGCTCTGACGGCTTCGTTCCACCGGAAGCATTCCTCTACCTAGATCAGATAGGGTTGATCCAGGATAGATCAGCGGTCCCGTTAATCTTCCATGTCGCTCGGAAAGCTGGGGACAGGCGACTCAACTACAGCAGAGACATCGCACACGGCAGTGTGGATCGTCTCAGGTTCAGTACGGCGGTGGGGAATCGCGATAAGAGGGATGTCGTTCGGCAGCACCAGCATTTCTGGTGGTTGAATGATGGAGAAGATGTTTCGTTGTCGTCGTTTCCGTCAACTACGTACCAGCCTCACTAATGAGGCAGAGCTGACCAATTTATTTGCTCTGTGAATAGCGATGGCCAGCTTGCGTAGGTTTAGGTTAGCATTTAAGAATAGAATTGTGTATAATATCTATGTGTGTGTATTGTGTATGTAGGTAAGGTAGATTAAGGTTTATTTTAAGTTAGATATTAAGTTTTTATAAAGAATTAAGTCCATATGCTATGTTTTTGTCAAAAAATTTTTTCTTAGCCTTAAGTGTCGAAAATAAATAGTCCTAAGTTAAACGTAAATAAAGTCGAAAGACATAGATATAAGAATTTAAAGTGGCTTAGAGTGCCTATGTGGGGCCAGTAAGTTAGTATAAGATTGTTAAGTAATTTTAAGCTAGCATTTAAGCATTTTCTGTTAGTATGTAAGGTTTAATGATTAAGATAATAAAATGCATTTAAAACTAAAAAAAAAAACTGGAAAGCATCCCATAATTTTGTGCAAATCACACTTTGTTACGAAACTCATAGTGCAATATACTCATTAGCGATATTTACACCCCGGTACGACATTAACATTTTCATTAATAAAGAAAAACTTCTACATTCTCGGGTGTAGAAATATTGTTCGCAAAAAGGTTCATGAGTGCGCCGTGTGCTTCCACCAACGTGCTCGAAATTCAAAATTCGTTAAAGCATACATAGTTCTTAATCGCGCTATTTTGCTTTTTGAACACAATCATGGTAACATTGTTTTCTTTGAATTTTCGATATCAATTTAAATACGTACATATACTGAAATTTTTTCTTGTTTTTTTTTTCTAAGCCCAATATTACTGATTGTTTTTCTTTCAAACAGCCATTAAAGTTAGTAACAAAAATATTGTTTTCTCCGATTAATTCAGAGACCGGAATCATTAGTCTCTCTAAAGTCGCATGCCGCAGTACCACCTATGAGGATTTTTGGTTATTGTTTTGTTTACCTTGTTCAAACCTAATGCGATGCGTCAAGCAAGCTTCTTGTTAATTTTGTGCTAGTGGTCCTTATTCTTTGCTAAGTTGATCTGTATTTGTAAAAGTTTGTCCAATACACGGTTCGTTAAGAGTTGTTCAGTTTGTTGTACAACTCCGCCGTAAAGTTTTAAATCAATATCATTAATAAGTTTGAAGTACCCAATCCTTATCCAGGCGTCACCTTACCTAGCTGTCACGACTGGCGATTTATTTAAAAAAATATGCAAGGCTTCCGAAGGAAACAACAAAACTAAAATGTAATACAAATCTGTTGAGATTATATCATTATAACAAAAATAAAAGCTTAACATTAGTTACTAGAATTTAAAATTGAAATTACAACATTCCCCTTTTTCAATTTTTTTTATAATAATATTTTTTAGATGAGTTTATGAATTTTTCTATCACTATCTGTGATAGAAACGCAATTCCTTTACCATTTCTGCCATTTACTTCCCTCGGCGATCCAAGGTCACAAATTATATTATCAAGAATATATTTATTTCGTTTTGATCTGCTTTAATAATTGGCGGTGACTTTAATGCTAAACACACTGTTTGGGGCTCAAGATGTTTTTCCCAAAAAGGTAAAATGGTCTATGAAGCTGGTATGGAACACAACTGTGACTTCCATTCGAGTAATAAGCTGACTTATTAGCCGACGGACACAATGAATATAACCGATGTCGTCGATTTTTTTGTTTTTAAAGGAATTTCTAACAATTATATAAAAGTTGATGAAAGCTTCTAACTTTCGCCCGACTATTCCAGTCATACTGACAATGAGTGACACTCTCATTAAAAAACAAGAACTGCTAAGACTAACTGGAAGAAATACCAATTGGGAAGGATTCAGGAAAGAAATCGAAGATAACGTAAAATTAAAAGTCTCAATAAGATCACCACTTGAAGTTGACTCCTTCCTGGAAATCGTCCAATATGCTGCGTGGAATAACACATCTCATCAACGACAAAAAACGGCGAAAAATAACTCAAATTACCCGCCAAAGATAAAATAAACGATAAAGGGAAAAGAGGAAATCACGCAAGAAATGGCAATTTACTCGAGCTCCGCAGGATAAAAGACGTCTAAATTAAATTTTTAAGAATCTAAAAAACCACAAAAATTGCGTAGTAAATACGTAAGTCGAAAACATGACGGCAGGAAAAGAAACCAATTACTTAATTTGGAAGGCATTTAAAAGCTTCAAAAGGCCAAAAGCCAAACGCCACCAATTAAACACAATAACAACGAATAGGTGAAGGAGGATAAGGATAAAGCGGAGCTCTTCGTCTATTATGTAGAAGAAACACTAGTACACTATATAGTATAGTATAGTACACTATACCAGTATATCAGAAAGGTTTTTTGATAACGTTACTATAGCAAATGCAACTTTTAAAAGCACTCATTAAGCATTTACATATTATTAACGCGGCTTTTAGGCTAGAATATGTTCCGTGCCAATGGAAAGTTGCAGAAGTAATTATGGTGCTAAACCCAGGTAAACCTCCGATTGATAAAAAATCGTATAGAAAGATTTTTCTCCTTCCGATCCTGCCAACAATTTTTGAGAAGATCCTGCTCAAACGTTTAATGCCAATTATTGACGACAAAAACTTAATCCTAACCATCGGTTTGTTTTTCGGATTAAGCGTTCAGCTATTATCCAGGTGTATAGAATTACCGATGTTATTGAAAAAGCTCCGGAAGAGAAAAAGATTTGCTCAAGCGTTTTTCTTGAAGTCTTACAAGGCTTTGACAAGGTTTGACACGAAAGTTTAAAGTTAAAATTAAGGCAAATTCTGCCATCGAAACTTTGTAACATATTGACAAATTATATATATTGAGAATAGAATTTTTCGTGCTGGATAGGGAAATGACGTATCGCAGTTTAAAGATATATTGGTCGGTGTACAGCAGGGAGGAATGCTCGATCCACAACTGTATCTCTTATATACAAGAGATTTATCAGAAGTCGAGGGGACTGTTCTTGCCACCTTGGGCCGACAACGTTGCCATTTTATCTGTCGGAAAAACACTATAAGAATCAACGGCGAAATTGCAAGTTGCTCTCAACGAGACCAAATCTGTGCAATTAAACTTTACTTACAGAAAAATAAGTTACCTGTATTCCGTTTGCTAATGAGGCTGAGTATTTGGGCACGTGAAAAAGAAACGTAAAGAACTAGAAATTAATTACAGAGAAATGTACTGGCTACTTGGCAAATATTCCAAGCTTAGAGTGGAAAACAAGCTTATATAAAGAAGGTGCTAAAACCGGTTTGGACTCATGGTATACGACTCCGGGGTTGTACCTAGAAATCAAATATTAGTATTTTTTAAAATACTAATACTTATACTTATACTTATACATTTGAAAATAAGGTGCTTAGAGAAATTGTACATTCACCGTGGCTTATAAGAAATACTGACCTGCATCATGACCTTGGAGTAAGTTCTGTCGTTCATCTTCGACAGAAAACTTCTCAAGAAAACATAAGATCCGGTTAAACGGGCATATTAATAACGGAGTCCTACAAAATTTATTCCGCCGTCTTCAAAGAACTAACTTTTGGACCTAGCACAATAAATTGAAACCGGAAAGGAGCACGGGCTTGCGATCCTCACAGTGTTGGAAGATTTTCACCTGCCCTCGCCGGAAAAAAAAAAATCTGTCGCTATGTTATTTATTTACATATTTATTTGGAAATGATATTCTTATTTACTTTAAGATATAATGTGTTATAAACTAGTAATAAGGTATATATTATATGGTTACATCTATGAAAGCTAAGATATTAGGTGGGGTGAAAAGTAACCTCCTTGGGAATGAAAAAAAAAAAAATTTAATGTTTTTTATTTTTTATTTTATTCAATATATTATAGTCCCCTTTTAGTTTGATACACTTATTCTAGCGATTTTTCAACTTCTTGATCCCGTCTCTTGGTCTCCTTCAGCTCACGCGAGGAAATCATCGACGCCAACCTCGCGTGAGCTGAATTTTTTATTGAAGAGCCATCTTTTAAGGTTTTGAAGAGAAAATAAAGGCCGTGGGAGCCAAATCGGGCGAATACGGTGAATGCGACAGCAATTGGAGCCTTAAGTCTTTGCTCCATTGCGATGCTCTTGTGCGCCGGTACATTGTCTTGCAAAAACAAAATTTTTTTTCGCTTCATGTGAGGCCGTTTTGCAGCGATTTCGGCCTTCAATAATGCACAGTAATACTCGCTGTTGATAGTTTTTCCTTTTTCGAGGTAGTCCAGGAAGAGTATGCCATGACAATCCCAGAAAACCGACGCCATAACATTTTCGAACCATCGAGCCTCACTTGGCCGCTTCGAAGCACTCGTGCTTGCTTCAGTCCATTGCCGGGCACTTATTCTGTTCTCTGGCGTTCAACAGTTACCAATCGACGCCAAAAGTCCGCCCGATCCCGCATCAGCAAGTTCAGACACTGTTTCAAAGTGCTCTCGCGTTCGTGTTTTTGGTCAGGAGTGAGTATGCGTGGCACCCAGCGGCAGAATAGCTTTTTCATATGCAGAATTTGCCCAAAATATAGCTTTTGCGCTCAGTACAAATCTTTGTGTATCTGCTAGCTCTCGCACCTTCACTTTCCGGTCAGCCAACACCATTTCATGTATTTTTTGACATTGTCCTCTGTAATCGCATCGGTGGGCCTTCCGCTGCGGACTTGATCGGTAGTGGAGTTGCGGCCCACCACGAAAATCTCGAAACCAATAATGTTTTATGAGAGAACGAAAATCGTTTTTCTCCATACTCAACATGATGCCAAACACGTCAACAACAATCAGCTGTCAAAACAAAACTAAGAACAGTATCGCACTGAAATTTGGCATGTCTGCCTAAATATGAACGGACTTCAAGGCACCATGAGGCCGCTACTTTGCGTTCAATGTTGGCTCTGAGCTCTTCTTACGTCGTCGGCGTGTTGGTATAAATTAATGACTTAACGTAGCTCACCATACTTACTCTTCAATAAATCGATTGTAGCGTGTACTGTGTGGCTTGTGGCACCATCCTCTTAAAACCACGTGTCGTCCAAGTCCATATCTTCCAATTCGGGCCAAAAATAATCGGTGATCATGGCGCGATAACGCTGACCATTCACAGTAACGTAACGATCGTTATCGTCGGCGAAAAAATATGGCCCAATAACGCCGCCGGCATGCAAACCGCACCACACAGTTATTTTTTTGTGGATGAAGTGGTGATTCATGAAGCACATGTGGGTTTTCACTCGACCAATATCGCATATTTTGCTTATGGACGAACCCATTGAAACGAAAATGAGCTTCGTCACTGAAGATGATTTTGCGACTCCGATTATCTGTAGAAAATTTTTATAATTTGCAGACGTTGCTCGTTAGTGTAATTTACCATGATGGAAATGTTGAGTTTACTGAATAAATTGACAGTGACAGTTTGACGATTAGTGGAAGAGTGCGTTCACGAATTAAGTTCAAAGTTGTTAAGTCCCTATTGGAGAACCCTTAATATATCAGTGTATAAACATTTTTCAAACATAAAACAATTTACATTTTATTTTGAAATAAAATTGGAGTTTAATTCAAGAGACTAATGTAATACTAATGAGTATTACAAGTTACAAAGATATCGATCGTTGATACAGCTAACTGGCAAATACTTTAAGTGAACAACTAGCTCACTCACAATACAACTTCAACGTGTTGCCAGTTGCGCTTTTATATTTTTAACAAATAAAATGAATTTAAATTTTTTGGCGAAAAAAACATGCGTATTTTGGTTTTTAAGCTAGTCCTATTTTCTATTTCCCTGATATCCGAACGTCAGGGTTTTGTGCATGCTATAAACAAAACCCTGACGTTCGGATGTAAGAGAAGCATGTTGCAGATGAATTAACATCATTCGAGATCTGTGGGAAGATGCAGTTCGTACTTTTTTATAAAGATAATGAGGTTGCTGGCTTAACAGAATATCTGAAATAATATTTAAAACACGAAACTGGAAGAAATTTACAAATGTCATACCGAGCAAGCGTATCGAGTACTTGAACAATCTGTCATATCTACGCATACTGAAGATACAACGAATTAGATTATTAAATGCAACATTTATTCTACTGGTGGAATCACAGTTGGAAAAAGTTTCACCCTCGTTGACTAGTGTGTGTGTGGCTAGTGTTTTCGTCAGCATAAAGTGTGTTCTGACGGGAGTGAACGATTGAGTTATCCATAACTTTCTTAGGACACTATAGGTTCTTCCCACAATGCTGGTAATATGATTTCCCCAGGTAAGCTTACGGTTGAACACCACGCCAAGGCTTTCGGTCGTTTTAATATGCGCTATAGGGTTATTGCTTAATATAATAGGAGAAAAATATGAAAGGTCGATATTGTTTTTAGCAATCAGTTATGATACAGACTTCTTAGTGTTCAACGAAAGACAATTTTTCTGAGACCAATTTGCTACGTTTTCAAGTTCCTCATTAAAACAACTTACTCAACGCTCGATTAGGCCAAGCGTTGCCCCATATACAACTGTACACCATCATTATTTTCCTTTTTTTTTTTACATATACAAAAATTTTTTTCTTAGTTTTAATTGAAACAAATATAAAATATAAATACTGTAATTTCTTACAGTCATTAATTTTTTAAAAACATTTGATGAATAAGGCAAAATTGAATTTGGCCTAACTTCTACTTTGGAGTTTTTAGTTACAGGTATGATTTTTGACATTTTCCATAGTTTCAGAAATATACCTGTATATACCATTCGATTTGAATGAACGTATACTTTCAACCACTTTTGTGCAATCTATTACCCTCAAAGTAAAAAGAGGACCAGACACTGTGGGTACTAGGTTGAAATAGTTTGAAACTGGTGGAACCGGAAGGGAGGCAAATTTTTGATTTAATGCATCACAGTCAATGTGACCTACGTAATTATTACCGCCATTAGCGATTCCGATTTGGCAAAGGTTTTTCCATAGCTACTGCCCGTTCAGGGAAAGGTTAAGACGATTTGGAAAAACTTGTGATTTTGCAAAATGTATTGCCATTATAACTCGACTCCTGATCGAGCAGTATATATCACGATTTTTGTCGAGGCTGAATCGTTTTTATCGGTTATACGCTTGATAACGCAGTTGCATTAGTGAACGAATCTGGGGGCGTACCAAGATTTGCTTTGAGGTGTATTACTTTTTGTTTTTAATGGAATGTGTATATCATATAATGTTAAAACGTTTTCATTGAGAAAGTCAGTTTGTCCATGAGGTGAAGTTATATAGTAAATACGTTTAAATACGTTAAAATTTCTGGCATCTTCTTCCAGTAAAGTATAGTGGATATGTTTGAAGTCTCTTTATATATACAGTTGTAGGAATGGCTTGATTTGTAAGGTAAACTAAGTCATGTTTTGAGAAGGTGGCTGATGTTAGTTGGTCATATGATGCTACTTTATTCAAGTCGGTAATTTCTTCCGTTGCTGGAATAAAAGGAGACAAATCAGTAATTCTATAGGGCCTATATACAGCTCCAATGAGTAGCGTATTCTCTTTGCCTATTACACCATCAAAAAGGTACTCGATTTCACTTTCGGGAGGGAATTCTAATCCCTTTTTGTACTTGATACCTTGTTTAGTCTTTTTCATTTTCTGGTCTGCAACTCTTTCTAATGTGCTAATGCAGTCAATCAGTACAGACGAATCGGCTTGTTGACACTTTACATACATATATTCACGTGTATTGTAAACAGTTTGCAACCGTTTTGACTTTTTTAGTTGCAGATCACGATGTATATTAGTATGAGACTGTTCTGCGGTGTCAGACTTTCCCGAAGGTGAATTAAGGTGTTGGAAGAAAAACCGGCATCCCACAAGCATGGATGTTAGCTGGTATTTCTTCGGTACGGCAAGATAGAAGTGAGAATAGATGGAGTTAAATATCGACTTCAGATTTTCTTCAGGTTAATAGGGGATACCAAATGAAATTGCATCGGATGAAACTAATCGGTTTCATTGTGTGTGCAGTGCAGACTTGACATTTTAAAAAAATGAGAGTTCTGTGCTTTTGTAGTTGAGAGCTGTTGCAGTGTATTGGACTTGTTTCTTCATGTCAAAAAGTACCAATTGTACAAAGTATCAGATCGATTTGGATTTGCAAATTGTTTTTGACAGTGAAGTTTCAATTTTTTTGAATTTATTGTTCAGTTCAATGATGTTATTTTCTTTTTGGTTTCATTAAGTTAAGTTTTTTGTTTTATGTTTGTTTCGCTTTCAGTCATTTTAGATAAAAGCAGAGATATTATTAACTCAATTTGTTTACTTAGTCTTTTCTTCCTAGTTGTTGTTGTTGTCTCTATCGTTTTTGTTTTGTTCTTTTCTGTTTCTGCTACTTTGTGGAATGATGAATGCGATGAATTTTGAGGTGAATCTCTTTGTGTCCAGCGGTGCCGGTACGTTTGGGTAGTTCGTTATATTAAGTGAGCACAAAAGAAAATAAAATGTAATTGACACACTGAGTTCGAGAAAGACAATTAAGTTATAGGTTTTTTTTCTGTTTTTTATTCTTTTTTTTCCGATTCCTAATTCAATTTTCATATGTTCAATGCTAATTATTACAGCGTTTATGAGAAAACGCGATATTAAAGGAACTTAACGAGCAGGAAAATGATTTACAAAATTGCCAGAATGACCGGTATGACTAGTTCTTAGCCTTCATACTATACTAAAGTTAGTGTAAGACGATCTCTACCACAATTTCCTTTTTAAACAAGGGCTTATTTTTTCGTTTGATACAGTTAATGGCAGTATAAATAACGCCCCCTCGCGATACTCCCTGGGTTTACCTGTCTTTAAATTCAACCTTACATTTCTAGCTTCTATGTTTCGCTGAATAATGACCCTGAGATCTTTATTGCACTCTGAGTTTGGTTCCTGGCGTTTTAATAAAGTTTAGGGCGATTGAGCCTCTGTCATTGTCCGTGACTAACATTTGTGGAACTGTGAAGTAATGTAAAATTTTAACCATCTTTGATCTAATGTAAACGGCTGGTTTATATTCAATGTGGAAAAATTTAGAAAACATAGAAAACTTGTCAACTGTGATTAAAAAATTCTCATTTTGAAGTACCATAATATCCATATGAAGAATTTTGCATGGATACTTGGAAGCGGATGTTTTCTGTAAAATAGGAATTATGGGGTGTCGGTCATATGCGTTGGTATTACAGATTTCGCTTAACGAAGTTAGTTTCTTATTTCAGACATTGGACTGTATGTATCAAAACTAGTAAATGCTTTTACTAGACAATTTTTAAGTAAATACTTGATTTTCATATGCATAAAACTTATGTAAGTGCTGAAGAACTAGGGGACAAAGTACTTACTAGTTTGGGATGAATCTCACTAGTAAATACTTAATACCGTATGCATAAAAACTGGTAGGTTCTTATACTTCTGTAGTATTTACTTAACTTTTTTCAAGTTGGTGAAGAGCAACTTATTGGATAAAATTTCCTTTCAATTCTGAGGAACACTTGAAAGCAAAACATGATTGGCTTAGCAAAAATATCATGCTTAGGAGCGTTGGACTGCACTCATGCAGAAATAATGAAGCTTCACTTGCGTTAAAAAGAATATATTAATCGAAAAGGATATGCCTCCATCAATATTTAAGCAATATGTGATGCAATGGAATGCTTTACAAGTGTGGATTGCCAATGGCCAGGCTAAGTTCACTATTCTAGAATTTGGAGGAATAGTTTTCTTGAGCCTGTAATGCGAAATTCCACTAACAGCGTTTTGTTGGGAGATGAAGGGTATTGAACTGCACCTTGGTTAATGACGCCTTTTAAGAATCCAACAAGTAGGTAATCAAGAAAAGGCATTCAAAAGAGAATTTAATAATTGAAAGTTGTTTTGTTCAAGTGAAGAGAAGATTTCCAATTCTACAAAACTGTATACATCTTAATTTAGAAAATATTTTAAATATATATGTGTCCTGTTTGGTTTTGCACAATGTTGCAAAGCATTTAAATGATAACCACGATTTACAAATGCCAGAAGGCGTAGAAAATGACATTTCAGTTCAAGGTGATGAAGAACTAATGACCAGTGTACTTCAAATTCGACGAATGGGGCAGATAAAGAGAACAGAATTAGCAGGAATAATATGTAAGGTAAATTCAAAGAACCTTATTGAATATATGTATCTTCTTAATACAAAAAAAAAATAATAAAAATAAATACAAAGTTAAATAAAAACCAGTGTTCCAAAAATAAAATGTTATTTCAATAAAAAATAAAAATTATTATAAATTTAAGAAGGTTAATTCACTTTCAGTGGTGGTAGTGGAATTTTAAGTAGAAATCCGTTCTTCATTGTCATTTTATATCCTCGTTTTAATTTCCTCCTGCTGCATTCGTATTAACTTTAATTGCTTCAGCAACATTAAAGGTTGAATTTCGCCATTAGAAAAATTTTTTGTCTCCTCAGTCTCATTAAATTTCAATTTTCTACGTTTTGTTACTGGAGAATCTCCTGGTAATTCTTCAATTTCATCTGAAGCAATACTTTTTCTTTTCTTTTCCGTTTGTATCTGAATGGGATTATGTGCTCCCACAGATAAACCAATTTTACATAAAGAGTGTTAGTAAAAGTATAATAATTAGCTTTATAAAGCAATACCTACCAGGAATGCAAGAGATAGATGGGTTTTCATTATCATTTACGAGGTCCAAAAAAAAAAAAATACTTCACATTCTTTGAGCTTTATGGGCTTATTTCCCGTTTTGTTAAGGTCTGCCTTCTTCTTAACCTCTGTCACACAATTATTAAGCCTCTTTCTAATTTGCTTTTCCGTTAATTGAAGACCGATCATAGCTTTATATTTACTAATAAATAATTGTTTAGCTTCGGACTTCTTTTTAATGCACGGTTGTTGTGACTTATTCAAAAGAACGGTATACTCTTTTAAAATTCGCACAAAAGCTAGTTGCGATTGAAAAGCTTTGCTTGTCATGGCTGTTTCTTTTGAATATGATTTACGAAATAAACATTCCAACGAGATCGTTTACAAAGTAAACATTAACTAGAAACATTTGCTGGCAAGTATCATGTTTATATGTACATACTAAATCTAGTAAATACTTAACGTATAGGGTGATTCATCGTGTGGTTAGCGACTGGTACCTCGCGGATAACACGAGTAATGTTGGCTTCCAAAGCTCCAAAAAGAAATATGGACCAATGATCCTACCAGCCCATAAGACACACCACACCGTTGTTTTAAATGGATGTAATGGTAGCTCTTGGTACTTTTCGGGTTGCTCATCAGCCCAAAATCGGGAATTTTGTTTATTAACGTATCCATTGAGCCAGAATTGGGCTTCATCACTGAACAAAGTTTCACGATAAGACACTGCATTTTCATTCAGTTTTTCCAGAGCCCATTCACTGAAAATATGGCGCAAATTCAAGTCGCCTAACTTCAATTCTTCCACAAGTTGAATTTTGTACGCTCTTAGGCCGAGATTCTAACGTAAAATACGCTAAGCCAAGCTGCCGAGAACGACGACGAATCGATTCGACACGGTCTTCGCGTACACTCTCAGCTGCAGCTGCTATAATCTCTTCACTACCTGCTGGATGTGATCTAATCGGTCGGGTTACATCAACTGGGACTCAAGTTTGCGAACGGTATTGGCAATAGCGGTTTCAGTAGGCCGATTATGCGCACCGCAAGTTCCTCGAATTGCACGAAAAACATATCGCACAGAACGCTGGCTTTCGTAATACAACTGAACAATTTAGAGACGCTGTTTTAGGTTGAGTCTTTCCATGATAACTTATCAAACGAAACTAAACAAAAATAAAGCAGTTTGATAGAAGTTACGCGTGATTTGTCAAAAAAAAAACCTATTGAAAATCAAACCTCACGATGAGTCACCCTATATAAGCTTCTACTAGTAGTACTAGTACTTACTTAGACCTGTTACTACTTAATCTATATGCAAATTAAATCAAATTGGGTCATTCCCCGATAAACCGCCGAAGTTATATGAGGAGCTCTGAACGACGACTGGCTGAAAAGTGGTAGAAATATATTGCATTGGATCTATAATAAAAATAATTCTTGCGGTTTGCCAAGAGATAGCTTGACTTGTATTATTCCATTATTTTTATTCTATTAGAACATGCATTGGAAAGCTACTGTCATTGTACGTCATTTCAGTATGTCATTCATTTGAAGCGTAAACAACAATAATTTTTTTTTTTCACTCAAATATGTCGAACTTTATGCCTGAGAAAGTATTTTTGCGGGGAGTTCTTCTTCATCGTATTTTGGTGGAAGTTTATGGTGAACATGCGCTAGCTGAGCGAACGTGCCTCGAAGAGACCTCGAAAGGCGGTTTTGCATGTCCGAAATGCTGCTGGAACGCCACAAAAGGAAGTCATTTTTGCATCGGATTGTTACTGGTGATGAAAAATGGATCCATTACGACAACCCCAAGCGCATAAAATCATATGTGAAACCCGGCCAACCAGCCAAATCAACGGCAAAGCCGAATATCCATGGCGCGAAGGTAATGCTCTATATTTGGTGGGGTCAGATGGGTGTGCTGTATTATGAGCTGCTAAAACCGGGTGAAACGATCAATTGACAACGCTACCGAACACATTTGAAGAGAGCAGTATCCCAAAAACGCCCGGAATATGCGACCAGACACGATTCAATAATTTTCCATTATGACAACGCTCGGCCCCACGTTACTATTCCGGTTAAGAACTATTTAGAAAACAGTGGATGGGAAGTCTTACCCCACCCGCCTTATAGCCCAGACCTTGCCCCTTCTGACTACCATTTGTTCCGGTCGATGCAGAACGCCCTCACTAAAATACGGTTCACATCAGAGCAGAATATCAAATACTGGCTTGATTCATTCTTGGCTGCCAAGCCGGTGCAGTTCTTTTGGGATGGGATCCACAAACTGCCAGAAAGATGGGAAAAAGTCTTAGCTTCAGATGGGAAATACTTTGAATAATACGTGTACGTTAAAATTTTGAAAAAAAAACCGCACGAATTAAAATATATACCCAATAGTACTCATTGGAGTGATACCAATCATAAGGCAAAAAAGTTTTGCAGAATTCGATATAGTTTGCGTGTAACGGAACCTCAAAAATTAGCAAAAAATCAAAATTTCTGCTTTCTTTTATATTTAAAAAAATGACAACTTTGGTTCTGCTCATCAGAATTTGATAACATATACCTTGTTGAATTCAAGAAAAGGTGAAATTTCAAAGATTTTGAATAATTTTTATTTTCAAGAACGAAGGATATTCCAGAATATCCTTTTTACATATATCCTTGAATAACTCAAGAAATGATATGTTTTTTTATTTATTTTTTTATATAATATAGAGAGATTTGTCCTCTATTTCCATTTCGAATTTCAAGTTGGGATCTCTATGGGTTCGGCCAAAATAATGTTTTATAGGCGGCTAAATAAAAAAACTACGTTAAAATTACGTTACTCCTCTTATCATTCTCGCATATAACCCAAGTGCATAGCTGTTTGTTTTTAGAAAATAAAACGTCACTGTGCTTTTGTGTGGAAAACGTTCTGCAATCCTCCGGATCTACCACCTCATCAACCCAGTGCTCGTGATTCGCGGCCTGTACGACCATGGATGGTTGCGATGCAACCAAAATTGAACTCAAAGTTGGTAATTTTCTCTGCGTGTTTGAAAAATTCCATTAATGAATGCATACAGTATATTGGAGAAGATACATTCGACAAGAGAAGACTTAGTGACTTCATAGAAGACGTAACATACTACCAGTGGATCCACACAGAGCGATCAAAATTGGAAGTGAGAATTGAAAACTCTGGGGATTTCATTCAGAACTTTTTGAAACGGCTTGGTGTTTTTATTCGTCATGTTTTTATAACTGATCAACAAAACAGGTACATAAAGGAAGTCAAAACTCTCATAAAAAAAAACGTACATACTTGTTTTTTCCGAACATTATGGTTTTGTTGTGCAAGATGTAGTGCAGGAATACCACTGGACTAACGAACAGGAGACGATTCACCCTTTCGCAATATATTACCGGAAGCAGATGGATGATATTAAAAATGAAAGTTTTCTTGTAATCAGTGACTGCTTAAAGCATGACACTATCGCAGTACACTTTTTTCAGCGCCAACATTTTAAGAAAATTATTCATTTTGCTGATGGATCTGCTGCCCAGTACAAAAACAAGAACAATTTTTTTAATTTAACATTGCATGAACAGGATTTTGGAGTAAATGCTGAATGGAATTTCTTTGCGACCTCTCATGGTAAGAGCGCATGCGATGGACTTGGTGGTACAATAAAAGGATTAAAAAGACTGTATAAAGAACACATAACAACTCCCTTACAGTTATATAACTGGGCAACTGAAAATATAAAGAAAATGGATTTCTTCTATGTGACCACACAAGAGTATAATAAAGAAAAATTATTGATGGAATCGGAATTTTCTAATTTAAGAATTGTGCCGGAAACAAGAAAACTTTATCATATTTCATCTGTTTCACAAGGAGTAATTAAAGGAAAATATTTTTTCTTTTCATCGGTACAATATGTATATACTCTTAAAAGATAATAAATAATGATTTTTTTAGTTTTTATGGCCAGTGTGACTTTTTTTTTTTAAATGAAAATATTTATTACAGAATATTTAGCCGCCTATAAAATATTATTTTTACCGAACCCATAGAGATCCCAACTTGAAATTTGAAATGGAAATGGAGGACGAATCTCTCTATAATATATATATAAAACAAAACAAGTATATATGTCAAAACGATATTCTGGAATATCTTTCGTCCTTGAAAATAAAAATTATTCCAAATCGTTGAAAGTTCATTTTTTCGTGAATTTAACAAGGTATATTTTATCAAATTCTGATGAGCAGAGCCAAAGTTATGATTTTTTTTAAATATATATACAAGAAAGCATAAATTTTGATTTTTTGCCAATTTTTGAAGTTCCGTTATACGCAAACTATATCGAATTCTGCAAAACTTTTTTTACCTTATGATTCGTACCACTTCAATGAGTGTTTCTTCTACTTTTCAACCAAATCGGAGGGATGTCGTTCAGAACGTCGGTCGATCCTTCATAAAATAACCCAATTATACTTTGATTAATAAAAAGACCTTTATTGGTTCACATTTAACTTAGAACTAACTTAATCTAATTTTACAATTTTTCTTTACACCTTCGGCTTGCAAAGGTATACCCGGAGAACAGATTGTCAGACGCTAAATCATTTGTTTCCACTATTCACTTGTGCTTGATATTTCATTTATCAAGTTGAAAAATTGAAAGTTAAAGTTGAAAAGTGTTAAATACTGAGAACATAATAAAGTCTGCTACTTTGTCATTGTTGCTGTTGTTGATGTTATTTTTTGTGTTTTCAATTTAACTTGCGTTAACTCCTTCGCCCTTAAATTGGGACGTCCTCATTCGATGACCTCGACGTTAGGAAATTTGGAATGTCATCGATTACTATGGTAGCAGTGGTGTTGGATGTTAGAATTTATCAGCAGGAATTGGAGATATGTTGCACTCTGCTTCATGTTTGCTGCATTTGGTTGAATGTTTGAGTTTTCTTCTTACAAAAATTTATGCTGAAATTAATATAATTGAAATATGGTAAGTCCAAAATTGATCGTTGTACTAAATTTGTTTCTGTTTTTAAGTAATTCTATTTTTTATATGCCTTTGGAGTAAAGCTGCTAAAACATTTCTAGCGAAAGGACTTCTTCTGTTTTTGTTATATAGTAAGTGTTGCGGTTTGAAGGACAGCAGGCATCGGTTGGTGAAAGATTACTTCATTGTTTTTTATCTCCTTTTCTTAGATCTAAATGTAGCATTTGTGTGTCGAATAACGTTTGTTCCACTAAGTTCCAGTGCTTCCTTTTTGATTTTTACGGGACCTTTATATTGGTTGAGTAGGATTAATCCTGATTCCTTTTATTGTTGATATGTTCTAATTGTTAATGATGGTGCAGTTGGCTTATTGGATTCGGATTAACTTCGGAATACAAGTCTTTGAACTTAAATTTACAACATTATTTTCATTACATATATATCAGCTAATTTATTATAACTCTTACATTTATTTATTACGACGAATATTCTATTATTACAGTCAAGGATCAATTCCAATTCATTTGACGGATTTTGATTTTGTCATCAAAATTAGTTATCAAAAGGTTACATATATAAATATCGTAGGTAAATCTAGTATATAAACTATGGTATGTTTTTATTGTTACTTGCGATTTTAACGTCAGCAAATTTCAACGCTGAGTCTAAATTAAAATATAGAATATTTTCTCTTTTGAATAAGGTTTCAGTTATATTAATTTAATTGTTTGTTAAAATATATGAGCTTGCGATATTGGCCTTAGCCCAATGAATTGCGTAAGCAATGTTTACAATTTCTTCCTTAACTAAATCTAATTTATTATTCATTTTCAATATAAAGTTGTTTCCGACCTCTTCATTTTATTTGAATAATTTGAGTATCTGATTAGTTACAGTAGTAATTTCATTGATCTTATCTAAAGTTACTTTATTTTTAATAAATTGATTGTTATTGTTTTTTAAAACATTATTCATTTTGTCTACAAAAATTTCGAAATCGTGGTGGTCTGAGTTGCCAGCGACCCATTTTCACTCACTTCCACTAAAATCTAACCAACTTTTATTTCTGTTATTTACTTTAAGTCGGTTTAAATGATTACTGATTGTCATTTTATTGAATGTCAATGATATGAACTATTTTGAAGGATCCATTTCTTATTTTAGCATTTCTGGCGTTAATTTTGATAAGTTAGGAGTTAGTGTAGTCCAAAATTTGAAAATAACCAGTGCTCGTGGGCACGAGTAACCTGTAGAAGTGAATTAACTCTTTAATATATTAAACTGATATGAATGGTTTTCCCTGACTTTGTTATAACAGTAGAGTTCTTCTATTTTGATACTATTTGAAAGCTTATTGCCTAATCTTTTACTAATTTTAACGTAAATTATGTCTCACACAGAATAGTGCTTTAAAAGGTTTTTCTTTTTATTATGGTACACTAAGTCAGCTGTTTGTTTGTTTTTGATTTTGTTCATAGTTTTTTGTTTCCCGTTGTAGAATGAATGGAGTTATTATATTCGAGAATTGACTTATCAAGAAGTTTTGAAAAGGTGGTTGAACTATTTTCGGATTTTAAGCAAAGCATTAGTTCAGAGAGAGTATAGTGGAATCTCTCGATTTGTCGAGGTGGTGCCTTGACAACGTTAATGTTAAAAAATTTTTCAAGCATGAATAGAATAAAATTGGAGTTTAGCGATTTTTCATTATCTACGAAAATAGTTTAAGGGACTCCAAAGGATAGTTTAAGTTACCTTAATGGTTGCTTAATATCTTCTGCAGATCTAGATCTAAGAATTTTAGCTTTAGCGTATTTAGAAAATTTATCTATGGCAGTAAGGATGATACGTTTGGCTGTAAAATATGTGTCTAAATGAAGACGTATTTGTGCAATTTGCATGTTTGGCTTTACAATTTTTTCAATCTTGGCTCTCATTTTCGGGAAATAGAATTTTTGCAGTATTTGAATTTTAATTTCTCTCCTATTTCGGTGTGCTCGGTTATGTTCGTTAATAATCATCCGTAAGATCTGTAACAATTTTCTTTGTAAATCGAACTCTATACTGACTGAAATGGTGGGGAAATACTTCGTGAATTATTCCAAGGATTCTTTCTTCGGTTTTTAGACCTTTAATTACAGAAGGATTAAGATATTTTTTTTAAAATTCAATTGCCTTAGCTTGAACGTATCTGGTTTCTGTAATTACGTGGCGATGGTAGGTTGGGAAAATAATTTCAAATTTGTGTGATAGAGCGTTATCTATGTTAAGAATGATTTTGTTTTTAAAAACATTGAGAGGTTCTTCAGCCATTTGTATTAAATTTTGTCCAGAACTCTCATCACTGTGTTGTGTTCCTGTTAAAGAATTAACTTGAGTATTTTGAAGTGATCTCGATAGCAACGACGAAAATTGTTGCAAGGTTTTGGAAATGCGTTTCAGTATCTTCGCTGAATACGACTATGTCGTCTATATAGACATAGCATACCTTTTCAATATGCTATCGCAATATATCATCTAATGCTCTCTGGAAGATGGTAGGAGCATTCTCGAGTCCGAACGGGAGCCTTAACAACTCGTATTTCCTGTTGTTGATGGAGAAAGCTGTTTTGTCTACGTCTGCCTCGTGAAGAGGTATTTGGTGGAAACCGCTCTTAAGATCCAACACCGAAAACCATTTGTTTTTTCCTAGTTGAGATAAGACTTAATTTGTCTTGAGAATTGGGTAACGATCAGGAACTGTTACGGAGTTAAGTTTCCTGTAATCTATTACCATGCGATACTGTTTTTTATTTGAAGCATCAGCCTTTTTAGGTACAATCACCATTTTCGATATCGAGAATCATATCGAAACGGTAAGTAACAAAATTGACAATTTACCAATCCACACACAACACCACAAGAATGTCCACTACAATACATCAATTTTGGCTGAATTACTGGGAACCGAAGTCGACCCACTTTCACCACCACCTCCTTGTCCACCACGGTTAAGTAAATCTAAAAATTCTCCCGCTGCCCCTTCAATCCAATAGACCGAAACTGTTTCACTATCTACTCCTCCCGTCCCACGCAAGTTCATCAAACATTTTGGTACAACATGGACACATTTTTCATCAAGGGCACCCCCGTACACGCTGATATTTCTTGGATCAAGAAATTCTCCTTGGACAAATACTGCATCACCTTCAGCAATTGTGAAATATTTCTGCCATCTCACCACAAAGGTAATCGAAGCTTTAAACTCGACCTATCTACTAGATACGAATGATTATTTAAGAACCCTAATTTCAACGTTGGAAAGATGTGCATCTGTAAATGGATCGACACACCTACCAAGAAACAAGATAATTCTAAGTTACCTAATCCCGATTCCAACTCCCGTCCCAAACCGGACTCTAAGAAAATACTGAAACCCGTCATAAACCGTCCTAAACCGTCCCAAACCGTCCCAAACCTGCTTCTACACCGAAAACCGTTTCCAGCTCCCGTTCCAAATCTGACCCTAATTGGAGATTTAAAACTAACATCTTCCCCAATTTCACCCCTCCCACTCACATCCCGAACCGACTTCATGAGTCCTTCAATTATATTGACAACACCAACTGCTCACACTAACTCCTCTGAAATATAGGGTTTTCTAATAACGTCTTGACAACTTTTTTTAAATAAAAGGCAAACCAATGAGCTTCGTCACTGAAGATTATTTTGCGACTCCGAATATATGTAAGTTTTTATAATTTATAAAATTTGACCCCGTTCTGCCACCCGTTGTTAAAATAACTCAACAAACTTTTGACACAACAGAATGTCCTTACGTACTTTCTAAGCTTAGAGAAAAAAAGACGTACGAGAATATACGTCTCCTTCTAGCATATCTGCATGACAAACCAGACTCAGTTTGTTATGAGGGAAAAACCAAAACAAGCGTCATGGTCTCCATACAGCAGGAAGGTGTCCCTATTCACCTTACAAGTCTAAAGAACTTATATATTATGTTCCACGAGATTTTCAATATGTCTCCCCAAAATGTCTCAAACGACCTTGCTGCTTTCGGTAACTATGTGTACTCAAAAAGGATCTCACACCTCCAACGGAGCAGAGCTGACAACGACAAATTTTTTCGTCCCTAACGTGTTTCGAGCATCCACTCTTACGCCTTCTCAAAATAACCTTCCCCTTACCTTCTACTATCAAAACGTTAGAGGACTGCGATCTAAGACCCGTGCCGTTTTGCGCCAATCCTACGCTCTCCAATTTGAGGTCTACGCTCTGACCAAAACTAATCTAATTCCCGATATAAAGAATCAGGAATTATTCCCCCCTAGTTTCAATATATTTCGAGACGACGATCTGACTCGTCCAAATGATGACTCTCCCTGTCGAGGTGTCCTATTGGCCGTCCGCAATGACCTAAACTCTTCACCAATCGCTGTTTCTACTTCTTGTAAGCTTGACTACGTTTCAATAAAAATAACTCTCCCCTGTAGGTCCCTGTACGTTATGTGTTTTTACATCCTACCCGCATAATCAATCGAATGCTACCAACTCGCCATCGATGTAATTAATCAAATAATTAACTTATCTGATAGTCTCGCTGTTATCATTGTATCGCAGATTTCAATTTACCCCAGCTGCACTGGACTCAATCTGATGACGAATCTTTTTTTATCGCTAACCCTACCTCGAGTAAAGAATGTCTCTTCTTGGACGAGCTCACAGACTCTAGCTTATGCCAAATTAGTAGCGTCCCCAACTATCTGGCTAGGCAATTAGACCTCATTTTCACCACTGATCACATAAACTCCTCTGTCTCGCTCTGTCCCCTTTCACTATCGACCATTGATAACTTTCACTCACCACTTCTTCTTTCTCTTTTCCACCACTCTCCTATTCGCCCCACCCCATCTGTAACTGCCTCCTCTTACGACTTTCATGAAGCAAATTTCCGCAAAATTAACGCATATCTTAGTGAGTGTTCTTTTGATTTCGCCAATATGCCCCTAAAAATGCTCTCTCTATTTTCTACAGAGAATTATTCAATTCTATTTCTCTCTATGTCCCCTTTTCGCGCAATAAGACTCCATCTATGAGCCCCCCGTGGTATAATCGTAAACTTCGCTCTTTACGTAACAAGAGAAACAAATTATGGACAGTTTTCCTCCAATCCAACTCTTTTGTCGACTATTCAAACTATTTTGGGGCATACCTTAAATTCGCCCAGCTTTATAACGTTTTCTAAAAGCGATTTCTTGATTGTGCGCAATCAAGGCTTATGAACGATCCTAATTCTTTCTACCAATTCGTTAACTACAAAAGAAAGCTGACGCTTTTCCTCCATCCCTCTCATACCAAAACACATCATCAACCGATCCGCATACCATAGCCAATTTTGCTTTAAGCAATCTTTTCCCGATAATTCCTTCGAATCGGATCCCTCTTATTTCAATTATCTACTTAACTTCCCCACCAGCCCCTCTATTTCTCAAAGATTTGATCATACAGTAATGGAAAATAAATTACAGCAATATGAATATGAATACTTGATGAATACTTACCCGGCCCAGAAGGCCTTCCATTAATATTTTTTAAAAAGTGTTCCTCAACACTTTCCCACCCCCTTGCAAATCTCTTCCGATTATCGCTCTCTCAAGGTGAATTTCCACAAATATGGTAGTCTTCTTTCATAACACTACACCACACTACACACCGCCCTATAGCTAAACTTTCTCATATACCCAAACTTCTCGAGAGCATTTTGTATGAAGCCTTAAGCTTCCAGTGCAAATCTTTGATTTCCCCTAGTCAACACGGTTTTTTGAAGGGTAAATCAACTACCACTAACCGCGTAGAATTCGTGTACTCTGTTTTGCTTAAATGGATATATTCTTACCTGTATAATCGTCTTTATAGTGTTCGTTTCGGTCTGTCCTATCGGCCCCTTTCTTGGCCACTTCAGGTGTTCCTCAGGGTAGTCACCTATTTCCACTTCTCTTCATCTTAAATATTAACGATCTTGAAAGAGACATTCAACACTCAGCACTTTCTCTCTATGCTGACGAAACCAAATTTTTTAAACCCATTTCCTCACAACATGACTTCAGACTCCTTCAAATAGATCTAAATAGTTTTTCAACTTGGTGCATCAAGAACTGCTTAGAACTCAATGTCACCAAATGTCGATCGATTACCTTTTCACGTGCAACATGTCTACTCCCAGAATTTACGTTCTCCACGGTCAACCTATATCCCTAGTTCAGACTATCCGCGACCTTGGCATATTATGCGAGGGAGCTTAATTTCCGCTCGCATATTGATAAGATAATTACTAAAACTCATCACGTGGCTTTTAACAAAGCCAAAGAAAGAAAGAAAGAATTCTGCAACTGCACTATACATCACTTATGTTCGCCCTCTTCTCGAGTACGCTAGCCAAGTGTGGTGTCCCTTTCAACGAGTTCATGTATCCCGTATTGAGAGCATCCAGGGTCGTTTTCTTCGATTTGCTCTTCGAGGTCTACCTTGGAACGATCCTCTTATCTTACTTCCCTACAGTCTCAAACTCATTAACCTGAAACCCTTGAGGAACGAAGGCATGCAACTGACATTCTTTTCATTCACCGACTCCCCTCAGGTTCCGTCGATTGCATGTCTCTTTGCAACTCCATTTTCTTTAACACTAACCCTCGAAATCTACGTTGCCCCCGTCTCTTTTATCTACCTATCAACCGCACCACATATGGCTCTAACGAACCAATATCCCGTATGCTGCGTAAGGTAAGCTCCAACCTCTCCGTTTTCGATTTTAATCGCAGCACACTTTCCCTCAAACTCGATCTCTTTCACCATCCCTAGCTTTAAGCCCTAGTGATAAGTTCTACATATCGCTAATCCGTATTTTATTATTAGTTTTAAGTCATAGTTTTTAAGCTTGTATTAAGCAAAATAAATGGGGGCGTTAGCCCCCACCAAAATTATAATTTAAACAGATGGATTTTACAAGGACCGTGAAGGTCTAATTATGCCATCATTTAGCAATTGGCCAATCTGGTTGTCTATCTCAGTTTTTAATTGCATTGCATATGGATAATGCTTGGAGTGGATTGGTTCTTCCGTTGTGGTATGAATTCTACCTTTGGCAGTCGTAGTGAAAGTAAGATTTTCGTTGGGATCAGTGAAAAGATTGGAAAAAGTGTTAGTTAGAGATTTTAATTTGGATCTTTAATTCTGTGACATGTGCTCGTTTCTAATATTAACGATTATCCGAGATTCACGGTCTCAGATGTCATCTGCTTAAGATACATCTTAAGACAATTCTTAAGAAGCATTTGGTTCCCCTATGTGAAAATAACAACTGACAGCTCCTTAAGGCTGTCATTGCCCAGGATGCCATGAAACGATTTTAACGTTGGCATGAGGAAAAATTTTAAAATTGATTTCATTCCAAAAAGATTAATTATGATGTGGTGTGTTATCTCAATATTTTCGCTTATTAGCGCAAAAAATTTGCTTATTAGAGATAGGTGTTTTTACTAAGCTGGGTTAAAGGTAATTTTCATTTAAGCCGGTGTCAACAAGGAATTTTAAAATGTTATTGTCTGTCGTCTTGCACTCAAAATAAGGGAAGGATAATTTCGTCAGCCTAATAAATGGACGTCAACAAAGTGGATAAGTTTTAAAACTTGGAGGTTCATCGAGAAGTTGATCACCTAATTACTGGCTTGCCATTTGCTCGCCCAAAGATTCATATTCGTTCATGAAGTTCGCATCTGTTTTCTGGTCAGTATCGGAAATAGTAGAGTCTAGATAGAAGCCGGTGGCCAATTTTTTCCCTGTGGTGAGTTCGTTCTGATTGTGCTTGCATACATTGGTTCTGCTTGTGGTTGTGGGTTTTGACCAAAGGTTTTATTTGCCTGAACTTTTTGTTGCGGAATGGGGTACTGAGGTATGAAGATTGGAAATTTTTTCAGCGATATTGTTGCGCATTCTGTTGGAAAGCTTGCCCTTGTGGGAACTGCGGTTTAGGCGAACTTAAATTCTGCGGGTAGTAAATTTGTGGTTGAGGTAAACAAGCTAGCTGTCGCTGAATTTGTTGTTGGTTAGTTGGTCTACGAGGAGGTACATGTGGAGCAAGGATTGGTCTAAAAGGTGCGTTATTACTACGAGTGACATGCTGTATTTGGAAACACTGCTTTTCGAAATTTTGGCAAAGGTAAAGGGCTTGTATGAGATCTGCTGGTTCTCTAATGCTCAATAACCTTGATAAGTCACCTTTAAGACCCCTTATAAAGGTGTCTAATGCTTTTTCTTTGTAGGTGTCGGTCAATAGATGCATGGCATCTGCGGAGACAGTCATGTTAGATATTTTGTTCAGTATAAGGGTAAGATGTGAATAAACTGATTATTAATATTTTTCCACCGTATTATTACCCTGAACTAGAGTAGTGAGTTGGTACTGTAACGTACCTAAAACGAAGCGGTCAATCGACTGGCCCAGGTCTTGAGATAACACGCTCACCATACTTACTCCTTAATAAATCGATTGTAGCGTATGCTGTGTGGCTTGTGGCACCATCCTGTTGAAACCACATGTCGTCCAAGTCCACATCTTCCAATTCGGGTCAAAAATAATCGGTGATCATTGCGCGATAACGCTTACCATTCACGGTAACGATAACGATCGCCACGACTTTTATATGTCACAATAACGCCGCCGGCATGCAAACCGCATCAAACAGCTATTTTTTTTTGAATTAAGTCTTGATTCATGAAGCACATGTGGGTTTTTACCCGACAAATAACGCATATTTTGCTTATTGACGAACCCATTGAGCCAAAAATGAGCTTCGTCACTGAAGATGATTTTGCGATGAAATTCATCATCTTGGCGCATTTTCTCCTGAAACCAATCGGTGAAAGTACGACGCTTCAAATAGTCCATCGGCTTCAATTCTTGAGTCAGCTTGATCTTGTATGGGTGTGAACCAAGATCCTTACGCAAAATGCGCCATAATGTGGTCTGAGCGATGCCCAATTTTTGAGAACGCCGTGGAATTGACCGATTTGATCGTTTGCTACGGACGTTTGAACGGCAGCAATATTTTCTACAATTCGAATAACCTGTTGTCTCATTGGAACGGCAACATCACACAACGAATATGTAGACTCAAATTTTTTCACTTAACTTGTTATTGCCTGTCTACAAGGGCGAGAATTACGAGCGTAAATTGGAGTCTGTAGAAAATTTTTATAATATTCAGACGTTGCTCGTTAGTGTACTTTACCATAGTGAAAGTGTTGAGTTTACTGAATAAATTGACAGTGACAGTTGGATGATTAGTGAAAGAGTGCGTTCACAAATTAAATTCAAAGTTGTCAAGTCCCTATTGTAAAACCCTATTCTGGGGTAACTATTGCATTAGTTTCTTGCCTCGGTACAGAATTGTTAGATGGGTTAGAAAGTTCAGGAAAATTTGGTGTATTAGGTAGATTAGGATTGTAAGAAAGATTTGGAAGGTTCCTGGAAGTTTAAGAG
This sequence comes from Volucella inanis, assembly GCA_907269105.1. Taxonomy (NCBI): domain Eukaryota; kingdom Metazoa; phylum Arthropoda; class Insecta; order Diptera; family Syrphidae; genus Volucella; species Volucella inanis. The sequence continues at coordinate 130,630,445 of OU026156.1, read as the reverse complement.
TGAACTGAAGGATCCGCGAGGTTCATTGTAATGTGGGATCACGATCTTTTATTTTCGAATTTTTGAAAAGTTAGGCCCTTAGAAATAAGAAAATTTAGAGTCGACTTTAGTGTTAAAGTCGACTGTAACTCTAAACTCGTAGAAATAACAGACAATTTTCACTAAAATTCGACCCACCGCTATCTAGGTCAAATCTTAAGGTAGCAGTTCAAGAAAACTTAGTTGGAAGAAAAAATGTCAGATGAACATATTTTTCGTGATTTAAATATTTTATGAAGCAAATTAAAAAAAGAATAGTGTATAAAAAAAATTTAATCCATATGAACAATACACAGATGCGGAGATCAAAAGAAATTATAGGTAAGAATGTACTAAGCAATTCAACAGAAGTTACAAAATAAAGTGCTTGAAAATAAAATTTTTTTCTTTACAGATTTAATAAAGACACTGTTATGTTTATTTTCAATTTAATTTAGAGTGACATTAGACCAAAATGCACCCAAAGTTGTCCTGTTCCAACTCACATTATGGTACTGATAACTTTACGCCATCTACTAGATACGGGTGAGTAATCGAATTTGATTTACACCGGAAATTTTTAAACTAAACAATAAATTTTTAGCGGACATTCATGGCGTAAGTCAAAGAACAGTAGCTAAACAGCTAAATTTCCCCAATTCGTTCATTTTCCGAAAACGCCATTTTAATTAATTGTGATTTTCTCAATGCTTGGGTGCTAAAGACTGAACGCATATTAAGGTAGAGAACCCATGAGGTGAGGTTGGATCCCGATAATAATCCAGGAAGGGATTGTTTTCACTTAATATTCAGGTTATTGTTGATGCGGAATGCAATATCCTCACGATTCAAGGATATGCAACGCATCTTCAAATAAATCCAGATTGCAACGACTAAACCGCATGGGAGGAATCATACTTGGAGATGGTGACTATAGGCAAACAAATATTGTAATGACTCCCTTCCAAATATGATCACACCTTAACCTTTCAGAACAACGTTACCAGCGCCATCACATATTAGCAAGGGGTGTCGTTGAGAGAACTTTCGGTCAGCTGAAAAATTGATTTCGATGATGCTTTAATGGTTTTCATTGCGAGGTCAAAAAAAAATGCAATTACTTGTAGTGTTATGGAACATCGCAAAGCTAAAAGATTGTCCCATCATAGAAGACTCATCTAATATCTGTAATTAAAGAGAATAAAATATCCAGTGACCAACTCATATTATTTACTTTTGTTAGATTCCAAAAATAATTAAAATGAAGACCATGAACTGTAGAGACGTTTATTCCTTTTTTTTATTTTTAAATTAATGAGCATTAGTTTTTTTTTTTCTACAGTTTCTTTTTTTATGTTGAACAGTTCATTTTCGTGTTGTATTTTCAACCGAATTTGTTTAATCCTCTTTTGAAGCGCTTACTCACTAAGGCTTAATTTTTGCCTTATATTTGTTGGTGTCTGTAAGTTTTTCTTACTTAAGCTGAAGTGCGCGATTCGGGATTTAGATTTTTTTTATGAAATTTGTCGTCAATAAAGTGTGCATCGCAGTCAAATTCCGCTACATCATCCGCAAATTCATCTGGAATCAGTTTCTGAATCGCGAAGTCAAGCTCATCAGGTTCGTTGGGCTCATTTCCACCACCAGTTCCGCATTGCTCTGTTCGGGCATTATTTTTCATCCGTCCCCACTGCGTCCGTACGAATTAAGCCCCTCGCAGATTTTTCTCCATGCCTCCAACTTCTTAAAAATCATTGAGTGATTGTTAATCTTGCAGTCTACTATATTAACATATTGCTTCACGGTGCCCTTAAAAATCTTTCCCTCCAATGTCCAGTTCCGATCTCTTTCTCGTCTTTAGAAAATTAATAAATTACTTTCGTATTTGTTAATTGGTAATTGATTTAAAAAAAAAAAATACTGGTGACAAACAATAAACACACTTTTTTCCGGTAATTGCGCCACTTTGATAATCTGATAATGGTCAATGTAATTAAGCGGAGAATACTGCATTTCGGTTTAACCGAATACGGTGTTGATATACATACACCAAAAAGGTTCTTTGAATGTACACTCAAACCGAATAAACTTACTTTTTTCCATTTTATCGTATTGAGTACTTTTTTAATTCATTTAAACTAATTCACATAAAAAAGGCTATCCAGAAAAATCAAATTCTAAAGTCAAGTGTCATAATTTTATTCCTGAACTGTCATTCATAATTATAGGAATAGGTCACAATAGATATCTAAAGTCGAATTTAGATAAAGTTAGTTTATTTCTACGAATCACTAAATGTAGGTTTAGAGTCAACTAACTAAAGTGGACTTTAGAGTCGACTTTAGTTTTTGTTATTTCTTAGAGCCTTAGATTTTAAAGGATCTGTCAAAAAAAAAAAGTTATGAAAATTAACTTCTTCATTCTAAATTTCGCTTTGAAATTTCAAGTTTTACTTCCTTTTACTTCACTTCTTAATTCTTAATTGGTTATGAATTTTTTATATGATTTTTAAAGATAATGATTTTATAATTAAAATAATAATAATGATTTGTAATTTTTAAGTTTCACTTAAATCAGGCAAATAATTTTTATTTGAATTGCATTAAATTGTTTATAATATGTATATTTTTATTTTAGGAATTTTTTTTAAAATTAAGTCTAATTCTTACGCTAAAATTATAATAAGGTTCATCCCACGCTGATGGATTTCATATCTTTCCCTTTCGCTTATCTACTCGGGTACTCTGTCCGCACTCCCTCGTGGTTTATTGGATCAACCGATCCAATCGACGAACACTTTTGTGGGTTTTGACCCGAAACACAAAGCACCAGTAAAAGTTCATAAGGTCATAAGACGGATCGAGTTTTTTAGGGTTTTTACCGCACTCACACGAACCTGCGCGAGCTACTTGAGGTCGATGAAATTCGTGCTATGAACTTTTCGATAAATTCAAAAAAGAGCTACTTGATGTCTTTCTCGAATCTATACCGATAACCGAAATCTATGTTTTAAGCTTCTTAAGTTTAACTTTTCGATTTCTTGCACTGTCGCGTAACCGTGCCAAACACGTTGGGTGCCAATTAAATCAAATTATATTTTGATTTATTAATAAGAGATTTTTATTGGTTCACATTTAACTTAGAATTAACTTAATCTAATTTTACAATTTTTCTTTACTCCTTCGGCTTGTAAAGGTGTATCGTAAGAACGGATGTTTGCCACTAAATCATCAGTTTCCACTATTATGTTGAACTTATTGAAGTCAATGCTGCTTTGTCATTGCTGTTGCTGTTGTAGATGTTGTTTTTTGTATTTTCAGTGTAACTTGCGTTAACTTGCATACGGTCAATTATGTGTGATAAGTAAAATTTTACGAGAGTTTGCTCTTTGTTTTCTCTTGCCGACCAATGGATTCTTCTACGTTCCTTCTCTACAATTAGAAATTGGCTATTTTATTAGCAACGTCCTCGATACCCCTTAACGTCACGCGAATCTTGTATTTTACTTAATTTTCTAGATAAACTTTTTAAAGCAGATAGTTCCACGGATTTTGATTCATTTGGGCTCAAGTTTTCCTTAAGTTTTATATAAGATTAGCCAGACAAAAGAGCTTCTACATAATATGGTATTAAGTCGGAATTATCCTGATCAGCAAGAAACAGTATCACTGTTGGAGGGCTCACAACGTCCCTCTTCAGCCATAGCAATAAATTAGTTTGCCCCTGAGGCTCATCTTTCACCTGCAGTATCCGTATCTAATTCCGAGATCGCTTTCTGTAGCTCGCTTGAAGTTTCAGTGCTTGTGTCTTCTTCGCCAGCTATTCTGGCTGTATTATAAAGACCAGGCAGATGATTAACTTTCATCTTCAGGCGTGAGAGCGCATCAGCTACGAAACTCGATATACCTGGTGTGTAAATCAATTCGTAGTTATACTTTACAATCCTTCAAGCTGGTGGTCCATGTAAATTTTAATCTTCTTTGCTCCATACAAATAATTTCTCAAATTATCCAGCCAAAACTTTTAATTAGTTACGTAATTTTTCTTTCCTTACCATGCTCACCTTGAGGCAGCACAGCATCGATTACAAAATTTGAAGCATCTGTGGTCAAATTGAAATCGGAAATACAACTACTTCCGGAGAAGTAACTAGCTTTTTCGAGATTTTGAAAGCCTTAATTGCATTCAGAGAGATTGGGACATTTTTTGATTGGTTAGTTCGAACCTATGCAAATTCTCCTCGTGTTATATTCGTCAATATTTTGGCTAATTTAGCATAATCGCGGATAAATTTCCTGTAGTAGGAAGTTAATCCGAGAATGCTTTTCCATTCTTTTAAGATTGTCGATGGAAGGACTTTTTCGATGGCTTTAACTTATTTTGGGACCAGGAGGATACCATTAGGAGTATAAGGGTAGTCAAGAAATTTGACGCTGGTAGCCAAAGAAGTTTTTTTCATTTTGATTTACGATCCAGGGTTGTTAATCTCCTTGTCCTTATATAATGTTCTTCTGATTTGCTAAATATATTTATGTCATCTATATTGACATAGCAAATCTTACCTACTAACTCCTTAAGTACACCATTTATCATAAGCAGAAGGATTGCTGGAGTATTCTTGAGGCCGAACGGAAGTCTTATATATTGGTACTTCTAATTTATCGTTGGGAAGGCTGTTTTCAGAAGGTTCTTTCATAAGGATCTGATGAACCCTGAAATTAGATCCAGCGTTGTGAAAATTCGATCATCACCTTGACTAGCAAATGTGCTGTTAATATCCGAAGGTTACGGGGCATAGACGTTGGTAATCAATACACATAACAAAGCCATTTGGCTTTGGCTTTTTCGGAACAACCCATTTAGGTTATTATTATTATTATTATATGGGCTGTTATATGGACGGATGATGTTCTCTGACAGAAGTTCATTTACCTGTCTCTCATACAAGCGTTCTAAGGATAACTTTTGGAGTAGATTAGTTCGTTGGTGTTTGTACAAATTTCCGCTCGGACGTTGGTTTTTTCCTTCTCATTACCCACTGCACTTTTGAATTTCATGTAAATGTCTCCTAATCTAGACTTTTCTAACATGGAAACATTTCCGCCTAAGGTAAGCAATTGATTATGTAATGCAGCAGAAGTGCGGCTTTCGAGAGAGATGATTTTATTAGATTCAATGGTAAGCATATTCTTTGCTATATACATATTTTACCTTACATATTTTACATATATTATACGATGAAAGAACTTCCAACAGATCTTGTTTCTCAACTGGGATATTTCCAGCCGCACCAATGACATGAAATGGGATGCTTACAGGGTCGGAAAATTTAACAAAGTTATGTTTGATGAATTTCTTATTCGCCTCAGTGTCTATAAGGAAATTTAGGATGTCCCCGTTCTGCGTTTCATATTCTATGGTATATCTAAGTTAAAAATTTATTTAAAAATTTCATAAAACAATTTTTTTAGGACGAAACCAACTAACATTTTCATAGCTTATCAAGTAACTTATTCTATGTTAGGTGGTGTAGTGGTATATGCTTATATGGTTTTGTGAAAATTCCGTCGGCGTCAACTCTGACATGAAGGCATAACATTGATGTTGGAGTGGTTGCTAGCTGGGCTAAATGTAACGAACTAACAACTAGCACGTGCTAATGTCCACTGGTTGAGGATGCACTGGCTCCAGTTTGACAAACACCTCTGGGAAAAATATTGAAACCTAATACACCCGAGTTTCAAACTACTACACCATCCGTCAGCACCCTGGAGAAAAGCCAGTAAAAGGGTATTCATCTGCATGGAGTCAGCGAGTTTAGTGTGGGAATTCGTGTCAGGTGTATGGAATTTACTAGGAAAATGTCGTGTGTAGACTCTGTGTATTAAATGGAAGTACTTGGGAAGGCGTCATGTGCCGACTGCATGGATGGCAGGATTGTTGGGAATGGATCATGTGTGGATGATGAACGGTTGCTCGTGGGAGGTGTCGGATACTTGTAACATAGAAGAATTCACTGATGTTGTGTTAACTCCCTCTTTTTTAAACTCAAACGTCCTCGTTTGACCCTTATTTAGAAAAATGATATCTGGCTGATCCTTGGTGGTTTAATTGGTTGTGGTTGTTGTAACACCTTATGATCTTGTTTTGTTACGGCTTCCGTGGCTTCACAATCTTGGTCTTTTTCAACTTCCGAGACTGATTGTGACGTTGTTGGAATGTTCTGGATCTGTTAGTAATTTTAACTGTTGATGGTCAATTGGCGCAGAGGCTTTGAAAAGATTAGCCAATATAATTGTTAGTGTTATTTAAGTGTTGTTAAGGTGGATGTCTTTTAACATTTCTAAATTTAGGATCTCTTCGAAGGTTTCTGCAGCAGATGGAAGTTGTAGCATAACAGGGAGAAGTTTGTATAGAGACTCAAAGCTTGACTTGACTTCCGATAACCACAGAAGAATTCTGTATTCTAATTACAAACATACCAGTTAAGTTGAGTATATCGTTGTTTGCCAGAATCGTTTCACCGAAGTTACTTAAGAGTAGGATTCTTGGAAGGATTTCTTCGATAGTGGGAATGTGTTGGTTATTGATCTTGGTGCAGTTAGATGGAATGCTTTTGAGAAGGTAAGGTATGCAGAATGTTCCACTTAAATCTACTAAGCTATTGTTGCTACATATGGATATACCATTATAAGTCTTACCAGCTTAATTAATGCAAAAATTTTATTTGCACATTTTAATACATTTTCGAAATTGAGTTTGCTTACATATATTTAATTTTCATTGGTTAACAACAATCTTTTACAGGATTCGTTATTTGTAGTAGGTAGACTTACAATATACCATAAATTAACCAACTATTATTTGTTGCGACTTTAATGACTTAATTTGTTTGAATTAATAACATTTATCCTATTCTAAAAGGATGATTTATTTGTAAAAAAGTCGAGTGGGGTAAGACTTCCCATCTACTGGGAAGCAACGGAATAGCAACGTGGGGCCGAGCGTTGTCATGATGGAAAATTATTGCCTAGTGTCTGGTCTCATATTCCGAGCGTTTTTCGGCTACTGCTCTCTTCAAACGGATTAATTGTGCTCGGTAGCGTTGTCCATTGATGGTTTCACCCGGTTTAAGCAGCTCATAATACAGCACACCCATCTGATCCCACCAAATACCGAGCATTACCTTCGCGCCATGGATATTCGGCTTTGCCGTTGATTTGGCTGGTTGGCCGGGTTTCACATATGATTTTTTGCGCTTGGGGTTGTGGTAATGGATCCATTTTTCATCACCAGTAACAATCCGATGCAAAAATGACTTCATTTTGTGGCGTTTCAGCAACATTTCGGACATGCAAAACCACCTTTTTGCTTTTGAATATATCCAGCTGCTTTTAAACTTTTTGAAATGGCTGCTTATTATAATTGCTTGGGAGTGAGTGTAATCCAACATTTTTATTTCGCCGTAAGTGGTAGCCTCGATTAGTCTTTTAAAAGAAAATTATTTTTTAATATTGTAGCATAACAGGGAGACTTTATTTGATTGTGTTAAATTATTAAATTTAAAGGTAAAATTAAATTAATTTGTGTAGTGTTGTATGTTAATTCCAGTGTAATCCAGGTGATTTGTATTAATTTTATGATAATACATAATTATGGTATATAAAAAAAGTAAATTTTATTTAATATGTGTAGTTGTTGCTTTACTCATGTGTCGTGTCCCTCGTTTATATGCATGTGTGTGTGCCACGCTGTGCAATAATTGCCTGTGTTTTGGGTGTCGGGCAAATGCCGTCGTAAAGTTGCAGTAGGTATAATGAGTATTGTAGTGTGTGCGTGTTTTCTGTGTTTTTTGTTTGTGGATAGAAAAGAAAAAAAAAAGTACTCTATTTTCGTAGTTGTGTTGGATTTGAAATGAGTGTGGGCATGAGTGTTTTCCATGTCGATTTGAATGGTCTTATTTGTGTTCTGTTAAATCGGTATGATGACAGTAGAGACCATACGTTTTCGCACATAATTATTTTAAATGATTGAATATTATTTTCCTTCCTGGGTTCCATTTTGCGGGGAAAGTCGCTTGTCTGAAACGAAACTAAATTTCCTTTCATTAGTTGTGGCCAAGGTTTCAACCATTTTGGATGGTTAAAAATGTCTGCTTCCAAAATATGTGCAAGTTTCTTTGAATAGTTTTCAATCGGTCGACCAAATTCTGCTTTCCTATAGTCAGGTCTGCTTCGGGAACTGTAAGTAAGTTTTTTCCGATAAGAAAGTGTGCCGGTGTCAACGCCTGATAGTCCTATGGATCTTCCGTTAAAGGACAGAGGTGTCTTGAGCTTAGACACGCTTTGACTTGTGTCAAAATGTGGCGAGTTCCTCGTAAGTGAGTGCCCCATTTTCGATAATCCTTTTAAGGTGAAAATTAACGCTCTTTACTCCAGCTTCCCACAATCCTCCAAAGTGGGGAGAAGCCGGCGAAATGAAGTTCCACTTTGTTCTTTCGGTTGCTAAGATTTTGGCTTTCTCGTTGTATTCCTGAGTTCCGCTCTTTAAGAAGCGACGTAGATCGAATTCAGTACCCACAAAGTTCGTTCCACAGACGCTGTATATTTGAGGATAAAAGCCTTGCCGCGCAGCGAATCTGCGAAAAGCAGCCATAAATTTCTAACTTCTTAACTTCTTTCTGCCTTGGTGGCCAGATGGACAATAATAGCCAAGTACCCCTTGTGACACTTAGCTCCACGCCCTTTTCATGTTCTTATATTAACAGGGCCCGCTTAGTCAATGCTGGTATGGGTGAAAGGCCTTGACATTTTGACTCAAGGTGCAGGTAGTTCTACCATTAGTTGCTGAGCTTTTCGAGCGCGAAACCTGTAGCATGTAATGCAGCTATGTAGTGCTCTTTCACAGCTCCAATGCTCCATCAGTATAGCGACTTTAAACGGGCATTAAGTAGGATTAAAAATGAAATCTGGTGATTTGTTTCCAATATCTTAGGATGTTCGCCTGGTTTAATTTTCTCCCAACTCGTATAACACCATTTCTGTCTACAAAGGGATTAAGGGATCCCATACCTCTTGTTCGAGTTCTGTTCTCGTGAAAGGTGAAAGGTTGCAGAATTTTCTGTGATGTTGACGAAAAATGTTGATGAATCTTTTGCAGTATGCAACAATCCTTACCAACCTTTGGAACGTCGTAGCCTTACTGATTTGTTTTTCAAATTTGATAGCTGCGTCGGCATCTTAAAGTCCCACGACGTGTTGATTGATCGATTCCAAGTCATGAAAGAAGATTTTCCAACCCTTCTCAAGCTCTTCGTCAATAAGTTCGTCCCAAGTCAGCTTCTTCACCCTTCTTCTTCTTCCCCATTGGATCAAAAAGTTTGACTATAATAGATAAAAATAGACCTTTAAGTTGTCTGAGGATTACCTGTATAGGATGTTGGCCTCATTTGGGTCCCTGTTCGAGATTAAAATTAGAACAATTAATTATATGTAACAAAATTTATGATAATGTAAAATGTAATATATGTAAAAGTGGAAATGTAAAACATTAGTAATCCACTGCATTACCAATAATAATGCTAATCCCAGTATAAATGATTATAATTAAGACCCAGTACATTGCATACTTTCTGGGGATAAAACACAATAATCTTCATAATCAAAGGAAGCGGACGCGTTTCATTTTGCTCCGCTTTTTTTAATATTAATTTGTTCGTGTGGTGACCACAATCCTTGTTACGATTTTCATGGTCCTTCGAGTCCTTACGATTGATAGTAAATCAATCAGCGTGTGTGATAAAACTATAGTATAAAAAAAAAAAACATTAGACAATTACTTACAAAAAAAAAAAAAAAACTGTAGACAAAAAGTGAAGAACAAAACTATCAGTGAGTTTTTTTTAAAGGTGCAAATCTTTTTCCCGCGTCGTGCAATTTCTTTTTTTATTGTGTTTTAAAGACCAACAAAAGATTGCAGTAAAATCGCAGCTATAACCGTCATCACCGTTGTTCGACCATTTTGCCGCTCCAGTGAACAACAGTTCTGCTCACCGTTGGACTACTTTCCACCGTTGAGTTCGTTACTACCGCAAAGGCTCCGTTGGGATATCGGCTACAACTGTGCGACACACATCTGGGATACCGTTTCGATTTCAAATCAATTTTCTGCAGACCTCCGGCAATTTAAATAATCTAAAAGATACGTTAGTTGAAATACACCCCCATTTTAATTTTTTATTTTTTTTTCTCTTACGAGTATTTTTTATTTTTATTTTTTCTAATTTTAATTGATTTCAAAAATGAGCACTGCTCTAAAGCTCCAAAAGAATTTGATAAAGCAAATTACAAAGGATTGGGAAAATTTTGGAAAGAGATCCCCGAGGGAGAGGACAAAAAATTACATCTCCAACAGGATTGCCGTGCTGGAGGAAAATTTCAAGATTAGTACCCAAAATAACACCGATGGAATATGTTTAATTGAAGCTGGAAAGGAGGATGAATTAGAGGAAATTTTTGACAGGATTAAAGATAATTACCTGGACTACAAAACAGCGCTATTAGATACATTGGATAAACTTCAATCAACAGTTCAGACTCCGGTAAGTGATAATATAAGTACCTCTAGCGAAAAGAACATCATTCTATTGCCGAAAATAAATTAACCAGTCTTTTTGGGAGAATATGAATCCTGGAGATCATTTTATGATCTTTTTGTATCTTTAGTACATACAGAGGTTGAGAAATTGCATTATTTGAAATCTAGTTTGAACGAGCGTCTCTTTCAACATTTAGTCATTGACAACGGGAACTATAAACCAGCATGGGACATTCTCACATTTCGCTATGACCATAAGCGTGTGCTTGTTAATGCACAGCTGAGAATCTTTTTTTCACAAGACAACATCAGCCACGAGACCGCTGCACATCTGAAAAAATTGCTAGATACATCAGTGGAATGTCGACACGCTTTGGAAAATCTCGATGTACCGGTGGAACACTAGGATGTTATCCTTATCTTTTGTTTAGTGAAAAAACTTCCCACAATAACACAACAACTTTGGGAAGAAAAGCTAGGGACAGATAAGGAATTACCAAAGTTTGGAAGTTTCACTAAATTTATAGAAGCGAGGTTTAGGACATTGGAAGCAGTTGGTCAACGGGAAGATATAGGAGTCAGTAAGATCTCTAGGGCACCATTAACAAAAACAAAATCGTTTTACTTGAAGCAGAATCAAAAGAGTCAGTTCAGCTCTAAAGTGTGCAATAAAGGGCCTCATTCACTGCGGACCTGCAACCGGTTTTTTAAAAATGGACATCGCGTCTCGCAGGAATATCGTGAATAAAATCGGCATTTGCGAGAATTGTCTGGCATACAGTCACGCAACCCAACAGTGTCCCAGCAGAGTCCGATGCTACTTTTGCCAACAGCTTCACCACTCCCTTTTACACATTAACCCCCCTTCACACTCACAGTTCAATTCACACACACACGATACCCAACACTACACAACACATGCAGCGCCTTATTCGGTCACCACCACCCAACACACATACACCCCCACACAATCCCATTTATACACTTAAACGCTACCCCTTTTCAGCCCACACAACAGGTCAACACTTTCCACGCAATAGAATCCCATGTAGACGTGTTACTCGCAACAGCGCTGGTGAAAGTAAGATCCTCTTCAGGTATAGACGTTACACTCCGCGGATTGATAGATCCGGGCTCAGAGGCTACCTTTATTACTGATCGGGCAGTCAAAAGATTAGGTATGAAGGGAAAACGAACTTTCGTAGAGGTATCCTGGTTGGGGAAGGTCAGCAGCGGAGCCAGTCACAGCTACGTTGACCTTGGGTTGGGATCTCTGCACTCGGTCTATGAAACCAGCACCCGAGCCTTAATATTTGAATCGCTGACTGGCCTTCTTCCGGCCCACAAGCTAATACCAAAGCAGTGGAAACACATACACGGATTAACTCTAGCTGACCCGACCTACTATAAACCCGCCGAAGTCGATCTGCTATTGGGAAACGACATCTATTCCGAGATAGTACTTCCAGAAATCATCCGTGACGAAGAAGCAAAGTTACCCATTGCGCAGAATACGTCACTTGGGTGGATTTTGATGGGTAAAGTACAAAAACCCAGTCGAACCACAAGGAACTTCCTTCAAGTACTTGATGTCAGCCGGCAACTCCAACGTTTCTGGAAGATGGAAGAAACACTCTTTAAGGCGCACCAAACATATGAGGACAAAGTATGTGAGGAGTTCTACAAGGCAACAACGAAAAGGTTGGATAGCGGACGATACGAAGTATCGTTATCATTTAAGAAAGGGAGCAGACCTGGACTTGGATCCTCGAAGGAAGGTATGACCCTACACTACACTTAGAGTACAAAAGATGTATGAAAGAGTACTTACATTTGGGACATATGAAAGATGTCGAAGTCAGCAAGGACGAAGTACTCAAAACTCCTTATTACTACTTCGTGCCGCACCATGCCGTGTCCAAAGCATCCAGTTCAACGACAAAACTCCGGGTCGTCTTTGATGCTGCAGCCAAAACTTCAGACGGAACTTCGTTGAACCAGCATTTAATGACAGGACCTAAACAACAGACGGATACTATTGAAATTATATTAAGATGGAGAAAACAGAAATATACCTTTACAGCAGACATTGAAAAAATGTACAGGCAAATCCGTGTCAGCTCAGCCGACTCTTATTACCAGATGATTGTTTGGCGTGACTGTGATATCAATCCATTCAAGGTATATCGCACCCAAACAGTAATGTTCGGTACAAGCTGTGCACCCTACATTGCGATTCGATCGCTCAATCAACTGGCTACAGATGGGGAGCACAACTATCCGTTGGGCGCACGAATAGTGAGGGAAGACACTTATGTAGACGATCTGTTCACTAGAGCTGATACTGTTGAGGAAACAGTGTTGAGGCGTGATGAAGTTAACAGTTTGCTGGCCGCGGGAGGGTTCAATCTGCGGAAATGGGCAAACAATTCCATCGAGGTTTTGGATCAAATACCTGTATATCAGCGGGAAGTTGCCTTTTCTTTAGAGTCTTTTCTTAGACACCCCAGATCACGTCAACACTCTAGGAATTAAGCGGTTTCCAGTAGACGATAGACTTTCTTTTCAGAACATCCAACGCGACCAACGCTGCTGACCCAACGAAAAGGACAATTCTATCCACCATTGCTAAGCTCTTCGATCCTTTGGGATGGATTTCACCCTGCGTCAAAAAAAAGCAGTGGGACGAGCCTATTTCATTTTAGTTGAAGAAGGAGTGGAACGCTTCTCGTGAGGAATTGCCGCAACTTGAAAAGATCCGTATCCCTCGATGGATCCACACGCACAGCACTCTTAAAAAACTAGAATTACGTCTTGGGAGTTTCAATGTCCACAACAACCGAGGAGAAACGGTCAATGAAAGCTCACATGGGGATTCAGGTAAAAAATGATTTATATACTCTTATATCAAAACACTCTAATCTTAAAAAACTTATAAGGATAATAGCGTACTGTCAACGATTTATAACAAATTTACGAAACATACCTGAGTCGAGAAAAGTTAATTTACTCTCTCCAGTCGAAATTTATTCTGCCACACTGTTCGCCGTAAAGCTTGTACAGGCTGACATGTGCACTCCCGACGTGAAAACCAAAGCCGCAAGCTCGCTCTGCACTTATACGGACTCTGATGGAATCTTGCGAGTCGTAGGTAGATTACAACAGGCGGATCTTCCATTTCATCAACGACACCCAATCATACTCAAAGGAAATCATCATTTCACAAAGCTTTTGATTGCTAATTGTGTTAAGGGATATTTATATAGCTGCACCATCTGTTTTCGGTATAGAGCTAAAACGTCGCACCAACTGATGGCAATCTACCGGCCCCAAGAGTGCGCATATTCCAACCATTTACACATACCGGGGTCGACTACGCAGGTCCGATCGAAGTAAAGTCATGGATCTACCGGCCCCAAGAGTGCGCATATTTCAACCATTTACACATTCCGGGGTCGACTACGCAGGTCCGATCGAAGTAAAGTCATGGAAAGGACGGGGGGCCAAAACCTTCAAGGCGTACTTTGCCATTTTTGTGTGTTTGGCTACCAAGGTCATACACATCGAATTGGTGAGCGACCTTACTACAAACGCATTCATCGCAGCCCTACGACGATTCACTGCGAGAAGAGGATTATGTTCGCATGTATTTAGCGATAATGGAACGAACTTCGTGGGAGCCAACAAGGAATTGAAGAAGTCATTTGAGAAATCGAAGTTTGATTGGAAGGATGTGGTAGAAACGATCTCCAAAGAAGGAATAGAGTGGCATTTTATTCCTCCAGCTTCTCCCCACTTTGGCGGACTGTGGGAAGCCGGAATAAAATCAATAAAATACCACCTTAAAAGGATCATCGACGCCGACACTTACACATTTGAGGAACTCACCACGCTTCTACATCAATTAGAAGCGTGTTTAAATTCAAGACCATTGTGTCCTATGACCGACAATCCTCACGATTTCAACGCTCTCACTCCCGGACACTTCCTTGTTGAACGACTCTAAACTCAATCCCTCAACCTGACTTAGCGGAGATCAAGATCGGACATTTACAACGATGGGACCGCCTCCAGAAATTACAACAGCTACCCTGGAAGCAATGGAAAGCTGAATATTTGACGCGTCTGCAACAGCGCCCAAAGTGGCACAAAATTGAGGAGCAACCCAAGATAGGAGATCTAGTCCTGATCAAGGATGATCACCTACCCCCCACAAAATGGAGTTTAGCACGCGTCATAAGCACGTATCCTGGGACAGATAACCTGGTTCGGGTTGTCAAGTTGATAACACAGACTGGAGAAATAAAACGACCGATCACAAAAATTTGTTTACTTCCGACCAACAGCACATATAAAGACGACGAATAAATTTAATCGCTTATCATCTCTTACAAAAGATACACAATAAAAATCAGCAATAATAAATGTTCATAAAATATATTCACACAAAATTCAAAATGCCGACGGCAAATCACAAAACTGCCGACGGCAAGTACAACACACAAAATTCTAAAATTTACTGTTTTGGTACAACGCATCAACAAAACCACACATATTTACACACAAGCAAACAATACCAATACCCAAACGCGCCGTCGTTGTATTCATTTTTTTTTTCCATACTATGAACTTATTTTTTCTCACAAAAAACAAAAAAAAAAAATATGTTCACTAATGCCCTTTTTTCAAGTTTTTTTTTCTCCAGGTACAAAATGTACATTTCGCAAATTGGAGTTCAAGGACAACACGACACTTCACGAGAATCCAAATCGTTTACAAACTTCCTACACGTACTACGATCACGAAAGAGAGAAGAAGAAGGATGAGCAACTTTCATTGACAAATACGATGCTCAGTTGCAACAGCATTGGCCATTGACCCCATAAGGCATATTCAAATATTTGTCTAATTTATTGTACTTTAAATTACCTGGTCAACACACCATACTTACAATTTTCAATATCGCCATACTTCAGAGTTTGAGTAAAACCCTTTATTTCTTTGATTTTTTTTTTTATTCAACACAACAACAACACAACACTTACACTACACATTATACCGGTTCGGCAATCAACACAATAAACATCAATAACGAACGAAGATGATCAAAACAAACGAAGAAGAAGATGGCTGTGGGTGATCGACAAGGAAAGCACCAACATGAAAGCAGAGACACAACGAAATTAAGGGTCGAAACACATTGAGAACTATGTTCACGGCCGGGGAGGATGTTCGAGATTAAAATTAGAACAATTAATTATATGTAATGAAATTTATGATAATGTAAAATATAATATATGTAAAAGGGGAAATGTAAAACATTAGTAATCCACTGCATTACCAATAATAATGCTATGCATAGTATAAATGATTATAATTAAGACCCAGTATATCGCATACTTTCTGGGGATAAAACACAATAAACTTGATAATCAAAGGAAGCGAACGCGTTTCATTTTGCTCCGCCTTTTTTAATATTAATTTGTTCGTGTGGTGACCACCTTGTTACGATTTTCTGTCCCAATAAATCCTTAGCATCTTGAGTTGCCCCGAGCCTTTCGAAGGGAATGAAAATGTTGACTCCCGTTTTTCGAACGGTACATCTCTCAAAAGACTCACATTGTTGGACGCCCACTTGCGTAGTTCCAACCCTGCTGCTCTTAGTGTAGTTTTAACTTCCTTAATATATATTTTTTGCTTATTGCAGTTACCCAACGGTACATTTTTTCGATATCGGTGGTGAAAGTGTACCCGTATAGCCTCCTTCTGAGAATGACATAAATTATATTATTTTGCAGAGCTATCGTTGAGGGACATTCAATCGGATGTTTTAAAAGACGCGTCGAAAACCACTTCAAAAAACGGTTGAAATTTCGGATGGCATGTTGCCATTATTGCAGAGTTAACAAAAAAATTTGGATATGGTAGCATTTATCCTCATCATCATCTCTCAGGGATCCCATGCACGCTTCATAAGCACTCTGTGCTGTCTCTATGGATTTCTCCAATAACGACAAACGATCAGACAAATAACTTGCAGTATGAGTGCTGGACCTTCTCTTAGCAGAATTTGAAATATCTTTCTCCAATAAGTAAGTACTCGTGTGAGTTTATTTTATTTCATAATTAAATATTCCTTTATATTAAGCATACAAAACTAATAAATTTGAATGTACTTATTTGCAAATCTCTGTAACTCCAGATCTAATACGACAAATTATGTACGTGGTTGCTTGTTCTTCAGATGATGGCGTCACAGAACACAGACACAATAAAATCGAGCAGCCCCTCAGGAAATCCAGGATCAACATCTACACCAACACACAAAATACATACAAAATCAAACAAATGGTAATTAAGATAATAAAATCACAAGCGCTTGAGTTGTGCTGAGAAAAATTTTCTTAAAAAATCCGGCTCGAATTACGAAATGTTAGACTTTCAACTAATCTTGACAGTTTGACCGATTCTTTCTTTTTTTTTAAGGACAAAAATATCTTTCTGTTACTGTAATTTTTAATAAAAGGTAATACCTTTTTTATATACATATGTTATACATACATATTTGACATATATGGTACGACATTTCTTAATTATTATGGGACAATTTCTCAGATGTTGTGGGTGGGTGCATTCCGCACTATTGGATGTTTCTTTCGAATGCCTTTTTTTAATTATGAGGCTTATGTCGTAAACAACTTGAGTTTTTCTAACTTCCCTATCAATTCCTTTTCGAGATTTCGGGATGAGCTTCGAAACGATACGTCTGTTTTTCTTTACATAAATTTCTTCGCCTGGAGAGTAAGTTTTTATGTTATGGTTTTTTAGATCGGTTTCTTGTTTTTTCTTAAGTTTTTTTTTAATGTTTTCCCTTTTGAGTCTTTCACATTGACTCGAGTCAGTACTTACATTTCTTCCGAAAAAATACTATTATTGGTTTTCTTTCCATGGAGGAATGTATAGAGAAATTGTACTTGCAGATACTGCATTCTAGAAGTTCTTGAAAATTTCGATGAGTGCCAGACAGCGCATTATCTCGGTGAGGGTGGAATGAAGCTTTTCCACTTGCCCATTGACTGAGCTAGTAGAAGGCTGAGTATAATAGAATTGGATTCCTAGTTTGTCGTGTATCATGAACTTTATGGATTCGGAATTGGATCGGAATGGATTGTTGACCACAATCTTTTCTGGAAGTCCAAAGCAAAATAGCAAATCTCTCAGTGTTTGTCTTATATCCTCGGTTGCTTTAGATTTACGAATTCTCGCTTGCGCATACTTTGAGAATTTGTCGATAGCTGTCAGTAATAGGTAATTTTCGTTCGTGTATATGTGTTTATGAAGAACTTGTCCTGGAAATCGGGGAATAGGGGTTGCTTGTATTAGTGGCTATGGGGTGCCTATCATATCATTTCATTTTACTATTATGATTTCTATTACTATTTTCACCTTTGCATAACCGTAGAGGTAGTTTCTAAGAGAACCCAAAGCCCAAACTATAGCCAACACCACCCTTTCATTCTCCTCTGTTCTGGTGAGAGTTCTCGAAATAAATTTTATTGGTTTTTCGTTCTGTTCGAGTACAGCTCCTATTGCACAATTAGAAACATCGGTGGTGAGATGAAATTTCTTAGTAATATCTGGATATATTAGAAGTGTATCTTCCGAGGTTAGCGTACGTGTCAGTGTTAAGGCTAATGACAGTTTTGTTTGATATGTGCTTTCACATACGACCTTCTTCACCTCTAGGGAGAAATTTAAGTGACTTGGCTAGCTAATCCTTAATGAAGCGCCTGTAGTAATCGGAAAGGCAAAGGAAAGAGCAAAGGTCTTCAGAGTCTTGGGGGAAGGGAAAACGTTAGCTTTTTTTAAGGTTTGGAAAATTTACCTTATGTTTTCGAAGTGAGTTTCCTCATCCTTACTAAAGATAACAATGTCATCAATGTAAATGAAACAAGTTTTGCCGATGTATTCACACAGTATGTTGTCCATTGCGCGCTAAAATATGGAAGGCGCATTCTCAAGCCCAAAATAAACACATGTAACATAAATTTATATTTCCCATTTTTATGGAGAATGGAGTCTTCTCGATATCAGACTCCTTCAGAGGAATCTGATAGAAATCACTTTTTAGGTCTAGCACCGTGAACCACTTATTTTGGCCTAGTTGATTTCCGGAATCGGATAACGATCAGCTATTGTTACAGCATTCAGTTTCCTGTAGTCTATAACTAGCCTAAATTTCTTTTCTCCGGACGCATCAGAATTTTGTTGACATGATCCATACGGGTGCATCGTATGGGGAATTAGATTTTCGTCTGATACCGTCAACCAGTAGTTGATTTATTTGTCTCTCGACTTCGTCTTACAGGGACATCGGATATAGGTAAGTTTTGGAGAAAACATAGTTTTCGCAGGAGGTTCTTATTTCTCTTTTCACGTTTGTCATAAATGTGAGCTTACTGTTGGGTTCCGAAAACAAATTGGGAACACTTGCTGCAAGGTCTTGCAGAGAGGATTTTTGATTATGAGACATGTGATTTGTTCGTAAATTCAAGATATTAACCGATTCTGAAGGTCGTTGCTCTATTTTAGTTTTCAGGCCTTCTTTTAGTTGCATATAGTCGTGTTTTGTATGTACAACGGCGGAAAGCGCTTTAAGGCTTTCGTTGCCCAATATAGTATTGAAGAACTTCGGGGTAGGTAGTAAGAAAATTTTTATTTTAGGATCTTTCAATCCAAAGAAGTTTTTTTCAACATGGTAAACTATTTTAAATCTACTTCCAATTGAGTTGGCGTAAAAACACTTCAGGTTCAGATAACGAGGTAAGTTTTAATGTAGTTTTTAGTGGAGCCTGTATCTATCATAATTTTTATTAACTTTCCTCTCTTCGTAACGAAGAGTTTTTAAGGCTAAGAAATGGATACCCGTAATATCCATAGAGTCAATAACATCCGGATTTTCAAGGCAGGATGTCTGTTCCTCATGTTGTGTGTAGTTGGTCAGTGTCTCGTTTCTGTTGGCATTTTTAGCTGCAAACGTTTCATTATATTGTTGAAGTATTGATGAATTCGGTTGTTTGAGGTTGAGGAATGAAACTAAATTCTGATCTTGTGGTAGACATTTTAAGTTTCAGTAAAATCTGTATTACATGTGAGTAGTAAGGATTATATAAGTCTATATATATTATTAAATTCACTTTATAAATCAGTTAAAATATTTACTGGTAAAAAATTCTTTTAATAAATTTGTTTTCTTTTCCTTTATTTATTCACTTCTTCATTTGCTTTTCATTTATGATTTTAATTTTTAAATTATAAATTGTAAAATTATTTTTAAAATTTAAATTTATTATTATTAAAATTATCTTTAGCTTTAATTTGAATTTCCGAACATAGAAATTGTATTGTAGTTATTCCTTTATAATATTTGATTGAATAAACTATAACTAAAACTAGGCTTACAACAGAATATGAACATCCTAGGCGGCTGACGCATCCGTGTCTCCAGTGTTCTCGCTCTGGCGGGGTGCACTTAAATCTTTCATTAATTTCGTTATTTATTATTCCACTGTCCTCTTTACCGCAGGATTTAATTTTTGTTATAATTTTCTATTTCACTTTTGAGTTCGCTCTTTGAGGAAACGGGTGATTCTCTTTAAGGTAGGACCGAATATCGAACTCGAGAGAGACACAGAAGCTACTTGAGGTTGCGGGTACACTCTTTTAATTTTAAATTTGCGGCACTGGAGCTTCTTGAGGTCGGGGGCACTTGCACTGAAACGGATAACCGCTATGGGCACTTTACAAATTCTAATTACGCGAACGATAACGGTGCCTGCTCGGGCTCTAGTTAGAAATTTGTTTCATTAAATTTCTATAAAAAATTGTTTAGGAGGAAACGTCCTATTTATTTTACTTACAAATTACAATTGATCTACCAACTTACATTTTAAAAGCTTATCACCTAACTTATTCTATGTGGAGTATCGCATATACGGGGAGTCAGCGGGTTTAGTGTGGGAATGATGCGATTCGTGTCAGGTGTATGCAATTTGCTAGGAAAGTGTCGTGTAAAGACTGTGTGTATTGGATGGGAGTACATGGGAAGGTATCATGTGCCAAATGATTACGTATTAATACCGCGCGCGCACCAAGGGAATATGGATACCCTTTTACTGGCTTTTATCCAGGGCGCGGGCGGGTGGTGTAGAAGTTTGAAACTCAGGTGGGCTTGGTTTCGATATTTTTCCCAGAGGTGGTTGTCAAACTGGACGGGACGAACCAGTGCATCCTCAACCAGTGGGTCTTAGTACGTGCTAGTTGTTAGTTCGTTACATTTAGCCCAGCCATCAATCAATCCAACATCAGTGTTATGCCTTCATGTCAGAGTTGACGCCGACGGGATTTACATATAACTACATACAAATTCTATGAAAGGCTTTCAAAGAATACCCTCGCACGGGATTCGAAACCGCGACCTTCTGCTTGAGGAGTCTGTGCATATACCACTACACCACGGCCACCACACTATTTCTAAAGTTCAGGCTGTGCATCTCCAAGCAGGCAAGTTTCTTGGCTTGTGAATAACAAGAAGTCTTATATGATTCCCACTGTTTCACGGATCACGGTGCTAGGTTTCTATAGGTATCCACCAGAGCATTCATAGTTTCAGCCCTGATCTAACTGATGATCCACTGTGGTGTAGAATTCATCAACTCATGAACCACCATATGTGAGCTGACTAATTTGGTATTCAGGACTATGGATATCCCTTTTGAAGCAAAAGAATTCTTCTAATTTCATTCCGCTCGTTATCGAATATGTTATATGAGGCCAGAGCAGAATCCGCTCTGCACCTTATTTTTTGGCGTATATCTTGCAAAATCGCATGGCAAATTAGTTTATTTCGGGCTATGTCATAGTCCGTCAGAATCGTCCCCACACTGTAGACCCAGGAGACATGTTGGACTGGTTTGCCGTCAAAGACTTGTAATTCCTTCAATGAATCGGGGAGTTAAGAAATACCCCACATAATTGTACTGTATCGTCCGCTCGTGGGACGGAGCTGTCTCCCTACTCCACATCCTGGAGCCGATTTTTGATAACCGCCAAACGTCTCTTAATATTCTTAATGGACTCTTATGGCTTAAACTTTTTCTGCTAATGCTACCTTCTATTCCTCTGAGTGAACTGAGTGACTGAGCTCTTAAGCTCATCCATTCTAATAAATATTACCTAAAAAATATTTGAGGGTGCTCGGTAAGAATTTAGAGATAACACAAATATAACGAGTGTACAATAACAACAGAAGTGGCAAATAGACTTTTCCTAAATTAAGTATATATTACTAGTATTCGCCCAGTCATCGAAATTCGAAGTCAAATTGTGAAGTATCATTTACAATATAAGAATTAAATAAAACGCATTTTTTAATGTTGAAAATGATGTATATTTCGAATTAATTCAATGCAATTATTCATCTTCTAATTCCCACACCTCATGAACTTCATAATAAACTGTGTTTGTAACAGTGAGTAAACATGTTGCATTCCAGTCAATTGAAGAATCATATCATTATATGACACAAAGATGCACCAGTGCACGAATTCGGAACTTGCAGTAATTTCCTCTGACATGTCTATAGAATTTTGAATAAAATATACATATTTAATCGATTATTCTATATATCATCTTTGATTTTTTTTATTGAAGGATCTTCATTTATTTTCTAATGCTACAAAATATTGATTGCTGTAAATCTTTGATTTCAATGTTATACTGTTTTTTATGGCCTAACATATAATTGCTACAAAGTACTGGTTGCTCAAAATCTTTGATTTAAATGTTATACTGTTTTTTATAGCTTACTCTAAAAATTAATAAATTTCTTTCAAAGTCACAACTCAATTTCTAATTAATTATTTTGAACTTATATGAAATAATAATGTGGAAAATTTAATATTTTTTAGTATTTTTAATTTGTACTCTACAATGAGACATACATTTAAAGCACATCAATTTTCATTTCTTTGGATTTGACATCAACAATGTAAAACATTTACATATTATTTGGAGTCAATGACATTTCAATACTTCATGGTATACTATATTTTTTGTAAAAATTGTATGATCATTTCAAATAAGTTTCCCATGCTCATTTTCATACCTTATTTAAAACTTTAAACCATCAAAAGAACGAACTCGACTTGATGCTACGTACAACTGGCCATGCACAAGCACTGGTCGTGTTAATAAAACGCCAATTTTATCGGATGTTTAGCCCTAAGATTTATTTATTTTCACTGAGAATGCTGATATGACTGGAAATTGTGTTCTTTAAAATTGAAAAGGCAATGATGTTCCGGTAAAAGTCAAATTAATTCGTGGACTTAAAATTCTTTTATTCGAGTATATTTCTTCATGGCTTTAATGCGCATTCAAGTCCTATTGACCAAAGAACAGGATGTATTCAAAGCTCGTTTGAGCATGACAATGCAATTTGCTTTTAATTCTAATTTGTGTGGAGGCTTCTCACTAACAGTTAATTAATTCAAAAATTCAATTGGAAAGTCATTGGCATTTATGCCTTCTGTTTCTTTTAGTCTATCAAAACTATTATACATATATTCTTGATTATCCTGGAATTCGATGCAAAATATTATATCTTGATTTAACTTATAACAGTCTTCATTAGTCGGTGCTAATATAGCACATTTTAACATTTCATCATTCAATATATTTGTCGATATATCTCCATATACATCATTGATTATGTGATCTTTATTTTCAATTAATCATTGTGAAATTACGATCATATCTTCTCCCAATTCCAGAAAAGTTTGCAAGGCTCCATCTCCCATTTTCCTTAAAAATTCCACATATGCTGAACAACTAGCAATATTTGCCGAAAATCACCGCATAAAAGAACTGTGTTACCCCCACACAACCTATGTTTATATTTTTCTGATACTAAATTTCGCACAAGTTTATCAATTATTTTCATAGAATTTTTTTGGACAAATTGATATTTCATCAATAATGATCACTGATGCACTATCTAAATATCTTTCATGACTATGACAATGTACAGCTGTAAATTAATAAAGTAAATGCAATTCCATTAAAAGCTGTTGCAACAAATCTAAGATTTAATGTATTCATTCTATGTATAACTGCAGTTTGTACGAATATTTTACCACAACCTACATGGGCTTGTAACAAAAAGACATTTGAACCTATATTTTTATCATGAACTTCCCTTATTACACGATCAATTAAATTTTGTTGTTTAATATTTGCTGAACGATACATTTTTCCATATATAGACTGTTCATCATATGGGTCGAAGTCAACATCTGATATATGTATGTAGGAAAACTTAGTTTTATTAATAAAAGTGAATGGTATTACAAAATAATTTATGAACCAAATATACAAAAAAAAATTTTTTTGAATTAAAGAAAAATTAAAGACAAATCTGGATCACCGAGCCACCGAACCGTGCTGTTACCGAAAGAAGACTCTCTCTATCATCCATCATTAGTTCACTCGTCGACTCTCCCCCTCAATCCAACCACTTCCAAAGTCCAGTCGACCTCAATACCTTATGCCAACAACTTCGCCGCAGACAATATCGACCATCCGCCGCCTACCCTAATAAAATCAGTACCACTCTCAGTGGAGTCATTTTGTCCTGAAACAACACTGACCAAATCAGACCTGGTTTTATGCTGATAAATGTAGGTCAACTCGAATTCCATCGACGACAAATGTAAACATACGTTTGGTGACTCAAACAAGGGTAAAAAAAACTGCGATCGCCTGGTCAACAAACGAGCGAATGACTTCTCAGGTCACTATAAATAAATTCAGATCCAATACAAAATGAGTAATTAAGAATTGGATGCATAGCATTTCTACACTCGGCCATCCTAAACTTACTCGACTGTCCTCAGTCGGAACTGGACACCTTCCGATTCGTCGTCATCACTGTCGTTCATCCAGAGCTTCATGTGATCAGCTGAAGTGGATGTTTTGTTAGGTCCCTCATGCTCACCTACTTTTCGAACATCGTATCGGTCGTTCCATAAGCTAAATGGATAGTTTGAGGCCAGTGCCAAACTGCGTCCTCTTGATGGCAACTAGATCATGTAGCTGATAACATCTGGATGCCTTCCTTTTCCGATTGAATGTCTTCATATTCTTCTCCTGCACCTTCTGCATCTCTTGTTTAGCTGCATTCCTCATCTCATCACGGCAATTTTCGAAGTCGATCAGTATGGCCTCCTCTAACAATTCCGTCAGTTGTCTGTCATCTTCGCGCCTCATAATGGTCCATAACATAAGTTAAAAAGGACTTCGCTTGGTACTCCGTGATACCGTTGAGTTAATCACCCGTTGAATGTGAGGAACGTGTTTAAACCACTTCGTAGCATCCTCCACTGACACCTTGACAAGCACCTCAACTATGATGCTGTTCATTCTTTCCACCTGTCCATTTCCGCGCGGCACCTCAGTTGTTGTTAAAATGTGGTGAATACCGTTTTGTTCACAGTATTCTTTGAATATGTTAGCGGTGAAAGCTGTTAATCGATCCGATATATTACGCGCTGGACTTCCGAAAACTTCACTTTGCTGTTGTAACTTCTTGATCACTTCCTCGCACTTCGTTGCTTTTACTGGGTATATCCAGACGGTTAGTAAATGCATCAACCACTGCATAGAGATAATTATAAAATTTGTTAGTCGATGGAAGTTGACCCAAATGGTCCATTTGATAAACGTGGTATGTTTAAGAGCTATGTATATCGCTTTTTCCGATCGGGTGTAGAAATCCAACACTGTTGGATAAAACAGCATCAAGAAAATTTCCAATCTTGGGGATAAAGTAATCTTATTTGCAGATCGCCTCCATCCTCTTCGCACTAAATTGACCTACCATGTAAATGTCCCTCAGGATCTCCTTTTGCATAGACTTAGGCACCACAAGCAAATGAGTGCCTTCCACAAACTTGTACAACAGGTCATTCTTCAGTTCTTAGACCTTATAAGTTCCTGTTGCCGTAAGAATATCCATTATTAACTGACAGAATTCATCTTTACTTTGGGATCTTTTAATCCTTTCAATGATTCCATCCTTGACTCGCAATACAACTGGATTTCGGCTGAGTGCATCCACGTGGCGCATGGATGATACCGATCGGTGAAAAACCTCGGAAGAGTATTCTTGTAACATGATTGCCCATCTGGCTACTCATGAAAACAAGTCTGTCTTATTCATTGTTGCTTGGAACGCCTTGCAATCTGTATAAATTTCGAAATTTACTCCCAGTAGTTATACCGTAGCTACACTTGATACACTTTACTATGGCTAAAACTTCGTGCTCATAGCTTGTATAATTCTTTTCCGCTGGAGTTGCCGTGAAGCTCATGTAGAAGACAGGATGCATTTGCTCTTCAATACTTAACCGTATGAAGCCATACTCGCGTCCTTATGCAACTCTGTCTCGAGCTTTGGGTTGAATAGCCTAAGAACAAAGTTGAGTGTTTAGCGAAGTTTCACAGCAACAAAGCAGAATTTTTGCGCCGTTTTAATAATGGATGAACCATGGGTCCATCACCTTACAACCGAGACAAAAGAACAATCAAAACAATGGATTCGAAAGGGAGAACCGGCTCAAAAGAAGGCGAAGACGGTTTGATCTGCAGGCAAGGTCATGAAGTCGATTTTTTGAGATGCGCGTGGGATAATTTTTATTGACTGTCTTGAAAAAGAAAAAACTATCAACTGCCAGTATTATACGAACTTATTGCAACGTTTTAGAGAAGAAATCAAGCAAAAACTGCCGCATTTGGCTAAGAAGAAAGTGTTGTTTCATCAACACAATGCACCAGCTCACAAATCCGTTATTGCAATGGCCAAAATTAATGAATTAAAGTTTGAATTGCTACCTCATGCACCCTATTCGTCAAATTTAGCCCCCTCGGATTATTTTCTGTTCCCAAACTTGAAAAAAATGGCTCAGTAGTCAAAGATTTTGCAACGATGAAGAAGTGATGTCGGCAGTTAATGGCTATTTTGAGGAGGGTGTAATAATAAGAACTATAAAAGGGTTATCGAACTTTTTGAACATCGCTGGGAAAACTGTATAGAGCTGAAAGACGATTATGTTGAAATATAAATAATTTTTTTCCAAAATTTTGTTGTTTTTTTTTTTGTATATTACAAAAAAGGTGAAAAATCGCTTTTTTTCCATCCTCAATGTGATTTTACCTGCCTTAATCTGAACGTATGTGGATGAATATTAGCATTGTGCACATCTACAATCCCTCCCCTATTAAACAAAAAACATATGTATATACATTGAGATAACGGCAGCTAAAAAGGGAGCAGAAGCGAAAAGGTGTTACACGTATTTATACATGTATAGATTTTCCAATATTTTTGTTTTAGGGAAAGAAATCAATTAAATTTTTTTGTAACCAGTATTAGTGTTTTTCTTAACTTTCGAAGTAGCTAATTTACGAGTACTTTGAAGGCTAATACAAATCCTCTTTAGTCGTTAATGCGTTAAAAATCGCAGCGACCTACTAGGTTATGAGCGTCTTCATCACTACCGATTAAAATTAATTAATTCTCTAGTAAGCCGACCCTTTTTTCATAAGAGTTGTTCCTATAAAAGAAACTTAACTCGAATTTTTCTTTTTTTTGTTTTTTCTTAGTAAGAGAGATAAGTGCTAGTATATGGTATAGTTTCTTTCCTTAAAATAATCTCACTATAATCCTATGAATATAGGATATCCCCTCATAGTTGAAATCTTTAGTCGTCTTCCTTTGGAGTAAGATGTTTTTTCCGTTTTATTTTCAGGTTTCTCTTTAACTTTCAAGTTTATCGTTCACTGCACTTATTAGATTTAATATTATTCTTTTCTTTCTTCAAGGATAACTTTTCTTTCTTTTCTTTTTGTGCTTTGGGTTTTACTTTTTTAAGTTTCTAGTTAACTTCACTTATCAGATTCTAGATTATATTTTCTCTTTTTGTAGGATATTCTTTTTTTTTTTTTTGATGCTTTGAGTTTTACCTTTTTAAGTATTTCGTTCTCTTCATTTATCAGATTTAATTATATACCTTTTTGTATTTTGAGTGAACGATTAGATAGCTAACGATTAAGGATATACAGACGGCTATTGGGCTGTCCCTGCTCGGGCGCCAGTAAAAATACTTTGAAACGAGTTTTCACAAAAAATACAATCTGCGCGAGCAAGCCGCGCAATTTGGATTATAATAAAACATGATATTAATGTTATAATAAAATAATTCATTATTCAACCGGGTACTGGTTACTGTTATTCTAATACAAGAAATCTAACCTCGGCACAATTGACTAAAATGGTCTGGATTCAAACGGGAAAGGTCATGCAGGTTAGCGCATGTAGGTAACAAATGCATATCGTACTATACGATGCATCTGGCTGGTTGCTTGAGACTTCTCGTATTTAGTCGGATAGAGGCTGCTTACGCATGGTAACTGATAAGTAAAAAATTAGTTAATAAATAAATAAACGTAATAAATAAATAAAAACGGTGGTGGCTATGGCGGCATGATTGACTCACTAGCTGTCACGCCACCTCCCTGGGCCCGAATCCCGGTAGGAACACAACAGCAATTTTTTCAAAATCGTCATCACCCTTTCAGCGGGCAATGCCAAGCCTCCAAAAGTCAATTTCTTCTGCCTATAAAAAAGCTTTTCAGGAGAGTCGTTCGGAACCGGCAATAAACAGTAAAATTCACAAAGTGAGAAAACAGAAGCGCTCGAGAAATATCGCGCTGGATTTATCAATCCAACATTAATTTTTTATGTGTATCGCAAGTTGAATTATACAAAGGAAAATTTAGCATCACTTTTTTAGATCTTATTTTGAGATACTTGAAGTTCGCTAAAAGTCAAGTTTTTGTATAGGGCTTTTAATATCGAATGAGGGACTTCCACTTGATGAGCAAATTCAAAACAACTGTTTTCTCATTTGAGACAGTATAAAACCTTTATTATGAAGCTTAAGGTGCAAACATTATTTAGGGTAAAATACTTTCAGTCTTTATTTCTAACTTAGCTTATATTAATAAAGAATATACAGTAAGTTCTTTGTATCCTTTTCATGTAAACATAAATAATATTCAATAACCAATAAAAATTATTATAGCAAGACATAGATAAAACTATTTATGGTTTGTTTTAATCGATCTAGCTCGGTTTATTCCTGCTCTTGGTATGATACTATGATACTAAGGGTGAAAATTGTATTTGTATTTCATTTTAGGTATATTGTGATAGAAATTGTTCCTAGTATAGCAGCTATTAAAAAGTAATTAATAATATTGCGTTGTTTAGCTTTATATTTAAGCTCTTTGATTTGCCTTTAATTGCTAACATGGTTAAAATGTAACATAAGTCTTCAATTATTACATTACATTGGTGTGACATTAATCGACATTGGTTTATGATGATCCTACAGTTTTCGAATCTTTTAAGATAGTTACCTTCAATAGTAAAATTGTAAAATGTAAAATGTTGATTTTTTGTTTAGGCGAATTTATGAAAAATACTATATATTGTTATGAGTTCTATATATAGCTATAGGATTTTCCAATAGGGACTTGACAACTTTGAATTGAATTTGTGAACGCACTCTTTCACGAATCATCAAACTGTCACTGTCAATTTATTCAGCAAACTCAACTTAACTCATGGTGAAGTAAACTAACGATCAACGTCAGCAAATTATAAAAATTTTCTACAAATATTCGGAGTCGGTGACTGCAACTTTAAGAACGTTAACTCCAATTTCTGGTCGTAATTCTCGCCCTAGTAGACATGCAATAACAAGTTTAGTGCAAAAATTTGAGTCTACACATTCGTTGTGTGCTGTTGCCGTGTCAGTGAGACAACGGGTTGGTCGAAGTGTCGAAAATATCGCTGCCGTTCAGATGTCCGTAAAAACAATCCAAATCAGTCAATTCCACGGCGTTCTCAAGAATGGAGCATCGCTCAGACCACATTACGGCGTATTTAGGGTAAGGATCTTGGCTTACACCCATGCAAGATCAAGCTGACTCAAAAATTGAAGCCGATGGACCATTTGAAGCGATGTACGTTCTCCGATTGGGTTTTGAAGAATATGCGCCAAGATGATGAATTTCATCGCAAAGTCATCTTCAGTGACGAAGCTCATTTTTGGCTCAATAGGTTCGTCAATAAGCAAAATATGCGCTATTGTTCGGGTGAAAACCCACATGTGCTTCATGAATCACCACTTCATCCACAAAAAATAACTGTATGGTGCAGTTTGCATGCCGGCGGCGTTATTGGGCCATATTTTTTCGTCGACGATAACGATCGTCACGTTACTGTAAATGGTCAGCGTTATCGCGCCATGATCACCGATTATTTTGGCCCGAATTGGAATATATGGACTTGGACGACATGTGGTTTCAAAAGGATGGTGCCACAAGCCACACAGCAAACGCTACAATCTATTTATTAAAGAGTAAGTATGGAGAGCGTGTTATCTCAAGACATGGGCCAGTCGATTGGCCGCCTCGTTCGTGCGACTTAACGCCGCTTGACTATTTTCTGTCGGGCTACGTTAAGTCATTGGCTTATGCTAACACGCCGACGACGTTGGAAGAGCTCAGAGCCAACATTGAACGTGAAATAGCGGCCGTGTCGGCCGAAATGTGTGGCCTAGTCCTTGAAAATTGGATCCAACGAATCGACCGCTGCAAACGTACCCGCGGTGGCATATGAACATTGAAAGTTACATTGTTTAATATTAATATTGCTTTTTCTTCTATAAATAACTGTATTTGTTTAATGTTAGGTATAGGTCGGATATATAATTTTTAATATTTCTCTTGTGTGAATATTGGTATTTTTTAGTAATATATATAAATAATTTGCTTTAGTAAATATAACAATTCTTATCTTTGCAGTTTCTCATTGGTAATATTAAAATTGATAATGTCGTTATATTTTGTAATTTCTCTGCTTAAAATTCCGTTTCAACTGGTCATAACAATTTCTTTAATCCTCAAAATGTTATTTTCAATATATTTTATGTTTTGTTTAATTTTGTTCTGTAATTAAAGTTATTTAAGATTTATGTATGTCATTATAATGTTGGGGTTCATAGTAATAGTTTGAATTTCTTGATCGAATTTATCATTAATTTTTCTTTGCTCGGAAGTTTTTTTAATAGCATTATGACTGTTATTACTTCTGTGATGTAGTGTGATCATGAATATTATTAATCATTCTGAAATTAGATGTTTTTTTATACTGTCTTTATGGATAACTCTTTTCTTTTCTTCTACAACATTATTTTCTGTCTTTTTTGACCATGTTAGGCTTATACTTAGGTCGTAGTTTGTTAGATTGTCGTTTGTCCTTAATACTCATATAGATTTTGTCATTTTCTTGAAAAGTTTTCATTTCTTTATTTGTTATTTCTAGCATTAGTTCTTTCAACATTGTTAGTAGTTAATCATGTTTTACTTTGTGATATAATATATTGTTGAAAGTCGAAGGCTTTATATTTTGTCGTTGAATGAATACTAAGGCTGCCTGTCTGATTGTAAAATTCTGAATCATCTATTAACAAGTGCCTCTCGTAAACATTGCTCTGGTTTTTGCTTGCGCTCGCCCTAGGTATTTGAGTAACTTTAAAATGCTTGTACACACAAATCAGGGAGGATGGAAAAAGAGGTGATGATGAACGTTGGTCTTAAATTTTTGAAGGTTATACTAACGAGGAAATCGAGAGCTAGGCAAGGCATTCAGTTGTGCGATTTAGAAAGGAATCACTATATTTTAAATACGTCCAAAAGTCCAAACTCACCCATGAGTTTTATCGCACGGTTTTGAATCCTATCTAGCAGGTGCAGAGATGTTTTGGCCGCATCCAGACCAGATGTAGGCCTTATATATTGAGGCCAGATCAGAGGGGTCAAAGAATTTCCTACATCACTTGAGAAATCTTAGACATTTCATAGCATTTTTGACGACACCAAATATGTGGTCATTTCAACGTAAGTTATCATTGACACACATACCGAGAAAAGAAAGTTTTTCGGTTTCGACAAAGCAGGTGCTGGGTGTGAACCATGGCTGAGTGCTTAAATTTCGCTTTAACGAATTCATTAACATTAAATTTTGCCCTGTTAGTGGTTCCCCACTTATTTATGTTATTAATATCAAAATTTATTGAGATTAACATACGCTGCTGTTCCCACCGAAGAGCAGGGACGGGTGTCAGGGAACGAATTTGAGGGGCAAAAGGAATATATTGGATTAGAAGTAGCAGACAAAAGATCGTTGACGAAAATTTAAACGAGTGTCGGAGACAGGACGGAGCCCTGGGGCACACCAGTATTTATTTTGTGAACATCAGACTTAAAACCATCCAAAACAACTTGAATTGAACGTTTCGAAAGGTAATTTCTTATCCATTGATCCATTGATAAGTGCAACTATCTTACTTTCGCCAGATTGATGTACACTTTGGATTCCCTTTTCGGTGAGTTATGCCATCACTTTTGGGCCTGTTGCTACGAAAACCCTACTACCGGTCATGGAAAAGTGTGTCGAGATATTTCATGAGCTGATTGTTTATCAATCGTCAATGTACAAGAAGGGATGTAAGTGTAATGGATCTGTGGTGGGAGAAGGAAGATTCCTCTATTTTATTGACGGGCTAGACAAATGCCGTTTTCCATCTACTCGGAAGGCGTATTTTAAAGTGGGATTGATGAAAAAGCTTAGGCAGTGGTTTTGCCAGTGAGGAGAATACCTCTTCAAAATAAGGGGGGATAAGTTTTATTTTAGGAATCTTTTCCCTAACTATGTGATTGTAGTACAAGAAATTAGCTGTTATAACACAATGGCCCGACAAAATTTAAAAACAAGTCCAAGGTATTGGTGGTATGACTATCAACTTAAGTTGTTTTTCGCAGCGAAGATCTCAAAACACCCTCCTTCGGGTGTTGTCTGTCCAAAATTTCGAAGCCACCCAGATTTGTGTATGTTGGAAAAAAATGTGGACTTGGTTTACTTAGTCCTGTCAAAAGTTCTATAACAAATATAAAACGCTATAAAAAAAACAGTAAACATATTGTATTAAAAATTATTTCATTTATTAGACCACAATATTATTTATTAAAAATTGGAAAAAATATTGAATTCAGTCGAAATGACTGCCTTTTACTTTAACACAAGCTTTCAAATGAGCTATAGCGAATGCTGAATTAAGGCTTTCTAAATTTGTGTTGTCTTGTCTTGCAGGCCATGTTCTCCAATTCTAACCACAAACCATAATCCAGTAGATTCAGATTTGGACTCCCTTCTTCCACTGTAAAAATTTTTTCATCCGTAAATAGAATGTTTTCATGGCCATTGTCCGCGTGCCACTGCAAAAGTCGCTTTCTTTCTAATCCCGTTTAGTTGAGGAGTTAGAAGATGACCCGTGGACCGACGATAGGCTTTCATATGCAGATCATTCCTAATTGGCCTAGACATGGATTTGGTTGATATATCCACTTCCATGAACATGATCTCCTGCTTCCTAAGGGGACTCCTCCGAATTCGCTCACGCACTGCATTTACGACTGTATTTGTACGGACGACGCGAGGCGACCACTTCTTGGCCTGTCCTCTACTCCAGACAAATCGCCGAAGCGAGCAATAGCCCGGTAAACGAATATTATCGATATGCCGAGTGGTTTTAGCAACTCGAAAATTTGGCCAACACTCTTTCCACACTTATGCAACGCTACTATCGCGAATCGATTCTCATTAACACCCCACTCTATGTTATGTTAATAGCTTGCAAACTGAAACCAAACTCACTAGTATTCTTCACTGATCAGTGCATGTGTTCTGAAAAAAATGTTAAAGACTCTATTCCCCCAAGAAGTTCTGAAAGATAAGCGCTGGAAATTGTGTAACAAAACTTATGGCAGAACTAGATGTCGATGAATTCCAGAAATGGTCATTTGAAAATAACAATTTTTATTTTCTTCTGATAAAATAATTTGTTGTGCAAATGCATTTAAGGGCTTATCTAATGTTTTTATATGGAAGATATCTAGACTTGAACAAGAATTTCTAGTTTCAAAGTTTTCACTGTCTTCTAATGTATTACTATTCAATTGTTGTCGTAAAAAAGCATCTGCTACATGATTTGTAGTACCCGGCTTAGAGATTATTTAAGGAGCGTATTCTCATATTAATGCATGCCCTTTGCTCGAATCTTTCGTTCACCTTCTCCATTTTTTCAAATTTGCTTTAGAATGTTCTTTAGCTTTTCCAGCTTTTATTCGAGACTATCATCATCGATGAGACAAAGCCCCTTCATCGCAGCTATGTCGTTGTGGTTGTCATTTGTCCTTCCTCGTCAATGTCAAAGAATCATGTCCCTCACTTTTCAAAGCATCCTAAAGTCGGTGTATCAAGTAGCTTATTTTTTTCCCCTGCTCAACCCAAATTTGAGCTAGACGAGAGCTAACTGCAATAGTTGCTTTATTCAATAAAACTTTGTACAATTTATAATTAAATCACTTTTATCAACCACTTTTTTTTATCTTTTATTTGTACCACTTTATTATTAGTCTTCATTCACTTTTAAATTCAAAATTTGAATGAACTTGACCTCTTTGGGATGCTATGTTTGTACTCCTTGCGATCTTTCTAGAACCTTACTAGTTTCCATTTTGCAATAATATTTACTATTAGTTCTCAAAGTGATTCTACTATTTCCTTTCTGGAAGAGTCTTCTGCTCTTGAAGTATAGATGTTGTTGTTCACATTCAAACTTCTATCGCAACAGGAATCTCCCAACTGAGCGTGCACTGTTGATAGTGGTACATAAAGTCCAAGAAACTGGATCGGTAGCAGATTTAAAATAATCAGTGCGTGTTCATAGAAAATATTCTAGAAGAAAATATTGCTGGACTTCAACTCGTAATCGTGCGCTGGAATTCACCATCTCAAAAACTATACAACGTCATATTTTATCAAAAGATTTGAATATACACGCTTTAAAAATTTGGTTAACACAAGAATTGAAGCCATAATTCAGCGATTGGGTGTACGATCAAACATAACTTGGAGAAGATTTTTCAATGAAAATATCCTCAGTGACGAGGCCCACTTTCATCTTAACGGACACGTTAATAAACAAAATTTTCACATTTAGGCCATATAAAAACCCAAGAAAGATTGCCTAGACCGATCCATCCTCAAAAAGTCACATCCTCAGAGGTAAGGTTTTTGGACAGGAAGATCTTTTTGACCGTTTTCTTTAAATGGTGCTGGTAATGCTGTTAATGTTAATGTGAACGCTATCACGCCATGATAACTATCATGGCCCAATGGAATGATATGGATGAGGACGATATGTTTTGCAAGACACAGTGCAACAACAACTTCATTGTACGAGAAGCCTCGGGATCTATTATCCCGCGAAACAGCGATGACAAATGGCGATCGAGCTTGTCCGATTTGACACCGTTGAACTTTTTTTGGGGGGGGGTTATGTCAAAAGTAAGGTCTATTACAATAACCCAGCATCAATTCAAAAGCTAAAATATAGTTGTCTTTTAAATAATAATAAATAATAATTTTAAAAAATTTCATATAATGTACAAATCTTTACAAAACGGTTATATTTAGATTTTCTATGTCAGGATAAATTGCAGTTACATCCCCAAGAAAGCTTCCTCGGTGCATTCATTTTCATCCTAAAAATAATGATGTAGGTTTTATTATTAAACAAATTCAAATTTCAACCAACGAAGATAATTATATGATAGATGGAAATCTATAAGCAAAACTCTACCTTGACTGACTCTTATGCTCCACGACATGATCTGTATAGCTTTTCAATGTTAGTTTATGTCAAGCCATCATTCACTCGTAAAATCGTTTTCTATCCCCACCTACATATATCATATCATTGGCAATGAATTGATTCCCTTTGTTAAGTCGTTACGCAACCGGGGTGTTTTACGTGACAATGAACTCAATTTTTGATAACATAATAAACAGAGCTAATTCTGCACTGCGTTCTGGTAAGCATTCTCAAACCCCCTTACTTTGCTGGAGTAAATTTGTCCTCGGAAAATTGTATATTTTGTATATCTTTTATTGTATAACTTTGTATATCAGCACCTAACTGTATCTATTGAATATCTGACACTGCCCTAAACGATTTTTGTTAATACCAACTCACTTTACCTTAGAACTGCATTCCTTTTCCATCTCAAATTCAAAAGCACCGACTACTGTTGTAACAAACCTATGAACAGAAAGCTGGGAACTCTGAACAGCTCGCTTAATAGGTTAGATTTCAAATATTAATAAACATAGTCTTCGAAATTGTCGTCACCACACACAGCCCAACACCACACTTAAAGCCCCCACAACCTTTCGCACTCAACTCTACAGTTTTAGTTTTCAACTGTAAATTGAAGGTTAGTCCGAGTCTCAGTCGACCTGTTAAAGGCCAAATCTATTATTGTAAGGGGTGATTCATCGTGAGGTTTGATTTTCAATAGGCTTTTTTTGACAGATCACGCGTAACTTTTATCAAACTGCTTTGTCATTTTTGTTCAGTATTGTTTGGCTAGTCATCATAGAAAGACTCACACCACAACAGCGTCTTCAAATTGTACAGCTGTATTACGAAAATCAGAAATGTTTTTCCTGCGATTCGAGAAATTTACGGTGCGCATAATTGACCTAATGAAACCGCTATTGCCAATACAATTAGCAAATTTGAGTCCCAGTTTACATTAGTGGATGATACTCGACCGGTTAGACCACATCCAGCACGTAGTGAAGAGACTATAGCAGCTGTAACTGAGAGTGTACACGAATCGATTCGTCGTCGTTCTCAAGAGCTTGGCTTGGCGTATTTGACAGCTTGGAATATTTTACGTGAGGATATCGGTCTAAAAGCATACAAAAATCAACTTGTGCTAGAATTGAAGCCAGGCTCTGGAAAAACTCAATGAAAATCCGGTGCTTTATCGTGAAATTTTGTTCAGTGATGAAACCCATTTCTTGCTCAATGGATACATTAATAAACAGAATTGCCATATTTGGGCAGATGCGCAACCCGAAGAGTACCAGGAGCTACCATTTCATTCATTAAAAACAACGGTGTGGTGTGGTTTATAGGCTGGTGGAATCATTAGTCCATATTTCTTCAAAAATGGGGCAAATCAGAATGTTACAGTCAATGGTAACCGTTATCGCGCCATGTTAACGGACTATGTGCTTCCTGAAATTGAAGCACACGGTCTTGGTGAGCTCTGGTTTCAACAAGACTGCGCTACGATCCATACATCGCCTGAAATAATGGACTTGTTGAGAAATCAGTTTGGTGAGCACTTAATGTCACGTTTTCCTACGGTAAATTGGCCGCCTAGATCGTGCGATATCACCCCTTTGGACTTTTTTCCCTGGGGAAATGTTAAGTTTCATGGCTTCAGAAATAAGCCAGCTACGATTGAAGCTTTGGATGCCAACATTAGTGGTGTTATCTACGAGATACCAGTGGTTATGCTGGAACGAGTCGCCCAAAATTGGTCCTTCCGAATGGACCACCTCAGATGTAGTCGTGGCCAACATTTACCTGATATCAAATTTCAATAAGTAAATTCCATGAATTGTTCTTTTGACCGATAATTATATAATTTTAAGTTCACTTTCAAATTTATGTGTTTTATTTTACATTATAAATCAAACCTCACGATGAATCACCCTATACTCCGTTTTTGTAGTAACATATGTTAATAAAAATAAGGAGACTAGGCAGTAGGCATCAGGATTATAAATTCCATTGAAAAAAATGTCAATCAATTTATTTCGTTCAGTCGTTCCAATTAAGAGAAAACATCTTTTATTAATTGAAAATTATGTCCAAAACATTTGTAAAAATGTCGACTAATGACTTCTCGCAATTCCTGAAAATGTCATCACAAGGTGCACCTGATTTTCCTATTATTTCGGCCTGGAAATATTCGTTATCTAAGTTGCAAGATATTTCATCTACTGTCGTTGATGGTCTTAAATTGAAAAAAAAAATATTAAAAAATGGCAAATGCATATAGGTACTAATACATATTTATAAGTGTTCAATTTACGTTAAAAGTATTTTAATAATCTCCGAAAAGAGTCCATCGTTGTAATGAAATGGTGTTTTTGCTGTTTCACAAATACTTTTCAGCACACACTCCCGCCCAGCGAGCCCTTTCCTAATTCCGAAATACCATAAAATACATGTACATATCTGTTTATTTCAATAAATTTAATAAATAATTACATATTGGCTGCTGCTTCCAAGGCCCTATAAACAGCCCATCGATATCCCGACATCAACTTTTTCTTACGATTTCGAGTTTCAAACAAATCCTCAAATGCTGGTTCAATTTTATATGATTCTATATTATCACTTTTAGAAATAGTTTCAAGTTTTAATATGCCAGTATCGGTTAGAACTGTTTCAACTGTGAGTTGTTCGTTCTTTGATGAAATTTCCGAAACACTCCTTCCTGATATGGCCAATTGAGATGAAACAAATAGTTTTTTTGCAATGGTTGGCAAATTGTATTCATATTTGAGTACCCATCCATTTGTAAGTGATTCAAAATCAAGATCTCCCTCGGGAATACCGATACCGAAAACAAGCTGCGATGAAATGTTCAACGGATTTTTTAAGATTTACAGGAAATCTACCTGAATACGAGTAGGTGATGTAGGCGGAAACAATAAAAGCGGCGGAACCACTCTTTTAATTCTGTCATGTAAAATATCAGCTTCTATAGATGTTGCTATTTGGTTCCATACCAATATAAAAATAAGAATATGTATAAAAGTTGACATTGTTGCTTTTTTAAATAAAATATTGATATTTTTTTTTCTTACACTCCACAGATAAATTAAAATAATACTTAACTGGATAATCAGCGACACCAACGACTAAAACTATAAAATATATGAAAGGAATCTGATTGATGTTAATATATTTTTCTGAATCTCATGGGTTCCTAATTAACACCATACGATCTTCAATATAATGTTGTTGAACTTGAGTTTAGATTTTAAAGTAGGTCAATCTTCAATATACGTTTATATGGTATACAAAAATAAGCTGAAAAAAGATCAGTTAACAGAATTAGACACGTAGAAATATAGTTTTATTATTAAACCTCTATTCTAATACTGAAATCTCAAAATTGGGATTTTTTTTATTTAAAAAAAAAAAAAAACTGATCGGACTCTCAGAAAACCCAATTGTTTTTTGCTTTATTACTCATTACCTAACAAAATGGCAATGAACTATTTAATTGATGTGTATACCCTAACTAATTATATGTTAATTCTTTTTAATGTTCATGAATCAAAATTTTTTAGAATATATTTTTTATTATTATTATTGGTGGTACAAAATTTGTATTACTAAAATATTAACTAGAGTAAAACCAAGGGCAAAGTCGAGAAGACTATGAACATTCTCTACATATCATGGGTGATTTTTTAAGCATTTGGTTTTTAATTGCCAAAACAAAAAAATAAAAAATAGGAAAATTGCAAAAGTGTATTGTTGAGGGAAAGATCGATCGATGTTAATTGCTTTTACAACAACGTAATCTTAGCAGCTTGTACCTTTGTAATCACAAACCTAACTCAAAGATATGTGAAATGTTTAGCAACATGTTGCTTAAATGTGTGAGAAAAAAGTTGTGAATCTGTCCAAGGAAAGCTCCAAACTCATGGAGCTACTTTGTGCCCAACTAAAAAATGAAATATGTTTTTTAAAAGAGGAAATTATAAAACTCGGACAAAAATTGGAACATAAGGAAGAGCTGATCGAAATTGGAAATTAAAAAATTTTACATCCATGAAAAAGAGCTGGTTATGGAAACCAGACGTCTTAAACTATCAACAATTATACACATTGCTCAAGAAGTATATCGAGGCAGATACTATAATTTAACTAACCGACAAAAATGTCTATAAAATAAATATATTTGATGTCAATAGTTACAGAAACTTTACAATGTTGCTGAATGAGAAAAAAATAACCTGGTATTCATACGAGGACAAACAAACAAGGCAAATCAAAGTCATAATAAAAAACTTACACAACAGCTGCCAGCCTGAGCTAATTATATCAGATTTACAAGAGCAAGGCCTAAAAGTTTTGAACGCTGTAAGCAAACTTTAGTGGGAATTAAAGAACTACTCAAAATGTTCTTACTTAGCTTTAAGCCGACAGAAGATTAAAAGATGTTAAATACTATTGTGAAAATAGAACCAATTAAGGCTTCCAGGCTGATCCCACAACGGAAAAACTGTCAGGGCACATTTAAAATTATTCTTCTAAGCCACCTAAGTGTACACTTGAATGTTCCAAACCGCGAGAAGAAGTACCAAATGCAGCAGCTCCATTGGGGAGCATCCAGTCAGCTACCGTGGTAGCAATTTCTTAAAATTATGGAACGCAAACGGCCTGCTTAACTATAAAGCAGAACTACAAGCCGTACTTAAAATAAAAAAAGTTGATATATGCTTACTTACTGAATCACATCTTACAGAAGATAAGATACGTACGAAAAAGTTCCAAGCAACAACTGTATCTGTCATAACTAAATACCAACAATTATCTCTGATAATGAATCTAATAGCTGAGAAGAGAAAGAAAAGAAAAACATGGCAGCAACCGAGATATCCGCTCTACAAATCACAGCTCACTACATTAACTGAACTGATAAAACTTCAACTAAAGGATTCAAAAATTATTCATTCAACCGATTTGTAAGAAAACAGAATACTCTCTTTGGAAGTCCACCAAATATCTAAAACGTCTTATACACAGAATCCACCTTTAAGATCAAGCAACACCTGGACTAGGACAAATGCCGAAAAGGCCGACGTAATTGCTGACTATCTAATGGATATATTCCAACCCAACGGATCACAAGTCGATTAAATTTGGCTAGAAGTGCAGCAACCAAATGAAAAAATTTCTTTTGTCACATCTAATGAAATTAATTTAATAACCATATTGAAAATCATCTGTAGCGGGAAAAATTATCTGTCTAAAATTTAATAACTACGGAAGTCCTACAGAAACTACCACCAAGAGCTTTGCTTAAACTGGCAATTTTAATAAACGCGTGTTTTAACTTGAACCATGTTCCCTGTCATTGGAAAGTAGCAGACGTTATGATGATCCCCAAACCAGGAAATGATCATCATAAACCATCATCCTACAGGCCCATCTCTCTATTACCAATTTTGTCTAAAGTATTAGAAAAGGTTTTTCTAAAGAGATTAAGCCATTTTATCACTGGTGGAAATATGATTCCAATAATCGCACATCAATTTGGTTTTAGAGATAGACATTTTACCTTAGAACAGGTGCATCCAATTACTGACGTCATCGAAAAAGCTCTGATAGAAAAAATGATATACTCGTTTTCAGCTGTATTTTTTGACGTAGCAAAGGATTGAAACTCAAATTACTTTTTTCCAAAGGAATAAATAGAAGCAAGGTAATTGTTATTCTCAACTAAAAGAAATCAATGCTGGGGTTCAACAAGCCCCAGAATACAAAAAAATTAACCATATACCAATTTTTATTTCAGATGTTTAAATTCTTTAATCTAATAAAGCTAAGAATCTAGGAATGAATTTGTATGTCAGCCTAAGATGGAAGAAACATGTGAAGAAGAAAAAAGAAGAGCTTAACGTCAAATAGATAAATATACCCTACTGGATATTTCCTATCTAATTAAAATAAATTAACTCAACTAAAAACTCTGATTTCATGTACATATGTACACTTAAAGATACCACATTTATTTGATTAGACGAAAATTGCTAGTTAGTTTATACTCGTTGCAGTGCGATGAAATGTTCCCAACTTATAACGTTTTAATAAAAAAAATGTTACTAAAAAATCTTCGGTGAAATAGTAAACATATGTGTACCCAGATTTTCGTTCTCTTCTAAATCTTTTGAAGTAGATACATTTTTAATTGTATTATTATTGGAGTCCAAGAGAACGTATTAGTTCTCTTAAAAACACATACTCTTCAATCACCTCTTATTATTTTTGCGTGTTTTTTTAAAAGTGAACTACAACGATGTCGCTTGAATCTGTGAATTGCAAAACTTATCAAGTTAACTTCAGTTTTTAAGAGTTATTTTCATCCAAGCAGTGGGTACACATACGTGTACTTTGGGTATTTGCACAAGAAAAAGCTTCCACCACGTAATGTATGTGTATTTCGGATGTTTCGACATATAAAATTATCAAATGTATTGTATTACTCGATTTTTTTTATATCTTCAACTTAATTTGTTACTCACAAATTTCAATCTGAATTCGTAGATCTTACCAAAAAGCTCACTGATGCAGATTTGGAAAAGACAGTGATTCAGAACTCTCTGATAACAATGATGACTATTTTGAGTGCTTATTAAATGAAGTATTAGAAGTCATTTAAAGTCAGGATATCAACAATTTCGAAGGATCCATCACTTGGAAATTCAGCAATGGAAACACCGGCTGAGGAGCTTGAAAATGTTCCTGAACGACGGAGAGCTATAAAATAGCTGAAGAAAGTGTAAAACAAGAACAAGTACAAGTAAACAAGTTCGTTTTTTTTTTTACTATAAGATTTTTGTTCCGAGATATTGATCAAGATCACTAAATGCCCGATGAGAACACATCCGAAAGAATTTTAAACAAATTATTTCACCATCTTGGTATATATTTCTGGGAAGAAACAGCGCATGTAACAAACTGTTCTGCTTTCAAAAACATGATCACTGTCACCTAGGCACATCAACAAACGAAATTATACATTTGACTGAAATTCATATCTTGATGGATTGCTTAGGATTCCCACAGTCGCAAATGTACTGATCAAATGACTTTTGGGTGTAGAAAATAGCTGAGTGCATGGGCAAAAATTAATCCTTTTTCTAGACGATGCATGATGCTTTCGTCAGTACATGCCCACAAAGCCAAATCCACTGAGCTTGAAAAATTAATTTCTTGCTGTAACTGGAAAAGGTTCTGTTGGGGAAACAGATAGGAAGGTGTTCGGTTTGGGAGCCTCTATAAGGAGGCTGTATATACACAGATAGTTATTTCACAATGCACTAAGATAAAATAATATTTACCAAACTGGCACTGTCATAAGAAACCGCCTTGGACCAGTTATCAAAAAGTTCAAGGAGGATAGCAAGATGAAAAGAGGTGAGTGGGAAAAATGGGCTCGTAAAGATGATGGTATTACAGCTTTTAAGTGGAAGGACAACAAAGGTGTACTTCTTCTATCATCATATGTTGGAGTTCAACCCGAAATGATATGTCAACGGTGGTCCAAGGAGCAGGCTTGTAGAGTTTCATTACCCCAACTTTCCATTGTTAATATGTACAACCGATATATGGAGGGGGGTAGATGGATTGATCTCTGCGACCGCTATATCTCCCTATATCGCCACTATGTCCGAATTAACAAATGGAGCATTAGAGAATTTAATAATTATATAGATAATGCACAAAAGACAGCAAAATATATATGCGGAAAAGAAAGTGACACTTTTGGAGTTTTAGGTCTATATTGGAAAAGCTTTGATAGAATTTCCCAGCAAGGCCAAAGAAGCGGTCGTAAGGAATCGGTCTAATATACCATTTAGCTCACAGTGCGAGCCAAGCAAATCACCTGAAACATCTGGATCTGCAAAAAGAAGTAAAGTGAACTTACCACTTACAGTAGAAGATTCTCTAGGATTCTCTTGAGCATTTTTCTCAATTCATACTTCCTTCCTGGGCACCCGGTTGCTCTATTTGTTTTTACCACATATCAAACCGTAATCCACATATGTGTACCATCTAAAACTAAGAGTTAGAAATAAAAAATATAATTTTTTTTAATCAAAATCAAAAATTTAATCAAACAAAAGAAAAACTGAATTATTTCGATACAGTTTGTGGACGTAATGGAAGAGGTTAACTGGAAAACGCAATACTGTAAATCTGTGTCTGTAAATCATACGCAATACAGTAAAAAAAATACAGGGAATAAAAACCGAATTTTTATAACGTTTGAAATCCCAATACCGAAGGGTTTTATTTATTTTATTATATATATGTATATGTATAATTATAAGAATTTCACCAAGTTAAAAGTGGCTAAGTTTATTTGCTCAACACACAAGCTTTTTGGTTCTTTCGAGCCTTCTGAATCGATTAAAATAATCCATTTTTATCAACACCTACTGTAAAAGGCAACATTTAATTATATTAAATCAAACACTATTTCATTAATTAAACAAAGTGTGGTGTCTGTGTGCGCAACAAGATTCCAGTAACACATCCAGCAACCAATAGTCAAAGCAAAGGTCGAATGCGATTGAAATCATCCACATTCCAAGTAAGTGGATATCATAATACATATATAAACTAGATAGCAAATAAACCTAGCCACCCGATACATTGGAACTCTGATTCAGTTTTCTCAAAAAGTATAATTTTACAACCACCTACTGAAAGTGCATTTCATATTGATTAAAATGACTTCAAATTTGACCTTAAGTACCGTTAACTCACACAGTAAACAAACAACAGACAAAATGCCAACGATTTTCTCTGTTATCACTAGATTTCGCGATTACCGTATTTTTTTCTACAATGAGGTTAGTCAGTGTCTGTTATAATTTTTTTAGTTTTTGTCTATCATTTGCACAACCTCGTGTATTTTTGCGATTTTTTTCGGTAAAAGATGGATACGACACCCAAGAAGCACCCAAGTTGTAGCACTACTTCAAGTAGGATTTGTGCAACGTGAGGTGACTTGAAGACTTCAAATCAGCAAATCTTCCGTGCAACGGGTTTACAGAAGATACCTAGAGACTAGAGCATTCCATTGACGTCTAGGTACGGGAG
The DNA here is from genome assembly GCA_907269105.1 of Volucella inanis. Classification (NCBI taxonomy): domain Eukaryota; kingdom Metazoa; phylum Arthropoda; class Insecta; order Diptera; family Syrphidae; genus Volucella; species Volucella inanis. The sequence continues at coordinate 130,585,806 of OU026156.1, read as the reverse complement.
GACCTAGGGTTACACCAGCAGCAGATGATAATTATATTAAACTTACTGTTCTGCGAAATCGCCCCCTCAATGTAGTTCAAGTTCAACAAAGTCTTCATAAGTTCAAATACCGTCAGAATGAAACTTTCTGAACAGAACCTGACTCCAAAGAGAGCTGCAACAGTCCCAGCACTAACGGTAGCCAACCGTTGAGCACGGCTTGAATTTGCTCGAGAGCATAGGGATTGGACATGTATGGCCTAGGACATGTGGTACCTTACGAAGGATATATCGGACAGGATATGCAGTTAATGCCTGATAATGCTAGGGCTCATGTTGCTCATTTGGTGACCCAGTATCCACGCGACGTCGGCATTCGTACGATGGACTGGCCAGCTCTAAGCCCGGAATTGAATCTGATAGAACACTTATGGGATGAACTGAAACGTCGGGTTCGAGCCCGGGTACCTGCTCCAATAAGACTTCCAGAGCTGCGAAACAGTTAAAGAGGAATGGAATGCAATTCCCCAAGATCTCATCGTCAGACTCGTGAGGTCGATGAATACAAGTAATCTAGCAGTTTTCCGAGCAAGGAGAGACAATATTAAATACTGACCAAAAATGTTTTTGTAATTTTTATTTTGTTATTAGATTTATTTATTTATTTTTTTTTTTTGTTCATTTTATGATTACTTAAATTAACATAACTGAAAAATAAACACTAAATGAATTAAATAAGTCCAATCAGTTTCCATTCCATTTAATCAACATGAAACCACTTTTTTAGTTGAATGTTTTATACTTAAAAAAAAATCGAATCAAAGTGCGAACGTAGCGAGTGGCCCGGTTTATTTTCTGTCTATTTACATTCTTTTACAACTTCACATTTTTAAACACTTACACGCTTGTCCGAAAATTTGTACAAATATACTTACAAAATTTTTAAACGATTTAAGAATGTAATGTCGTACGACATATTACAAATTATTCTACTGGGATAGGTAGAAAAAGGTGTCAAAATTTTAAAAAGACATGTCCTTTCAGACTGGGTAAAGCTATTTACCTCCAAACAAGGCTCCAGATGCTTGCAGCTAATCTATAGAAAACAGAGGAATACAACAGGGAGATCATCTAGGACAGAATGTTAGAAAAAGACTTGAAGATGCTAGAGTAAGAGTCAGTTTTCGAGCAGATCCAAGACATAGGATTATAAACCGACTATCGCATAAATATATTAGATGCATTGAATAAATTACTAGCAATCCAATATTTCGAGACATAGTGAGTGAAGGGTACCAAATATTAACATACCGGTTTTTTTCCGATGGTTATGAAACGTGGAGGTCATTCCACGATTTGTTTGCCTCCCTAATTCATAATAACTGATCACGTCCAGTGTAAACGGTGACTCAGAAAGTCTCTTACATCATCTGGCAATTAATAAGGAAAATTATAACAAATCGTAGGAAATATTGAAAGATAGATATGACCACAAGAGAGTGTTGGTCAACACTCAGTTAAAAATTTTATTTGACCAACCAACAGCAAACTGTGAAGGGGCAGGGATAAAACAAATACTTGACACATCACAAGAGGTGATACCTTTCTTAAAAAAAACTTGCATCTACCAGTAGACTTATGGGATGCTATCCTGGTCTTTATCTTGTTGCAAAAATTATCAATAACACAATAACAATGGGACAAACTTGGAAGTAGTAAGGACCATCCCCCAATAAAAGATTTTCTTGGATTTTCTGCAAGCAAGATTTAGAGCGCTAGAAGCAGTAAAACAGCAAACAGTCACCGCTAAAACAAAGAAAGGTGAACCAAAAAGCGCTCAGGTTTTCCACATAAGAAATGGACAAAGTCACCAAACGGTATGCAGGGTATGCAACAACACATTCCCTACGGGAATGCAATCAATTCTGAAAGATGGATGCGGCACAAAGGACGAAGACGGTATTCAACATGCGGGTATTTGAAAATTGTTTGGCATATAGCCATTATAAGCGCAATTGCCTTTGCGCGAGATGTTGTCATCATTTTACCTCGCATACTCCAAAGCACCACCGCCGAACAATAAATTTCCACATCCACAACACAACCGTATTGAATACAATCAAACTAACGCTAACGCATTCCAATTAATGCGTATGCACCCGTCATACTATTTTATAAATACGAAAAGTAAGATATTAGTAGCTACAGCGTTAATAAGTTCACAAACTGCACAGGGGGGACAACTTACTCTAAGGGCATTGATTGACTCAAGGTCAATTATAAACGAAGCCGCGGTACAAAGGCTAAATCTAAAATCACAATGAACATTTGTCGATATCAATGGGCTGGGGAGTATACTCAGTGCTTCTACTCATAAGGTTGTTGAACATAGTATACAAACTCTCAATACAACCTACAGTGGTTTTATGCAGTCGCTGGTGTTGAAAACCCTGACTGGGATTCTTCCGGCCCAACGAGTTAACATCGATAAATGGTGTTACCTAGGAGGTTTGCAGTAAGCAGATCCAATATTTCACATGCCAGTCAGAGTAGACGTACTTCAAGGTAATGACGTCAACTGCGAGATTTTGATGGATGAAGTTATCAGCAACAATCACGATACAAGTCCAGTAGTACAAAAGACGCAGTTGGATAAGCTATCGAGGGGAAAGTTCCAGATTTTAACAGCATACATACATATTGAGTACTCCAAATGCATGACAGAGTACTTAAACCCTGGTCATATGATTCCGAAAGAAGAGTGCCATAAAATATATGGTAGTCCGTTCCACTATATCATTCCACATCAATCCAGTACCACAAAGAAGTAGCCGGTCGTATTCGACACAACTTTTAAATCATCTTTTGGCTATTTCTAATGCGTTCTCCTTTCAGGTAACCCAGGAATGAAGACGTAACTAAAAGGACGTCGGCTATAGCAAAACCATATGATCCAATGGGTTGCATTTCGCCTTGCATCGTCAAAGCAAAAATCATGGCCAAAGTTACGGGAAAATCTGCCATCGATTCAAAAAAAAAAAAAAAAACAAATCCCACGTTGGATAAACACGGTAAGCAGTTCAAAAATAGAAGTTCACGGATTCAGTAATGTAGCAGAAAAAGCTTATGTCTACCTTCGTATTTTCGATGCGAACCGCCATATTCATATGCTTTTGGTTATGTCCAAAACAAAGGCGGCTTCAATGGCATTAGTAACTTTACTTCGAGTAGAACTTTGCGGAGCAGCAGTACTTACAAAATTATTGAAGGAAACAACACAAGTCCTTAAGTTGGATGCCGCAAAGACTTACGAATGGACTGATTTCGTCATTACGTTATGTTGGATTCAGACAAGACCATCTAAATGAAAAACATTTATTAGAAATAGGGTTTCACGAATTCACCAACTCGTAAACTGTGCAATTTGGGAACACATTTCATCAGAGATAAATCCAGCAGATGAACCATCATCATATTATGGTGGCAGGGACCAGAGTTCTGGAACGCGATTTTTCCAGATCAGCCGACATGTTTGGAAACGAAACAAGAAATTCGACCAGTAAGAGTCCATCTTTGTTTGAAAGAAAAAAAAGAAGGTTTGGTGGATGATCTTCTTAGAAGATGTTCGACGTGTTCTATTGTAACAGCGAGGCATAAAAACTGGCCAATGATGGAGCGACGTAATGTTATATTCCCCCGGCTTTCCCTAACTTCGGTGTATTACGGGAAGCGGGGGTGAAGTCAGTGTAATTTCATCTCAAACGTGTGGCGGGTAATCAGATGCTCATCTTGGAGAAGCATCTTCTAACTCAAGTGAAAGCGTGTTTGAACTCGAGACCTCTGTGTCTATAAGCCGACGACAGACCTTTTTTTCACCGGAAAGCTACTATTACCATCTGAACCGCTTGAAAAGTTTTGGCATCTCGATCAATGGAAGAGAGTGAAAACTCTTATACAAATATTTTGGAAACGCTGAGGCAGCGAATATCTTTCTCAATTGCAGCAACGGCCAAATTAGATGAAGACAACGCAGCATAAAAACATGTGTTGATCAAAGATGAACGACTTCCGCCGCTAAAATGGTCCTTAGCTTGAGTGCTAAAATTACGTCCAGGATCTGTTAATTTGGTGAGAGTCGTCACCCTGGAATCAATAACGAGCGAACTCAAGAGGCCCATTGCAAAAATTTGTCTACTACCGTCTAACAAAAAGGAAGACCCAGAACTACATAATATAAAAATCGATAGTACGTTGGACAAAAAACAACATTGACGACAAGTTCATAACACGAAAATCAGAAAAGTTAATACTGCAGGACATCAAAAAATCACCAATTTCAACTTTTAGTGACGCAGTGGATATCAGTATTTAGTAATTATAAGTCCTAGCACACAATGAATTGATAAATTACGGAAACAGGAGTAGAAGTCGAAGAAAATTACAGACCAGCAACACAGGCACAAAAAAGAAGAAGATAGGGCAATCAAAACTTTATGTTATTGTTTTAACATAACATAACTCAAGCAAATGTCAAATGAAATGTGAAATGTTTAGCAACATACTACTGAACTTAAATATAGATCATAAACAATACAATAAAAAATTACAGAAAATAAAAACCGAATTTTTATAAGGTTTAAAATATTATAAGCATTCGCCAAGTTAAAAGTGGGGGGCATCCCCTGTGGTCCTCGTAAAGGAAAAAAACGGATGCACGAGGTTTAGTGTAGACTACTGACGTCTCGTCGATGTCACCAAAAAGTACAACTACCCACTACCAAAAATTTACGGCACTTTGGATACGCTTTCTGGAGCGAAATGGTTCTCAAGACTTGACCTGAAGAGCGGTTACTGGCAGGTGTAGATTGATCAAAAAATCGTGATAAAAGATCCTTTCATTACAAGTAGGAGTCTTTGACTGTTTAAGGTGATGCCGTTTGGACTGTGAAATGCTCCGGCCACCTTCGAGTGAATAATTGAACGAACATTGGAAGGGCTCACGTGGAAAACCTGTATAAAGTACCTGGATGATGCTACCGTTATGGGCAAGATATTCGAGGAGCATCACCAAAATCTTAAAGGGCTTGAGAGGCTGCGAAGTGCTTATTTGAAGCTGAACCCAGCAAGGTCTGTCTTGTTCCTTTCGGTAGTAAATGATGAAAAGTTGGCCTGTTTCGAAAGATAAACACCAACTAAGAACCCTTTTTGGGCCTTGCCACAAAAAATTCTTAAAATATTTTTCTGGTATTGCAAAGACAATTCAGGGGGTCTGAAGAGTGTGAAAAGCCCCCATCTTGGATTACCCCGCACCCCAAAAAATTTACATTATGGAGGCAGACGCTAACTATGTTAGAGTCTGAGCTGAAAAAATGGGTGCATATTACAACAAGATAATCTCCAGTCCTGAACAACACTCAGTAGTACTGCGTAATACTGACAACGAATCATTTCCATAAGTTCCTCTGTGGACAAAAGTTCATTCCTCGCACAGACCATGCAGCTCTGAAATGGCGGCTCGAATTTAAGAAGTCTGAATTGGCGAGATGGACTGAGCAGTTCCAGGGCCACGACTTTGATGTACAAAACACCAAAGGAAAACTCCACTCAAATCCTGATGCTCTCTCTTGTTGACCATGCGGAGTCAAATGTGAACACTGCAACCGTAAAGTTGCGAAAAAACACGTTACTATCCAAATGATCAGGACTGAGCCAGTAGAGGGTTAGAAAATAGACTAAATCCATTCCCCCCAACAGGCAGATAATGACATCGAACCAATACTGGTCTGGAAGGAACACGAGGGATGTTCAAGCCGGCAGAACATATCAAACCGAAACCAAACCCTGTAGGCGTATTCGTCACAGTGGCTCTCGCTTTGTGTGCAAGATGGTTTCCTGACGAGAAAATAGGAAAATGCAGATGGAACAACATATCGTATGCAGAAAATCGTGCCACGGTCAAAAATCAGCTAAGTGCTCCTTGAAATTTTTTAGAAGTAGTAATTTTTCACTTATTTGTATAATAATACTTTCAAAAATCTTGCAAATATAATACAGGTATAAGTATAGTTTATAATATTATTTAAAACACAGCCAGTCTTAGTTCTGTAGTAATTTTTACTGTAATTCAATTATTTACTTAAACAAATTTAATGCACATTATTTTGAATAATCTAAAATTGTTTTCGTTTTTTTTTTGTATTGCTTAGCAAGGAATTGTATTAAAGTATTCCCTTATATAGGGTTTTCCAATAGGGACTTGACAACTTTGAATTTAATTTGTGAACGCACGCTTTCACTAATCATCAAACTGTCACTGTTTGTTTAGTAAACTTTCATCATAGTAACATTTTCATCATAGTAAAGTACACTAACGAGCTCCGTTCTCCGATTGGGTTTTGGAGAAGATGCGCCAAGATGATGAATTTCATCGCAAAATCATCTTCAGTGACGAAGCTCATTTTTGGCTCAATGGGTTCGTCAATAAGCAAAATATGCTTAATAAATCACCACTTCATTTACAAAAAATAACTGTTTGGTGCGGTTTGCCGGTTTGACGATAGCGATCGTCACGTTACTGTGAATGGTCAGCGTTATCACCGATTATTTTTGGCCCGAATTTGAAGATATGGACTTGGACGATATGTGGTTTCAACAGGATGGTGCCACAAGCCACACAGCACACGATACAATCGAATTATTGAAGAGTAAGTTTGGTGAGCGTGTTATCTCAAGACATGGGTCAGTCGGTTGGCCGGTTGTGGGGCTACGTTAAGTCCTGGGTTTATATCAACACGCCGAGGACGTTGGAAGAGCTCAGAGCCAACATTGAACGCGAAAAAGCGGCCGAAATGTGTGACCGAGTCGTTGAAAATTGGGTCCAATGACCGCTGCAAACGTGCCCGCGGTGGCCATATTAGCGTGTTGTGTTCCAATCTTTCTCGTATACGCAGCCATTTCTGCGCATCCAGCATGTATCTTACTGGTGTAAGTCTATTGCATCTGAATATGCTTTGCATTGCATTATTCGAAGTTTTTGAAGTCTTCCTATGTGAATGCAAAAGCAACACATGTATAGAATACATACATACTAATACTTGAAGTATTAGAAGGAACTTTTTTGTTGACAAAGTGCAAAATAAATGTTGAGAAGTGATGCAAAAAGTGCAAAAGATGTGTGGATACCATGGCTCCAGAAGTAATACCACAGAGACGAAAGTAACAATGCAACGTCGCAGTACGATTCGAACAAGTAGCCATTGACATCGCTGGCCTTTTTCCCGAAACAAGTACTGGCAGCATTCAATACACGCTATGGTCAGGCATTGCTTCAGTAAGTGGCCGGAAGTCTGTGCAATTCCAAATCAAGAGGCTTAGACCATAGCACAACAACTAGTCAAGAACTGGGTTAGCGAATTCGGGGTTCCAATGGAGCTACATTATAATCAAGGGTGAAACTTTGAATCAAAAATCTGCCAGAAAGTGTGGTAATATCTGGAAATAAGGAAGATAAGGACAACGCTACTACACCGTTAATCTGATGGAATGGTGGAGCGAACCAATAGGTCCTTGAATGAGCATCTGTTTGCGTTAGTCGGCAGCTGCCAGTAGGATTGGGTTCGACACATCTCCTGTAAATGGCCAACCGAAACGCGAACTATAGTTCAGCAGAACATACACGAAGTAAAAATAAATTTGGATCGCAACTTACAGAACTCAAGGAGATGAGCGACTACGTGGATGCCTTGCGCAGTAGGATTCGTAAAGTGCATGAAATTGCCTGAGAAAGGACGAAGCTAGCGAGCAACCGCATAAAAACTAGATACGACATCAAAGCGAAATCTTCCGGCTTTAACGAAGGGGACCTGATGTGGCTATATAATCCACTGCGAAGGAACGGCAAATCACAATCTATAACTATATGCGCATTAATGATATTGTCTACCGGATCCAACTTGGGGACTGGGGAAAAATGTATTGTATTACTCCTCTCAATCCAGCTTTGTACACTTTGTCTAAGAGTATATTGTGTTTGACCATATCAAACGCTTTAGTCATGTCTATAAATAGAGCTACACACATTCTATTATTAATAAGACCTTCACTTATTTCACTACACAATTTAAGAATTGCATCTTCAGTGGATTTCTCCTCTCGAAATCCAAATTGTTCATTAACAAAGAAATTATTCCTGTCGACAATAATGCACACTTTTATAAATTTTTCAAATAGTTTACACAACGTTCGCATTGGGAGTATAGAGATTCGTCTATATTGGGATATTGAACTTCGACTATAACTTCAGCAGATTTTAAAGACGAGGGAAAGATACCAATATTGACACTCAAAATGAATAAGTGGCTCAACACACCGACGATAAACAGTAAAATACATTTCAGAAGACAATTTGTGATACTGAAGTAGTTGAGTTTTTGTTATCAAGGGACATGATTTGTTTATGGATTTTCATCGGTTTGAAAGCAAAAGTATTGTTTTGTAATATGTCGTAAACTACACAACTCGTGTACAGGTTACCTGGTCTTTGTACTGCATCTGTGACACGTAGTATTAGCATCATTTCTAGGAGTTTCCCTGCAGCATGCAAAGTGGTTTGTATCCAGATGGGGAATATTGTCGAAGTTCAGCAGAAGCTGGAGATATATTTGGGCATTACTGGGAATACCGTCAGTATTCTGTCCCATCCGGGAGTTTTTGGGCTTTGCAGGGTTTCTACTACTAGACTCAACTCTTCTTAGCTGAAAGATGGAATTTCACGTCGTAGGGCAAGAGGTGTGGTGGGAGGCCTGACAGGGTGAGCTGAAAAAGGCATGTCTACATCCTCCATCTTTTCTTTACTTAGGACAATGTTGGACGTCCGAACTCCTACTTTTTGCATGAAGATCTTATAGGTTTGTTGCCATGGATCATTGTTAACGTCTCGGCAAAGATCTTCCTAATTCTATTTTCTACTCGTATTGATGCCCCTCATAAAATCAGATCTTTTGGTTCTTTATCGCTTTAAATTGTTTTCCATAAGCTCAAAAATTCATTAATGAAAAAAATATTAATATTTGAATAGTAAAAAGACAAGAGTCATTTTTTGATACCATTAGCAAATACATTTTTCACTTTTTCACATCTTAGAAAATCTGGAAATAAATTAAACTGAAGCAAGACAAGGGGGAACAACGAAATTTCTAGAATTACCTCGCAAATTATTATTAACAGTGTTTCAAACTGTGTAAATATTTTTAGAACTTTATAACAATAGAGATGTCTAAACAAAAGAGCTTTAAGGCTGCTGAACAAATTGAAACTTGGAGTTCTGCGTTTTACCCTGCATATAATTCTAATTTCATGGTTTTGCTTTCACAATAAAGGATCGGTTAAAGTAAAGTAAGCACCGCACCAATAAGTGGTACCATATTTCAACTTGGATTTTAATAAGCCGTTGAACACAAGTTTTAGCGTTGATTAGAAGATGAAGAAGTATGATACAGTTGCCTTACTACTATGTTATGATATCGTCTTAGATAATTTGTCAACTCAACTTATTATCCAAAAAAGTACTTATCGTCAGCAAATGCAGTTACTTTAGCTTGAAATAGTTAAATGGACAAGGAGTTCACGTAAATCAACAACAAAATAGGACCTAGAACTGATCCTTGTTGAACACAGCAACAGCTATAAATAATTTTGATTCTCAGCATTTGCTGAAGATTATTTAAATATGAAGCAAACTAGTTATATTTATTACCTCCAAAACAGGAATGAAAAAGTTTGTCTAATAATATTGAGTGATCTATGCTTTAGTAATATCTATAAATAGAGGAACCGGAACCTCAGAGGAATTAATACTTTGTTATATGGTAACTCTCCTGTTAGTTTTAATAAAGCAGCTTCAGTAGACAATCCATTTCTGAATCCGAATTGACATTGACTAAAAAAATGCATTCTTGCTAAAAATGATAATATTCATGACTTAATACCCTTCTCAAAATTTGAAAAAACCAATAGCAAAGATATATAAATTAAGGTATTGCCGTTTTTTTTTATGAAGTGGTAATACTATTGCTATTTTTAAAGATTGAGGGAAAATTCCCATATACATATATATGACGTCAAGATATGAAATGAAATTTTCTTTAGCAAAAAGCTTATGATTATGTCAAAAGACTTGGATGTTTTAAGAGAGCGAATTAATTTATGTATCTCAAAAGGACTGAATAGTTCACAGAAAAAACTCTGCCATTTTACATCAAATAAGTCACTCCTGGGAAGGAAATTATTATTAGTTGAGTTCTGAAAAGAACTTATATTATAAAAGAATTCATTAAATAAATAAGGGTCGTTTAATGATGTCGTTTAATTGGAACTTCAAAAATTATCAAAAAATCAAAACTTAAGCTTATTTTTATATTTCAAAAATTTTTAACTTTGACTCTGCTCATCAGAATTTGATAAATTATACCTTGTTGAATTCAGGAACAGGTGAAATTTTAAAGATTTTTAATTATTTTTATTTTCAAGTACGAAGGATATTCCAGAATATCCTTTTTACATATATCCTTCAATAACTCAAAAAATGGTATTTTATTTTTTATTTTTTTATATATTATAGACAAATTCGTCCTCTATTTCCATTTCAAATTTCAAGTTGGGATCTCTATGGGTTCGGTCAAAATAATATGTTATAGGCGGCTAAATCAAAAAACTAAATATTTATTACATACTCTTCTTATCATTCTCACATATAACATGAGTGCACTTACATAAGTACATACATAGCTGTTTTTTTTTTTTTTTTTTTGTTTTTTTAGAAAAAAAAACGTCACTGTGCTTGTTTTATTTCCTTAATGACTAGTAAATGCACATTTCCCGTTTTTGAGGATTTTAGAAGTTAGGCTTAATTTATTTGCACTCACTTGATGTCAATCTGTCGTGAGCTCGGGACTTATTTTAGATTGTATAGAAATAGTTGAGTTGATTTTTCTATTATCTAAAGCTAATCTTAAACTAATAACTTAGTTTTTTATAAATTGTTTGAATCTATAAATATTCGAATGTTTTTTAACTAAAAGACTAAGTTTATGTTTCCTTCTAATTTACTTCAGAATTGCGAAAGTCATTCATGGCTTTATACATTGATCGATGCTATTTTTGCGTCTTGTAATCTATTTGCTGTTCGCAATATGAGACTGTAGCTTTCTTAAGAAAATGTCGAAGGCAGTTGTACAAAAAACCTCATCCCAAAATTCAAACGATTCTTAAGTACATTATAATCAATTTTTATTATCTAAGAACTGAAGCAATATTTGCTCTAATCAAAATTTAAAACAAGTAGGTTAAGTCAGCAAAAAAGCGAGACCAAACGCAGATAGCGACGTCAAGAAATGATCAACATCAGTTGAGTTAGACAATATATTAGTATTAAAATGACCGATTAGAATAAAATTTTTACAATTTTGAAGTTTCAAAAACTCATAAAACTTCCAAAAAAAAGAACCAGAAAGGACACTATTAAAATATCCAAATCATCATCCATCATCCAAACAAAGCATTGACATTTGATGGGGAATGTCCTTGGGTTTGAAACCCGGTAAGCAACGCTAAAATAAGGCCCTTATTGTTCTTGGAAAGCAATTATGTACTGGAAGAAAAATATTTTTGAAAACCTTTAAAATAATATAGAGATTGTAAGTGCACCATGGACGCACCATCATAAACAATTTCTTGAAAAACTGTACCTAATATCCCATGAACGAAAGGGCCTTCGATCATTATCAAATAAAAATACCAACGGTAATAACAGATTCGAAGCACATCTGGGCACATTAAAACGGCCAAAGGCAATTTTGTTCAGACATTTCATCCTTTTTTAAATATAACAGATTATTCAAGATTATATTTTTGTTATTTTCCTTAAAATTTTTATTTATTAGTATTGTTGATAAAATGTGCCAAGCAAAAAAAAACATAATGTACCATACATTGCACATAAGCTGTAAAAATTCAAATTGTTGCTACTAAGAATAGTCTTGTTTTTACAAAATCATTCATCAAATAATATAAATATATAAAGTATGATACTCGTACAATATTTATATCATTTTGTTAGTATCTTATTTAAGCAAAAATTTTCTGATTGTCGAAGGAGAAAAAAATGCAAGAGAACGTGCATAAACATACATTTCCATTCTCTTACTCCCTTCCGCATGTGCCTTTGGCGACTGTTTTGAATAGCACTATATTTCAAGAAATATTATAAGAAAGTTGGTTAATTAACATACATTAATATGGTAAAATGCTTATGTAGGTACAAATGATAGCACTTATTATTTTTATAAAATCACTTTATTCAATCAATATTCAATTTAAAATTCGATCGCTTTTCTCAAACACTTTAACTTAAACCACTTTATCACTACTCATAATTCACGTTTCAAATTCCACTTCATGCAAATCAGCGTACCTTCGGGGATGCTGATATTTATACTCCCCTGACATATTTCGCGAATAGTTTGTACCATTCAGCATTCCATATATTTTGCTAGAAAATTCGATAAAACATTCCTCTAATGGTTGAGTTCTCTACTAGTCGAATATGGAAATTTTCTGGCATTCAAATTTAGATAACGTTGTTCACATTTAAACAGCTATCAGATTGTTCGTCCTGAAAAACTTCGTCATTCTTCGTTGAAATTCTATTCTATTCAAATGGACCACTTTAATTTTTCCCAGATACCCACACTGAATCGGGTAGGTAACGTCATTAATGCGGATTAACAACTTGTATGGACCTTCTCAATCCTGTTGCAATTTTGATGATTTGCCTTTTTTACGCAGCCACCCAGATCACTTTTTTGAAGCCGGAAGATTTCGCTTTTAAGTCGTACCTAGTCTTCACGCGGTTACTCGCTGACTTCACGTTTTCTCGGGAGTTTTCACGCAGTTTACGAATCCTGATGCACAAGTCATCCACTTAGTCGTTTACATCCTTGACCTCCATAGATGTGGATGCGTATTTCGTTTCATTTGGCAACCGCAATGTTTGACTAAATATGTTATGTAAATCGGTAGGCCATTAAAAAAAAAGGTACATGACGATCCCAGTCTCGCTGGCAGCTGCCGACGATCTTAGACAGATACTCATTTAAGGTCCTATTCAATCGCATGACCAGTCTATCAGGTTGGGGGTGTAGTGGGGTTCTCTTTATCTTCCTTTTTCCAAAATATTGGCACACTTCCTGTCGCACTTAATCAGAATGTAACTCTATTAGAACCCTAAATTTGCTCATCCACACGAGAGTGTATCTGTTGCCATTAAATGTTTCGGGAAACTTACCAGCGATTTCGATGTCTATTCGTTCTTCAACGTCTTATTTCTTCCGTTATGGCCTCCTGAGATTCCGTCACGTACTTCATGGAGCACTTGGCTGACTCTGGACTCTGCATACTAAATATTGTTTCACCTGCACTTGCCCATTTCTCTTCAGCAAACCATATTGCATACGAAGCGAGACCCACTGTGCCCAATATGCCTTGAAAGTTTGGTTCCGGTCCGATATCTCCTGCCAGCTAGGTTTTTCCTCGTGTTCCTTCAAAACCAATACTTGTTCGACGTCATTATCTATCTGCCTGTTTGGAGAAACGGATGTTGTCCATACTCCAACCCATATGCTCATTTGTTCATCGCTTCCTTATGGTTGCAGTGTTCACATTTGACTCCACATAGTTGATGAGGGAGAGCAACCGCGTTTTAGTGAAGTTCCCCCTTGTGGTAATACACTTGAGGTCTTAGCCTTGCACTTGACCTTCAGAATTCTTAAATTGTATTAGCCATTTCAAAGGTGCGTGGTCTGTCTGAAAAATGAACTTTTGTCCATAGAGGTACCTATTGAATTGCTATTGTAGCCAGAATTAAAGCCAGAATATGGCGCCGAGTTACGCAGTAGTTTCTTTCAGGTCTGGAGAGTATTTGCTCTAATATGCAACCACTTTCTCTTTACCACAATAAACTTAAATTATCACTGCTCTGACCCCAACATTGATAGCGTCTGCGTCCGCGATGAACATTATCCCGGTATGGGCTACCCAAGATGGGGGCATAGCAAAGCTGCCGCTTGAGTTTTTGGAATGCTTTTCGCACTATTCACTGTCGGCCTTTTGCCTTTAGTTGATGAAGGCTCTGTGTATGAAAATAGTAGGTGCTAATTGGCACCAACCTGGCCCAGTTGGCGTAACTTTTCATAAACATCAACTGTGCTTATTTTACCTCCCCAGTACTCGGGCAGGGTACTGGTCTGCCCTTGCTGAACTTCTGAACATGAGCGTTGAACACGAAGTACATAGCAACACTATAATGCTCTATCGGAAAGATTGGAACGAGTCTCAGTAGTCTTAGATGAGCCCCTCAGAAAGAGGACGTATGGCAAATGAATTCACTAGATTGAATCAACGGTGTCAGTAACAATCAATTTGGTAAATACCTTATTTGAGCTACTGTCAAATATTTAGAGCTAGAGTCAGTGAGGATTTTTCAAGACTAGTCAGGGTCCTGTAACAGAGATGATGGCGGATGAAATCTTTTTGGGACAACGGCTTCTCTCACATCCCCAAAGTGGGTTACTGACACCGGAAGATCCGGCCATTTTTGTCCAAGGGTTCCAACAAAGGACTTGGCCCTCCAGGTTGTGGGTTGTACGCCGGGGTAACTGCCCGACTGCGTAAAACATATATAGTGGCGAAGCATCAACAAGCCTCAGATACTGATGATTTTACTGTTGACGAACTATGTAAACGAAACAAGGACAACGAATTTCGAATCTGTGCGTGGAATGTTAGGTCCCTTAACAGACCGCCTGCAACCGAAGAGCTAGCCGAGGCCCTGAACTGCTATAAAGCAGAACTAACCGCCATCCAAGAAATGCGATGGGATGGACCGGGCAAAAGGAGAATGAAAAACTGGGATATGTATTATGGCGACTGCTATCGACAACAAACACAGCGCTTATTTGGATGTGGATTCGTCGTTAGAGGTAGACTTTGGCAAGAAGTTTTAAATTTCAATTATGTGAACGAGCACCTCACGACAATCCGCATCAAGGCTAAATTCGCCAACATTAGCCTTATATGCGTGCATACCCCCACGGAGGAGAAAGACAACGACACCAAGGAGAGGTTCTAAGACATCTTAGACAAGACATACGAGCAGTGCCCTACCTTTGACATTAAAATTGTCTTAGGTGATTTAAATGCAACTTTAGGAAGAGAAGGCGAAAGAAGAAGAAGAAGAAGAAGAATGAATAGTCTTAAACTCAAACGCTTACACTATCTTTCAAAAGTCGGCAAAAAAAAAGCGAGATGTCACTAACGCTTTCGTGAGTATTGAGACAACGAAGATGGGTTCAGCGGTCAATGAGGGAAGAGAAAGTATATGCTGATATCAAGAAAGGATACCCAACACCGACGTTTCGGACAGAATGTCACTTAAGACATTGCCAATCGCTGTTTCTTTGGGCTCAGAAGGCAATTGATTAACAAAGCCCTCTCTCAAACAACTAAAGTGATCCTTTATAAGACCCCAATCATCCCAGTCCTTCTCTATGGTGCAGAGGCATGGACACTATCAGAAGTGGGTAAGATTACTCTTAATTGTTTCGAGAGGTAAATTTTTCGAGTAAATTTCGGTCCCGTATGCATAGACATTGAATGGAGGAGGAGATACAACGACGAACTCTACCGGCTGTACAGCGATATTGATCTAACCAGAAGAGTGAAGTTCCAACGACTGAGATGGCTGGGTCCTGTAGAGCGAATGGAAGCGAATGCTCCGGCCCGAAAGATCTGCGAATCCACTCCCGAGGGACGGCGTAGTAGAGGAAGACCGCGACTCAGGTGGCGCACGCAAGTGGAAGGGGAGCTTAACCAACTTAGCGTGCAAAACTGGAGACAGCTGGCCAAAGATCGTTTGGGGCCCAGCTCCACCCCGGACTGTAGCGCCACCTTAAGTAAGTGAGTAAGTAAGTGATGCAGGCTCCTTGCAATACCTTCAAAATCCTTTACGAATTTTCTGCAATGTGTGGCAAATCCAAACTTTTGACCGCTTCGATTTTGTCAGGATCTGTCTCCTTACTCCTTTCGCGTATATAATGTGACCCAGATATTTTACTTCCTAACGGAACCAAGCACATTTTTCTGGATTCAGCTTCATATGAGCACCTCGCAGCCTCTCAAACACTTCTTTTAGATCTTGGCGATGCTCCTCGAACTGCTTGCCTATGACGATAAAATCGGCCATGTAAATTAGCAAGGTTTTTCACGTGAGCCCTTACAATGTTTGTTTTATTAATAGCTTGAAGTTGGCCGGGACGTTGAACTATTCCAACGGTGCTTCCTGTAGTGAATGCCGGTTTCTCACGATCTTTTCAATCAATCTCCACCTACCAGTAACCGCTCTTCAGGTCTAGTTTTGATAACCATTTTGCTTAAGAAAGTGTATCGAAAATGTTACACGTTCTTGGTAGTAGGTAACTGTCCTTTTTGGTGACATCGTTGAGGCCTAGGTAGTCTACACAAAAGCCCGTGCTGCGTCTCAGGTGTCAATTTGGTGTTGAACAAGTTGCGTGCCTCTATATCCTCCGTTTTGTTTAGCAAATATATCTGCGTATTCACCGATTAATTTTTCTGTCAGAATACACTGCTCTTGATCCCAGTTACAGAGTCTACAAATTTTGTTCTTGATTTTCATACTCTGGGTTCTAGCGACCGTTGTTCAACGACTAGTTTCCATTGTGGTCGATATAGACTCAATAAGAACATATTTTAATACCATTTCTCCCTTTTTTGCATTTACATTGAACGCCTTTGGATTCGGAATTCTTACAAGAACCATTTTGTTATTGGTTCCACCAAAGTCTTTGCCACCATGAGGTCTCCCCTATTTTCTAGCTCCATTGAATAGAATCGTTGGTTACCAGGACCACTTTCCACTTTTGCCCAAAAAGTTGCTTTCGACTTAAGATTGAGAATCTGATTTCGGCAGATGAAGACTTTTAAAACGAAAGTTTTGGCGTTTCTGTATATCATTGGTACCTAAATGACTCCATACTTCAAGGTTTGTGCCACAAAGCCGACCACTAGTCCATGTTCTTTCATGCACTCGTCACATATGTCTGTCACCAGAAACACGTGTGAGAAAATGTTATTCCGGGCAGGTGGATTTTTATGCGGTCTTCACCATATACCTCAACCGTTGCTGTTCGGAAAATACAACAGCTGGCGTTATGCAACCAAGACTATTGCACAAAATCCCTACTAATGATTGAGTGTATATTGTTGCTATCAATTTACCTTTACGGCTGACTACTTTTACCAGAAGTTTTTCATTGCACCGTTTTGCCAGCGAGACTTGGCTGATGCTCCTGGGGAAATCAACTACTGCTCCAAACTTCGCGGGGCATCCCGACTGATCGGTTCGGTTGACCGGCTTCTTCATAGCCGTTTCTGATGATTACTTCTCTATTTGCTTCTTTCTGCAGTGAGGGCAGATTTTCCAACGTAATGGTACACTGCCTTTGAAGATGTCCTATTTTATCGCAGTTCCAGCAGCGCATTATTCTTCTCCCCCCGTGGAGTATATCGTTTCTCAGCAATTAGTCGTGCGCAGGAACAACAGATGATTCTTCCCTGTCGAAATGTATTCCTTTGTAGGCCTGATTAGCTGCTTCTATCGCCAGAGCGTCTTCTTCTGCGTCAGCAGAAGCTCTTTTTTCTGCCATCCTTACTCCTGAGTTTAGCCTTGAATCTGCGATTCCTTTAATGATTGCGTCCTTTGCCATTTCGTCGATAATGCCCCGGCCTGAGGTGGGGTACGATATATGCGCCAGTCTACTCACGTCTGCCTAGAGCTGCTGCAGTGTTTCTCTTCGTTGCTACATTCGGCTTTCCAATTGGCCTCCTCTATGTGGCTATCCCCAAACCCTTTTTCGATTGCCTTGACTTAAGTCATATAGTCTTTACGTTTTTTGATGTCAGTGAAAAGTACTTCTCCTCATTATCCCAGTTGTTCGCACAGGGAGTCATTTCAGTAGGCCATGAGTTCTGGCCATAGAAAAAGTGAGGTTCCATCTCTTTTCTCCTTGGACCGCTTGCAGAACATTTTCGCAGTTTCTCAGTTGCTCAACTTTATTGTCTATTTGTTCAAATTTGCTGTCAACCTTTTCTATTAAATTCTTTTAAATTTTTTACCGTCTGCGAAATTTTGCTGTAGAATGTTCTTTTGCCCTGCCAGATTTTGTTGGAGGCTACTCTTTTGTTCTCGAATTTTTGTTCAATTCTGTTCTTCCATACTTCCATACAGACGGGTTTTCTGTTCGTCCAGTTTTTTCCAAAAGGAGTTTTTCCATCGCAGTCATATACCAGTACTCAGTGGATCTTCCCCGTCAACGTCAAAGAAGTATGTATCTGGATCATGTCCCTCGTTGTTCATAGCATCCTGTTCAACTCGGATTTGAGTTGGACAAGGACCAACTGCAATAGTTTTTGACCCATTATAGCTTTTTGAAACAATCACAAAACACTTTTTTTTAGCCACAGTAAGTACGATCCCACTTCTGGTACTTATGAACGAGTAAAATTTACGTGTGAGTACAAATGATATAACTTATTTTATTTAAAGCAATCACTTTATTTAAGGCAGTTACAATTTACAATCGCTTTTCTCAACCCCTTTTTTCTTTGTGTTTTACTTAAACCACTTAATCACTCTCTTAATTCACATTTTTAATTCCATTTCAAAACTAATTTACACATCTTGGGTGATGCTAATACAATATTTATACTACCCTGAAATCTTTAGAGAATAATCTGTACCATCCTGTGTTCCGTACAACTTTCCATTTTGTTAGAAAACTCAAAAAAAGTTTCCATTCTCAATTCACCAATAGCTAAGTCTGCTATATAAATGTAGATGATGCTGTTCATTTATGATTCAAACGGAAATCATACAACTCCCTCTCTAAAGTCATTCATCCGGAACAACTTTTTCGTTCCGTTGAACTGTCATAAAAGCAATCTGGTAGAAGCAGTCAGTGGAAAGGAAATGCACATGGGGCCAAATTCGGTAAATACGGTGGCTAAGGCATGATTCTCGTGTTGCTTTTGACCAAAAAATCTTTCACAACCAACGATTAATGAGCAGGTGCATTATCGTGATGCAAAAGCTATGAATTTTTTTTCACAATTCCGGGCATTTATTTCGTATTGCTTCTCGCAAACGAAGCATAACTTCAGGATAATACTCTTTACTAACCGTAAATCCTTTGCTCCATCTTTTATAATATGAAAACATGTCTAACCTTTCTATCTGTCAAAAACAAAATAAGTTTGTTATATACTTCAAATTGTGAACATGTGTTTGGGATATGTGTAGCAATACAGCAAAATAATCGATAATCGAATGTATAGTATGTACATTGCCCGCAAAATTTCAAAAGTCGTCTTACTTTTTAAGCACAACCCGTACATATCCACCTGGACAAAATAACTTTCTTTCACATGTTTCTGGTGGCTGACATATGTGACCAGTGTATCATTGGTACAGACTCCATGAGAGAACGTGGACAGAAGTCGTCTTTGTGGCACAAACCCTGAAATACGGAAACATGGAGATACCAATGATATAGGGAAACGCCAATACTTTCATCTTAAAAAACTTCATTTGCCGAAATCAGATCCTTCGTCGGAAAGAACTGTTTATGTTTTTTTTTGTTCATGTTAAGATGGGAAAGACCTTAGCGGAACCACAGAACAATATGGTTCCTGTAAGCATTCCATATCCAAAAATATTCAATGTGAAGGTGATGAAGGGAGAAATTGTGGGAAAATGTGCATCTATTGCGTTTATATCGACCACAACGGAAACGTGTCTTGCAACACCAGTCGCAACAGTTCAGAGCATTAATATCAAGAAAAAAATTCTTAGCCTCTGTAATTTGGATCAAGAGCTGGTTATCCTGACAGAAACGCAAGAAATTCTTAGCCTCTGTATCCTGACAGAAAAACTAATTGGTGCGCACGCTGATATATTTGCTACACGAGATGAAGGGTATGGACGTACACAACTTGCTCAACACAGCATTGACACAAAACTTGATATTTCAGCAGAAGAAGCAAAAACTATCGAAGGTATCCTAGACTTTCTTCAATGTTATTTTAAACGTTCAGTCAATAAGCGGTATGAACGATTTATTTTCAACACAGCCAAGCAAAGGGAAAGTGAAACAGCAAATTAATTTTTTTGTCGTCTACGAAATTTAATAAAAAGCTGTGAATATCGCATGTATGATATATCCAACACGCTCTTTTGATATCTTCAGAGCTTCAGCTATCTCGATCAACTTCACTTTACGGTTATTCGTATGCATTTTGTGGACTTTTTTGATAATTTCATCTGAAACAGCCTCTTTTGGACGTACACTGCGTGCATCATCTTCGGTGCTTGTATGAACACTTTTAAATTTTTCAATCCACTTGCGAATGGTTCGTTCGGCTGGTGCAGAGTCCGGGTAACACTTATCAAGCCATTTCTTTGCATCGGCTGCATTTTTCCCCACCAAAAAGCAATGATAAATCAACACACGAAATTGCTTTGAATCAATTTTTTTCACAATAACAAAAGTTGCTTCACTCACAACGCTATATTTCGAGAACTAATCGCCCGACAGCTGTCAAATTTATACACGTATCTTTTGAAGGTTAGTACTAACTGAAAATGGTATGGATTTAATCCAAGTGGTGCCCTCTCTTAGAAACGGCATGTATTATTGTAGTATATTACAACACATAATACAACTTAGTTTTGGGAGTATGAGTAAGACATTTATTTCTATGTGCACAAATGAGTCTAGTATATTAAAACACAGAATACAACTTAGTTTTAGGAGTATGAGTAAGACATTTATGTATGGGATTGATATTGGAGCGTCATCAAATGTCATATACTACAAAGATTTTATTTTACTATGTGGTAATAAAGAGCATGCGTTCGAAAAAAAGTAGTATCCGTCTAAAAGGTTTTGATGGTGATTTGATCATGCCTCTTGGGGTTGCCAATATTAAATGTCAAATAGACAGCATTAGTAAAATATTTAATTTTCAAGTAGTTAAAAACAGTAATAATAATATTTACTATTGCGTCACAGAAGCTGAAGCTTATAACGGTAAATACCTGTGAAAATCAAGTGGATACTACGAATAGACGACATATGAACAACGTAGTGACAGCAGCTAATACGAAAAAGATTTATAGGAATAAGCAACAGCAAGAGTTGGAAAGTATCATGTTAAGTTTCAAAGACATATTTGGTAGCGATGGCAAGTTGTCAAGTCCGGTTCAGACTCATCCACGTCGTATTCCAATTTTCTTCCAACAGTAGCTTAAGGAAACGCTTGAATACCTAGAGCGAAGAAACATTGTTAGCAAAGTTTCCACACTCTGTGAATAAGCAACCTCGTACTAGTGCAAAGAGATAATATACTAAGGATTTGTCTTGACCCGACTGAGCTTAATAAAGCGCTCCAAAGAATTAATTATCAGTTTTAACCGTACATGAAATATTGCCTAAACTTCAAAACGCGAATGTGTTTTCTACGTTGGATGCGAAAAATGGTTTTTAGCAAATCGAATTGGACACTGAAAGCGGGTTACTTATAACTTTTGGACACTATATGGGAGATTCTGCTGGAATAGAATACCTTTTGGAATATCACTAGCTCCAGAAATATGGCAGATGAGAAAACACGAATTGTTAGAAGGGCTTGTTGGAGCAGAGGTAATTGCTAATGATATTTAATTATAAGGAAGGGGAGATACAGAGGAGCAAGCAATGAATAATCATAACGAGAATATAAGAAGATTGCTGGACAGACTAAGAAGCAAGAATTAAAAATTAAACAAAAAGAAGTGCAAAATGGGTATGCACGAAGTTCCATTTTTTGGACATCTACTCATAAATAAAGGTTTGACTATCGACAGTACCAAAGTAGAAGCAATCCAGGAAATTCCAACACCACAAGACGTAAAATCTACTCACAGATTTGTAGGACTCTGCACATACCTTTCAAGTTTCTTCCAAGCCTCTCAGAAATTGCTGATAACGCGTTCAAAAAACTAAAAAGGTTGATATTGACAGTACCGATTTCAAAATATTTAGATCCTACTAAACCAGTAGTTATACAATGTGATATAAGCTCGAAGGGTCTTGGAGCTGTTTTGCTACAAGAGGAACGCCCAGTCGCATTTGAGTCAAGAGTTTTGCCTAAAACTGAACAAAATTACGCACAAATTGAAAAAGAAACAATTTCTATCCCGAAAAAAATTTGATCAATATAAATGTATATAGAAACCAAGGTATCGTTGTTCAATCCGATCACCAGCCACTCCAGACAATTTTTAAAAGACCTATTTTAGAGAGTCCTCGACGTCTGCAGCGAATGAGACTCTATCTTCAACGGTACAATATACATGAATATATATATGAAATGGAGCGAGATGATTTTTACTGATAAAAGATGTCGTATGTTGTCAAGATTAGAATTTGGACAAGACGTTTGGGTGCAGCTAAGCAATAAAAAGGGAGTGGAAAAAAAAAAAGGTATCATTATCAAGCTCCTCTCCAATCGTCAATCAGTTGTCCATGTGGAAGATGTAGACTATACTCGTAATAGCAAACTTTTTCGTTTATCCACAGTTAATGAACCTAATGAGCAAGCAAAGTTAAGCGAGGTAATTCAAGATGTTCCGGCATCGGTACAGCGACAAATGGGACTCCAAGAAAAAGTTTCCAATAACCAGTTGAATTAAAAAAAATTAATTATTTGTATAAACTCTAAAACCTGTACGTAAACTCGTATGTATAAGTTTTTATTTGTGATTCTTTGAATTTATCAAATTTCAACATTATTACTCTTATACCTATATCACTAAAATAAAAATTTTAAATTTTCAACAATTTTCTGCCTTCCAGACAAACATAAATAAAAATAGCCACTCTACTCGTTAATAAAAAGTTATTTCTATTTCTATTTTAATTGTCAAATATTCTCAATACCTCAAACTTTTGAGCTCTAGTGTACAATAAATAGGTAAAGGCTTATTTATTTCTACCTTCTTTCCCCATAACTGTTGAGACACTGCATTAAGTTTTTGCAGCATACGTGAGTTCATGTCGCTATTCTGTGAATGTATCCAAAACTTTTTTCAAGCCCATAGCAGACTCTTGCTGAATATGTGGTTGGTAAGGGAAGGCTTCAACATACCGTCAAGTTAAAATCATCCGTGCCTTCTCTTAGTTCTCCTAAGTAATTCCTTAGTGATTTATTAAGCTATTGTTTGTGGAGATGGAGTTTTTTAATCTCAGAAAGAAACGCGTTACTATGGATAAATGACTCAAAAATGTGTCAGAATGATTTCCAGTGTTCTTAATTCCCACATTATGTAGGCAATTTATTAACTGGTAATTTTAAATTAAATAAATTTAAAAATGTCTCCACAGAACTCACCATTGATCCTGAATGCGTACCTGTCGCTACTTCGGACGTTGCAGACAATTTGTCTATCTTGTCCGTGAATGCGGCTCGGTAACCTTTACTATATTTAGATTTATTTTGTTGAACAGCTTCTCTAATTCTTCTCGATTTCAAGTATTCTTGATAAAAGTGCCCCCTTGATAACCTCGGTGCTAGCATTAAAGCTTTTATCCAAGATGATTATCCGGATGTTGAGATAGTTGTTTGTTCGTTGTACTTCAAGCCTTTACCCAAATTTATAATATACTTTCGCATTTAAGCAATTATAAAAATTTAATCGAGGTAAGAAAAAAAAATTGATTTTCTAAGGCACTAAATTGTACTTACTTTTGTACTTTAACTGTAGATTTTCGTTTTAAGAAACGCTAGATAGCTCCGAAACAGTTTAAATGTCCCACGCAGCAGTATTTGCATCCTAATTGTTGTTCAAAAGGCTTTTTTTTTGACAGATCACGCTTGACTTCTATCAAACTGCTTTATCATTTTTGCTCAGTATCGCTTGGCAAGTCATAATGAAAAGAATCACACTACAACAGCGTCTCCAAATTGTTCAGCTGTACTATATTACAAAAATCAGCGTTCTGTGAGAAATGTTTTTCGTGCGATTCGAGGAACTTACGGTGCGCACAATCGATCAACTGAAACCACTATCGCCAATACCATCGCAAATTCGAGTCCCAGTTTACATAAAGGGATAATACTCGATCGATTAGACTACATGCAGCTATAGCAGCTGTAGCTGAGAGTGTACGCGAAGACCATGACAAATCGATTCGTCGTCGCTCTCAGCAGCTTGGCTTGGCGTATATTACGTGAGGATCTCGACCTAAAAGCGTACAAAATTAAACTTGTGCAAGAATTGAAGCCAGGCGACTTGAATTTGCGTCATATTTTCAGTAATGGGCTCTGGAAAAACTCAATAAAAATCCGGTGTTTTATCTTGAAATTTAATTCAGTGATGATGCCCATTTCTGTTACCGTCAATGATAACCGTTATAGCGCCTTGTTAACGGACTATGTGCTTCCTGAAATTCAAGCACATGGTCTCGGTGAGCTCTGGTTTCAACAAGACGGCGCTACGAGGCAAACAACGCTTGAAACAATGGACTTGTTGAGAAATCATTTTTGTGAGCACTTTATTTAACGTTTTTGAACGGTAAATTGGCCACCTAGATCGTACGATATCACAACTTTGGAAAATTTTTGCTGGGGATATGTAAGGTCTCAAGTCTTCAGGAATAAGCCAGTTACGATTGACGCTTTGGAAGCCAACATTACTCGTGTTAACCTCGAGATATCAATCACTATGCTCAAGTACGTAGATATATGTTACAGTTGCCCTAAATTCCACTGTTGCTGTTAGAAATTACTTTTTTCTATGAACAGTGGATTGCATTTGAACTTTTATGTTATGTCCTGAATATGTTATTATAAATTTTTAATTTAAATCCATTATTAATTATTACACTTTTATTAATTGTGAAATTCGTAAACCAATTAGCTACTACGTATCGAATGGACCAAATGTAAAACTTGAATTTTAATTCATTTAGATACAACTTAATTGAAAAACGCTTTTGTACTAAATATAAGTACATTTTATATGTATAGATATATTTTAAGATCACAAAGACCAAATAAATGTGTCTTTTACAACATTATAAAATGTAGTGTTTTTATCAGAATATGAAAAATTGACATTATACATAAATTACTTTGATATTTCATGAAAGCTCTATCTTCAACAGGACGTTGTTGCCATCAAGGAAAGTATGTATATATAAACTGATGTATATATAAACTTCATGAAAAATAAATTATTATTATAACGTTGGAACCACAGTTCGTACCGGTCTTTTATTTAAACTTAAAATCCGTTTACTAAATCCGTTTTTGCAGTTTTAAACTAGTGGCACAAGACGTCAACGGGAGTGATTTAGATTACGCGAAATTAAGAAAACCCCGGTTTATTTACTGGCACCATACGCCAACATATGTTGAAGCAAAGTTAATGAATAATCTGAAAAGCATCTGATACTAGTATATCAACTATATCAAAAGAAAACTTTTAAAAGCTTTATGTTTTTAACACCGAAAAAGTGGCTTATACAGCTGGTAGTCCAACTGGATCGATGCATTGCCAACACAGATTTTATGTAATGTGACATTCAGCCATCGAGACGCATGTCAACCTTAAATGTTACAGCTATCAAACACCTAAACATCATAGGACTAGGTTGGATTAAAGCCTTAGATCTACACAATATACACGTTATTTATTGAACTCTTAAATTTTCACTCATGTACAAAATAAAAACAAACTCGCCGAGTAAGCCCCCTAAAAAAAACAAACACCGTGCGGGTAGCTCATCTTTCCCGCTCCTGGCCTTAATATTGTTGCCTGCACTCATCACCGCATTTGCTGTATTTGAATACGGCACGGAAATTGCTGAGTGTATGTAAGAACTGATGAATAGCAAGTTGTGTGTTTGAATTCCTTTGGTGTATTGTTTCTATTGTTGTAAGGGCATAACACCTACAAAAATTTGATTCAATAAACCAATATCAGAATTTCTACTTCGCACCCTTGCTTAGCATCGTTTATTTGTTTGTGTTCGTGTTCATTTTTTGTAATGACTGGGGAAATTAGAGAAGACATAGCAAATATTCACGGGCTAAAATTTCATTGCTTTATTAACAGAAGCCCCAAACTGGACAGCAATTTGACCTTTAACGACATTGTTGGGTTGTCTGACCCCATTCGAAGAATTATACCGCTGTATCCTCATACTGAAATCGTTAATATGGATGATTTAATACATATACACAATTCTGGGTGGTTTCGACATTCTGGGCAGACAACACCCGAATGATGATGTGTTGAGGTCTTCACTGTGGAAGATAGTCATACCGCCAACACCCTGGACTTGTTTTTAATTTATCACTCTGATAAGTACAAGATCACCTCGTCGGATCGTTGTGTCATATCGTATGTTTGGGCATGAATTGTAGAGTTATTAGCTTTGTCACCAGTTAGTATTATATCCTTTTTTCTTAGGCTAAGAAAACGCTCCATATTAAGACTCCTGTAGATGTCGCATCCTTTGTAGTTTGCTGTGTGCCCTTTACAGCACACGGCACATTTTATTTTGTCTCTTGTATGTGTTATATTGCAATCTATGGTCTTATAACCACCAGCACATTCGACACACACTGGATTGTTAGGGCAGTAGTTTTTTTTGGGTGGCCGTAGCTCAAGCTTTAGTGGACTGACTTCCAAATCGGGAGGTTAGGTGTTCGAATCCTAGTCTCGCCCGAAAGACATTCCTTTTTTTTCAGCTAACAAAAATCAAGTTGACTAGAAATCAACAAGAAGCCAATTTCCATTAATAATTTAGTCTCCCCATTAAATGTTGGATGTCACCCATGGAGCGAAATAACCAATGAGTTCAAACATCTTTCTCTCTCTCTCTTTTAAATAAATATATATACATATATAGGGTGATTCATCGTAAGATATGATTTATAATGTAAAATAAAACACATAAATTTGAAAGTGAACTTGATGTTTTTATTTTTGGTTAAAAGAATTATGACATATACTTCTTAAAAACAATATCATGTCAATGTTCGCCACGACTACGTCTGAAGTGGTCCATTCGGAAGATCCAATTTTGGGCGAATCGTTCGAGTAAGCGTTATCTCGCGGATGACACGAGTAATGTTGACTTCCAAAGTGCCAATCCCAGAGAAATTAGTCCAAAGGTGTGATATCGCACGATCTAGGCGGCCAATTTACCGTAGCAAAACGTGAAATTAAGTGCTCACCATAATAATTTCTTAATAAGCCCATTGTTTCACTTGCAATATGGTTCGTAGCGCCGTCTTTTTGAAACCAGAGCTCACCGAGACCATGTGCTTGAATTTCAAGAAGTTAACATTGCGCGATAACGGTTACCATTGACGGTAACTTTCTGATTTTCCTCAATTTTGAAGAAATATAGACCAATGATTACACAAGCTCACAAAGCACACCTTACCGTTGTTTTTTAATGGATGTAATGGTAGCTTTTGGTATTCTTCGGGTCGCTCACCATACCAAATACGGAAATTTGGTTTACTACCGTATTCATTGAGCCAGAAATGGACTTCATCACTGAACAAAATTTCACTGAAAATGTGACGGAAGTTCAAATCGCCTGGCTTCAAAACCAGTACAAGTTGAATTTTGTACGCTTTTAGGCCGAGTTCCTCACGTAAACTACGCCAAGTCATCGAATACGCAAATCCAAGCTGCCGAGAACGACGACTAATCAATTCGTCATGGTCTTCGCTTACATTCTCAGCTACAGCTGCTATAGTAAACTGTGACTCAAATTTGCGAATGGTATTGGCAGTAGTGGTTTCAGTAGGTCGATTATGCGCACTGTAAGTTCTTCGTAAAAACATTTCTCACAGAACTCTGATTTTCGTAATACAGCTGAACAGTTTGGAGACACCGTAGTGGTATGAGTCTTGCCATGATGATTTGCCAACCGATAACGAACAAAAATAAAAAACAGTTTGATGGGAGTCACGCGTGATCTGTCAAAAAAGCCTATTGAAAATCAAACCTCACGATAAATCAACCCTTCATCTTTGACAATTTGTGCATTGAGCAATGTTCTTACTTGGTCGGGGTGTTTCAAAATTAATTTTGCAATGGAGTAGTTGTACTAACTCTATAAATGAAATGATAGTGATCATACTTTGTGCGCGTATTTCAATATATTTTTTTTTCTTTAGTTTTACTCCTTACATACTTGGTCTCAACATAAAACAAAAAAACATAACGATATCTTTAGTCAATACAAAAAAATTAAAGTTTAATAAACTCTTAAAGAAACTATGGTTTTCATAAGCGTGTTTGGTCAACCTACTGATACCCAAATTTGTTGTTGATAAATTATCGAAGGGCCAAAAGGGAGCAAGTAAATGATTTTTAGGTACAGAAAATGGTAAGTATGATTGAGCATCACTACGGAAAACACACCACATTCCTCACGATTATACCACGATATAATGAGAACAAAATAAATACGAATACGAACGAGGTTAAGGAAAATGCAAAAATAAAATTTTTTGTACGGTACGACCTTAACGCCCACCAGACAAAAATAAAACAAACAAATACAACTACGAACACGGTATAGGAAAATGTCAAAAAATGTTTTTTGCAAACTTGCCCCTGTGCTTCTCACTTCCTTTTCCTTCAGAGTTGTGTGTCGCAAGACATTTGGTTTAGAGTGTGAAAGCGCTTTATTGCTGCAACTATTTTCGTACATGCATAACATCCATGTGTGTATTGTTGTTTTTTTTTCTCCTTTCTCTACTTTATTCTCTATGTTCCCATTTATGGTAGAT
Organism: Volucella inanis; assembly: GCA_907269105.1. NCBI lineage: Eukaryota > Metazoa > Arthropoda > Insecta > Diptera > Syrphidae > Volucella > Volucella inanis. The sequence goes on along the minus strand of OU026156.1, from coordinate 130,556,838 downwards.
TTTCTAAGTTTTTCTTTTTTTTATAATACCGCTCGCGCACCAAGGGGATATGAATACCCTTTTACTGGTTTTTTCTCCAGGGCGCGGGCGGGTGGTGTAGTAGTTTGAATCTCAGGTGTATTAGGTTTCGATATTTTTCCCAGAGGTGGTTGTCAAACTGGAAGCGACGAGCTAGTACATCCTCCTCAATCAGTGGGTCTTAAGTACTAGTTGTTAGTTCGTTACATTTAGCCCAGTCAGCAACCACTCCAACATCAGTGATATGCCTTCATGTCAGAGTTGACGCCGACGGGATTTTCATATAACTTCATACATGTTCTATAAAGACTTTTTCACAGAATTGTCTGGCACGGGATTCGAACCCACGACACTCTGCTTGAGGAGTCTATGCATATACCACTACACCACGGCCACCCCGAGTGTTGAAAAAAATTCAAAGGTCTTGTAGAGGAAAAAGAGAACAAGCGGCGTAGTGCGCATGCGTTGTGTTGAGGGAAATCTTCTCATGGCAAAGTTGGAGCCAGCCGCACATCTTCATTTGCGCTGACGACTTAGTTGTGATGACGACTTAGTTGTGACGACGACTTAATTGCGATCAAATGAAATGATAATGTGATAATGTGATATGTGTCTTACATATGGTATGCATAATAATCGTCTTCAAAGAATTAGTGAGATACATCGTTTGTATTGTAGGGCATCGTAACCTACAATACCCACTCATATTTTGTCGCGGGGAGAATGGTTATAATTTTTCAATATATTTTACTGATCCTGCTACAAGTATTTCAAACCAGAATAAAAAAATATCTGCAATGCAGTTCTATAGTTATCAAATTCAGCTTCGTTCAAATGAAAATCCATATTTGCATCGCTTTCGAAACCGAACGTTTGATATTTATTCGAACTCATTAAAAACAGCTACGAGAAGAAAACTATATTGACTTGAAAAATGCTACTCAGCAAGATCTGGATCTACAAATCTTAGGCAGGAAGAAAATTCTTCCTACTTTTTTTACAGGAATCCGCGATATATGCGCTCACGCACGCAAGACTCCTTTTGCTGTGTGCGAAAGTTTGGCCGACCTGATTATTACCATCACCACTAGTCCTAAGTGGCCTGAAATTACTTGTGAGCTTCTTAAAGGCCAACAAGCACACAACAAGCATGACTTGGTGTCTCGGGTATTCAATTTAAAATTGAAATCCCTGATGAATCTTCTTACAAAAGAAAAAGTGTTTGCATCAATCCGCTGCTACATGTATTCAGTCGAATGTCAGAAGCGTGGCTTACCTTATACACACATACTTTTATAGTTAGAAGAAAAAATCAGACCTAACGAAATCGATAAAGTTATTAGCGCTAAAATACAGAAAGTTGATTCTGCTTTTCATCAAATAGTGAAAAGTCACATAATTCATGGTCCTTGCGGCTTATTGAACACAAACCATGCATAAAGGGTTAGCGGTGTTCGAAAAGTTTTAAAAAAAATTTGTCAGCGAGAATATCACAGATAACAATGGATACCCGTCATACAGCCGTCGATCACCTATTGAGGGTGGATTTACCTGCGAGTTTAATATGTGTGGGCAGACTGTTGAAGTTAATAATACCTGGGTTGCCCCATATTCTTCAGTCCTTTCTAGAACATTCCAAACCCATATCAATATAGAGTCCTGCAGCAGCATTAAATCTATTAAATACATCTGCAAATAACATCTGCATTACGGTACGGTGACCAAGACGAAATGAATGGGATTTATTTTAATCCCAATAACGTAAGACAACATTTTTTCTTGGGATTTTTTTAATTATGTAGAAAAGACCAATTTGCAAAGACTTGGGTACGGTGTATACTGTGCATTATAATAATAGTGAATGTTATTATTTGCATCTATTACTGCACACAGTGAGGGGTCCAACTTTTTTTTATTCTTAAAAACAGTCGATGACGTAATGTACCCTACTCATCACGCAGCTTGCAGAGCATATCTTCACTGGGATAAAACCCTCGAGGAGGTCAGTATTAGTGATAGTCACAGTCATATGAGACAATTGTTCGCGGTAATGTTGGTATTCTGCGAACTTTCGAATCCACTGGAGCGGGACAGATATCAATTCCTGTACCTGTGATTTATACGACGACATTACGGATACAGACGAGCGTGTAATAAATAATTGCCTTTATTCAATTCAAGACATTGTATTTTCAATTTGTGGTAATTTATTAAGTAAATATGGATTACCTACCCCAGAACAACTGCATGGTGAACCTTATGTGAATCGTGAGTATGCCGCTGAAACTGACTACAACTCAGGCACGATGTCTGACATAGTTAATGATTGTGTTTAGAAGTTCACGGCTGAGCAAAGGCAAATCTTTAATACTGTTCTCCAAAGTGTCAATCAAAATGAAGGAAAAATATTCTTTCTTGATGCTCCTGGTGGAACGGGAAACACCTTCCTTACTAGAGCTATCTCGGCAGATATAAGAAAGCAGAAAAAGATATCACTTGCAACAGCATCTTCTAGCTTAGCTGCGACACTACTATCCGGACTGACGAGGTGAATGCCTCGCTAAAGCAATCCTTTTTATGGTCAAAGATTCACAGACTGCGTCTGACAATGAACATGAGGGTACGATTTGGCGCTAGCTTACATGCTCAAGAATTTTGCAACGTATTGCTGAAAATTGGTGAAGGAACTTTACCAGAAGAGAACAAGAAGTTTAAATTGCAAAGAACGCTCGCTAAGACTTTTGCTACGGGTAGGAACTCATTTTTTCAGTGTACGGAGACGTTGCTCAAATATTTCATCAACGAAATTCTTGGATATGTGAACGAAACGCCCAAGCAGCTGAAATTAACAGTAACATACTATCCGCAATCGAAGTAAATGTAATAGTTTACACGTCAATATACACCACTGTCAATTTAGATAACGCTACCAATTATCCGGTAGAATTTTTAAATTCTCTCATTGCAAATGGTCTTCCTGCACATCAAATTATACTTAAAGTGGGTGTTCCGATTATGCTCTTTCGAAATTTAACCTAGACTAGACTAGACTAGTGGTCAGATTACAAAAAAAAATATAATTGAAGCAGAAATTTTGACAGGATGTAGCGCAGGAGAAATAGTATTTATGGTATACCACGAACACCACTTATACCAAACAGTTTTTCTTTTCAGTTAAAACGAATACCGTTTCCTGTAAGCGTTTGCTTTGCTATGACAATTAACAAATTGCACGGGCAAACACTAAGCGCTGCCGGTGTCGAACTAAGGGCAAATTGTTTCTCGCATGGTCAACTAAAGGGTGATTCATCGTGAGGTTTGACTTATAATGTAAAATAAAATACATAAATTTGAAAGCAAACTTTCTATTATCGGTTAAAATAACAATTCATGGCATTCTTTAAAAAGTGATATTGTGTAAATGTTGGTCACGACTACGTCTGAGGTGGTCCATTTTAAAGGTCCAATTTTGGACGAATCGTTCGAGCATTGCGACTGGTATCTCGCAAATAACACGAGTGGTGTTTGCTTCCAAAGCGTCAATCGTAGCTAGCTTATTCTTGGAGAACTGAGACTTTACATATTCCCAGAGAAAATAGTAAAAGGATGGAAAATTTACCGTAGCAAAACGTGAAATAAAGTGCTCACCAAATGATTTGTCAACAAGTCCATTGTTTCACGCGCTGTATGCCTCGAAGCGCCATCACCGAGACCATTTGCTTGAATTTCAAGAAGCACATAGTCCGTTAACATTGCGCGAAAACCATTGACAGTAACATTCTGATTTTCCTCATTTAGGAAGAAATATAGACAAATGGTTACACAAGCTCATAAACCACACCATACAGTTGTTTTTAATGGATGTAATGGTAGCTCTTGGTATTTTTCGTGTTGCTAATCATTCCAAATACGGAAATTTTGTTTACTAACGTATTCATTGAGCCAGAAATGGGCTTCATCACTAAACAAAATTTCACGATAAAACATCGGATTTTCATTGAGTTTTTCCAGAGCCCATTCACTGAAAATATGACGAAAATTCAAGTCGCCTGGCTTCAAATCCAGCACAAGTTGAATTTTGTACGCTTTTAAGCCGAGATCCTCATGTAAACTACGCCAAGCTGTCGAATACACTAAGCCAAGCTGCCGAGAACGACGACGAATCGATTTAACGGTCTTCGCGTACACTCTCAGATACAGCTGGATGTGGTCTAACCGGTCAAGTATGATTCGTTTATGCCAACTGGGACTCAAATTTGCGAATGTTATTGGCAGTAGTGATTTCAGTAGGTCGATTATACGCACCGTAAGTTTCTCGAAAAAACATTTCTCACAGAACGCTGATTTTCGTAAAACAGCTGAACAATTTAGAGACACTCTTGTGGTATGAGTCTTTCCACGATGATTTGCCAACCGATGTCAAACAAAAACCGGAAAGTAGTTTAATAGGAGCCACGCGTGATCTGTCAAGAAAGCCTATTGAAAATCAAACCTCACGATGAATCAACCCTATATACATGTTTACATCTTTGGCAGTTTCTGCATTGAGCAATGTTCTTTCTTGGTCCGGGTGTTTCAAAGCTAATTTTGCAATGGAGTGGTTTTGTTATCTCTATAAATAAAATGAAAGTGGTCATACTCTGTGCGCGTATCACACAAAAACTCCAGCGTGGATTTCAATATATTTTTTTTTTTTTTAGTTTCACTCATTACATACTTGGTTTCAACATAAAACAAAAAATATAGCGATATCTTTAGTCAATACAAAAAATTAAAGTTCAATTTTAACTGTGGTTTTCACAACCTACTGATACCCAGATTTGTTGGTGGTAAATTATCGAAGGGGAAAATGGGAGCAAGTAAATGATTTTTAGGTCAAGAGAATGGTGAGTATTTTTTTCGCACAGTACGATCTCAACGCCCACCAAACAAAAATAAAGCAAATAATACAGCTACGAACTCGGTTTAGGAATATGTCAAAAAATGTTTTTCACAAACTTCCCCCTGTGCTTCTCACCTCCTTTTTCTTCAGAATTGTATGTCGCAAGACATTTGGTTTAGCGTATAAAAGCGCTCTATTGCTACAACTACTTTTGTACATGTATAACATCCATGTGTGTATTGTTGTTTTTTTTTTTTCCTTTCTCTACTTTATTCTCTATGTTCCCATTTATGGTAGATTTTCTAAGTGTTGAAAATGAATTCAAAGGTCTTGTAGAGTAAAAAGAGAACAAGCGGCGCAGTGCGCATGCATTTCGTTGAGGGAAATCCTTTCATGGCAAAATTGGAGCCAGCCGCTCATCTTCATTTGCGCTGACGACTTTGTTGTGATGACGACTTAGTTGTGATTAATTGAAAAATTTCCTAAAAGTGGCGACTCTTCTGATAATTTTAAAAAAAATATGCAGGGACAAATCTACCACATTATTGGCTCTTTGCTAACCACTGAAACAAAAAATTCACTCGACAAGAACCAACCGGAACTCATCCGGGGCGATATAACGCACCAACAAACAATAAGGTAACTGTGGCAATTAAGAATGTAATAAAAGGGATATTGTCTTGCATATGGTATGCATTATAATCGTCTTCAAAGAATAAGTGAGACACATCGTTCTTACAATACCCACTCATATATTTTCGCGGGGAGGATGGTTATGATTTTTCAATGTATTGTATTGATCCCAAGTATTCCAAACCAGAATAAAAAATATCTGCAATGCAATTCTATATATTAGTTATCAAATTTAGCTTCGTTCAAATGAAAATCTCCATTTGCATCGCATTCGAAACCGAACGTTTGATATTTATTATTAAAAACAGCTACGAGTAAAAAACTATATTGACTTGAAAAATGCTACTCAGGAAGATCTGAATCTACAAATCTTAGGCAGGAAGAAAATTCTTCCTTTTTTTTTACAGAAATCTGCGGTATATGCACTCACGCACGCAAAACTCCTTTTGCTATGTGCGAATGTTTGGGCGACCTGATTTATTTATTACCATCACTACTAGACCTAAGTGGCCTGAAATTACTTGTGACTTTTTGAATGCCAACAAGCACACAACAAGCATGCCTTGGTGTCTCGGGTATTCAATTTTAAATTGAAATGCCTGATGAATCTTCTTACAAAGAAAAAGTGTTTGGATCAATCCGCTGCTACATGTATTCACTCGAATGGCAGAAGCGTGGCTTACCTTATGCACACATCCTTTTATACACCCTGCCTGACTGGAACTGCAACCAACTTCAGACTGCTATAATTTTCAAACCGTTCATGACAGTGAGTTTAAATTTTGACACATGACAGATAAATTTATTATTTACAAGCCTTTTAAACGATTTGCGTCTCAGTTGTGTTGAAAATTTTTTATCCGCGATGGAATTCAAACGTGATAGTGTGATTGCTTTTTAATTGGCTAGAAAACCACAAGCAGCTATCGTTAGAGCCCTCCAGCACCTCAACGTGAATAAATCATTTGTATCTCGAACAATCGCTTGTTGCCGTTATACTGGCAGCGTTGCATAACGCCATGGAGGTGGCCATAAAAAAACAGCAACATCGGCAGAAATGGTTCGGAAAGTAAAGGCTCGAATTGAGCGAAATCCACGTCGAAGTGGAAGAAAAATGGCTCGTGAGCTCAACACATCGTTGGAATGGATGCAACACATGAGCTTGGGCTCAAGCCATTGAAGTTCCAAAAAGCAAACGATCTTACACCGCAACAGAAAAAAGTTAGAGTCGAAAGACCGAAGGAGTTGCTACTCTTGCACGAAATTGATGAATGCCGAATTTAGTTTTTTCCGATGAGTCGCTATTTGTTAACGAGAAATATGTCTACAAACAAAATGACCGAGTTTACTTGCCAGAGAGGAACTTCGAAAATTTACTCCTTCGAACGGCCACCAGAAAGGAGGCAGCACCGATGGTGATGGTTTGGGCTCAAAATTATCTTAGAGGCAGTATTGACACCTTGGACAAACAATCATTTCGGTCGGAGATCGTGGACATTTCAACAAGACTCAGCACCGTCTCACAAAGCGCGCGTCAACCAAGATTGGTTAAAAAACAATGTTCCACACTTCATTTCTTCGACACAATGGATTGCAAATTATCCGGATACAGATCCGTTGGATTTCTCTGTCTGGGGCATATCGAAGGCGACGTTTGGCACTAAAAAAATACCAAAGTTTGGACCACCTCAAACAAGCACTTCGCAGGGAATGGGCCAAAATACCTCAGGCGACCGTCTCAAGACCATTATTCGCGCCAAAGATGGACGTATTGAGAACTGCTGATACAATTTAAAAACTGATGTATTTTCTAACATTTTTTTCTTTGGCACAATAAAATTTATCAAAAAATAAAAAAAAAAAAAATATAGCATTTTTAAAAATTGCAGTTTGAGTCAGGCAGGGTGTAGTTAGAAGAAAAAATCAGACCTGAAATATAGGATCCTTAAGTTGATTCTGCTCTTCATCAAATACTCAAGAGTCTTATAATTCATGGTCCTTGCGGCTTATTGAACAAAACGTGGGCGTTGCTCAAAAAGGTTTACGAAAAAAATTTTCGGCGATCACCTACTGAGGATGGATTTACCTGCGAGTTTAATATGTGTGAGCAGACTGTTGAAGTTAATAATACCTGGGTTGTCCCATATCCTCCAGTCCTTTCTAGAACATTCCAAACCCATATCAATATAGAGTCCTGCAGCAGCATTAAGTCTATTAAGTACATCTGCAAATACTATTTGAATTACGGTACGGTGACCAAGACGAAGTGAGTGAATACCAATCTGGGCGTTACATATGTCGTCAGAAGCAGTTTGGCGAATCATTGCTTTCTCTAGACGTTCATTTTGAAAATGGTCAGCGGATTTATTTTAATCACAATAACATAAGACAACATTTCGGGAACGCACAACAGACAACACTCTTGGCATTTTTTAAATTATGTAGAAAAGACCAATTTGCAAAGACTTGGGTACGGTGTATACTATGCATCCTAATAATAGTGAATGCTATTATTTCCATCTTTTTTTTATTCTTAAGAACAGTTGATGAAGTAATGTACCCTACTCATCACGCAGCTTGCGGAGCATATCTTCACTGGGATAAAACCCTCGAGGATGTCAGTACTAGTGATAGTCACAGTCATATGAGACAATTGTTCGCGGTAATGTTGGTATTCTGCGGACTTTCGAATCCACTGGAGTGGGACAGATATCAATTCCTGTACCTGTGATTTATACGACGATATTACGATACAGACGAGCGTGTAATAAATAATTGCCTTTATTCAATTCAAAACATTGTATTTTCAATTTGTGGTAATTTATTAAGTGAATATGGATTACCTACCCCACAACAACTGCATGGTGAACCTTATGTGAACCGTGAGTATGCCGCTGAAACTGACTACAACTCAGGCACGATATCTGACATAGTTAATGACTGTGTCCAGAAGTTCACGGCTGAGCAAAGGCAAATCTTTAATGCCGTTCTCAAAAGTGTCAATCAAAATGAAGGAAAAATATTCTTTCTTGATCTTCCTGGTGGAACGGGCAACACCTTCCTTACTAGAGCTATCTCGGCAGATATAACAAAGCAAGAAAAGATATCACTTGCAACCGCATCTTCTAGCATAGCTGCGACACTACTACCTGGTGGCAAAAGAGTGATCACAATGTTCAGGATCCCTATGGACTAAGACAGCAATGAAGCGCAGTATCACGTAATTTGTCACTATTAAAACGTTTTTCAGGATTGCTGTCTATTTGTATGGGATGAATGTACGATAGCCAATAGGAAAGAAGTTGAAGTTGTAAACCAAATCATGCAAGACATTCTCAGAAATGATCAATTAATAGGTAATGGGACAGTTCTGTAGTGGTGATTTTCGACATACACTAAATGTAATAACCAAGGGTATCCGGACTGACGACGTGAATGCCTCGGTAAAGCAATCCTTTTTACGGTCGAAGATTCACAGATTGCGTCTGACAATGAACATGAGGGTACGATTTGGCGCTAGCTTACATGCTCAAGAATTTTGCAACGTATTGCTGAAAATTGGTGAAGGAACTTTACCAGAAAAGAACAAGTAGTTTAAATTGCCAAGAACGCTCGCTAAGATTGTTGCTAAGGGTAGGAACTCATTCTTTCAGTGTACGGAGACGTTGCTCAAATATTGCATCAACGAAATTCTTGGATATGTGAACGAAACGACTAAGCGTTTGAAATTAATAGTAACATACTGTCCGCAATCGAAGTAAATGTAGTTGTTTACATATCAATATATTGTACACCTCTGTCAATTTAGATAACGCTACCAATTATCCGGCATAATTTTTAAATTCTCTCACTGCAAATTATCTTCCTTCACATGAAATTAAACTTAAAGTGGGTGTTCCGATTATGCTACTTCGAAATTTAACCCGTTCAAAATTGTGCTATGGGACTAGACTAGACTAGACTAGATTAAAAGTGGTTAAATTACAAAAGAAAAAATAATATAATTGAAGCATAAATTTTTACAGGATGTGGCGCAGGAGAAATAGTATTTATGGTATACAACGAACACCACTTATACCAAACAATTTTCCTTTTTAGTTTAAACGAATACAGCTTCCTGTAAGCGTATGCTTTGCTTTGCTATGACAATTAACGAATTGCATGGGCAAACACTAAGCGCTGCCGGTGTCGAATTTAGGACAAATTGTTTCTCGCATGGTCAACTAAAGGGTAATTCATGTAAAATAAAACACATAAATTTGAAAGCGAACTTTAAATTTTTATTATCGGTTAAAAGAACAATTCATGGCATTTTTTCAAAAATGATATCGTGTAAATGTTGACCACGACTACGAATAAGATGGTCCATTTTGAAGCGACTTGTATCTCGCGGATAACACGAGTAGTGTTGGCTTCCTAAGCTTCAATGGTAGCTAACTTATTCCTGGAAACCTGAGACTTTACATATTCCCAGAGAAAATAGTCCAAGAATGTGATATCGCACGATCTAGGCGGAAAATTTACCGTAGCAAAACGTGAAATAAAGTGCTCACAAAAATGATTTGTCAACAAGTTCATTGTTTCACGCGCTGTAAGCCTCGTAGCGCCGTCTTGTTGAAACCAGAGCTCACCGAGACCATGTGATTAAGTCCCAGGAAGCACATAGTCCGTTAACATGGCGCGATAACGGTTACCATTGACTTTAGCATTCTGATTAGCCTCCTTTTTGAAGAAATATGGACCAATGATGCCACCAGCCCATAAACCACTCCAAACAGTTATGTTTAATGGATGTACTGGTAGCTCTTGGTATTTTTCGGGTTGCTCATCAGCCCAAATATGCAAATTTTGTTTTTTAACGTATCCATTGAGCCAGAAATGGGCTTCATCACTGAACAATATTTCACGATAAAACACCGGACTTTCATTGAGTTTTTCTAGAGCCTATTCACTGTAAATATGACGCAAATTCCAGTCGCCTGGCTTCAATTCTTGCACAAGTTAAGTTTTGTACGCTTTTAGGCCGAGATCCTCACGTAAAGTACGCCAAGTTGTCGAATACGCCAAGTCAAGCTGCTGAAAACGACGACGAATCGATTCATCACGGTCTTCGCGTACACTCTCAGCTACAGCTGCTATAGTCCCTGATCTAACCGTTCGAGAATTATCCACTAATGTAAACTGGGACTCAAATTTGCGAATGGTATTGGTAATAGTGATTTCAGTAGGTCAATTATGCGCACCGTAAGTTGCTCGAATCGCACGAAAAACATTTCTCACAGTACGCTGATTTTTGTAATACAGCTGAACAATTTGGAGACGCTGCTGTAGTGTGAGTCTTTCCATGATGTTACTGAGCAAAATTGATAAAGCAGTTTGATAAGAGTCACACGTGATCTGTCAACCAAACTCTATTGAAAATCAAACCTCACGATGAATCACTCCTTGTATGTTGCTTGCTCTCGCGTTACTAACCCGGATAATGTATATATTTTAGCTACAGAAAAAAAAATAACCGACATTGTTTACAAAGAAATTTTGTAAACAAAGTTGGTATCTGGTGTAAGATTTTTTTGTTTTTCTTCCGTAAATAATATGTAAATAAAGAGTTAAAAAAGTGGCGAAATATTTTTTTTTTCTCAGTTCTTACATCTGTTATCTTCCACTTAAAAACTTATTTACGGGGCATCTAAAGAATTCACTGCTTTGTGAACTGTTATGATCTGTCAATTTCGCATCGAACGTTTAGTGGAGTTTTTCATCAAGAATTCTCAAACCATCTAAATTTATCGGAATACTTAGGTGTTTTTAGAAGGACATATCACAGGCTTACAAAAAGGAAGAAAATCGAGTACAAATGTAACGCGGGTAAAACCGCGGGCAACAGCTAGTATTATATATCAGGTGTACCAGTGTGAAGTGAGCGTTTTTTCTGTGAAAATAAAACCAGTAGAAGTAAAAACCATTTTATTCAAAGTAGCTACACATTTTTCCCATTTTTCAGGCAATTTATGGATTTCACGCCAATATTACTGTTCGTCTCTTGAAGCAAACCAAAAAGTCACCCAATTTTCGACTTCCTCGTAGGAATCGAAGTGCAACTCAGCTAATGCGTGTCCCATCGATGAAAACAAATGGTAATCGGAAGGAGCCAAGTCTAGTGAGTACGGCGGGTGGGGTAGCAGCTCCCAGTCAAGTGCTTTGGTTGTATCCTGTACCAGTTTTGCTTTGTGTGCAGGTGCATTGTCATGGAGAAAAATTACCTTGCCGTGTCTTCTAGCCCATTCAGGTCGTTTTTCGATCAATGCATGATTAAAATTGATCATTTGTTGTGGGTAGGGATCTGGATTAACTATTTCACCAGGTTTTAGGAGCTAGTGATACACTACATCTTTTGGTCCCACCAGGTGATAGTTGATGGTTGTCCCACATTAACCCATGATTTTTTTCGTTTAGGATTCTGTAAATGAATCCATTTTTTTACTAGTAGGTTTATTTAGACAATATGTGTTTAGGGTTGTTTGGACTTGGGTTTTGGGTTCTGGGAATTTTTTAGTAATACAGCTTGTATTTTTTACTTATTGGGAAGATCTAATTCTTTTAGAGGATGCAGTATTGGTGTTAGGAACAACTATTTTTTTCTGGAGGGTTTATGATGCTCATAATTGGTTTTGTAAATGTTCATTTACATTCAAGCTGCCAGCTCTTTGGACAATGTCAATTTGCTTGCTGCACACTTTGCGACCAGCTCAGTACTTCCAGATTATGCATTGTCTCTAAAGATTTTAATATTCAAAAATCCGCTGGTCTAGATGCTATATCTCCCCTTATTTTGAAGACGTGTTTTTGATATTCTGCTCTGATGTGAACCGTATTTCAATGAGGGCGTTCTGCATCGACCGGAACAAATGGTTGTCAGAAGGGGCAATGTCTGGGCTATAAGGGTAAGACCTCCTATCTACTGTTTTCCAAATAGTTCTTAAACGGAATAGTAACGTGGGGCCGAGCATTGTCATGATGGAAAATTATTGCCTCGTGTCTACTGCTACTGCTACTGCTCCCTTCAAACGTATTAATTATGTTCGGTAGCGTTGTCCATTGATGGTTTCACCCGGTTTTAGCAGCTCATAATACAGCACACCCATCTGATCCCACCAAATACAGAGCATTACCTTCACGCAATGGATGGATATTCGGCTTTGCCGTTAATTTGGCTGGTTGGACGGGTCACATATGATTTTTTACGCTTAGGGTTGTCGTAATCGATCCATTTTTTCACCACCGGTAACAATCCTATGCAAAAATGACTTCCTTTTGTGGCGTTCAGCAGCATTTCGGACATGCAAAACCGCCGTTCGACGTCTCTCGACTATATCCAGCTGCTTTTAAACGTTTTGAAATGGCTGCTTGAGTGACACCCAAAGATTCTGCGAGTTCTTCTTGTGTTTGGCAACAATCTTCATAGAGTAATGCTTCCAGTTCTTCATCTTCAAACTTTTTTGGCTGCCCAGGACGTTAATCGTCTTCGAAGCCAAAATCACCAATTTTAAATCGTGCAAACCACATTTGGCACGTTCGCTCAGCTAGCTCATGTTTACCATAAACTTCCACCAAAATACGATGACTTTCGGCAGCAGTTTTCTTTATATTAAAGTGATGAAGAAGAACTCCCAGCAAAAACACTTTTTCAGGCACAAAGTTCGACATATTTGATGGAAAAAAAATTATTGTTGCTTACACTTCAAATGAATGACATATACTGAAATCACGTACAATGACAGTAGCTTTCTAACGCATGTTCCGATAGAGTAATAACAATGGTATTATACAAGTTACGCCATATCTTAGCAAACCGCACGAAGTTATATACCTGTATTTTTTTTTCGTAGTTTCCTCTTATCCATTTTTAAGTAAAAGTGTCATAAAAGTATGTTACGAATAAGAATCTTAACATACCATTACGTTTATTAGTTAACATATAAGTTTATTTTCATTTAAAATTACAATTATTTAGATAGTAATAACCACTGAACCCAAACATCGCTTTCTGCTCCATTTTCCGGAACACTTAACACATGCTTTGGCATCATAAGTGCAGGCATACCCACTTGAGTGCAAAGTAATTAAAAAAAATAAAAAATGAGACAGGAGCGAGTGATTTAATATTGAACATTGCATGTTTTATAAATTTTGAGAAGCATGGCCACATAACAATAAGGCAAAAAAGGGAGATAAAATGTGTGTAATTTGTCTCTATTTTTATAATGCTTAGTTTGTGTTGATCGTTGATCCAAATTGAGTCATTGTATGTCGTCGCGGGTGTCTTCTTCGATCTTATCTATTTATTGTATTTATTTATTTATTATTTTATTTTTTTTGTTTTGTTTTGTTGGAAGCTGTAGTGTTTTTAATATTCCTTTTTTTGTCTGCCATCGCTTCCCTCTCAAAAGATTCGATTTCGATTTAGGTTGTATAAGAAAAGTATAAAAAAGTAACAATAAAAGGAAATTAAAATAAATAAATGTGGCGCGACAGCCCGATGTGGGTCAAGGCTTAACTTTTCGCACTCATTTGTGTTTCTCACTTTGTGATTTTTTATACTCCTGAGCAGAGTCTACTGTTTATTGACGGTTTCGAACGGATCTCCTGAGAAATTTTTTCATGAGCAGAATTTGACTTTCGGAGGTTTGCCATTGCCCGCCAAAAGGGTAATGACGATTTTTGAAAAATGTACTGTTGTGCTCCTACCGGCAGTGTCTGTGCATCGTCCGAGATGAGTCTACTGACTGACTCTCACTTAAATTAAATACTTGGAACTGAGAAAAAATGACAGCGATGGGAGAGAGATCTCTCTGCTGAAGACCGCAAATATCAATCTAATCCCACATTCAGCCGTACCAAATCAAAATACGCCCCGAATGTCTGCCTCCACAACTTTATGCTGTCTGCCTCAGTAGTCGTCTTTTTCGGCTCGTCGTGGTCTCTTAGCTTTTCGTAGCGGTTATGCTTATTTACCCCGGACACTTTATTTGGACCAAAAAACTTCGGCTTAAGTTTGAGGCCTGGCCCAATTAAGTTCTCTTTAGAGTAACTAACTCTCCGGCTAAGTAGAACTATGGCACCTTTTTCTCTCGTTTATACGCAACAGTGTTCTTGCGCTGCAAAATTCCAAAATATTGTCCTTCTTTTTCATCGAGTTTCTTCGTATTGGGTGTTCAGTTTTTGATCAACTCTTGGTGGAGAATTTCACGAAGTTGGCCATTTTCTCGTACTTCTGTCCTGTGAGTATTTGAAAAGGTTAGTATTTCTTACATTGTGTGGATTTGAAATTTAGCATTTGCTATGTGCGTTTTACGTGTTTGTACCAGGTTTTGTGATTCTCCAACTACGTTAGCCATCAATGGTATCAGCAACCAGTTGATTCACTCTAGCTGGACATTTCCAGGCGGCACACTCGTTGTTATAATCAAATAAATAATTTCTTCTGTTTAACAATATTCTTTATACACTTTGGACATGAATGCCGTGCCTTGATCTGAAATAATTCGCCTCGGATTCCTAAATATCTTTGATTACTTCATAAACGATCGAAAACTTATTCGCTGATTGTACTCTTAACAGGGTGAAACCACACGAATTTCGCAAAAGTGCCCACAACCATCAAAATATGATGATGATGATTCTTTATTTCCTGCATCCAACCCACGTGATCGACATGGTAGGTATGCAACGGACGACCTTCCTTACAAATCAACCCTAGAAACTTTTCTTACTTCTCAGCTTTCTTGATGTATTCGATGTAGTTACTGAGTATCATCTTCACTTTCCACAATACATCCGAAATAAAATCTACCTTTTTTATGAACCATATCAATAACCTCTTTCTCCATGGTAGCTGAAATAATGATCAATTTCTTCTCGGGGTTCTTGAATAACACGTCATTCTTTAAGAAAAAGTTGCTGTATGTGTGTGCTCTAGGACTTTTCTCATCGCGCTCAGCTTTGGATCTTAGAAATCACGCCTCCTAATGCGATAACCCAAAGTTTTTACGATCAACATGGCCACCCGACCCAGCGCATTGGCATGTCACTTCCAGATCGAAGTCTTTAAGCGTTTTTACCTATCGTGTTACTTTCCTTTTTTCGTTGGTTTCGTGAAAGCATTGCAGTCCGTAACGATGGTGATTAGATTTCCTACTAAAAAAAATTCTTGACTTCTTAAGAGCTTTTACAATCGCAAGAACTTGCCACTCATAAGAGCAATACTTCTCCGTTTCTTGAGAACATTTATCAACATAACACTCCACCGGAGCCTGAAAGAATTTATCGATCCGAAAATGGTCTTTGATGACCTGCCTACTGATTCATCGTATTCACAACACATCATATAACTTCCACCTTTCTTTGAAACCAAAAGTGCTGGCGAAATTAATTCCGAATTGTTAGGCTGCATATCTAGATATTTAAGCCATATTTTCCTCCAATTGCCTCTAAAATTTCCATTCAATGTGAAGCAATGTTTCTCGGGTGTTGGTACATCTTGAAGGATGCTCTTCATTTGCACTGGTTTTTCGGCCTTTATGCACTGATGAGTTGTTCGACTTTTTTTTTGAACTCTATCCCAAGTGGGAAAATCTTCGACGAAATATTCTACCAGTGACTCTTCATCAGTTACCAGAGGTTTAGCGATTTTTAACTAAGTAAATTTTAACTTGGAATTCCTTCACTATTCCATCCTGGCGTCACCGATCATCAGACGCCTTCCACAAACATATTTCTGCAAAGAATTATACCTCATGAGAGCGCATTTTTTTCGAATTCGCGAATCAGCTGACGACATCCTGATTTGACTCACCACTAGATTAAGTCAAACTCTCTTCTACGTCCTTGGAAGTGAACATTGAATTTTGTACCCGGGTTTTCGCTTGAACGGTCGTTGCAGTAACTTTAACCGAAGGAGTCTTAGGCGCAACCTAGAGAGATACTCTGAGGTACCTATGGTACATCAAACTCATAGCACAAAAAAAAAAAAAATTTCGCCATAGAAACGACACCGGGGTAATCAAAAATATGTTATGAATTTCAAACATATCTTATTCGCCCGAAAAACGGCTCTCTACACAAAAATAATAGTCCTTCATAAATAAATAATGCATGTGCGTAATGTGTATGACTTGTTTAATAAGATAGTTGCCCTTTTAGCACAACAAAAAAAATTAATTTTTCTCCAACAAAGAAATAGAACGACCCCGGAGTCATCAAAAATTTGAATTCCACACATATCTCACTCGTGCGAAAAACAGTCTATTATCAGTAATTTATACATGTACATAATCTGTGTGACTTGCTTTTTTGCCAAAAAGACGACCCTGGTGTCATAAAATATGTAAATTTCAAACATATTTCATTCTCCCGAAAAACGGTTCATTACTACTGTCGTCATCGCAGTCGAACCTTACGTTATTTCAAACGGCTCGATAGTTCTCGGCATATTTGTGAACTCCTTCTTTTCTTCGTGTTCGTGTAACATTTTCGTAATTGACATCTCCCCGGCAACATTGGTGTGTAGCGAGTCGACATACTCCTCGAGCCTCTTTTCTAACTCCCTTTTATCATATGACGCTGAAAGCTCTAAGTCCCTCAAATATTCCATTCCATCGTCGCAATTTCCCTCCGAGAATTTATGGCGAATACGCAAACAAAACAAAAATAAATAAATAAATAATGCACACACAAAGCGGTACTTACAAAATTTTTTTCCCACCTCGCTTGTCGTCGTGGCTTTCGTTCTCGCCTCTTCCTTCTTTTAACTCTCTTTGGGGTAGTTGTCTATCGCTCGTTATTTTCTTCGTCTATCGGTCGATGGTGTTTTCAGTCTATTGTTGTTTTTTTTTTTGCGCTTTGGTTTTAAGTCCCAGCTTCGGATCTTAATGGATCCCGGTTGAGACGGGATCATTTGGGATTACTTAATTTAATTCAATTTTATTTAATTAAAACAATCAATTGATAGCAAATCGATATTAAAGTACAGTAAAATGAAACTTTAATACATACACTTTTTAATACGAACAGAACTGGTATCTCATTATGCCGGATATTTCTTCTTTAAAAAGTGACTCGTGCATCACCGAAACATCATTCCCATTATCAATAAACGCGTAGTAGTCTTCACCTTCTTCATACGAAGGCTATGATTTGCTCATGGTGCGCAAAAGCATGGACCTGGTATAGGTTTTTCTAATAAAGACTTGACAATTTTTTTTTTTAAATAAAAGGCAAACCATTTGAGATATTTCAAAAACTTTATTATTGGCTTGAGGTACAATCAAAACATGAATGGCCACCGCGGGCCCATTTGCAGCGGTCGATTCGTTGGACCCAATTTTCAACGATTTGGCCACACATTTCGGCCGAAACGGCCGCTATTTCGCGTTCAATGTTTGCTCTGAGCTCTTCCAACGTCGTCGGCGTGTTGGCATAAACCAATGACTTAACGTAGACACACAGAAAATAGTCAAGCGGTGTTAAATTACACGAACAAGGCGGCCAATCGACTGGCCCATGTCTTGAAATAACACGCTCATCATACTTACTCTTCAATAAATCGATTGTAGCGTGTGCTGTGTGGCTTGTAGCACCATTCGGACTAAAAAAAAATCGGTGATCATGGCGCGATAACGCTGACCATTCACAGTAACGTGACGATCGTTATCGCCGACGAAAAAATATGACCCAATAATGCCGCCGGCATGCAAACCGCACCAAACAGTTATTTTCTGTGGATGAAGTGGTGATTCATGAAGCACATGTGGGTTTTCACCCGATCAATAACGCATATTTTGCTTATTGACGAACCCATTCTTCAGTCAGCTTGATCTTGTATGGGTGTAAACCAAGATCTTTACCCAAAATACGCCATAATGTGGTCTGAGCGATCCCCAATTCTTGAAAACGCCGTGGAATTGACGGATTTGGATCGTTTGCTACGGACGTCTGAACGACAGCGATATTTTCGACACTTCGACCAACCCGTTGTCTCACTGACACGGCAACATCACAGAACGAATATGTAGACTCAAATTTTTGCACAAAACTTGTTATTGCCTGTGTACTAGGGCGAGAATTACGACCGAAAATTGGAGTTAACGCTCTTAAGGTTGCAGTCACCGACTCTGAATATCTGTAGAAAATTTTTATAATTTGCAGACGTTGCTCGTTATGACGAAAATGTTGAGTTTACTGAATAAATTGATAGTGACAGATTGATGATTAGTGACAGAGTGCGTTCAGAAATTAAATTCAAAGTTGTCAAGTCCCTATTGGAAAGCCCTATATAAGGTTCTAAGTTCGTTTGGGGTCTGGTGGCTATAAAAAGCTGTTGAAAAGAATGAAAAAGCCAAAAAGAGTCAATCCGTTCTTTACCAGAAGCGTGGTCGTGTCGGCATTTTTTAAATACATATACGTCTTTGGTTCTATAGTTTCCTCTATATTTTTGTATTTTATTTGTATTTTTATTTCATTTTATTTTATTTAGTAATTAAATAAAAATCAATAAGTCACTAGGTCACCGAAATCAAGCACTGTTGGGCGCGGTAAGTACATAGGGGGGGGGGGGGGACCACATTTGAACTTAGTACTCCGCGTGCTGTTGACAAAACGCTCCACATGGGCATAGTACCCCAGCGTTAAGTCCCGGACCCTACAAATTAATTTGTATCGTTCCCTTGATAATAATAATAATAAAAATCAATAAAAGTCACATGCTGTTAAATTTTTATTTTCTACATTTATACTCGAATGACGTATTTTGAGGACATTCTGCCCTATCCAGCATTCCATACATTTTCTATTTTCCTAGAAAATTCGATTTTACTCTCCACTCACCAATGGTTGATGCTTCTTCTATAGAAATCTTCTGCTATAGAAACATTGAAGACGCTGCTCACATTCAAATTGATATCACAATATTGTGAAAATTGGAAAATGTATGGAATACTGGATGGCGCAGATTCTTCTCGCAATTTGTCCAATGACTGATATAAATATCAGCTTCCCCAAGGTATGCAGATCAGTTCATAAAAATAGTAATTAAGTGGTTTAAATAAAAGATAAATTGAAGTAGAGCGATTAAATTGTGAATTCTAATTGGATCGAATAAACTGATTGGATTGAAAATAATAAGTTCTATCATTTGCACCCACATAAACATTTTACATTGATGTCAGAAGTAGAATAGGACTAATTGTGTGTAAAATAAGGAACAAGAAAAGTGTTTTGTGATATTTTGAAAAAGCTGACCCTCGCCCAACTCAAATCCGAGTTGAACAAACATCTAGACGAACAAAGGAATAGCCTCGAACAAAAGCTGGATGAACAAAAGAAAAATCTAGACGACTAAAAGAATAGTCTCGAACAAAAACTGGAACAACAAAAGAACGTTCTACAACAAAAGTTGATGACAAATTTGAAAGAAAAGAGAAGAATGTTAAACAAATGGACAGCAAAGTTGAGCAACTGGCAAAAGAGTCCGACACCGTGCGGAAACAAAGGCTTCAAGAATATTCTTTAAGCGGTCCAAGGAGAAAAGAATTTAAGCCGCCTTTATTTGAAAGCCAGACCTCATGGTCTAATTATAAAAAAAACCGTTTGAAATGGCTTCCTGTGCGAACGGCTGGGACAGTGAAAAGTGCTTTGTCCTAATAATGGCCTTGCACGGTCCAGGAGCAGAATTATTGCAATCGATAGACTTCCATAAGCATAAAATTATGTGGTTTTAGCACAGACTATCGAGAAACGGTTTGGGCATAGCTTAATGTAGGAGGTTTACAAGGTCCAATTGCAAAACCAAATGCAACAAAGAGGAGAAAAACTGCAGCAGCTCCAAGCAGACGTGAGTACACTGGCACATTTTTCATACCCCACCACTTGCAAGCAAATTATCGACGAAATAGCAGAAGACGCATTAATCAGAGGGATTGCAGATTCGAAGCTACAGTCGACAGTAAGGATGGCCGGGAAAAAAACTTTTGTTGAAGCACTTGCATTCGCTCTGGTAATAGAAGCAGCCAATTAGGCTTCCAAGGGAACATATCTCGTCAGGGAAGTAGCATCTGTTAAGGGCTCCTGAGCAAGAATTAGTGCCGAGGAGCGAGATACTCCACGGGATAGACGAAAATTGCGCTGATGGAACTGTAATAAAATAGGACATTTTCAAAGGCAGTGTAACGAA
The DNA here is from genome assembly GCA_907269105.1 of Volucella inanis. NCBI lineage: Eukaryota > Metazoa > Arthropoda > Insecta > Diptera > Syrphidae > Volucella > Volucella inanis. The sequence continues at coordinate 130,536,076 of OU026156.1, read as the reverse complement.
CAGGTGCGACGAAATTCTGCCCTCACTATGATAACAAGCAAATAGAGGAAGAAACCGGCAGAAACGCTTATCAAGAAGCCGGTCAAACTTCCCGAAGCAATCAGTCGGGAAATGCTTAAGCACTAACTTCGTTTGGCAGAATTTAGTAACAGAAATCAACAGCCCCAGGACTATCACCCAAGCCTTCCTACAAAACGATGCAATGAAATCCATCTAGTGGAAGTAATAGAAAAATGGATGGGAACAGTAGATACCGGTGTCACGGCCTCAATCATCAGGAGGGATGTGGTTGCGTAACCAAAAAATCGTGGTTGCGTAACACTGGCAGTTACAGCTTGAGAACAGCTAAGGTATATGGTATGATAAAGTCCGTATAAAAATCCACCTGGCTGGAATAGCCTTCTCTCACGTTTTTCTGGTGGCTGAAATATACGACGAATGTATCATTGGTACAGACTTCATAAGAGAGCATGGACTAGTTGTGGACTTTGGGGCACGAACCTTGAAATACGGAAAGATGGAGATACCAATGACATACGGAAATGCCAATACTTCAGTCTTAAAAGTAGTTTTCTGCAGAAATCAAATTCTAGAGCCTTCGTCGGAAGCAATTTTGTTGGCAAAAGTGGAAGCTGGTCCTGGTAGCCACCGATTCTATTTGATGAAGCCAATAAATAAGAGAGACTTCATGGTGTGAAAGACCTTAATGGAACAAATAACAACATGGTCCCTGTAAGGATTCTAAATCCAAAGACATTCAATGTAAAGATGAAAAACTGGGATATAGTTGAGGCTATTGAGGCCATATCTACCTCAATGGAAACAAATCGTGCAACACCGGTCACAACAGTTCAAAGCATTAAAATCAAGAACAAAATTCTCAGCCTCTGTAATCTTGATCAAGAGCAGCGAATCCTGACAGAAAAGCTATTGGGAGAGTACGCTGATATATTTTCTACACAGAACGGAGAATATTGAAGACGCAACTTGTTCAATACCACATTGATACCGGAGACGCTCGACCAATCCGTCAACCTGCAAGGCATCTTTCATTGGCAAAGCAAACAGAAGTTGCCGAAATGGTGTCGAAGATGAAAGTTGAGGGACTGAATTAAGAACTGCAGAGTCCGTGGGCGTCTCCATGCCGTTTGGACTGTGCAACGCTCCGGCCACCTTTGAACGACTAATGGAACGAGAATTGCAAGGACTCACGTGGAAGACCTGCCTTGTATATCTGGACAACGTTATCGTCATAGGTAGGACATTCGAGGAGCATCGAGAAAACCTAAAAGAAGTGTTTAAGAGGCTGCGAAGTGCTCATTTGAAGCTGAACCCAGAAAAGTATGCCTTGTTCCGTCCGGAAGTGAAATATCGTGAAAAGTTGACCTACACCCAAAAACAAACAACAACTGAGAAGCTTCGTAAAGGATGGGCACAGTGGGACTCGCTCTGTGTGGGAAAGTGCAGATGGAACATCTCGTATGCAGCTAATCGTGCTGCGGTCCACAGTCACCCAAGTACTCCATGAAATACATGACGGAATCTCAGGAGGCCATTTGGGAATAGACAAGACTTTGGAAAAGGTAATGGAACGTTTCTTTTGGCTAAATGCTAAACAAGATCTCAAGAATTATTGCAAAAAGTGCATAAGGTGTGCGGCTACCAAGGGCTCCAAAGTAAAACCACAGGGACGAATGTAAAAATACAATGTCGGAGCACCATTCGAACGAACATCCATCGACATCGCTGAGCCGTTTTCCGAAACTTAAATAGAAACCGATTCACCCTCGTCGTCATGGATTACTTCAGTAAGTGGCCGGCAGTATTTGCCATCCAAAATCAAGAGGCCAAGACCGTAGCAGAAGAGATAGTAAGCAACTGAGTGAGCAGATTCAGGATCCCAATGGAGCTACATTCCGATCAAGAGCGAAACTTTGAAACAAAAATTTTCCAGGAATTGTGCACATATCTGGGAATAAGGAACACAAGGACAACGCCACACACCCTCAATCTATTGGAATGGTCAAGCGGTTCATTCTGACCTTGAATGAGCATCTATCTAAGGCCGTCAGCAACTGCCAGCGGGACTATGTTCAACACATACCCCGCTTCTTAATGGCCTACCGAAATGCGGTCCATAGTTCAACAGGACACACACCATCCGAGATCTTATTTGGTCAAGCAGTTCGGTTGCCAAGTGAAATAAAATTCTGATCCCCACCTAAGGAGCCCAAGGAGGTGAACGACTACGTGGACGACTTGCGCAGGAGGATTCATAAATTGCATGAAAACACCTGAGAAAAAATGAAACTAGCGAGCAACCGCATAAAGACCAGGTACGACGTCAAAGCGAAATTTTCCGGCTTCAACCAAGGCGATCTGGTGTGGTTGTATAATCCTCTGCGTAAGAAAGGAAAATCACCAAAATTGCAGCGGTATTGGAAAGAACCACACAAGGTGATAACCCGTGTTTGGTTCCCAACAACGAATTCCCGAATTCACTCCTAACAGATTCACCTGAACACGAGAAAAGCACACAAGATACGGGAAACGTAAACAGTCAACGACAGATCGGGATTCGCACCAAACTCGACACGTGGGAATTGTTGAATTTGTGTTTGAACATTAATCTAGTGATTGGAACATCTGATAAATTGACTTTAATTAAAGTCACAATAGTCTCAATCACTAAATAAAATGCACAGAACACAATTAATATCCCTACACTACTACATATTGCATTAAAGCACTTAACCCGAATAAAACCGACACGCACCGACATAGCCTTGCCGGCACAGTCAGCCGCTTCCCACAACATTCAAAGTTTATTCGAGCCCAGCACATGGACAACCTGCATATTAGCATATGTGAATGATTATGGTGCTGTCTCTGTCTGTCGCATTAAACATTTAGGTCATTGTAATTGGTCTAAAGCACTTATGTGTTAATTAAAACAAACTTGTACTTGTCAAGAGAGCATATTACATGAACAAATGCTAATTAATAATTTTCACGGTCAATTTCAATGACCATATGAGCTAAAAAGGATTGATATGTTAACAAGTATATAACGAATGCGAAAATACCGAGGTTTCAAAAAGGAACTTGACCAAGCATTTGAGCATTCTTATTTGAACCCTCAGAGCAGGAAGTAAAGTTTTTTATAACGTTTTAACTTACAATCGGTAGTTTTTTTTTTTTTTTTGTCTTCTAAAACTAACATCAAGTAAATCAACAATTCTCTTGCAAACTTGCTGAGACGCCTTCTCCCGCATAATTCTTAAACGTCCTCTACGCTTGGAACAACTCGAATCAATGACGTTGTCTACAGTATTTAACGTGGGGATTAAGGAAAATTGAAGATGGATAGAATGTGTCAATTCAACGAGATGCCGAATGACGAAGTTTTTCGGGACGAAAAATTTTAAGAAAGGAGCAGTGTGACCTATTTTTCGATAGCATATCAACGGTTGGTGTGTGGAGAGTAGAAGCGATTTGGAATGCAACTGGATGGAGCAGATTCTTTTCGAAATATGTCATTGGAGTATAAATATCAGCACCCCCAAGGTATGCAAATCAGTTCATCGGTTGAATTTAAAGCTTAAGTTACGACAGTGAATAATTAATTTTAAGTAAAAGATAAGTAAAAGTGGAAAGGATTGAATAAAGAGTTTGTATTGAAAGTAATAAGTTCTATCATCTGTGCCCACACAAACATATTACAATATATTAAAAAACATTTATTTAATTCACCAAACCAGGTATAAGACATACATTCACTATAAACGCATGTCTAAAAACGCAATATTTTCCTGAAATATGGAATCTTTGCGAAAGAGGTTCCCATATTAAAGGCTGGTAAGCCTCCTGAAAGTCCGGAATATTATAGACCTAGCAGCCTACGATACGTAAAAGTACTAAAGGAGAGAATTATAAAGTTCACAGATGTTCATAAAATTTTCCCCAACGAACCGTTTGGTTTTAGGCGTCTTCACAGTACATCCCATTAGGCACTGAGATATGCAACTGTATTAAAAAATATCGGTCAGTAGAAAAATTACTGGTATTAGACATTGAAAAGGCATTCGAATGAGCTTGGCATGAGAGTTTGATATACAACATGATACGCTTAAACGTTCCTCCATATCTCTGTGCAGTAGTCCTGCAGTTCCTGTCCAGTCGTCGTTTCAACGTCCATGTTAATGGTAGTGTCTTTGACTTAATATACTTTCAATTGGGTGTACCACAAGGCTCAGTTCTTGGCCCAATCCTCTATAATATTTATACATTTGATATACCAAAGTTACCGAAATGTAATACAGCCATATTTGCAGATGACACCGCAATATTTTCATCTCATGAATTTACTCTCAATATTGAGAGGAATCTCAAAAATAAAATGGAAATAATAATAAAATATTATCACAAATGGAAAATCAAATTTAATGAAGCGAAAATGAACAAAAGCTATACAAATTTGTAACTCTCTGTCAAATATCTAAGTATTTATTTAGATACCAAGCTTACATTCAAGCACCAAATCGCTAAAACTATAAAGAAAAAAAGCAATAAGAATATACATAGATGATGTCCACATTTATTAATAATCAATTATTAAAAATCACTACTCACCACTGAAAATAAAATTATATTGCACAAGGTAATCTACCAAGCGAATCTGCTATATGCTAAGTAGTTTTGCTAATAATCCGCTTTTAAATGAATTATGTACTTATGATTGATAAATGTTAGGTATATATATTTGTTCCGATGACGTTGGAAGAGCTCAGAGCCAACACCGAACGCGAAATAGCGGGCGTTTCGGCCGAAATGTGTGGGCGAGTCGTTGAAAATTGAGTATAACGAATCGACCGCTGCAAATGTTTTTGATTGTACTTCAAGCCAATAATAAAGTTTTGGAAGTATCTCAAATGGTTTGCCTTTTATTTACTTCTTTGGCAAAAATTTAAAAACGATCTTAGTAAAAATTTTTTGAGAGATCATTCAGAGGAAGTATCATTTAATCGTGCGTTAATTATAATAGAGACAATTTTATTACTTCACAATGTTAACTATAAAGCCTTAGGTTTACCTAAGCCAAGATATTTAAACGAAGAAGATATTTATCACTTTGATCCCATTGATGAAGATTTTCTTTTCGAGAAATGTATGCATAAGCAAATACGAAACAAAAAAATGTTATTGATAAAGAAATTCAATACCATAATACAGGTTCAAATGTTTTTATTCTCACAGCACATGCCGGTTGTGTTAAAAAAATTTACTCAAAGGGCTATCATTCATAAACTTCGTTCACTCATAATGTATTTAAATTACTAATATCACTTTTGGATATTTCTCTTGCCAACGTAACGCCCAATAGTCGATACATTAATTTCACTTCACTTATTATTATCCATGAGGTATTATTGAAAATAATTGATAAATTATTGAAAAATTTATGCACGGCTAATGAAAATAAGGTCGAGTTGTTTGGTGGCAAAACCGTCCTTTTATGTGGCAATTTTCGGCAAATCTTACCGGTTAAACAGTGTGCAAGTCGTGCTGCTCTTATTGAAAATTGCATTGCCACCATATAATACTTTCACAAGGTCACTTTGACTCAAATATGAGTCAAATGAAGTGGAATTTATCGAGTTTTCCACAGTTTGATGATGATATTATTGAAATACAACAGCATTTGATTGGAAATTACGAAAATATTATTAATGATGTCTATAGCAGTATCGGACAAAATTTGTTAACAAATCAAATCATTAACTCAGTTGTGCTAGCAAGCACAAATGAAGATTGTGCAGTTGTTAATGATTTTAAATCGTATGCTGGGGAAATTTGAAGTATATTGTAGTTACGATAAAGTAGTTTCGGACAATGACGTTAAAATCAATAATTTTCCGGTAGAATTTCTTAATACACTCAATTTAAGTTTATTTCCTTCCCATCGATTAAAATTAAAAATGAATTGCATAGTATATTAATAATAGTATGATTGACAATTATATGTATCATCCAGTAGAGTGACAAGTTTTGAGGGTTTGAAATATTATATATCAGAGTATAATGGGAAAGGTCATCTAGCAAATGAAAATAGTGTATTCACCAAAAATGTTGTATTTAGAAAAGTTTTGTTTTAGTTTTATTTTTCCAATTAATTTGTAAACTTTTGTAACAAGAAATATATACCATTTATCATATCATCATAACAATTAAAAACACTGTCATTTAAAAATCGTTCATATAGTTTAGAATAATTTGAAAAATTATCATCATTTCTTAAATTATAAAAATAATTTTTTAATGTGTGTCCTTTATCGTTCCCCTTACTGAATAACAATAGGCAATTTTGTTATTGACCATGGATCCAGAAACCTAAAAGAAATTGGGGATGCATGTGAAAACCGCTTAATGGAAATACTAGGTGTAGTGAAAAGTAACCTCTTTGACCGCCAGAATGCGCTGCTACTGCAAAAAACGTTATGGTGCCTTGAAGTCCGTTCATATTTAGGAAGACATGCCAAATTTCAGTGCGAACTGTTTTGTTTTGACAGCTGATTGTTGTTGGCATCATGTTGAGTATGGACAAAAACGATTTTCATTCTCTCATAAAACATTATTTTTTGAGAGGCAAAACGGCGAAGAAACAAAAGGAAAGTTGGATAAATATTATGGAGCTAATGCTCCGTCAGATTACACCGTCAAATATTGGTTTCGAGAGTTTCGTGGTAGCCGCAACTCCACAACCGATCAAGTCCGCAGTGGCAGGGATCCGGTTACAGAGGACAATGTCAAAAAAATACATGAAATGGTGTTGGCTGGCCGGAAAGTGAAGGTGCGCGAGCTAGCAAATACCACAAAAATTAGTTCTGAGTGCACACGCCATATCTTTGGCAATATTCTGCATATGAAAAAGTTATCCTGCCGCTGGGTGCCGCGCACACTCACTCCTGACCAAAAACACGAACGCGAGAGCACTTCGAAAGAGTGTTTGGACTCGCTGATGCGGAATCGGGCGGATTTTTGGCGTCGATTGGTAACTGTTATACACCAGAAAACAGAATAAGTGCCCAACAATGGACTGAGGCTGGCATGAGTGCTCCGAAACGGTCGAGGGAGGCTTGGTGTGTCGGAAAGTTTATGACGTCGGTTTTCTGGGATTGTCATGGCATACTCTTCGTGGGCTACCGCGAAAGGGAAAAACCACCAACAGCGAGTATAACTGTGCATTATTGGAGCGATTGAAATCGCTACAAAACGGCCTCACATGAAGACAATGCACCGGCGCACAAGAGCATCGCAACCATGGCTAAAATCAATGACTTACGGCTCTAATTGCTGTCGCATCCACCGTATTCGCCCGATTTGGCTCCCTCTGACTATAATCTCTTTCCAAACCTCAAAAGATGGCTCATCAATAAAAAATTCAGCTCACGCGAGGAAATCATTGACGCCACGGAGGAGTATTTTGCAGACCTTCCAGAAAATTACTTTTCTTACGGGATCATGAAGTTGGAAAATCGCTGGAATAAGTGTATCAAACTAAAAGGGGACTATATTAAATAAAATAAAAAAACATTTAAATTTGTTTTTCTTTTCATTCCCAAGGAGGTTACTTTTCACCCCATCTAGTATTTGATAAAATGAGAAAGGAGCATGATGATTTGCGTAAGGAGCTCGCAGAAGCTGTTAAAAAAAGAATGAAATGAAAAAGAACAACGTAAGTTTAACATTCAAATTCTAAAATTTAAAAATTGATTTTCAGTTGAGTGTTGTTAATATTTCAGATGGGGTTGAATTGTTAAAAAATACCCTTACTGACAGGTTAAAGCACATTTTTAAGGATAGACCAGAATTAAAAAGTCTTGCAAATGGTACGTATATTATCTAATACTATATATGTAGTATGTATTTAACAAAAGAAAATTATATTTAACTTTTTTAGATACAAAACCACCGGGTTCCGGTGAGAATTAGAAAGCTAATTGTTTTTTTTTTTTTTTTCAAAAGAAAGGTATTAAATTGGAAGCCTTAAAGGGGACTTTCTTAGCGATATTCAATGAGCCATTAAATGTGGAAGTTCTTTTTCGCTTGGTTATGGAAGAAGGAGTCAGATTCCACGTTGATACATCAAGATTGAATTTGACAAATCAATCCTATTATAAATACGATCCAGATAAATAAATGATTTTCGATTGTTAAAGAAAGAAGAATGTAAAATTAATTAATCCATGGAAATATAATTTTTGATAAAAACAAAAGAAAAAAATGTTCATTATGAAAAAAAGGAGTTTTTCAAAGCGTAATCAAAGTGGTGTAACTATCTATCTCTTCTTTTTATTATATTCTATTCTATTCATTGTGCACGCGACGAAACTGAACCGAACGTAATATAGAAATCATGCGAGTACGAGAAAATATCATAGCACGTATTTAAATACATAATCGTCTAATTTCGACGATGGGAGAGCCTAGTAATAATTAAATACGCCTCATGGCGACAATTACAATAACGACTAGCTTGCTTTTGCTCATGAGCAATGAAGATAATTGTTTTGGCGTTTATTGATTTGTAGAAACAACTAAACTAACTTACATTAAAAGTTTATCTAAGAGAAAATGAGACCGACAAATTACACATGTGTATTCAGCTTTTAACTGGGAGTTCATAGATACAGTATCTGCAAGTACATATAATAATGTAATATACTTAGCGTATTTATTTTGGTCTCGTTATGCGCATCTGTCAAATTTTGGCAATATGGCCGACGACAGTGACGACAAAGGCGGAAGTATTTTGGTTGGGATAGATTTTTGATTTAAAATTAATTAAACAAAGTTTAAAGGTGTTGTTCTTTAAGTAACCATATTTTCTTTTAATACAACACGTTCGTATTTACATCTTCTACAGGCAATACTTTTGTAGATGATACACCCGATTTAGAAGATACGGGCTGTTTAAGCAGCACTCTACTAAAGACACTTAATCCCGATTTTATAGCAACTGAAGGGCTGGTAGATGTACTGGAATCTTTACAGTACGATGTACTGATGAAATTGATCCAACGATTTTTCAAAATGTTAGCTTGAAAAAGCCATAAGTTTGGGTAGCATTCATCAAACTCGACGAAATTTTAGTATTTTATGCACACTCAAATTTTCTTTCAAAAATGTGCACAACGGTTTGATAAGCTGAATCCGTTAGAAAGCTACGGCCTTTTAAGGATTTTAACCTCGAAATCAGATGCTCCTTACTTTAAATCCTACAATAGATTTTATTTATAAGGTTACAATTTATTTAACTTTTTTTTTGCTCTTACAATTAGTTTTTCCTGTTTCCTTACTTATTTACTTGTTTTTTTTTTACTCTAATTTTAGACGTGGTTTATATCTTACCCGACCGGCTTCTTGAAAGTAAAAGTAAAAGTTTTGAATTTCAACATATCTTCTTTTAAGGGTGACGACCACGCTGCCGTCCAGCTGTGAATACTTTCTTTTTCATTGCTGCGAGCTTTAGCAATACCCCCTCCCCCCCATGCAAGGCGGTTTTTGAATCGGCTTTTCATTTTCGCCAAACTGGCCTACATCTAGCACGGCGAGCTTCGCAGAAGGTCTTGTATTAATGCCTGTTGTTGTCTTGACGGACGAGCTGCTTATTTTTCTATCTTTGCTCGCAAAGGTTCTGATGATAACGCCTTTCGGCCAGGTGTTTCGAGGATTGTTTGAATCTATAATAACTTCAAGTCTTGAAGTTGTTTTGTTTTGGAATAACATTTTGTGCGTCTTGTCAAGTCGGGAAGGTATTCGCTGACCCACTGTTTCCAAAATCTATCTTTATACCGTTTGAAGACCCTAATAAAAAATTGTTAGGCGTCAAGTCCTCCTCGTTTTTATGGTCTAAAAAAACGTACGTTAGGGTCCTAACATTTACAATTTTTCTACTTCAGCCAACATAGTCAATAATAGCTCATCTGTAGGATTTCGTGTAGGAATTAAGCAGCTTAGAGTTTTTTTTTGCCAGATCTTACTTATTTTTCCCAACTTCCTTCCATTTGAGGAGACACCGGTGGAATGAAGTTCTATTTTAAATTGATTCCACTGAATATGTTTGCGATTTTGCCTACATCAATTTGTTAAATAGCGTCCATCAGCTCATTGTTAGCTCTACGAAAATTAGTGCCATTGTCGCTAAATACTTTTAGCGGCAGACCCCTTCGTGCTATGAAGCGATTTATAGCCCTTATATGTACAGGCGTCTGTTGAAAATGAATTTGCGACTCCGACATGTATCACCAGAACAGTCATGCACGTTATTAGAACACCCCACCTCTTTTCGGAATGTCTTCCTACCGTTAGGAAAAGCGGTCCAAAGTAGTGGATACCGATGTAAGAAAACGGTATTGTAAACGGCTGAACTCTTGCTGCAGGTAGCTCACCCATGATTGGTGGTTCAGACATCTTTTACTTTTGCAAATTTGGCATTCTTGTTTGGGTAATTTTCTTGAGTCCAGATCTAAGTCTGGGTATAAAAAATCTTTGTTATGTAGTGGTCGATTTCCATAATATTCCGTCGTTTAGTGTCGAGATATACACCATAAGCCGCATCAATACGCCCTTTAATATAGACCTCTCATCTAAGTATGATGAGCTTGTATACGAGTGAGAGTTTGTATAACTCACTCGTTCGTTCGTCGATTCCAGCTACCAATATGTCACTTCGATGACAGATTTGAAACGTATATCGTGATCGTGATGCAAGTGGATGTTTTTTATTTCTTCACTTGATGGCTCTTTTTGTTTAAACCACCATGATTGGTGGTTCAGACATCTTTTATTTTTGCAAATTTGGCACTCTTGTTTGGGTAATTTTCTTGAGTCGAGATCTAAGTGTGGGTATAAAAAATCGTTGTTATGTAGTGGTCGATTTCCATAATATTCCGTCGTTTAGTGTCGAGAGATACACCATAAGCCGCATCAATACGCCCTTTAATATAGACCTCTCATCTAAGTATGATGAGCTTGTATACGAGTGAGAGTTTGTATAACTTACTCGTTCGTTCGTCGATTCCAGCTACTAATATAAAACGAGTCACTTCTATGACAGATTCGAAACGTATATCGTGATCGTGATGCAAGTGGATGTTTTTTATTTCTTCACTTGATGGCTCTTTTTGTTTAAATTCTTGAGGCCAGTGCTCAATGGGTTCATATAAGAAACTTGGTCCTCGATACCATCGGCTATCATTTTGAAATTCTTTGTTGTGGTGCTATTTCGTGCCTTCATCCGTGACATTTGCTTTGCTTTCACCCCATCTACAATCCTTTTCATCGGTATTCTCAAGAATTTCTCCAACATTAAAGGCGACAAACACGGTACTTGAACCTGTCCAAAAATAACTCTCCGATTTCTTTATGAAATGTCCAGTTGTTATGATTCTCGCTAATTTAACTCCTAAGAGCGCTGCTTCCAACTCTAACCTCGGAATAGACAATACTTTAAGGGGAGCTATCTTTGTTTTTGGGGCGACTAAACTAGTCTTCGCTTCGTTGCTGTCAGAGAACCTAAGATATGCTACCGCACAATAAGGCAATTTACTGGCACCGAAGAAAATGTGTACTTGGACAGAAGTGTTGCTATTAAGTAACAAGTGGCTTGCATATGGACGATCAATAACGATTTTTTTAACATCTGAAATGAAAGCCTTCCATTTGTTCCATTTTTCAAAATGCTTTCGTAGTATCTTTTCATCGAATACGATGCCAAAACTCCATACTTCTTGCAAAAAAATTTTTAGTAGCACTAAAAAGTTTGCAATTAAGCCTAACGGGTCAAACACTTTCATCAAAACTTTTAAAACTTGTCTCTTTGTTGGCCAATCCTCCAAAATCAAAACGTTTGCTTGATCAGTGTGCGGTTTAATTGCAAATGTAAATGAACTAGATGAAAATGACCACCACATACCTAAGATTTTCTCGGGCCTAGACTACTCTAGTTTCTAATATTTTGGCCAAAGTTTGCAACTTTTTTGTTTAGATTGTTGAGCACTGCACACGTGTGCGGCGAATACGTCGAACCAAAGGTCATAAATTGCATGATGATTTCTTCGGTTTGCTTGTTTTGTTCGTTTCGTCATAAAAAACGCTGAGCTTGCGGACCAGATTTTCTTATCTCTACTTGGTAAATAATTTCCTTAATATCCGCACATAAGGCAAGTCTGTATTCTCTTAAACGGAACAGAACCTAAACAAGAAACGGAACGATATCTGGACCTGAGAACAATAAGGAATTCAGAGAAACATTATTTACTGCTGTAGCTGCATCCCACAAAATTCTGATTTTGCTCGGTTGATTTTGTTTAACGACGGGAAAGTTAGGAAGATACCAAACATTGTCGTATTGTTGATATATTTTTGACTTCGTTAATTTCCTTGCGTATTCTTTTTGTAAATATTCTTCTATTTGTGTGTTTAGTTTGTCATACAATTGTTTGTCTTTCTCCATTCTATTTTCCATATATATAAGACGACGAACAGCCATCAGGCTATCAGACATTTTGTTTTGTTCAAGTTTCCACAATAACGGAACAACAAACTTGTTTCCTCCTCTTGTTATGTTGTTTTTAATTATTTCTATTGCCTTTTCGTCGTCTGCTGATGAAAGAACAGTTTTATTCTTCAAACCTGCAGTGTCAATAGAAATAAATTCCTTAAACAGCGAGCTTAAATTTTCGTCTTCATTTCTTTGGTAGTCACATAAATGGAAATTGAGTTTCTTTTGAGGATTGTCGCGTTCGATTTGTTGTAATAGACATGGACTATATACAGTCCACTCCAACCGCGTCTTCGATGCAACAGGTTGACCATCGAAACCTTCTCTTGAGCAAAGTGGGATTGTTAGTTTCCATTGGTCCAGCCCTAACAAAATTTGTGGCTTTGCGTTTATATAGGATGCCAGAGGAAGTCGCTTTAAATGTAGATACCAAAGTTCCTTAGCTTTTACATCCTGCTTTGGCAGGCGAAGTGATGTGACGGTGACGGTTTAATGTTTTTGAGGTGCTTTCTATACGGTGGGTATTCGATGTCTATATGAGGCACAATGGCTTGGACTTACCTGAAACCCCTAATTTCGCAACGAAAACTTCATCAATGAACGAAATCGAGGAACCGTCATCGAGGAAGGCAAATGTGTTAATATTTGTTTCACCATTGTACTGGCATTATTCTAAATAATATATAATTTTTATCCTTTTGATGACAATTCACAAATGCATTTGTGGAGGCGTAAGATGAATCTCGAATTTTATGAAGCAATTTGTGGTGCTTGTAGACACACCCGTCGATACCACACAGTTAATTTTGTAGACAACGAAACCGTCCATGTTGGCGCAAGCACGTTGGGCAAGTTAAATTTCGCTTAATAGCATCCCATTTTTCATTAAGATTAAGAATCAAGAAACGTTCACATATATCGATGGAGTGTTAATTTAGTTTTCATTTCTTATTTGCAACTTATCAACAAATTCTCGAACCAACGATGAATTTGTTAAGTGTTCATTCACACCGGTTGCGATCATAATCGCACATGCATTTTCAACTGCGAGAGAAAATTGTATGATGAATTTAAGGTTGTCTGTCCTGGGAGGGAGTTATTTTCGATTTTTTTCAATCAGATCATCAATAATGTCTTTAGAATGACCGTATAGCTGTTGGAGACTCTTCAAAGCACCCGGAACTTGCTCTGGAAGAAAAAGCCGAATGGCTACGGTCTTAAAGGCTTCGCCATTTAAACAAATTTGAAGTCATCGCAAGTAATCACTATCGTAATAGCCGCATGTGATGGTGGTGCTGTTAAACCAGCTAATAAAGCGAGGCCATTCTTCTATTCGACCGCTGAAAATGACGTGCTCTTTCGACATAATTTGTCTGGATATTTTCTGTTTGTTTGTGATAGTATACGTTAAGTATGAGCTCATATCGCATTAAATTTTGGTAGGTTTACGTTGGCTTTGAGCGTCATCAATCTCGCTATCTAAACGTGATTGAATTTCTGCCAGCCACATTTCTCTTGTAGCTGTCGCTCTTCCTCGAGTCGAGGATGCGGATTCGGTTGGTTTTTGTATTTCATTGTTGATGTGAAAATAATATTTTCCTGTACATGTGGTAAGTTTTGAGTTGGTGTTGGATGTTTTTCACAAGGGCTTACACTTTTATAGTTATCGGCGCCTAATGGAAGGTAATCTGGTTCGTTATTTGAGGTTGCTTGTGACGGATTGTTTGTGCCGTTTGGTGCTTTTTCGATTAGTGCTCTGCGACATTTAACACAACTTCATTGCTTATGTTGAATATCATCATCAACGCCGATGCAGGTATAATGATACCAATCATCGCAAGCTTCACATTGGACCATGTCGTCGGTGTCTGCGTTAATGCATGCTTTGCAATTGTACGACTTATCGATAATATATTAAACATACTTTTTCTATGGACTATGAATCTACATATGTGGCAGGCCGCAGTAGAAAAAATATATAAATAATAATAGTAAAGGTTTGACTCACCTTACGTTGCCTTAGACAATAAATTACAATTATTTTCTGCTGTTTGGTGACGATAAGTTGAAGCTGGACGACGATGAATTAAAATTGAAGCTAGATGACGACGATAAGAAGTTGAATCTTTATTTACTGCGGTAAATTTTTCTTTACATCACGTAGGTAAAGCTTTCTGCTGACTGATGCGTTTAAGCTGAACGATGATGGGTTGAAATTGAAGTTCGATGACAAGGATGAGATGTTGAAATTGTGGCAACGTGGCACAACAAATGTAACAATCTGTAGTGCTGTGATGAATTGAAGGCAGAATTGTAGGGCGTTTGGCAACTGATCTGTGAGGCTGATTGAAGGTGTCAAATAATAAATAATAAACTTGTTTCCTTTTAGGGACTTTAAATCCTACAATATTTTATTCTAAGGTTAAAATTTATTAAGTTAGTTTTTTTTTATTCTTATAATTACTTGTTTCTGTTTCCTTAATTATTTTATTATTTTTATTAATCAATAATTTTATTTTATTTTTTTTTTATTCTTTTTATACTCTAATTTTACACGTGGTTTATATCTAACAGGAACGGATTCTTGAAAGTAAAAGTAAAAGTTTCGATTTTCAACATGTCTTCCTTTACGGGTGAAGACTACTCTGCTGTCTAGTTGTGAATACTTTCTTTTCCAATGCTATCAACTTTGGCAATAGTCATATATTTAATGCCTTTTTCTTTGCAGATTCTACATTTGGACTCTAACGGCAGAATTAATTGTTCTTATGTTTTATATAAATATTTAATGCCTTTTTCCGATTTCCGTTTTGATGTTTTTATTTAATAAATAAAGTAAATTTAAACAAGTTTTTTTTTTCTTGGATTTTGCAATTCCACACCACTTATGCATAGCGATGCTATAACCAATTTATTTTTTTTTTACTGGATGTTCGGTTTCCCCTGTAGACCTATTGCACCCATTCTGCATTCTGAAAATTGATGAATAAAAAATAGTTACACAAAAATGGCTTACTGAAAGAAACTTTTTTCTGAAAGAGGGATCGCAAATATCTCTATTCCAAAATTTTAAAACAAAATACAACCTAACTCTGAGGAAAGAGTGCAAAATGAAGTTCTCTGCAAATTTTCGCACCAAACGTAACTGCGAATATATTTAATTTTTGCAGAAATTTTAGCTGCAATACAATCGAATACAATGCAAAATTGCTCCTCCAGCACACGGATGTATTTGACGAATTCGTGACAGGGCGAGTAAGTTGCAATTGCGTAAGCGAGGTAAAGGTAAGCTCAGTGGTCTTTTCAACACCGTCTAAAGTGGACAATGGCAAGCTGCACTTATGACCTTTGAAGCACTTCTTGTTAAGCCAGCCGCAACCATACCATGACATACATAAAACTGTTTTCTTGTATAAAACTAATCATATCTATACCCGAAGTTAAATTTACAATTAGTATTTTTTGGTGTCATGTCCAATTGCTTTTGTAACCACGACGTTTGTTTAACCAAATGACGATCATAAATTTCTTTGAGTTCAATGTAATTTACCAATTCACAATTTCTCGTTCTAACAATCTTCAAATAAAAAATTAAAAAAAAAATGTTGAAAAATGTGTGGGAGATACGCGCGTACCCTTACTATGCTAAAAAAATTTTTACGCAATCCTGGTTAAATGTCTGGTATACATGTACAAAAAATCGAAGATCTAATATTCCGCCACAAAAACGTTAAAGAAGAAATGTTAAGCAACCAACCCTTTATGAAATAGAACTAGTTGGTTCCTTCTTTGACTCATAGATTGAGAATTTTCATGGATTGAAGAAGTTGCCTGCTTGAATTGATTTGCGTCTTTACGCCGAGATGAATTAAAAATATCAAATATATTATTAAAAAATCGCTTGTGTTGCTTACAGTTGTGGG
Source organism: Volucella inanis (assembly GCA_907269105.1). Classification (NCBI taxonomy): domain Eukaryota; kingdom Metazoa; phylum Arthropoda; class Insecta; order Diptera; family Syrphidae; genus Volucella; species Volucella inanis. Next base: position 130,519,588 of record OU026156.1, on the reverse strand, counting down.
CCGTTGACCAGATTCAAGTCCCGCTACAGCTGTATTGCTCAAGGCTTAAAAGAGATATTTAACTTTCATTCTTTGAAAGGTTTTTGGCCGTACATGTGCACCTGTTAGTTTTGAAGCTAACTTAAGTTTTAATTTAAAATCGATGTCGTGAAAATCTAACGAAATCGAATACCTGAATTATTATAAACAATGTCATTTTCTAATAAGCAATTACGGGCAGTTTTCAGCAAATGAGAAGGGTTAAGGAAAAAATAAACTTCTACAATTTACTGTCAAGTAGGGCTTAACGTCTAATAATCATACTAAATCTCTGAAATTTAGTCCCTGATCACTCACAAATTGCACTGGAATTAAGCCGCTCTGTGGAAGTGCAGAAATGGCTTCAAAAATGATTTTTTTAATATATATGAATGGTGTGCAACAGGTGCGAAGAAATAATAGGCGATGGGATGTTTCCATCTTTTCGCAATGCCTTGAACCATCAGCAACAGAACATGGCTGCACCAACCTATAGCTAATTGAAGAAGTGAAATAAATCAAAAGTGCCAAAATTTTCAAATCATTTGAACCTATTCCTACAACCCTATCCAAATGTAATTCTACGTTCTGCACAACAGTTCGCAGTTCGGCAGGTAAGCTATGGCTAAAGTTCTCCTCTGCAGACCATATAACCTCTTTTTTTTATAAATATAATTGCCTTCCAAGAAACAAGATTCGTTCATCTTTTGCCTTAATAATTTTCTTAAAATCGATACATCCTTTTATGCTAACGCAGTCTTAAATTGATTTTCGATAAAATCTTACTTGGCTTGGTTCGAGAATCCTTTGTAAATCCGCTTACGGAATACGGGGATACTGGACATGTCTGGAATTGCTATTCGCTAGCCCGACTAATAGGTCGGCAAACATATCAGCAAAGTGCTTTTCGCAGTTTTTATCCGACTTATTAAATTTATCTAACTTCAATATTTTCCGCCAGATTATTGGATCAAAATTGGAAAAAACAATTCGAAATTGTGTTCCCAATTTGAAAAAAAAAAACAAGCATTAATTATTTACTTGTATTTTATAATTTACATATATAAGCCACATATGGCTTCGTATGCACTGTAGCTAAAATTCAGTCAGTCATATATGGCTTCGTATGTAATTACTTATACTTCGTTAAATTTTTTATAACAATTGCGTTTGTCATTCTAACACAAAAAAACATTACATATTTCACATAATGTGAAAAAACGAAGTTTGGAACAATATTGGCATAGTTGTCAGACGTTTTTCTTCCAAATCAGATAATGGAGTATTCTATCAGAACGTACCGAATCCAAAGGCATACCTTGATGTCTTATAGGAGTTTGTCGTGAATTTTTCGCGGGTACTGGAGAGTCAGGCAAACCGGAGGGAGTGCCGTTCCGTATGAATGTCGGAATTCCGAGACCACTTGATGAACGACCAGGTTTTTTTGTAATAATAGGTTTCCCTGACTTTCGGACTTTCGCATATGCACGAAAATAGCTAACTTAAAATCATACAAAGACATGTAGGTTTCTGCGTCTGCATTAATTCGGCGCCATAACAACCAAGCATTTACAAGGGACATGTCCACCATGTGAAAAAAATCCTTTTGTAATACTAACGAGGCCGCAAATAGATTCTATTTAAAACCAGTATGGAGTCAAGTAAATCGACTCCCACATGTTGGTCATAAACATCGACAGCTTGCGGAGAATGTATGCAAACATATTTTTTATCCTGTCGAACATAACGTCGTTTTGTTGTCGTTGGCTCTCTTCCAAAGTAGGCTGAAAGAAGGTTCACATTCTTATTATCAAACTAGGAAACCAGGCTTAACTTTACTTCATCTATGACTGCTACCTTTTCTTCCATGCTTCCGCGACCTCGCTTCTTCAATTTCTTCTCTGTAGCCATATTTGAGTTTGGCACACGATTGAGTCGCACAGTTCATAAGGGAAGTAAACCGTTTTTGTAAAGATATACTTGGATTTGGGCTGTTGAACCAGTTATCAAAACAAATCTTAAAGTTTTTTCTGAAGGGTATAAACGGCTTTAGTCTCCAGTAAAGATTTCGAAATTATAGCTAAAGCTATTAACGCCGCTCAGGACTCAGTTTTTGTAACCCCATTTGTGAGGTTTAGCTAGGTTATTTTGTTTTAATTCATGAAGACAATTGGTAGGGATTATTTGTTCGTCTACGGCTAAATATTCTTCTTTAGGGACTAACTTCAAAAGCCCACGAATCATATCAAATAAAGGCCGAATTTTAAATAATTTGTCATGGCCATCTTCTGCACGGAGTACAAAAGTCTCATTATTATTAAAATGTAAAAATTGTTTGATAGCTTTGAATCTATTACGCGTTATTAATTCATAAACTTGCGACACCTCTATTTCTTTTAACCAATACTTCCTCGCTGCCGGTAACTTCACACAGGACATAAAGATGCCAATTCCTATAGATTTTTCCACTTCTTCTTTCGTGATCATTGCTGGTTTGTTGATATTGTCTTGAAGAGATTTGAGGTTAGATTGCTCAGTAATAAAATTAATCATATCAGCTGTAAACAAGAACTTGAAAACGTCTGCAGTAGAACTCAGTTGTTCTTTAGTATCCGGTTAATCTGTGTTAGTCAAATATTGGAAATTGTTAACATCGTAAGCTGGCATTTTCCCTTTTTTCCAAAAAACACTTTTAGTAGTTTTCCTCTGGATTTGGTTGTAGTTGCAGACTGTAAATTTATCAAAGGTGCGTCGTCTTCTTCAAAAAAATCAGAGTCAAAATCGGGTATGATAATGTGCTTATTTTGGAACTGAACTAAGATTATCATCACAATCGGGATCAATGTTATCATCACTCATGTTTCCATCATCAGAAATAGTATTAGCATACTTAGCAGAGCCGTAGAAGTGTGCTGGTTGCATACCTTAAATGCATACCAAGCCACATATGGCAAAATTGGAAAAGTGAGAAAAAAAAACACAAAAAAAGCAAAATTTAATGTTTTCCCGTATTTAAAAAAGTCCAGAGAATGTAGTTTTAATTTTTTTTTACCACTTTACTCACCTTTTTGATATTTATTTTTTAAACACTTCTCATACTTTTTTGAATGCACCCTGCCTGTCACACGCGCTGATTGTGTTCAAAATATTTGACAGATCACAATTGCAACGTATGAATTATTAACGGTCCGTTTTACGATGAAACTCTAGTTTTGATCTAATTTAGTTTTTTGTGATGATTTATGAAATAAGCCTTTAAAAAAATCATAAACTTCGGAATCCAAATATGGCTTCGTATGCGGTAAGGGGTTAATTCTATTTCAAACTGCTTAAATTGGAAAATTGTTTACCCTAGATAGAAATGTATGCATGTTTCTGTGAAATAAATACAAAAACGAATGTCCCATTAAGACAGCTTATTTTTAAATTTGAAAATAAAAATACAGTGTTCTTATGTTTTTTTTTTTAAATAAAGAGTGTAAACTTTGAAAACCCAAGAATAATTCCTTAACTAAAAAGGCGAGTCGACGGGCCATTGATGAAATTGAGCCGACGCTATGAAAGTCATCTTTATTTAAATAAAAACATAACTTTTTAAATAAACACTTTTTAAATAGGCTGTCTGGATGGGACACTTTATATTTATATCATTTAGTATACAGTGTGCAAAGTTCATATTCAAACACTCTATTTTAGAGAAAAAGCTTTTTTCGGTACAAAACTAAAAGAAATAAAAAGAAACAATAGTATAATTTTTTAATTTTGTTAGTCATTGAGTTTGCATCAAAAAACGATTTTCTGTTTAGAGGGTGTATGAATATTAGTTTTGCATAGCGTAGGTAATTAATTTATTCCTTAAGCCGCAATTTAATAAATTTTAAAAACAATTTAACACCTTACAAACAACAAAAAGTGCTTCTCTAAGGTACACTTTTTTTAATATCTTAATGTCCAGCACAGGTTCTCGCCAAAATATATAAACCAAAAAAAACAAAAAAGCGATAGAAGCGTGTTGATCGTCTAGCTTCTATCAATGAAAGAAAATAATTTATAAGTGCACACTTTATTATAACACGCGACTAGATTAAAAAGTTATTTAACTTTTTACGTTGTTTAACTTTTTAAACCACGCCCGAAAAACAATGGCATGAAAAAACATACCACCTTGATCAAAAAAATTTCGGAATTTATTCAGAAAATTAAAAATACAAGTTTATTCATCTAAATCTATATTGTCCCCTTCAAAGTAATCCCCATCGACTGCAACACACTTTTTCCAGCGCTTGATCCAATCCTCGAAACATTTTTTTATATTGTATGTATGTCCATCAGTGCTTCCTGTGATTTTTCCATTACTTCCTCTCGGTTGCTGAAACGCGTTCCCCGTTGTAGTTTTTTTAACTTGATTGAACAGAAAGAAGTCACAGGGAGCTAAATCAGATGAATTCGGTGGTTGTTGGATGGCATTTGTTGCATTTTTTGTCAAAAAATTACGAATAATGATGGCTCTGTGCGAGGGCGCGTTATCATGGTGCAAAATCCACGAATTTTCTACCCACAATTCTAATCTCTTTCATCGAATTGCTTTACGCAAACCTCTCATAACGCCCAAATAGTACTCTTTGTTTACTGTCTGACCTTCTGGCAAAAATTCATGATGCACTACACCGTTGTAGTCCATGAAAACCGTGAGCATTGCCTTCTTTTTTCACTTAAAACGACGTGGTTTTTTTCGTCTCGGTTCATTTGGTGAACGCCATTCACTTGCCTGATGTCTGGAATGCATGTCGTACACATTAACCCACGGCGGATCCATAGGCAATGTTCAAGTACTTCGCTATCTCTCTGATGGTTAATTTTCGGTTATTGACCAACATTTCTTTTACTTCATCAATGTTTTCATCGGTTTTCGATGTCAATGGTCTGCCACTGCGTTCATCATCTTCGATTGACACACGACCACTTTTGAACCGCTCGTGTCACTGGTTTTCCTTAGAGAATAGTTTTCCGAAATACTTTTAAAACATTTTTAACGTTCGCGAACCATTAAATCCGTTTTTTACCCAAAATTCTAAAATTGTAAAAAATCACCAACACACTTAGAGATGGATGTACTCTTGGCTATGTCAAGCTTTGACGCTGATTTAGAGGGAATATAAACAACAGATGTACCAACTTAACAAAAACTCAAATCGGGGCAATGGGAGCGGCACACGGTGGTTACTCCGTTTTGTTTTTTTTTTTTTTTTTTTTTGAACAAGGTTTTATTTTTTCCATGCAGTGTGCAAACATATCTGGCTTTCTCGCATCCTGGGCAGTTCAAATGTATGTAGGTTTTACATTTTAATATACATTTTTTTCGCTTCACCATGATCGCTTTTACCAGGAGAGCATGTTCCAAAAATATGTAAATTACAATTCCAGAATAAATTGGATTATTAGATTAGATGGAAAATACATATGTATATGTATTATAATTCAATTGTTGTATTAACTTTTTGTTAGAAGTAATAGATAAGGATTAATGATAATTTTGACTGTTTTTATTTGAGAAAATATAACTTTACACAATCCTTTTGCAAAATTGAATTTAACTGGTAATTGCAACAAACAAAACAAAGTAAAAAAAATTTTGCTTTATAAGTCTATTTTGACCATTGACCAATTCTTTTTTAAAAAAATATGGATGTGATTGGACACATTTAGCTTACAATAGAGAAAAAAATCTGAATTACACGGCAGATGATAGATAACTTATATTATATGCATTTCTAAATTTCAAAAAATTATCTGAGGTCAACAATTTTAATTTTAAAATACCTATTTCTGTGACCCTATCGTTTGACCGATTTTAAAGTAAACAGTGTTGTACATAGCTGGTTTCGAGAGACTTGAATTTACAGAAAAAAAGTAGCATACAGACTTTGCAAAAGACATGATTTTCAAGACTGCTTTCTGACTGAATCATTGGAAAATACGTTTCCATTAATACAGTGACATTTCATTAATAAGATTAACAGCAACAACGCTAAATTTCCAAATTCGTTGCTCAGTTTTCGCATCCAAAAATTTCCGAGAAGAAAAAAGAAGATGTAAACAAAATGCTGTATTTTTCACAAAGATCACGTTGTAATGCTAAAATTTAGCGGGATTGATTGTCGTGAATGTCCACGAAATTAAATTGGCCTAACGAAAGCAGCATATATTTAAACAACGAACTGAGTGTAAATCTTATTCCGCTAGAAGGAAACCTTTCGTCAGCGAATCAAAAGAAAAAAGATAGGACTTTTCTGACGAATACAAAAACAAAGGATGTAACTACAAGGATTTTTTCATAAGACTCAAATAGGCATTGACTTGACATTTATGGATCAAATAGGCCTTCGAAAGCATAAAGACAACCAAATTTGGATACGGTGGTTTTATAATGTGGGGCTAAATGTCCACTTTTGGGATCGGACAACAACCCCAAACATGAAGCATCAATGGTGAAGATGTGGTTGATACATAAAGTCGCTCACTAGTAAACTACCACAAAACCCCAATCTTAAGAGAACAGGACGTCTTTGGAATCATTTAGAAGAGATCTTACAATTACATTGCATCAAAGCCTCACTATAAGCCTTATTTTTAGCGGAATTGTAAGAATTAACAAGTCAATATCTGCAAAAGTTGACGCATTGCCAGCCAGACTGGCTTAGAGGGTACTCAACTAAGTATTAAGTAAGTTTTTTTCTGCAAAATTGAGGTATAAAAATAGCACTTTTCATTAAGGGAATCAACATTTTAGCTGTGCTCATTTTACATTCCACATAATAAGATATGTACTTGGTATACCTGATCTCGGCAGAACATCCTGAAACCCGCAGATAAATAATATTATATTTTGTCAAGGAACTCGATGTCTAGATTCCATGAGCACACCGATACGACCGAAAAAAAATAGTTTGGTTAATTTTGTCATACACTTTTAATAAAACTAATAAAAAAAGATTAAAATTAAAAAGATTATCTCATTTATATAAAAGAAAGTATGTTTTATTTATTTATTTCTTTTTTTTCTTGTATTATGTGTAATATACAATATGTAAATATGTATGCATATATTTAGACGATAAAACATTCCTATTTTATTGATAACACTATTCTAAATAAATAAATAAAAAAAACACTGAAAATTCTGAATTTCTATTTTCCTATGAAAACAACTTTGAATGCTTATCGCCATGAATTAGACGTACCCAATCACCTACAAATGCTTCAGCGAGTTTACGTCTTTTTTTGTAATTTCCATCCTCTGAATCGACGTTTCCATGTCGTAAGTGCATACATATTGTAGAAAATATGTATAAATATATTTATAAGAACAAACCTTATCTGTAGCAAACAATCTTATTGGGATTATCACAGTGCATGCGTGCACAATATCGTCATGTCCCATAAATTATCGTAAACGGAGTATAAATCTTACAAAGAAACCTTTCGTCAGCGAAGCAAATAAAAAAAGAGAAGAACTCCCGGTGAATACAAAAACAAAGGATTTAACCTCTTAGATTTTTTCAGAAAAGTCAAAATTTAACATTTATGTATCAAATAGGTTTTCGAAGACATGAAGACAACCAAATGCAGCTTTGAATCCGAAAACACAAGGACAAACGTAAAGCACGGGGATGGTGGTTTTATGATGTGGGGCTAAATGTCTACTTTTGGGATCTGTAATTTAATCATAGTCATTGAAATCATGACAAAAGGTGTATACTAAATAAATTTGCAGAAAAATTTGCTTTAAACTACACAAAATATAGTTATTACGAAAGATACGGTTTCTTCAGATTAGGGGCAAAAAAGTCTCAGTGGTGGACATCAGCACTAGGACCGCTTAGGTACACCTGTAGAAAATTTTTTAACCTTTCAAAAAGCACAGGAAAAGTAACTGACTGGGACTACAAAAATCCCTCAAAATATACAAAAAAGAACTGATGAAGGCAAAGCGTCAATCTTGGAGATCATAATCACAGACACGGCTAAGAAAATCCTCTCTAAAAATCCTATGTTGCCTAGTTGTTTAAAAAAAACCGATGGCTCTTGGAGAACCTCAGGTGACGAATCACTCAACTTACTACTGGATACCCACTTTCCAGGTAGCTCCTTATTCGCGGCTAGGATTCACTTGAAATGACTGCCTTGTGCTTTAATACAAGCTTCCAAACGGTGTGGAAATTGGGCTATAGCGGCACGTACGGTTTTCATTGAGATAGTGGACGCTGCTCTAGTTAATGCTCTTTTAAGGCTTTTCAAATTTATGTGGGGAGCGTTGCAGGCCATGCTATCATATTCTTTTACTGCTGCTATAAGTAAAGGAATATTGACTCTGAGCCACTCCTGCGCTGTTTTGGCTCTATGCGCTGGAGCAGAGTCCTGTTGGAAGATCCATCTGTATCCATTGAAAAGGGTGTTGGTCAAACTCTTCGCAACACCCTCCAGCGCATCTTCTTGGTAAGCCTTTGCACCAGTTTTTACGCCCTTTTTACGGAAATGGAGAGATGTGACACCATGGTGAGAGACACCCACCAAACTATAACGGAAGCGCGATGATGTCCACGTTGAACAGTTGGAACAATTTTTTTCGCATCCCTAGATGAAGTTACATGGATTTTGTTTGCTTACTTCTTCCACGGTAAAAGTTTTCTCATCTGCAAATAGAATATTATCATGGCCATTGTCCCCGTGCCCCTGCAAAAGCCGATTACATCTTTCCAGTCAAATTTTTTTTAGTTAAAGAGTTAGAAGACGACCCATAGACCGACGATAGGCTTTCATATTCAAATGATCCCGAATCATCCTAGACATGGATCTTGTTGATATATCAAATTCCTTGGACATAATCTTTTGCTCCCTAAAGGGATTTCTCCGAATTTGTTCACGCACTTTCTTTACAACCGCATTCGTACGGACGACTCGCGGGCGACCACTTTTTGACCTGTTCTCTACGCCAAACACTTCGCCGAAGCGAGCAATTGCCCGATAAACGAATATTCTCGATATTCCGAGTGGTTTTAGCAACTCGAAATTTTGCCTAGCACTCTTTCCACACTCGATTCGATTCTCTTTGACTCCTCACTCCACGCTAATAGTTTGCAAACTGACTAGTATTGTTCAACGATCAGTGCAAGTGCTCTGAAAAAAAGGTAAGTGGTTCTATTCCCGCAAGAAGTTTTGAACGATAAGCGCTGGAAAATGTGTAACAGAACTTATAGCAGGACTAGGTACATATTATGAAAAATATAAATAATAAGAACAAACCTTATCTGTAGCAAGCAGCCTTCATGTGATTATCATGTATCTTCATGTCCCGTAAATGGATTTGATTGAAATAGACGTTAACTGCCACGGAAAACTATAACTTAATTTCTAAAAAATATTCTCAGTATGCATTATATAAACCTACCTGGCTTCCTTACATCCCGAGCGGTATAAGTGGATGTGGGTCTTACACCTAAACTATAAAAGAAATAAGTTTTACTGAATTATAACAATAGATATTTTTTTCACTTACATTTTTATTCCTTCTTCAAAAAAATATTGACATTTGTTCATTCCACCACGGTGTGGGCAAATTTTTCACTTCACCGTGAATGCTTTTATGTATGTTCCGAAAAAATGTAAATAACATTATATGAATAAGCCGGATTATTAGATTAGATAGAAAGTACCTACGAGTATATGTAAATCAATTATTGTTTTTCATAAAAAATAATATAAAACAATTATAGTCAAAATAATAACTGTTTTTATATGTAATAATATAACTATACACAAACCTTTTTGTAAATTAAATTTAAAATAGGGTCATGTCCCTAGTAGTTGAAGACTTAATGGTTCGTTGTAAAATATTCGTCTATTCAGATCAAACAGTTAAACTTAATTAATAGCTCCAACTGAAAAAAAAATTGAAATAGTTATTAGTTGTGTATTAAAGCTTTTATATTGTTCAATGAAAATATAAAAACTGAAAAAGAAGTCTTAATCCCCAGTATTCGAATACTAGTTTCCAGAACCCGAACATAAAGTTTCCTGAATTCGAACACAAGATTTTCTTTTACAAATTAAACCCTTTAAAAGTAAAAAAAAATCTGTTTTTCAACTTATTATTCAGTTTTAAGAAAGGAAAATTTTCATTTATAAGGTAATTGAAAAACTTAGAAAAACTAATCAAAAACGAAAAGGTACCTATCCTTAAACAGTTAAAAAAAGCAATCTAATTCAGCCTTAAAGGTAAAAATTAAAATTTTAACGCAAAAATTTTAACCTCTTTAAATGTCATTGCACTAAGTTGCGTGCATGCTAAATGGTACCACTTGTTGCCTGGTCTGTCGTTCTTGAATGGAGTTGTTCGATGTTTATCCCTTACTATCTTTTGTACTACATCAAGAAGTTCATTTGGTTATTGAGGAAATCCGCATTTGGCAATATTAATAAGCCAATCCACGACCATCCTCTGCTCTTTTTCTGTTAGCACTGTCGCAGGTCCCATTCATTTAAGCCCATCTGCATTTTTTCCATGAGCCCTATCGACAAGAGTAGTTATAGGAATTTCAAACTGTCTAATTGCTGCTCGAAAGCTGAAGTTATCTTCATGAATTGCCTTAAAGGCATTTGTTAATGAGACTTCATTATAATTTTGATATTTTCGTTTCATGGTGTCTGAATTAAACTAGTTTTTACAATTATGGTAGCAAGGTAAGATACTTGATATCTACAAAGACGAAAATGTAAAAACTGTTCGGACAAAGGAAACCAGAAATCTTAAGTTACCTTAAATCGAATGCCCACGAAGAAGGTGTTCGAATACTGGACCCAAGGTTTTTGATCTTCTAATAAACAAAAAAGCATAAAAACAATTCAATTTTCTTTAGAACCTGAAAGAAAAAAACTGTTGGAAAGAGGTTGCCTGTGTTCGAACAACAGTTTTCGAGTATGAAACTCAAACACGTTGGTTTCCTATGATCAAACAGTCTTAATATACAAACATTTTTATGCTCTTAAATAAAACTTTTATTGAAATGACATTTCGTAAATTTTATCTACCAAAAAAAAAAATTTTAAAAAAAGAGTCACGCGTGATCTGAAAAAAAAGGCTATTGAAAACCAAACCTCACGTTGAATCACCCTTTTTAACCTTAATTTGCACAAAAGAAACACACTCTCCCACAAGAACCAAAACAACCAAAACTAAACCGTATACGCTTTTTGTTCCATAAATGCAAACTGGCTTCTTTTATAAATTTGACAGTACTTCTAATACAAGAAAGTCCTTTAAGGTTTAAGGCAATAACAAATGTTGAATTTCGCATTCATAGAATTTTAAATTTAAGCAAAAACACAGTTAAAGCGTTTTTGTACAGCAAGTGTTCGACTACTGGGACTCTTCCCCTACAGTAATAGCAACAAACAAAACAATTCGAATCAGCTTCGTAATCGAAGAATTTCTATCAAAAAGAAAGAATCGATAGTTCGTGAGTGCATATATATTAGTGGAAAATATAAATAATGTGAACAAACCTTATACAATGCAAACAGTTTTCTTGTGATTATAACAGTGCGCGCATGCACGTATCTCCATGTCCCGTTAATTGATTTGCTTGAAATATTTTTGGAAATTTTTTGGAAATCCTTTAAATTCAATTTGAAAAACGAATATTTTCCTAAAAAATTCAAAATGATCAAAAATATTATTTTATTCGTTATTGGTATTATTTAATTAATTTTTTTTTACTTAACACATGTCAAACTAATATTGTATAACAGCAAGGAAATTGATTTTAAAAGATGCCCTTAATTTAAAATGCTTTTCATTTACATCCGGAGTTCAGAGTTTTTGCCTAAACATGAAAAATGTTTATATATACAATGGACTTACAATACAATCTTAATATTGATTTCAGAATTGTAATAGTCGCAATTTATTTATTTTCACTTTTTCACCACGTTGAAATAAATATTCAATATTCGTAAAATATTTTTCCCTTGCCTTTATTATAAAGGGTGCTTTATCGTGAAGTATGATTTATAATGTAAAATAAAACACATAATTTTGAAAGTGAACTTACAATTTTTATTATCGGTTAAAAGAACAATTCATGGCATCTACTTTTTGAAAATGATATCATGTAAATGTTGGCCACGACTACGTCTGAGGTGGTCCATTTTTGAGCGACTCGTTTGAGCATAGCGACTCTTGTTACTCTTCGGGTTGTTCATCAGCCCAAATACGGCAGAAATGGACTTCATCACTGAACAAAATCTCACGATAAAACACCGGATTTTCACTGAAAATATGACGCAAATTCAAGTCGCCTGGCTTCAATACTTAACACAAGTTCAACTTTGTACTCTATACATACCTAGTGAACATTACGTGAAATTTGCTGTCATTTTAACCATTCTGACAAGTTATAGAAATAGAGAATGGTTGGTAATTCACACAGTGTGTTTGTGTGAAAGTAAGGGCATAGATAAACTAAACTAAACATTGATAGCAAACTTTCCAGATATTCGAAAACCAAAACCGGTTTTCTCCTAACCGTGTGAACATGTCGGTTAATACGTGTGAATTGTCAACAATGTCAAAATTCGAGAAGAGACGTCTCTCATATAAAAATGAGGCGATGATTTCCTATTTTGACAATTCTCATGTTTACAACTCTAATTTCGTGTAAGTTGCAAAATATTTTTAATGTTGTACAATAATTTTCTTCATTATATATTCTAGGACAAAAAAAGAAGAAAAATTAAGACATCTGGAGCATCTGCTCCAACAACAAACTGCTTTTATGTCGATGTGGCAAAAGCAGTTGCAATTTTTTATTATCATTTTCTTATAAGTAAGTAAAAACATTTTAGTTTCAAAATAACTTATTTTACTTTTTTTTTTACAGTAGAAACAATAAATATAAATATGATACTCAAGCGCTTGAAGAAATGTGGATAAATTATACTATATTATTATTATATAATAATTTATATATAAAATATAATAAAATATAACTGAAAAAATGTTTTCGGTGAACAGCGGTGCGTTAACCGATTTTTTTTTTACTAGGTTTTCCACCCATTCATGGTTTGTACCCATTCTGCATTCTGAAAAATGAAGAATAAAAAACAGTTCTATAACAATGGACAGCAGTTTTTCTTTAAAGATGGCTTACTGACTTACTAACTTGTTCTTGAATGACGCAATGCAATATAACTATATCTCTAACTCTAGGGAAATAGTGCAAAATGAAATTCTTCGGGAAATTTTCGCAGCAAACGTAAGTTAATTTTTGTAGAAATTTCCATTGAATTCGGAATTCGAGTTAGCTTTTGTGTAACATAAACAATTCAGATATATATTTTTCAGCAGATTATTTGTTTTTCGTTCCAGTTAGGTAGATTGTATAATTAATTATAATTAGATAATTGCCCACTTAAACAACGAAAAGTAATCCAAACACTACGATGATGTTATCCCATTCTCAGAATTGTTATAATTAATGTGCGAAGAGCAATTTCACGTAATAAGGTAAGTACTTGGTTTATCCGTCCTCTTGGCAGAGCATCCTGAAACCCGCAGATTGAAAATATTATATTTTGTGAAGGAACTCGATGTCTAAAATCCAATAGCACTTCAATACGACCGAAAAAGATTGTGTGATTAATTTTTTCAATACACTTTGATTAAAATGAATAAAACAAAATTTAATTTAAAGAGATTATCTCATATACATAAAAAAGTATGTTATATTTTTTTTCTAAACCAAGTAGTACTATGTGTAAAATATGAACATTTGTATGTGTATGTTAAACCGATAAAACTACATTCATATTTTATAATAACACTACATATTATAAATAAAATGTAAATTTCTATTCTCTTATGGGAACAACTTTTAAATGTTTATTACCATAAATTAGAATTAACCAATCACCTAAAAACGTTTCAGCAAGTTAACTTCCTTTTTTGTAATCATTATCCCCTGACTCGTCATTTTCATTTTCGCTTCCGTTAAGTGTTTCGCCTATTTTCTCTCCCTTCTAGTCAAATTCGAATCAGCTTCGCAATCGAAGAATTTCTATCAAAAGGAAGGAATCGATAATTCGTGAGTGCATTTATATTAGTGGAAAATATAAATAATACGAACAAACCTTGTAGTTGCAAACAGCCTTCTTGTGATTATAACAGTGCACGCATGCACAGTACCTCCATCTGCCGGAAATTGATTTGCTTGAAATAAGCGGTGATTTTTACGAAAAATAGAATTGAATTTTTTCTAAAAAATATTCTCACTATGCATAATATAAACTTACCTGTCTTCCTTGCATCCCGGACGGAACCAATGGATGTGGGTCTTACATCTTAAAATGTATTTTTTGTTCTTGTTGTTTTCACTTCTTGTTCTTTTTTTCATAGCCTTATAAATTAAAAACAAATTAGTTTTACTAAATAAAGGAATTATAAATTTTTTTCACTTTCATTTTTGTTCCTTCTTCAAAAAAATATTGACATTCGTTAATTCCACCACTGTGTGGGCAAATTTTTCACTTCACCATGAATGCTTTTATCAGGAGAGAATAATATATTCCGAAAAAATGTAAATTACAATACACGAATAAACTGGACTATAATATAAGATGGAAAATACATATATATAATTCAATATTATTGTAGTAACTTTTCATAAGATGTAAAAGAAAAGGAATAATGATGATTTGTGAAAATATAACCATACACAAACCTTTTGCAAAATTTAATTTAAAATATTGGTAACAGCAACTAACAAAACAATAAACAAAGTAAACATAAAATGTCGTAATCAATTCTTTTTAAAAAAAAATTTGGATCTGATGGAGAAAAAACAAACTGAATTAAACGTCAAATGGTAATTAACTTACAGGAATTTTTAAATTTAAAGAAAAAAAAATTCTCTACGGTCAACAATTTCAATTTTAAAATACCTATCTGTAAACAACGCTGTACGGTTGGAAAGTTGCAGAAGTCGTCGACCGTTCTAGCAGTCCATCTACATAAAAAACATGCCGCTGCGAAGCTGATGTCGAGAGACTTGAATTTACTACAGAGAAAAGTAGCACATGGACATTGCAAAAGACACGTTTTTCAAAGCTACTTCCTGATTTCTTTATAGCATTGTTGGAAAATATATTTTCAGTGTTTTTGTGCCATTAATTTTATTACTAACGCAACATTTCGAAATTCGTTACTCAGTTTTTGTATCCAAAAATTTCCGAGAAAAAAATCGATGCAAGCACAACGCTGTACCTTTCACAAATATCAAGTTGCAAGGCTTAAACTTGGCGAGATTGTTGCGAATGTCAACGAAATCAAATCGGTCTAACGAAAACAACGTACACAATACGTAGGTGGACACAACGAACAGAGTATAGATCCTATACCACCTTTCTTCAGCAAAGCAAATAAAAAAAGGGAAGACTTTGCCGATGAATACAAAAACAAAGGTTTCACCTTCTTAAATATGAAGATGTGATTAATACATAAAATCACTCACTTTCTAGTAACGCCACCACAAAACCATAATTTTAACTCAACAGAACGTCTGTAGAATTTTTTAGAGAAGATCTTACGAAAACATGTCATTACATCAAATCCTCAGTTAAAAGCCTTGTTTTAGGCGGAATTGTAAGAAATAACAAGTGAATACCTGGAAAAGTTGACGCATTCCATACCAGACTAGCTTAAAGAAGTTAGAAGGCTTAAAGGGTACTCCACAAAGTATTAGGTTAGTCCATTTTCGCAAAATTGGGATATAAAAATAACACTTTTCATTAAGGGAATCAACATTTCAGCTGTGCTCATTTTACATGAAGCGGAACATATTTATATTATATATTTTTTCTTAACCACATATTACTGTTTTTGTTTTTGCCACTAAGAAGGTACAAATAAACATTTATTACTTGCAAAGAAACAGATCTATTGAAAACAACTATAAACATAATTTCCTTCAACACAATCAAATTAAGTTGCGATATCAAGAGCTTTGATGTTCATTGTATGTTGGCTATTCTGGGATTTTTTTTAAAAAATATCACTCCTTTTGTACTATAATATGTAAAAAAAAAACATTCTGGAAATTTTTGAAAATCATTTAAATTAAATTGGAAAAACAAATATTTTCCTAAAACACTAAAAAATTATCAAAAATATCAAATTACTTATCAGTTTTATCAGTATTATTTAATTAATTATTTAAAACAACAAGGAAATTAATTTTAAAAGATGCCCATAAATAACAATCATTTTCATATATGTCAAGAATCCAGAGTTTGTGCCTAAACATGAAAAATGCTAATACAATTGACCCACAACACAAGCTTAAGCTTGATTTTAGAATTGTAATAATTGCAATTCTTCTTCATACGAAACATTCAAGATATGATCATTAGGTCCTTTTTTAATTTTATTCTGATACTATCCCCTCTTAATGCATTTGAAATAAAAAAAATAAAAAAATCATATATTTTATTATTTTTACATTTTCACCACGTTGAAATATATATTCACCAGCTAAAATTAGACTTTTACTTTTACTTTCGTTATGCATACCTAGTGAACGTTACGCGAAATTTTCTGTCATTTAAGCCATTCTGACAGATTCTGGGAATGGAGAATGTATTGTTAATCCACTTACAAGTGTGTCTGTAGGAAAGTTCCAGGTTACAAATGTTTAGTAGAGTTTGATATCTAGTTTAGTTTATATATGAGTTAGGGTTTGCATACGTCCAGTAGAGTTTGACATATGGTATAACGAGGTCGAACATGGATGGCGAAGCTGGAAAAGAAAATACAAGATATAGGAAACATAGATTTAAAACACAAAGTAATAATAGACCGAAGGAAGACGACGAAATTCAACGAATTCGAACATTAATAGGTGCTATAGACAAGAGTACAATCAAAGAATTTACGGACTTTCCGTTATCATGGAAAACACTGGAAGGTTTGCGTGGTTTGAACTATAAATTCCCTACAGATATTCAGATAGAGAGCATAGAATGTGCTCTGCAGGGAAGAGATATTCTTGGAGCAGCTCGTACTGGGAGTGGGAAAACGTTGGCTTTTTTGATTCCGGTAAACAATTTAAAGCAGGTGTAAATAGATATTCATATATATTTTTTATTTCATCTTAGGTGCTTGAAATTTTATTCATAAAAAAATGGACACGATTGGATGGAATCGGCGCCTTAGTAATATCTCCAACAAGAGAGCTCGCATACCAAACCTTTGAGACACTTAACAAAATTGGAAGTTTTCACGATTTTTCCGCTGGTCTAATAATTGGCGGAAAAAATTTAAAGTTTGAGCGAAAACGAATGGATCAATGTAATATTCTGATATGTACACCAGGTCGTTTGCTACAACATATGGATGAAAACCCTTTATTTAATGCTTCCACAGTACAAATATTAGTAATAGACGAAGCAGATAGATGTCTGGATATGGGATTCCAACAAACAATGGACGCAATTATTGAAAACCTTCCAAAAACTCGACAAACACTTCTTTTTTCAGCAACACAGACAAAGTCTATTGAGGATTTGGCAAGATTGAGTTTAAATAATGCAGTTTACGTAGCTCCATCGGAACAACAAACTATTACGCCAACAAATTTGCAACAAAGTTATGTTGTCATAAATCTTGAAGATAAAGTAACAATGTTGTGGTCTTTTATAAAAAACCATTTAAAACAAAAGTGTATTGTGTTCTTATCCAGTTGTAAACAAGTAAAGTACATGTACGAGATACTTTGCAAATTACGCCCTGGTATAAGTCTTCTTGCGCTTTATGGTACACTTCATCAAGATCGTAGAGTTGCTATATATAAGGAATTCTGCCGTAAAAGCAATGTTGTATTGTTCGCAACAGATATTGCTTCACGCGGTTTAGACTTTCCTATTGTAAATTGGGTTATCCAATTGGACTGTCCTGAAGATGTTACACAATATATTCATCGTGCAGGAAGGACTGCGCGTCATAAATCAAGAGGTGAGAGTTTATTGGTTCTTCTCCCTAGTGAAGAGAAAGGAATGATTTCAGAATTAAACAATGCGATGGTTGACATTACCAAAATTCACGTTGATCCTAAGAAGCTCTTTCCACCAACAAATAAAATAGAAAGTTTTCTAGCGCAGAACAAGGATTTGAAAGAAACAGCACAGCGCGCTTTCATATCATACATAAAATCAGTTTATCTAATGAAAAACAAGAATATATTTAACTATCAAAAACTGGACACTAATAAATACGCAAAGTCACTTGGTCTTGCAGTTGTTCCTCGAATACGATTTCTAGAAAGATTAAGAAAAAAACAGGAACTGAATCAAAAATTAAATAGTGATGAAACGGACTACAAATCCGTATCAGATAATCAAGAAACCTTCAACTTTAATAAAGTAATAAATGATGATATGTGGTCTGATGAGAGCGACGAGGTCCTTTTTAAAGTAAAAAGAAAAAACCACGATATTTTCGACATTGGTGTTATAACCGAAGAAAATAAAAATTCTGTAGTAGCAAAGACTACAAAAACGCTTACAAAAGTTGCTCTTGCAAAACGTGTTCTTAGAAAACGAATTAATGCTAATACAAAAATAGTTTTTAACCAAAATGGTTTAGAATGCATAGACGTGAGAAAAGAAATGCAATCAAAGCTAGCACAAGAATACACTAACGAAAACAAGAGCGGCATCGACATTAAATTCGTGAAAAAAGTTCTTAGCGAAGAAGACAAATTCGATAAACAGCGGTTCAATAAAAGTGTGAAAGCCAAGCATAAAGCACAGAAAGTAAAAATGAAACCAATGAATCATGGCGACGATGACAATATTGATTACTTTCAAAATAGTAACAAATATCTCTCCGAAGTTGACTTATCATGGTTGCCTGATCCAGCAAAATTATACAACACAAGAAATACCTTTTCTGATTTCAATAGTGAAGATACTGAGTTACAAGTAGATGGCGGAACAACAAGCCAGAAACCGGAGAATTTGGCTCTTCATCTTTCAAAGCGATTATACAAAACAGTTTATCCAAATACAGGTGTTATTATAAGAGAAAGAGGTGAGTCGCTTTCTAAAAAAGCCAAGCGGTTAGCAGAAGAACTATCTCTTGGTGACGCAGAAATGATTGCCATACAATTGTTGAACAAATAAAATAAACATTTTTTCTATATATATGTATATAAATATAAAATTTATATTGACAATTTATTAAATATGGAACATTTTCGTGTTCAAAACTTATGAAGTAAATCTATCAATTTTGTGTTTTAATTGGTTATAGACCCAATATAAAATTTATATTGACAATTTATTAAATATGAAACATTTTCGTGTTCAAAACTTATGAAGTAAATCTATCAATTTTGTGTTTTAATTGGTTTTTATCCAGTCACAGGGATTTTTCAAAACTTCCATCAGCATTCCTTCTTTAGATGTTGGGGACGGATTGTGCATGTATTCCCACCGCTAAAAATAAACAAAAAAGAAATGAAACATAAACATACTTTTGCAAAATTATTTAAATATAGAAAAATATTAGTACATTAATAGTTCTATACTCTAAATACAATACAGTTTTTGCTCGTCCGCTTGCTTTGAATTTGATAAATTAATGCAAACACTGTATCAAAGCTTTCTCACTCTAAAAGTAAATGTTCGCCGCAAACTACATTTTGTGTGGGGCAAATTTAGTTGACTTTAATGGTCACAATGCAGTTTGCATCGGAGATACTCATATGTATCAAAAAGTAAGGTGACTTCAAATTTTGCTGTCAACATACATTGGATTTTCGACTTTTTTTTTCTTGCTGCGGTGGTACACATGTCCCGAACATATGTTCACAGTTTCAAGTATATATATACTTAGTTTCTTTTTGACAAATAAAAAGGTAAGATATGCTTTGGTGTGTTCGGCGATTTTCAATTATAAAAAATTGAGTAAAGAATTTGCTTCAAATTTTGTGTAAAAAATGGAATGAAGTGCTCTTAAACACTTGAAATATTGACACAAAATGTTTACAAGTGGTACAAACTCTTCCAAGATGGCCGATAACATGCCAATGACAAACCTCACTCTGGACGCCCAGCACATCAACGTGGAATCTGTAAAGAAAATTGTTTTGGAAAATCCTCGAATTACCATAAGAGAAGTTGCTGAGGATGTTGGTATATCGGTCGGCTCGTTTATGCAATTTTTTCGGGTATTTTGGGCATGAGACGTGTCAGCGAAGGTTGTTCCGAAACTTCTTATTTTGATCGCTTAGGTGCTCTTGAATGACGTCAATGATGATTATGACTTGCTCAAAATGATTATAACTGGTGGCGAATCGTGGGTATATGGTTATAACGTCGAAATCAAAGCCCAATCGTTCCAATGGAAGCACACAGGAGAACCAAGACTGAAAAAAGTACGCCAAGTTCGATCAAATGTCAAAGTTTTAATCACTGATTTTTCCGATACGGTCAATAAGGAGTATAACCTTGAAATTATACGCCGTTTGCGAGAAACAGTGAGAAAAAACGTCCGGCATTGTAGAAAAACTAATCAGGGCTTTTGCATCACGATAATGCACCTGCTAACTCATCGTGCCGTGTGAGAGATTTTTTGGTAAAAACAACACCACAATCATGCTTTAGCCACCATGTTCACCGGATTTGGCCCCATACGACGTTTTCCTGTTCCCAAAACTGAAGATGCCTATAAAAGTACACAGCACACGCTACAATCGATTTATTGAAGAGTAAGTATGGTGAGCGTGTTATCTCAAGACATGGGACAGTCGATTGGCCGCCTCGTTCGTACGATTTAACGCCGCTTGACTATTTTCTGTGGGGCTACGTTAAGTCATTGGTTTATGCCAAGGCGTCGACGACGTTGAAAGAGCTCAGAGCCAACATTGAACGCGATATAGCGACCGTTTTAGCCGAAATGTGTGGTCGAGTCGTTGAAAATTGGGTCCAACGAATCGACAGCTGCAAACGTGCCCGCGGTTTTGTACTTTAAGCCAATAATAAAGTTTTTGAAATATCTCAAATGGTTTTATTTAAAAAAAAGTCAAGTCGTTATTAGAAAACCCTCTATATACATACATACGTATTTATTAAATTTTATTTAAAAGAAACAATACGAAGAATTTTTATGAAATTAAGAAAAAGCTTTTATTTTTATTAATTAATTTTTTCTAATTTTAATCTCTAAACTCTATAGTTACATCTGTATTATTTAAATTAAACTCAGACAAAATACCTTAAACTTCAAAACTATAGCTTTCCATTATGGTGCTGCTTGAGTTGTTAGGGTTAGATATCATTTTTTTCTCGTCTTAGTGAAAAGTTTATTTTAACTTTGTTGATGAAAAAAAAAGTAGAGCAGAGCAGCGCAAATTTGTGGAAAATATCAGATCAAATGAGGGCAAAAAAGTAGAGCCATGTGTTAGTTGTCAAAAATGACAACTTCATTTTCGATTGTTGAATAATATGAGTTTACAAGTTTAGATCGTGAAATAATAAAAATAATAAAACAATAAAATAATGGAGCTTAATTTGTTGGAACAAATGGTATTAGAGACGATGGGTTCAGAAAGTGACAATAGTTTTTCAAGTGATAGTTTGGAATCCAGCGACGGCGAAGTATTGAATATAATACCATTTCTTTAAGGGAAAGATAAAAGGAACAGTTCCTTCCTATACTGAAAAGGAGTTTACAACTCATTTTTGTGTAAATCGAACGCTTTACAAACGTTTGGTGGATACCTTTTCCGCTTCGGAGGAATATAACAAGCTAGAGACCCGAAAAATATATTCCTATTCGTGTTGTTTGCTGGTAATGAGGCTTGTTCCTATAGGGATATTGCTGACCGATTTAACCTCGCTTTGGATACTGTGGGTCTTATAATAAATAGAGTAATCTATTTTATTAGCAATTTTTACGACTCTATTATTCAATGGCCTACGGAAGAGGAAAAAACGGCAACTGCTCTTTGCATGAGAAACAAAACAGGAATCCAAGGTGTTATAAATACATTTGTAAGATAATATTGGGTCTATAACTTAATTAGCGGTTTGCTAAGAGATGACGTTACTTGTATTATTCCATTGTTATTATTCCATTGGAACATGCGTTGGAAAGCTACTGTCGTTGTACGTCATTTCAGTATATGTCATTAATTTTTTTTTTACACTCAAATATGTCGAACTTTGTGCCTGAAGAAGTGTTTTTGCGGGGAGTTATTCTTCATTACTTTAATATGAAGAAAACTGCTGCCGAAAGTCATCGTATTTTGGTGGAAGTTTATGGTGAACATGCGCTAGCTGAGCGAACGTGCCAAAAGTGGTTTGCACGATTTAAAAGTGGTGATTTTGGCTTGGAAGACGATGAACGTCCTGGGCAGCCAAAAAAGATTGAAGATGAAAAACTGGAAGCATTACTCTATGAAGATTGTTGCCAAACACAAGAAGTGCTCGCAGAATCTTTGAGTGTCATTCAAGCAGCCATTTCAAAACGTTTAAAAGCAGCTGGATATATACAAAAGCAAGGAAATCAAGCCGAGAGACGTCGAAAGGCGGTTTTGCATTTCCGAAATACTGCTGGAACGCCACAAAAGGAAGTCATTTTTGCATCGGATTGTTACTGGTGATGAAAAATGGATCCATTACGACAACCCCAAGCGCAAAAAATCATATGTGAAACCCGGCCAACCAGCGAAATAGACGTCAAAGCCGAATATCTCGCGAAGGTAATGCTCTGTATTTGGTGGGATCAGATGGTTGTGCTGTATTATGAGCTGCTAAGACCGGGTGAAACCATCAATGGACAACGCTATCGAACACAATTAATCCGTTTGAAGAAAGCAGTAGCCGAAAAACGCCCGAAATATGCGACCAGACATGAGGCAATAATTTTCCATCATGACAACGCTCCGCCCCACGTTGTTATTCCGGTTAAGAACTATTTGGCAAACAGTGGATGGGAGGTCTGACCCCACCCGCCTTATAGCCCAGACCTTGCAACTTCTGACTACCATTTGTTCCGGTCGATGCAGAACGCCCTCACTGAAATACAGGTCACATCAGAACAGAATATCAAAAATTGGCTTGATTCATTCTTGGCTGCCAAGCCGGCGCAGTTCTTTTGAGATGGGATACACAAGTTGCCAGAATCATAGCCTCAGATGGGCAATTCTTTGAATAATACTATTGTACACGCACGAAAATAATTATATACCCAATATTTTAACCAAATTTGATCATTAGCTATTTATTTTCTTTTGCAGGAATAATAGATGGTACACGATGGTACAGAAAAAATAGCACAGGTTTAAGCTTGCAGGCGATATGCAACGAAAAACGAAAATTTACAGGCATCTGGTTAGATATCCAGGATTCGTACACAGATAACACTAGTTTTATTTTTTGGCCTCTTAGGAGTCAAAGGAAAGTCCTTTTCAGCAGCAGGAGTCTCGTTTTTGTTGGATGCAGTTGGCAGTGGTCAAGTATTATATCCGAGAGCTCACTTCAGTATATAAATAGGTTAATGAAAAACTATACGTTAATATAGGAAAAAAAAACTTTTCATATGGGCATGTGGCTCTATCGTTGCCAGTTTTTTTTTTTATTGTGGACCATTTTGTTCTTAAAGGCCCTTTCTAAACTTTTCCACTTGCTTTTAATTTGGTGCGGTGTGAAGAAGGATCCATATTGGAACATTTTTTTTATATAAGCTCCCATAGCCTCCGTTTTGTCTTAACTTCGAAATTTTTTCCTAATTTTGGATGCACATCTTTATATACGGTAATAAACAGTTGGCAGTCCCTTTCAAGCCAAACGGCTTTCTGCTTATCTTCTTGTGCCTGTTGAGATGTTGACGATATTGGCACGAAATCTTCATCCTTTACTGCACCGCTGAAGGATTGTTCAAAAACCTTATTGCGAAATTCTTCATCTAAAGAGGAAATAAAAATTAGCTAATTAAAAAAAATAAAAAAAAAAAAAAAAAAAAAAAAACATTAACACATACTGCTTTCCAAATTAAAGCGTGTTTTAGGGGAGCATTGGACAACAACCGACTGCTCCTTGTTCGGTTTAAGCTCAATTTCTTCCATTTTAAGAAAAAACAAACTTATCTACAAAATTATTCACTTGGACCAAAACGATTAATTTCAAATCACAGCAGTTTTTGACGTTTCCACAAATCTGCTCCACCTCAAGAGTAAGATCAGAAATTCTGCTCAGAGCAGAGCAGAGTCATGAGCTGGGCGGAAATTTTTCTCACTGAACACCAAAACCTGAGCTGCTCATGCTCTGCTCTGAGTTGGGCAGCCTTACTGAACAAAGCTTTTAACAACACTTGCATCTTAATTCAGTGACTTGTGACTACTCATTGATTCCTTCCCATAAAGTCAATGTAGTAAATGTTATTTCATTGTTTTGTATTTGTATTTTGTAACAAAATACAGCAATGGCCGGATAAAAAAGATTTACAATTTCAGAATATAATAATAATAATATTATTCAAAATAATGCTTCAGCTACTATGTGCTGTCGATACTTTAGTGATGACTTTATGTATTATACCTGGATAGTGAATACCAATTTTGGCCATTTAAGATTGAAACAACTTCGTTAATTAATATTGTGATTTTTCTTCAATGTGTTCTTCAAATCGCCTTTAAGATTGGGCATATTCCGGAACATTCTACCTGTTTGTTCCATTTGATTATATACGGCCTTTAGTTTAACTGCAAAAGCTCCGCTCTGGTTTTGAATATCGTCGAGATTGTATTTGCGTTATTTTGGCAGCATACAATACGGGCTTTTACTATAAACGCGGCACGGGTGTATTGATAAACCTTCGCCAACAGGTCCTGCGTGCGGCTTTCCATGCTGTATTCTGTTAGGCGGATATAATGTACGCTGATTGCAAGTGTCAATTATCAATCAATTGACAACTGACAAATTTATTAATCAAAACAATTTTCTACATTGTGTAACTCAGTTGATAAAATTTGTAGCTATTATGAATAAATTGACTGTTTTGCATGAGACAGGATATTCGAAATTTCCATTTGTTTACTTTTGTGTTGTACAAAAAAAATTCATTTGTTACTGTGTTTTGTAAACTTTTTTGTTAAAACAAAAAGTTAAAATGAGTTCAGAAGAATTGTTTATTTTTGTTTCATTTCCATTTTCTATTTTTTTCATTTTGAATTTAAGATTAGTATTAGAATTGCGATTAGTATCAAGAAAATGTATATTCCCTAACACTTCAAACCCTTTCGTCAATTTTGTCATTCGCTTTGTAAAGGACTTAAGCTGTTAAGCTCCGAGTGAACAAATTTCCATTTTTTTTTTTTTTTTTTTTTTTTTTTTTTTTTTTTTTTTTTTTTTTTGTAAAATGCTTTTCAAACAAATTTGTTATGCAAAATTCTGGTGTTCTTGCAACATACTGAACCAATCGCCCTAACTGTTTTTTATTGCTTAAAATTTTTGATTAAAACAGTATTCATCAAGTATCAAGAACATTTACTTTAATTGAAAATACCAGGATTTCCAAAAATTTGTAAAAGAGAACGAATATGAGAGAGTAATTCATTTCTTCACCCTGCCAACTCTTACAAATTTTTACACGAGATTTTTCTTTGGAGAGGGATTGTCAAATCAACTAAATTTTAAAAGAGCTGTTAGATCCGTTTAAGCTGAAATTTGAATGAATTGCGACTATTTTATGCAAATTAACTCAAAAGATGTTTTTGTTGTTCGCCTAATACAATAGAACTCATTAAGCGCATATTACATCAACAAAATAGTAATAATAATCATTCTAAAAATTCCTCTTGCTTTGCAACTTTTTATTGTTTTCTTTTTTTTTTTTTTTTTTTTTTACTTGTTACTTTTGACATTTGAAACACATTTTACAAGATCGTATTCCCGCGAGATATTAGGTTTAAGAGAGAATAGTGGTGTTTGTGTGTAAATATTGTATATAATACACAATAATAATATTCGGTCTCTAAGGGGACCACTTAGTTGTTGCGGCAAAAGTTACCACAAGTCCTACTCTTTCCCTTGCTTCCGGCATTCACCCATTATTTGCCGTTAGTTCTTTTAGATTCTAAAAGGGTGGCGGGAGCCATTGGCTCACCAGCCACTTGTGCATCCTACTAGTATCTTGAGGATCTGCGGAAGGTGCATGACTGTTATCCTTAATTAATTAAGTTGTCGGCTCTTGTCCCTTGTGTGTTGTTATCTCTCCTATCGGGTAGTCTCCCTAGCCTTAAAAGGCATCTTCGCTCCACCCCTAACTCTTCCGCCCGATCCGTTGTTTGCCTTTTCCTTACCCTTTCCTTTTTATGTCCATGGTATTCTTCGGAAAAAGGGAAATATATATGTATTAAGAAAAAGCTATGGAAAAACTATATACAGGACCGTAGTAATGGAAAATATGAAGCGTATAAATTAGAAAGGATATATGTAAAGACAATAGTTCTAGAGGGAAAATTTTGAAAAAAAAAAATAAGGAAAACGAAAAAGAAAGAAAACTTAAAAATATTTTACAAAATGTTAAAATGAGAAACTACAATATTTAAATCGCAAACAATTAAAACAAAAGAGGGAAAGTTGTTAGCAGAAGAAGATAAAATCGTGAATAGGTAGAAAGGATATTTCAAGTAACTATTGAACAAGGAAAACTCAGAGGGAATCTATCACTAGAGAAGAACTTAAAACAGCGCTGAGGAAAATCAAACTCGCAAAAAATTTGGAATTATCCTGCCTATCTAAAAAAAAGGTGACTCAAAAGATTGCGATAAGTATATGGAGATATGCTCCTCACGACAGCCGTTAAAGTGTACGAAATCATCCTAAAATACAGGCTAAGGGAAAGAGTTGAAAAACAGTTATCAGATATACAAAGCGGTTTCCGGCCAGATCAAGTATCCAAGACCATATTTTCACGGTATAAAAGAGCTTGCCAAAAATAAATAAGAAAAAAGTCTTCACCTCCTTCATAGAAATAAAAAAGCTTTTGACTCGATAAGCAGAGAAAAAATCTGGGAGAGCCGTAGAAAGAAAGAGGTGGAGGAAACATATACAATGAATCATTTAATGTCGTACGGACATGCAATGTGCTGTCAGACAAATTCCAGAATCCGAAAGAAGTAGACAAGTTAGTGTGTTGAGACCTCTCATATTTATATACACACTAGACGATGTAAATAAACAATGCTAAGAAAGGATGGAAATTTACAGAGTCGGTAAAGTAAGTAAGTAAATTTTTTATCATTTGTCAAATGTAAGGTCATATAAAAGGTCTCCGCGGTTTTTTGTACATTATTAAAAATCAATTTCAATCAAGTACATATTGGCCATTATTATCTATGACCTTCTGCCATTTTCCGGGTAGCTTCTGATAATTATTCGGTCAAATCAATTGATTTGATCAATCAAATTTGTTTAGATGATTCCAAACTGTCGTACGGTTGATGTGTAGTGTCTCCGCTATCTCTAGACAGCTTCCATGCCGGTCTTGCTCCATTAGTTGTTTTTCATCGACTTTTTCAGTGACAGGCCGAACAGTGCTAGGTGCATCTTTTACATCGAAATTTCTGGAACTGAATCGAACAAACTACTTCTGGGTCCAGCGTAAACTGCACAAACTTTTCGGCATGTTTTCGCCTCGTTTTTCCCTTTTTTATATTATTCTAATCAGTAAAACATTTAAAACGAGCAACGAATTACACAGCTGTCTTCACAAAAAATGTAGCTTGACATGTCACTTTTCAAACACGTGTGCGCTTAACACAATGAGATTAGTGTTTCCAGATAAATGGACACCAACATCATCTAGTGACAAAAAACGGCGGAGACTTTTTATATTACCCAATATTAGAAACGACTTTGTGATTTGGACCAATGTCCTGTAATTAATACCACCTTTGATATCAAATATTAAAGCACAGATGAGTTTTAGTTTATCTGAAACGTTGGGGTTTTTTTTCAAAAGAGAAGACAACAGAAACAATGTATTTTGTTTAAAAAGAACCGACTAATATATCTTAGCTTAACGCTAATATAAATTTCATAAAAGAACAAAACATATAATACATGTAAAAGAGATGCATGCAATACAATCCATATAATATTATGTTTGAAGCGCTAGGTCCATTGGTCCTTCTTCTTCTTCTTAGAGTTTCTGTGTTGAATAAAGTTTTAATATTTTCATTACAGTGTTATAAATTTTGTTAGGTGTTTCATGCCAATTTCTTTTCATCTCCTGGCCAATTGTGTTTACGTGTAAATCACGATGAATATCGTCGGACATACCATTCTGCATTGGTGATCGTCCTTAGAAACTTGTTTTGTTTTCTTTGGATTACGTTCAGATTTGTTTTCTTCGAGGTTCCCCAGATTTAGATACCCTAAGTCCATATTGGTTTTATTATATTCTATAGATAAGTAATTTGTTTGTTATCGAGACGTTTGACTGGGGTCGTAGTAGCCAATATAGTTTTTTTGTGTTTTAGCTGAATGTGTGTTTATTTTTTATTGTTAATGGTATAGGGGTCAATTTTGTTTGATAGTGTGGATAACACGTATTGTTTTGCCTTTGTTGATTTTTTTATGTGCTACTTTGTGAACCCCTCAATTGCTTTGTCTAGTATTTGTTGTAGTTTATGAGTTGTAAGTTGGAAATTGTTTTCGGAGTTGAGTAAAACTGTGTCGCCAGCAAAATTAGCAATCATAGCCGTTTCTCGGACAGAGATACGGATATCTGCTGTGAAGTGTAGATAGAGTAAAGGCCCCTAAGATGCTACTTTGGAGTATTCTAGCTTTGATCGGATGGATCTGTGAGCATTAGTCCTAGAAGCTTACGTAGAAACTTCGATTTTTGTTTACATCGTGAGTTTTGAGCAGCAAAAAGTAGTCCTTGGGAATGATTTTGTTGAGTTTGAATAAAAGCTCCTTATGCAAAACCGAGTCGAATACCTTAAAAATGTCAAGGTGTGTGTTTGTTCGATAGTTAAGTGTTGTTTTCCGAAATCGAATTGATGATTTGGGATTGTGTTAGAATTATATTTTTAGCAGCAGCTTTTCAAAGATCTTCGATATTACAGGAAGCAGGCTTATAGGTCTATACGAATTTGTCTTTTCCCAGGCTTCGATATAGGTATCACTTCTGCGTCTTTACAGAGGTTTGGAAAAAGTTTTAGTCTGGCTATGCTGTTAAAGAGGTTTCTTAGGAAAATGGAGGTTAATTGCGGTAGTTCTTTCTTAAATCTTAATAGCCTTGTAGACTTCGCACACTTTATAGCTTGCGGTATGTTTACCTCCACATAGGGCACTTTCGGGGTTTTTGTCTTTTGTCAGTTGGCATTTGATGGTCTTGTGATTTCCGGCACATTGTGAACATGCGCTAGCTGAGCGAATGTGCCAAAAGTAGGGCAGCCAAAAAAGTTTCAAGATGAAGAACTGGAAGCATTACTCTATGAAAATTGTTGCCAAACACAAGAAGAGCTCGCAGAATCTTTGGGTGTCATTTAAGCAGCCATTTCAAAACGTTTAAAAGCAGCTGGATATATTCAAAAGCAAGGAAATTGGGTTCCACATGAACTCAAGCCGAGAGACGTCAAAAGGCGGTTTTGCATGTCCGAAATGCTGCTGGAACGCCTCAGAAGGAAGTAATTTTTGCATCGGATTGTTACTGGTAGTGAAAAATGGATCCACTACGACAACCCCAAGCGCAAAAAATCATATGTGAAACCAGGCCAACCAGCCAAATCAACGGAAAAGCCGAAGCCATCAATGGACAACGCTACCCAACACAATTAATCCGTTTGAAGAGAGCAGTAGCCGAAAAACGCCCTGAATATGAGACCAGACACGAAACAATAATTTTCCATCATGACAACGCTCGGCCCCACGTTGCCATTCCGGTTATGAACTATTTGGAAAACAGTAGATGGAAAGTCTTACCCCACCCACTTTATAGCCCTGACCTTGCCCCTTCTGACTACCATTTGTTCCGGTCGATGTAGAACACCCTCACTAAAATACGGTTCACATCAGAGCAGAATATCAAAAATTGACTTGATTCATTCTTGGCTGCCAAGCTGGCGCAGTTCTTTTGGGATGGGATCCACAAATTGCCAGAAAGATGGAAAAATCATAGCTTTAGATGGGCAATACTTTGGATAATACTATTGTACATCTTTTTCTTAAATAAACGTTCAAATTTTGAAAAACAAAAAACCGCACGAATATATACCAAATATGTTAAGTACTTTATGTCCAAGCTCCCCCAGGCTCCTGTGTAATGTCATTTAGTTCGGTTGATGGGTGCATACATCTTAATATTACTTTAAAGCCGCTCTCTTCTTTTGGTTTATACGTAAAATATTAAGTACCCTTTTGCTTTAGCATTTTCACTCTCTTGGTGTACAATATGGAGTCAGTTGTCTGAATTCTGACTTAGTTTTTAATTAAGATTTTGAATTCATATTGTTGTTACGCTTGCATATCAAAAGCTTTTGTGAGAGTCTTAATACATACACTCAACAACTTGAATGTACACTTTTGGCGGTTTGTTGGTTTTTAGGGTGGATTGCGTTTTGTTTTTTTTTCTCGATTACTTGGGTTTTCTTTGTTGTTGTCATCGTCTACCGTCTGTTGTCTGTTTGTCTGTTATGTTTGGTGAGCTTCTTGTTCGTTTGTTATTCGTGTTAAGGGGTGTATTTTCTTCATTTGCATCGTTTATTTTTTTTTATGTTGGGTTTTTTAGGTTGAACCTTCACGCTTGCTGCAAGAGATGTTATTTTGATATGCGCCGTTCATTTGTTTTTATTTTTGAGGTGGTGGTGGCTGAGGCAAATGTTGTAACGACACTAGTTGATATTGCGGTTGTTCTTGTCGTTGCTATGAAAAAAATTATTATAAAATAATTGTAAAATCTTTGTGTGGGTACAAAATGATAGAACTTATTCCTTTTTAATACAAGCGCTTTATTCAATCCAATTAGAATTCACAATTTAATCGCTCATCTCAACCTTTATACTTTTCTTGTATCTTTTACTGAAACCACTTAATTCACACTTTAAAATTAACTGATGCTGATATTTATACTCCAACGACATATTTCAAAAACAATCTGCGCCATTCAGCATTCCATACATTTTCCATTTTGCTGGAAAATTCGATTCTACTCTCCACTCTGCTATCGAAATCTACTGATATGGCAACGTGGATGACGCAGCTCACATTCAAGTGGATATCACATTATTATGTATGTTAAAATCCGGAAATGTATTCAAATCGACCTCATTCTGGGGCATGATTAAATGCAATACTACCTTGAAGCACAGATAATAAATCTGTACACATATCTCATTCATATGGGAAGTTGTGTCCTATGTAAATGAAATGAAATGAAATAGAAAGAGCAGAAATATTATTTTATTTCTTTTAGCTTTTTGCTCTTGCTACTTGTCACTCATACATGAAAAGTCGTTTACCTCCTATGCAAAAACAATACATGAAAAAAAAAAAATAAATAAATAAATAAAAAAAAAAAAACAATGCGCCCATTTCAATTTGAATGGACTGTGATTTGCAAAGGCACCATACGTTGACGTTGTCCAGTATAGCCAATTTGCTTGGATTTATGTACATATGCTCGTTATTTATTATTTTGTTTGTAACTTGTTAGCAATGAAAATTAAATGGGGGTAGAAATAATATAATTTTCAAGATCATGAGATCGAAGGTCCGTGAACTTGGAAGTGCTGGAGGTGGTGGGTATGACGTTGTACCACACTATAAAAGTGATTGGTATTTGACGCACGAAGTGTTAAAGGCTAATACATGTTATGGGTTTAAAGTTATAGGTAAATATGTACATAAGCGCAAGAGCAATTTCGAGATTTGGATTTTTGTCAAATTTTGTGCTCAGGACATTAAGTACCTATTATTTGGATTTTTTTTAATTTGTATATTTACGAGTATATGCTCTCTTTTCTTTTAAGTTATGTATTGTAAAAGGGAGTTTTAAAAACTAAACGCAATAAGGGACGGCCGAATATATGGTGGTGCGAACAACTGGAATGGTAACTTAACCAATTTGGAGTGCAGCACCGCTGGAAACAGCTGGCGAAAGATCGCGCCAGGTGGAAAGGCTTATTGGTTGAGGTCCTGGTCCACCGCGGACTGTAGCGCCACCTAAGTAAGTAAATATATTGAAAATATTTTATCTTTGGTCTTATATTTGCTCGACAAAATATACTATACAATGGCGGCAAATTTTGGCCACCCAGAAATGTTTATATCAATGACGTGTCCCAACAGCTGGGCAGGACCCTATTTTGCTTTTACCTGTCTGCGGTTACATAAAACAAGTATTTTAATATTATGAGAGCGTATCTATAGGCTTGACAAGTTTTTTTTTTTTTAAATAAAAGGCAAACCGTTTGAGATATTTCAAAAACTTTATTATTGGCTTTAAGTACAATCAAAACATTTATGAATGGAACTCGACTTCGTTTATATGGCTACCGCGGGCACGTTTGCAGCGGTCGATTCTTTGGACCCAATTTTCAACGACTCGGCCACACATTTCGGCCGAAACGGCCGCTATTTCGCGTTCAATGTTGGCTCTGAGCTCTTCCAAATTCGTCGGCGTGTTGGCATAAACCAATGACTTAAAGCAGCCCCACAGAAAATAGTCAAGCGGCGTTAAATCGCACGAACGAGGCGGCCCATCGACTGACCCGCTCACCATTCTTACTCTTCAATAAATCGATTGTAGCGTGTGCTATGTGACTTGTGGCACCATCCTGTTGAAACCACATGTCGTCGAAGTCCATATCTTCCAATTCGGGCCAAAAATAATCGGTGATCATGGCGCGATAACGCTGACCATTCACAGTAACGTGACGATCGTTATCGATCGAAAAATATGGCCCAATAACGCCGCCGGTATGCAAACCGCACCAACTTCCAAACTTCATTTTTTGTGGATGAAGTGGTGATTCATGAAGTACATGTGGGTTTTCACCCGACCAATAACGCATATTTTGCTTATTGACGAGCCCATTGAGCCAAAAATGAGCTTCGTCACTGAAGATGATTTTGCGATAAAATTCATCATCTTGGCGCATCTTCTTCAGAAACCAATCGGAGAACGTAGCTCGTTAGTGTACTTTACCATGATGAAAATGTTGAGTTTACTGAATAAATTGACAGTGACAGTTTGATGATTTGTGAAAGAGTGCGTTCACCAATTAAATTCAAAGTTGTGAAGTCCCTATTGGAAAATCCTATATTGGCCGGAATCCGGTGAGGTTTTGTTTCCAAGCGTTAAGGCGTATCGCAAATTTTCTAGTGTGATGCGACACAACCGGATAAGATTTCTAGGGATCCCAACTTAGGCCATCGCATTAAAAAGCCTAGTATAATAAATGTTGTTATAAGGATAGGTGGTAAGTATTGACTTGGAACTGGCTAGTTCTTTCCAAGATTTACTCTGCTTTCGGTAAACTTTTGTGGACCGAAGAGGTTTTACGCGTTCACACAGTAGACTGAATAGAATCATATAGCCAACATTATTCAAACATATCCCTAAACAGCGGGCGTTATCCATCGTCATCCTGCACAGACGGACGAGTTGGGCAGGGATGTCGCTCTATATAACTCATCTCTATAAATGTTGTCATAGGCAGCCTTAAAATTGATAAGCAGGTGGTGGGTATCGATCTGGACTTCTTGGGTTTTTTCCAGGATCTGCCGGAGTGTTGAAATCTGATCGATTGTGGATTTTCCTGGCGTGTAACTGCACTGATGGGGTCCAATCAGGTTACGATGGGTTTAATCGAATCAATCCCAGAAGAAATATGTTTTTATCAGTGGTTTTGTCAAATTAGTCCGGACTTGGCCCCATGCGACTTTTATTTATTTCCAAAACTTACCTTAAGAGTAAGGGTTTGGCACGATAGAAAATGTAAAAAAGCTACGACCAAGGCTTTGAAGACGGTGTTAGAAACTGGCTTCTAGCACTGCTACGAAGAGTGGCAGCATCGTTGGAATCGCTGTGTACACTCTCAAGGGACCTACTTCAAAGGTGACAACTTGTAATTCTTTTTTTTTTTTTTTTTGGTTAGGTGAGAAATCTTCATAGACACTATAAGGCCGGTGATTATAGTAGTGTGAGATTCTTACTCACTAAAAAACACCTCCCTTCTGCAGACTACGACTGAGTTCACACTCAAGAAGCAGTTCCTCTTTCGAGTTTTATTTGCTTTAATAAGATATTTTGCAGGCGATTTTCCGTTGAAGTTTCTTACGTACTTTAAAAAATTAAACGCTGCTGATCACCGCGCTAGATCGAGGGGCTTAGTTCTTTTCAGACGGCGCAATAAATTTGTCTCGTCAAGGATCTGTTGAACAGAAATATTCGTATGCGCTTGTAGTCGATTTTTGTGTTTTCGCGCAAACATTTTAATTTCGTTCTGAATGTTTTCAACTTCTAAGTCTCTGTGGATATCATCGTTTCTAATGTACTACGGTGCATTAACAAACCCTCGGATAACTTTGTTTTGAAATGTCTGTAAGACGTTAACAGTACTCGTTTTGGTACAACCCCAAAGCTGTATACCATATGGTATGTCCAGACAGGTTTTAGCACTTGCTTATATAGCAACAATTTTTTTTCCAAACTGCGCTTGGAATACTTTCCAAAAAGCCAGTATATGTCTCTAAACTTAATCTCAAGCTCTTCACGTTTTTTCTAAATGTGTGCTCTTCTTTTAAGTTTAGCGTCGAATTTAATACCAAGATATTTGGCCTCGTTCGCGAAAGGAATTTGTACTGCGTTGATAAACACAGGTAGATTGTCAGTTTTTTTGAGAGTGAAGTTCACATGGACAGACTTGTTTTCATTAAGCGCGATTCGCCAAGTCTTTGTCCAATTGTTAATCCGTGTAAGGGCGCGTTGTAACTTAGCAGTTGCTTCTTCGACGGTTGCTGCCAAAATGGCTATGTCATCAGCACATGTGTCTAGCACAGTATCGTCCGATTGCGGTATGTCGCGGGTAAAAAGCAAATATAGCAGAGGGCCAAGTACACTTTCTTGCGGTACCCCGCCTTTATTGTCTTATAATTCGAATATTCGTTTCCGTGTCTGACACGGAAGAATCGGTCATCTAGTTATGAATTTAAAATATGAGACAATTGCTCGAGTACGACTTGTCGAAGTTTATATTTCAGTTCCCCGTGACATACCTTATCAAAAGCTTGCCAAACG
This sequence comes from Volucella inanis, assembly GCA_907269105.1. NCBI lineage: Eukaryota > Metazoa > Arthropoda > Insecta > Diptera > Syrphidae > Volucella > Volucella inanis. The sequence goes on along the minus strand of OU026156.1, from coordinate 130,484,202 downwards.
TCAAGGTATGCACTTGAACAGACTAGCTTACACTCGATTGCTCGTTCAATTACATGGGTTATTCGATGCACTTGGTCAACAATAGAGTGTTGGCTTCAGATTTGTGTCAATAATCGGTTTAAGATGACTAAGTAAGATTTGCTCGAAGACCTTCGATATGATCGGGAGGAGCGATGTTGGTGTGTATGACTTGACTTCAGTCAGCAATTTACCGGTTTTTGGAACCATAATAACTTCAGCAACTTTCCACTGATGCGGTACATGCTCTAGTCTCATGGTAGTATTTATAAGTAAGATCAGCTTTAGCTTTTTTCGGTAGCGCTTTAAGTATCTCTCCCATAATTAAGTCATATCCGGGTGTTTTATTGGGCTTAAGCGTGTCTATAACATGTCTCTAAGTTCGGCCTTTTCTATTGGAAGATTCGTCGTCACGTCTAGCATATGGACATTCTCTGGAAGCATTTCCCCGTCGAATGGCTTGAACGTTTCTGCAAGATGGTCAGCGAAAACGTTTGTTTTTCCTTTATCTTCTTTCGCTCAGTCATTCTGGTTTCTTCTTATTGACGCCACGTGTATTTGGGGCTTTTGAAGACTTTTAACGGCTTTCCATATGGAGTAATTGGATCTGTTGTCGCTGTATCTATTGTAGGTAGTTATTAATACCTTGGTTATTGAAGTCCATGATCGATTTTATCAGTAAGTTGCAGAGCCTATTAAAGGACGTTTTATCCTGTTGAGCCCGATTTTCATACCACTTTTCGCGCACATGCGATCTTCGTTTCTTATTTATCATTTCCCTGGTTTCCGGCGGGTATCTTATGCCGGCACTGACAACTTTGTTCGATTCGCGTGGAGTGTTATTTCAGGCCGCCTGCTGTATGCCTTCAACAAACTGTTCAACTTCTTTTTCAAGTTGATACGGCGTTGTAAGCGGTACTTTTATGTCAGTATTTTCAACAACCTATAATATTCGGAAATCTTCCGTTTTTTTTTTTTTTTAATTTTGTCTTTGTTTCTTTACCAAGTATTCGCACAATGAAAGGATAATTGGAGAATGATCGGAGAAGAGATCGAAGCTTTCTTCAACTTTGACGTAATCAGTGTTTACTACTTTTCCAATAAAGAAGTCTATCAGATCTGGTGTTTTGGCGACATCCGAGGGCCAGTACGTCGATCTGCCTGTCGAGTAAAATTGACAACCACATTCAATGCCGGCCCTCAAGAGAGTTTTGCCTTTTTGTAAGATACATCTTGAGCCCCAATAATAATGATTGGTCCAAGAGAGTTATATTGGTCAATGAATTCGTGTTTTTCTATTTTGCAGCGCGATTAAGGATATATTAAAGAGTAATTTTTATTTTTAGCGCGCATTTTTTATGTTTCTTGCCTATCTGGTATCCGCTCGTTCGGTGGTCACATCCGCTGAAAGATAAACATCGATATCATATTTTATCCAAACAAAGGGACACAAGTGGAGCATCGATGATCGTCATATGTCGACCTCCCGTGATTAATGTGATTGCATAGCTCTACTCATGGATGATGACCAACATCCAGAAGAGTCGTATTTTGGTCTTCGAAAGACACATTAATAAATCTTTTTGCTCTATAAACTATTTGGTGAGTTTCAATTAAAGTTCCAGGCATATTAATAGCTCGGCAGCGCGTAACAAATTTGGTGGCAGCGGTGAAATAAATTTTATATCCGAGTGGAAGTAATAAATTGCTCATTACTCCACACAAAATTCGGAACAAAATAATATTAAAATTTAAAACATCTGACGGCAATCGATCCTCCATCCTAAAGTGAAATTTAAAACATCTGACGGCAATCGATCCTCGCTCCTAAAGTGAAATTTAATAAAAAAAAACATCTGACGGCAATCGATCGTCCATCCTAAAGTGAAATCTGACGACAAAAATTTTAAAATTTGAAAGTCAAAATTTGATTGATTTGGAGGAAGAATATTTATTTTTTTTTTTAAGGCGAAGTTTTAATAAGGAAGTTACTTTTGGCTCGTATAGAAGAGGAATATACGACAAAAAAAGTTTATCCAAGCACAGTTGAAGAAGCTTTTGAGAAGCAAGTTTTTGTCAGTTGAAGAAATTACTAAAATCAATAGTATTAGCATTCAGAGACATGAAAACACCTAACACAATTGCTTCAACACAGTTGAAGTGAGTTTTAACGACTTAACAAAACTAATACCATATGGTATCTCTATAGTAGTGCTCAGAATTGCGATACTGCTATGCAATTAGCATCAATATAACAGAAGCCATTATTACTTGCTTTAATTAAAAGCAGAATTTTCGGAAATAATTCTCATGAATAAAAATATTCACACCTGGTCGCAATTAAAACATGAATTGAATACGCTTTATAAAGAAACGTTTTCAAGCCTCCAACTTCATCTAGAAATGACAAGGCTAAAAGAAGAATTTAATGAATCAGTAATACAATTTACGCAGAGATGTGAGACACTTGCACGTCGGCGTGTACAATTATTTTATACTGAGAATCCCGATGATCCAACTTACTATGGTATGAAAATAGCAGTCCAGCGTGATATGCCTAATGCTTTCGTATCAGGATTAAAGAAAGAAATAGGAATATTTGTTCCTAGCAATCATAATTCAAAAACAAAGAATAATAATTTTAAAGAATATACGGGGGAAAACCTAATCAAAATAAATCATGTAAAAGATATAAAATGCTACAACTGCGGACTCAAAGGTCACATTTCAAGAAATTGTTTTAAAATTAAATCGAACATACAGACTCGAGTAAACAAGTTTCCAAATAAATATTATGAGAAATGTTGAAAAACAAAATGGTAATGGCAATGGTAATGCCAATAGAAAAGAGAACAGGAATGAAAATAAAATCGGTAATAGAAATCTTCGACTAAACGAATAGCTACAGAGGCAGTTATCTCGTTAGTAATGATAGGAGGTCCTCATGTTGATATGATATATAAAAATAAACTTTTCAGAATGTTAGTAGATACATGTGCAGCAATATCATTACCTAAGCAAAAATGCATATTTGAAGAAGATTTAAATAAGGAAGATACAATAGTACTGAAAGAAATTAGTAAAGAAAACAGAAGTGTGTTAGAAAGTGCCAATATCGACATAGAATTCACAAAAGGCGTTTTTAATGGGTATAAGTTTAATGTTGTTAAGTTTTATGATGTACTATGTTATTATGATGGAATCATAAAAAATGATTTTTTTTTTTTACAATATTTTGGGTTCATAATTGATTGTAAAAGAAATATCCTCAAAAATGAAAGTGAGCGATTATTGTTAAAATATAAGAAAGATTTAGATGTGGAATATAATGTTGAATCAGTTGTTTCAAACTGCGTAAACCAACATATTAAAACCACGAGTTCAAACGCGTTTACAACGAACGAACGAACGTTTTTTTGTAAGAAAATGTTAGAATGAATCATTTGGAGGAAAGTACGAATGGTCATTAAGAGATATATTAAAAAAATATAGTGACACATTTAGCTTAGAAGATGAAACATTGATAGAGACATCATTAATAGTTTATAAGAACTATAAATGAAATACCCATAGGGTACATACGAAAACATACAGATACCCAAAGATCCATGAAAAATAAGTCAATAGGCAAATTTCTAAACTTTTCGCTGATGGAATTATTCAATCAAGCATTTTTCCTTGTTCAAGTCCAATTTAGATGGTACCAAAAAACTCGATGTAAGCAGTAAAAAAAATGGAGGATAGTAATTGATTCCAGAAAACTGAATGAAATCACTGTAAGCGATAACTATCCAATTCCGAACATCCAAGAAATTTTAGACCAACTTGGAAATGCAAAAGACATTTATATTAACGTCTGGATTTCATCAAATTCCTTTAAGGATACATAGAAAGTATCGAGAAGACAGCATTCTCAACACCCCGTGGATATTTCGAATTCCTTCGCATGCCATTCGGTTTAAAGAATGCGCCTGCATGTTTTCGAAGAATGATCAGTAAAGTTCTCAATGGACTTAACGGCAAAATTTGTTTTGCGTATAAAGATGACATAGTCATTTTTGGAGAAACCATAAAACAACATAATGAGAGACTGTTATTGGTATTGGACAGATTGAGGAAACATAATTTGAAAATACAGTTGATGAAATCAAAATTTCTAAGAGAAGAAGTGGAGTACTTATGTAATTTAATAAAAAATAAGGGACTATTACCAATCTTTAAAAAGGTTAAAGCAATCGACAAATTGAGAGGGATAAAAAGTTTCCTAGGTATGATAGGATACTATTAGAAATTTATTCAGAATTTCAATACAATTGCTAAACCATTTCCATATAACTTTTGATTGAAAACAAGAACAAAGTTCTTTTTTACGGAATTGAAGAATAAATTGAAAGAATTTACAATATTACGTTAATCGGACTTTAATAAGAAGTTTATTATCACAAATCTACCAGTACACTTCATAAGTAGAACTTTGAACAGTGCGAAATTAAATTACAATACGACTGAAAAAGAAATGTTTGGCCATTGTTTGGGGTATTCAGCAGTTTCGTTTATATATTTATGGCAACAACTTTAAAAACAACGGATCATCTTCCGTTACCATGGCTGTTTAAAGTCATAGACCCAGGTAGTCGAATTGAAGAATAAATTGAAAGAATCGGACTTTAATAAGAAATTTATTATCACAGATCTACCAGTACACTACAGTACACTTCATAAGTAGAACTTTGAACAGTGCGAAATTATTTTACAATACGACTGAAAAAGAATATTTAGCCATCGTTTGGGGTATTCAGCAGTTTCGTCCATATATTTATGGCAACAACGTTAAAATAAAAACGGATCATCTTCCGTTAACATGGCTGTTTAAAGTCGAAGACCCAGGTAGTCGTTTAATAAGACGGCGGTTTAAACTAGAAGAATATTCATATTCAATAGAATCCAAAAAATGCGTCGGCAACGTCGTAGCCGACAAATTGAGTAGAAATGTATACCCAATAGAAGGGCAGGATAAAAATTATGATCCAGAGATACAATACAAAATAAACGAAATTTTTGGCAGCGAATCTTTCTAAGACATTGAAGATGAGAACAATTTAAGGAAAATATATACAGAAGAATATGAAAGGTTAAAAAGAGCTAAAGAAGTTAAGGAACAAGAAAGAATTAGGAGAATCTCAGCAGATAAAAGCGATATAATGTTGAGATTATATGAGATTGAGATCAACAAAAAAAAAATATCAAAGAAAATCTTGACGATCTAATTGGTGGCCATGGAGGTCAAAAAGCAACTATTTCTAGAATTAGTGAAAAATACTTTTGGAAAGATCTAAATAAGGATGTTATTGAATATGTAAATAAATGCCCAGGATGTCAAAAGCAAAAAATTAATGAGCCCAGGGAAAAACCCAATGAAAATTGAATCTAGTGCGGATTACAGCTTAGAAAAAGTATCTATGGATTTAACAGGACCTTATAAAGAAGGTAATAAAATGATTTATATTCTTACTATTTAAGACGACTTAAGCAAATATTTAAGATATATAAATATTCAAGATAAGAAAAGTGAAACTGTCGCGAGAGCATTCACAGATGAATGGATATTGTATTTTAACCGAAAATGAAGTAGAATTCGTAAATAAAGTAATGAAGGAATTATGTAAGCTATAAAATCAAACATTTAAGAACTAGTAATATGTACAGGTAGCCCATCTGGAGCTTTTTCCCATCTTTCTGGCAATTTGTGGATCCCATCCCAAAAGAACTGCGCCGGCTTGGCAGCCAAGAATGAAACAAGCCAATTTTTGTTATTCTGTTCTGATGTGAACCGTATTTCAGTGAGGGCGTTCTGCATCGACCGGAACAAATGGTAGTCAGAATTAATTAAATTTAATAAGATAATAAAGTTAATAAGATTATAATCCAATGTAAAAAGGAACTTACTGAACATGAAACCAGGTTCAAAAATAATCAATACTCTATCTCATTAGGTAGTGAGATAGAAACTAGTGTAGATAAAATAATTAAAAAATCACAAAGGCTTGGTACAGTATGCATTAAAAACAAATTAGAATGTACTGAAATACAGTCAAAAGTACTTAAATACATATCTCGTATAGATAGAAAGTTAGATGACATAATATATATATATAATCAGACAGAAATAAAATGTCTTATTAATATAGTAGAAAGTGGATTGAAAGGACTATTCGGAACAATCGATAACGGAGATAGTGAATATTATAAAAAGGTTATAAGAACAATGCAAAGTAACAACGAAAATTTGCAAAGTAGCCTGAAATCTCAAATTGTCATAATGAAATCATTGAAGCATATGCATAGACTCCTCAAGCAGAGGGTCGCGGATTCGAATCCCGTGTGAGGCAATTCTCTGGAAAAGTCTTTTCACGGAATTTGTATATAGTTATATGTAAATCCCGTCGGCGTCAGCTCTGACATGAAGGCATAACACTGATGTTGGAGTGGTCGCTGGCTGAGCTAAATGTAGCGAACTAAGATCTAGCACGAACTAAGACCCACTGGTTGAGAATGCATAAAACATTTGTCTATAGCGCTCTCCATTGACACTAACAGCTCTTTCATTTGCATCTTTGAAGAAAAATGGACCAGCCCAAAAACACACCGAACAGTATAGTACTTTTTTACGGATGTAATAATTTATTTTATTGAATTATTCGAAAATTTTCTTCTCTACAAATGTGACATTATTGTTTGTTGACGAATCCATCTAATGTGGAACGAGCTTTATCACTTAATATGAATTTGAGTGAAAATCCAACGTCATGTTCTAACAATTTATAGACGAAAGTTCTGTATTGATTGTGATATGTTAATTGGATTTTGTAGGGATGCAACTGTAAATTCTTATTTAAAATTCATCAAGCAGTCGTTGGATGAATGCCCAATGCCTTAGAACGTTGTGCCATCTATATTCAAAGTTCTTCAGCAACACTTTGTTCTCAATAGAGTGTCTAATATTTGGTCTACCAGACCTTTTTCGATCCTCGACAGAAACAGTTTCTTAAAATTTTTTCACTTGACTTATTTGAACGATTATTTAAAACAAAACAATCACGAATTTTACGACTTTTTAAAGATCGACCATTTTAATAATAAGTTTGAACATTTTTAATGCGTTGTCCCAGCGTGTAACTATCCATGGTTAAAATTGTACATGTGTCTACTTTACAAATGTCATTAATAACATTAAAAAAAAAAATGGATAGCATTCAGAAATTATTCACTACTGACATGACCCTTTATTTTCTTGGCTTTTTTTGTTTTTATGTTTCTTATGTTGAACATTGCAGAAAGCATTTCCAAACTTCAGGGAAGACAGATGTACTTCATTGCAGGTCGCACTGAGAACCAGTATGCACTTAACGGATGCATGAGCAGAAAGGTTGAGGAAGATTTCGGAAAATATTGTTTAACTTAAGAGTGAGAGAGGGTGGAAGAGGTTGATAGAAAATACCATTAGGCCTGTTTCTCCTGCAAACCTGTTACGTTTTTTTTTAACTTATACACGGCTGTAATTCCTTGGGATTGTAACTTTTTTAGAGGTTAAGTAAGGTGCATAAATAATGCGCTTAGAACGTATAATTGTTCATGCAGAATAAATGAAATCGGACAAGTAAACGGTGATTTTTTTTTTGCTGTTTGGTTTTTCAGTGTTCTATTTTTGACAGCTCGAACGTGATTCGTGACATGTGTCGAAGTCAAACATGCTCAGTTAACATTGCCATTTCGTTATGGTGACTTATACCCAAACAACGCCTACAAATTATTGAATTTTATTATCGAAATTCGTGCTCCGTGAAAAATGTTTTTCGCGCACTTCGACAATTTTACAGTAGTCATAATCGACGTACTGAGCAAGCAAGCTGCTTTATCCGCCAGTGTTAATGAAGACCATGATTTGTCCATTCCTGGCCGTTCGCAGCAATTGCGGTTGTGTTACTCGACTACGTGGAAGATTTTACGCCAGGATCTTAGTCTAAAACCTTACTTATTACAGCACGTGCAAGAACTGGAGTCGAACGACCTGCCACAGCATCGAATTTCGGTAAGCGCGCCTTAAAAATGTTAGCTTTTTTCCCGACGAAACTCATTTCTGGTTGAATGAGTATGTTAATAAACAAAACTGCCGTATTTAGTCCGATTAGCAACCTCAGGCAATATAAGAGCTGTAAAAGTACCCGGAAATGAGCAGCGGAATAGTCGGGCCGTATTTTTTCAAAGATGACCGTAAGAACAATATTTTATATGGGGACACGTCAAATCACTCGTCTATGCCAATAAACTAACGTCAACTTGTGCCTTGGAAGACAACATTACACGTCATTCAAAATTGGACTCTCCATATGGACCATTTATAACGTAGTCATGGTCAACATTTACATTTACATGAAATGAAAATGACAAGCATTGATTTATCAACTTAGATAAAAAATTTTACACTTTTGCAAGTTTTTTTTTGAAAATTAAAAAAAAAAACACGCTTAAAAAATCACCCACTTGCTGTTTGAGTTTGTACATTTCTTCTTATTTAAATTTCTCATTCAGAAGTTAGGAAAGCAATGAAATGTATAAGAATACAAGATGACAAAGTAACAGGGATACAAATACATAGAGTAGGCGATGACTATCTTATACATTCATCCATATTTCAATCATCATTCAATCTTCATGAGCACTTTATTGGGTATGTAAATGATCTAACGGAACAAATTCTAAACAAATTTCTCTGTTAACACAAAACATGGAATTTAGCAAGATTTGCGTTGTGGTGGACTGTGTGTGGCTGTTCAGCTACAATAAAAAAAATTCCCACTTTTGTTGGTTCATCATACTAAAACAATCTCTCAAACTGTTTTTAATTGCTTAATATTTTTGCCCTAAAACCATAAATGTTTATAGTCATAAATACGTTAAAATATTACAAAAACTTACATTTTCCTTTGCAACGTCTTGCTTTGTCATCAACAATAATGCAATTGACTAAACAATTGAAAAAATTTGATTTCAATGGATAATCGCAATACCACTTTGGAAATTTGTTACAAATTCACGATAGTCAATCGTTCATTGATAATTGACAATCGCAGTACTAACTACTCAAATTGTTTGATAAGAATCTTTAATTTTTTGATACATGCTGTGGGTGTAAGTTTCTCTCTGTCAATAGAAAAGATTTTTATGATACCAGTTGCTTTAGGGAGTATTGCATAATTAAAAAAATACTTAAAGTAAATCTTGTTTAAGGCCTAATAGTTTTTTTTTTATAATACCGCGCGCGCACCAAGAGGATATGAATACCCTTTTACTGGCTTTTTCTCCAGGGCGCAGGCGGGTGGTGTACTAGTTTGAAACTCATGTGTATTAGGTTTCGATATTTTTCCCAGAGGTGGTTGTTAAACTGGATCGGACGAGCTAGTACATCCTCAGCCAGTGGGTCGTAAGTACATGCTAGTTGTTAGTTCATTACATTTAGCCCAGCCAGCAACCACTCCAACATCAGTGTTATGCCATCATGTCAGAGTTGACGCCGACGGGATTTTCATATAACTATATACAAATTCTATGAAAAGACTTTTCCACAGAATTGCTTCGCACGGGATTCGAACCCACAACCCTTTGCTTGAGGAGTCTATGCATATACCACTACACCACGGCCACCCCTTAATCTTAACTGAAACGTTCACATCTTGAGTATTAAAAAACTGGTGAGAATTTTAATAAGTTTTTTATTTGCATAAATTTATTCCGTGTTTTGATACAGTCACGATTAGAGAATGGACTTGGGTGTTTGTGTGGTGCTTATAATCCTAATTTGAAACTCCTTAGGTTAGCACACAAGGTTATATGATTTACACGAGAGCATTTAAAAGCTTTGTGCACAAAAACTAACAGAGGAATGTTTACCAGATCAAGATAATCACATGCATCGGGAAGATGAAGCTATGAAGTTGGCTGTGATTCGATTAATAATAAAATAATAACTCATAAAAAAATTAAACCTTTAAAGAATTATATTGTTTTAAGGTCCTTTCATTTATATGTACGAGTTGCCCAATAAATTTTTAGAATGTGTCAGCTCTGATTCTTTTGACGTTTCTAAATATCATATTCATAAAATTCGACACTTTTCGTGATAAGAAAAGTGACACGTCAAAGAACGCTTAGTGATTTCATTTTTACTGTGTGTTTTAATTAACAATTTAGTCAAAAAATAGAAATTTTCTCTTGAAGTTTGCTTTGGGGGATATTTTATAATTTTATATGTGGTGTAACTCAACAACAATGCATAGATCGACTTCGTATAGCCTTTGGTAACGAAATACCATGAAATGCTACAATTTTTAACTGATTTACAAAGTTCAATCGTGGTCATGTTAACGTCAGTGATGAATTTCGTGAAGGTCGTCCTTGCGGTTATATTGTTCCAGAAAACGTTGATGTCATGATTAAAACCAATCGGCATGTAACTTACCGTAAGAAGACCGCAATTCAAACAATATTGTACAAGGTTGCGTAAAATTAATCACCCTATCGGAAGATGGTATAATTTTTGCAAATGGCGTCGTACGTCAATCATATTTGACATTTGTGAACTAGATAGCTGCAATATACAAACAGACAAGCTATGGAGCGCTATACTCCGCAAGAGCGTGGAATAATTGTGTCGATGTTTTTGTCGGTAGTGTTAGCGCAGCGTGAATTTCGATGTCGATTTCCTAATCGTGTCGCGCCAACTGGGCAAACATTCCGGGGCTTAGCTACTCGACTCGAACAGACTGGAACCACAGGAGACCATGCAGGACGTGGCCGCCACCGCACTGGTCGTTCAGCCGAGAAAATCGCGGCTGTGGCTGCCGATGTCGCTGAGAACGAAGAAATATCAACCAGACGACGGGCCACGTAATTGGGCATCACCAGACGGACCCTACAGCGAATTTTATGTTCCTGTACAAGGTGCAAAAAGAGCATCAGTTAATGCTTTCTGACCGTCAGTTGCGTGTGAATTACTGTAAAGCCATCCTTAATCTCAACAACAAAGAAGACGATTTTGTGTCGAAAACCATCATGAGCGACGAGGCGCATTTCCATTTAAGGGGTTACGTCAATAACCAAAATCTTCATTTCTGGGGCACTGAAAATCCGAGTGTGATGCACGAAGAGCCATTAGATCCAATGTGTGGTGCGGCGTTCACGCGTGAAGAGTGATTGGGCCGTATTTTTTTTTTTGAGGACGCCATCGGCAATGCGATCACTGTTACTGGCGAACGGTAAAGGGCCATGATAAACGACTTATTACTGCCGGAAATAGATGAGCGGGGCTTGGTGAACATGTGGTTTCAACAAGACGCAACCGCACACACAGCGCGATATTGTGAAGGAGGTGTTTCCTGGCCGCGCAATCTCCCATTCTGTCCAGCAGGATCGCCCGATTTAGCCATTCCAGGCTTCTTTTTTTGGGGCTACTTGAAGTCGCGGGTATATGCAAACAAGCCTCAGACAATGGTAGCCCTTAAGGAGAATATTCGACTGGAATGTGAACAGTTATCTCCGGAAATCTTGCAGAAAGTCATGGAAAATGCGATAAAATGGGCACAAATGTGTTTCAATACTTAGCAGATATCATATTTTCCACTTAACAGATACAATTTTAAAGGTCTAAATAAATATTTCCACCACTCAAAATCATATTTTTATTTAGTAATAAACATTCAGCTGTGAATTAGCATTGTTCTAGGTGGATACCACATAAGCTGACCGATGCTCAAAAAAAGGGAAGTCTGAAATGGCGCAAAGAAATGTTTAAATCGAGTCATGTTGCTACTGTAGCTTAAGGAGATCGAAAAAATCTTAATGCCGATTGGTACACAACAATTTCCTCCCTTTTCCTAAAAACTTGTCGGACAATCTTCGTATAATGTGGATTGTAAGCCATCGTTAGAAAAATTAACAATGAATAATTGTTTTTGATCCAGAGACGCTGTTATAAGACCGTCAATGTATTCTCGACAACGGGATAATTAGCAAATTATGTAATTTCATTATTTAAATACAATTAATTAATTTTCTGGTGTCTTTATTTTCTAGTCATTAAAACCTGTAAATATTAAAATCAACGCACATCGGTGTCTTTCTTTCTTTATATATTTATTTATTTCATTGATGCACACACATTAGGATATATAGATAATTTATAAGATAGTGAAGCTTAAAGTTGCTTAAGTACTTAAACGTACAAATAGAATAACTAGACAAATTTAAGATAATAGAAATTATACCCGTCAGAAATGAAAAACAAAAAGTAAAATGAAGAAAAATAAAGAAAAAATCATCAAATTAAAATTAAAATTAAATCAAAAAATTAACAAAATCATTAATAAGATCAAATTCAAACATTGCCAATTTATGCTCAAAGAAATCAAAAAGAAAGATAGATTTACAAAATATAAATAAATATAGAGACTAAATGGACATAGTCTCAAAATCTAAAGTTGTTTCTTAAAAATGTTTTAAGTTTCAAACAAAACCGCCTGATGTTAACAGTCTCTCGCAAATGCTGATGCTATGGTAAAGAGCGGATGGAGTGAATGAAAAACTGTCACTCAGATACAAAGTACGAATAACGAGGATGAATTATTTGATGTGATTTGTTTGAGGAGCTAAAACGCATGAGATCTTGATGAGACGCTTCCAAGTTAATGTCCTGTTAAATACCAAACCAGACTTCTTAGTATCCACATAGTCTATTTTTGAGCCGTTTAACACAATGTCTGAATTATATAAAAAGTTCCAACTTTCCTTTGCAGGCGCTGTGTACAAACATTTTGAAAATACACTAAGTCTCTTCAACGTGTGTTAATTATATAGGGTTTTCCAATAGGGACTTGACAACTTTGAATTTAATTTGTGAACGCACTCTTTCACTATTCATCAAACTGTCACTGTTAATTTATTCAGTAAACTCAACACACAAGTACACTAACGAGCAACGTCTGAAAATTATAAAAATTTTCTACAGATATTCGGAGTCGGTGACTGCAACTTTAAAAGCGTTAACTCCAATTTTCGGTCGTAATTCTCGCTCTAGGCAACAACAAGTTTAGTGCAAAAATTTGAGTCTACATATTCGTTGTGTGATGTTGCCGTGTCAGTGAGACAACGGGTTGGTCGAAGTGTCGAAAATATCGCTGCCGTTCAGACGTCCGTAGTAAACGATCCAAATCAGTCAATTCCACGGCGTTCTCAAGAATTGGGCATCACTCAGACCACATTATGGCGTATTTTGCGTAAGGATCCTGGTTTACACCCATACAAGATCAAGCTGACTCTAGAATTGAAGCTTTAATTTCAAATTCAAATGGTCCATTTGAAGCGACGTACGTTCTCTGATTGGGTTCTGGAGAAGATGCGCCAAGATGATGAATTTCATCGCAAAATCATCTTTAGTGACGAAGCTCATTTTTGGCTCAACGGTTTCGTCAATAAGCAAAATATGCGTTATTGGTCGGGTGAAAATCTACATGTGCTTCATGAATCACCACTTCATCCACAAAAAATAACTGTTTGGTGCGGTTTGCATGCCGGCGGCGTTATTGGGCCATATTTTTTCGTCGACGATAACGATCGTCACGTTACTGTGAATGGTCAGCGTTATGGTGCCATGATCACCGATTATTTTTGGCCCGAATCGGATTGGTGCCCGCAGTGGCCATATGAACGAAGTCGAGTTCCATTCATAAATGTTTTGATTGTACTTCAAGCCAATAATAAAGTTTTTAAAATATCTCAAATGGTTTGCCTTTTATTTAAAAAAAAGTTGTCAAGTCGTTATTAGAAAACCCTATACAACACCCATGCGTTAACAACTGCTATTCCCGATAAAAGTTCTATGCCGATTTCGATACCACTCGATTTCCTTTCCTTAGAAAAAAATGCTATAATAAGTGAAAGACATAATAACAAGCGTAAATGACAATGTTAAAAAAAAAACAAGCATTGCTTTGTTATTAAATACATCACAAGACAAGAAAAATGTTTAAAAATTATATATATTGGGTATGTAATTTAATTCGTGCGGTTTTTTTTTTCAAAATTTGAACGTTTATTTAAGAAAAACATGTACAATAGTATTATTCAAAGTATTGCCTATCTGAAGTTATGACTTTTTCCCATCTTTCTGCCAATTTGTGGATCCCATCCCAAAAGAACTGCGCCGGCTTGGCAGCCAAGAATGAATCAAGCCAATTTTTGATATTCTGCTCTGATGTGAACCGTAGTGAGGGCGTTCTTCATCGACCGGAACAAATGGTAGTCAGAAGGGGAAAGGTCTGGGCTATAAGGCGGGTGGGGTAAGACTTCCCATCCACTGTTTTCCAAATAGTTCTTAACCGGAATAGCAACGTGAAGCCGAGCGTTGTCATGATGAAATATTATTGCCTCGTGTCTGGTGGCATATTCCGGGCGTTTTTCTGCTACTACTCTCTTTAAACGGGTTAATTGTGTTCGGTAGCGTTGTCCATTGATGGTTTCACCCGGTTTTAGCAGCTCATAATACAGCACACCGATCTGATCCCACCAAATACAGAGCATTATCTTCGCGCCATGGATATTCGGCTTTGCCGTTGATTTGGCTGGTTGGCCGGGTTTTACATATGATTTTTTGCGCATGGGGTTGTCGTAATGGATTCATTTTTCATCACCAGTAACAATTCGATGCAAAAATGACTTCCTTTTGTGGCGTTCCAGCAGCATTTCGGACATGAAAAACCGCATTTTGACGTTTCTCGGCTTGAGTTCATGTGGAACCCAATTTCCTTGCTTTTGAATATATCCAGCTGCTTTTAAACGTTTTGAAATGGCTGCTTGAGTGACACCCAAAAATTCTGCGAGCTCTTCTTGTGTTTGACAACAATCTTCATAGAGTAATGCTTCCAGTTCTTCATCTTCAAACTTTTTTGTCTGCACAGGACGTTCATCATCTTCCAAGCCAAAATCATCACTTTTAAATCGTGCAAACCACCTTTGGTACGTTCGCCATAAACTTCCACCTTAATACGATGACTTTTGGCAGCAGTTTTCTTCATATTAAAGTAATGAAGAAGAACTCCCCGCAAAAACACTTTTTCAGGCACAAAGTTCGACATATTTGAATGAAAAAAAATTATTGTTGTTTACCCTTCAAATGAATGACATATACTGAAATGACGTACAATGGCAGTAACTTTCCAACGCATGTTCCAATGAAATAATAACAATGGAATGAAAAAGTTACGCCATCTCTTAGCAAACCGCTAAGTTATAGACCCAATATATAAATGGTGATTGTCCACTGTTCAAAATGGTCCATTGAATTAAAAACGATCAAGAAAGGCGTTGAAGGTGCATATATATAAACTTATACCGGAAGACGGAACCATAAGAGCAATTTCTTACACAATCACTCTCCGCAATCTTTGACGGAGGCAATAAAACAATAAATACAAGCCAAACTGATCGCAGGTGTGTAAAGTCTTCACCGGATGGCACTACACGTATTTCCAAGACTGCTGTGAGAGAAAATGGCATCTAAAAAATTTACCACCCATCCTTTATTTAAAGAAGGACTTTCATGGAAATCGGTTTTCCGACAATAAAAAGCTTAAGGCGGCAATAAATGCGTATATTTTTAGGTATGGAAGAAAAATTTTTTATGGTTACTTTCCCGATTTAATAAATATAGTACCTTAAGGTGAATGAAGATAATACTGATAAATTTAAATAATTTTGTATTTATATATATATATAATTTATTGTGTGATAGTATAACAGCGTACCAGATTTGAATACAGTACACCCTACCATTTTACAGTTTTCAATAATTTATATTTTTTTTGCATTCGAGTTATTGTTATAAAGTGATAGTGACGGGGATGTAAAAGGGATTCTACTAAATAACTTACCGCATTCAATGGTAAGGACATAAGAATACTTTCATAGCGGGCTCCGGGCGTATAGAGGCCAAATTTTGTGCCACGATCGTATATCAAATTGAATTCTACATATCTCCCACGTCGAAGAAGTTGCCATTGACGTTCTCGATGACCATAATCATCATTTTTATGCTTTCGCACTGAAAATATAAAATATTTGTATTTACATATTACATTAATATATACATATTTATATATATAACCTATTGGCATATAGGACGGAATAACGGAGTGAGCACACGTTGAAACAAACTCAAACACTTCCTCTTGATTAGGTGTATCAATATCGTCAAAAAATATACCACCAATGCCACGACACTCGTTGCGATGAGTTATACGAAAATATTCATCGCACCATTTTTTGAACCGAGGATAGTATTCAACATCATGTTGATCACAGGCATCCTTAAGAGTTTGATGGAATAGTACCGCATCTTCTTCGTCCAAATAGTATGGTGTTAAGTCAGTGCCTATTATTTATTTTAATTTATTAAACCAAATCTTAAAAATATTACCTACTTACCCCCACCAAACCACCATTTTTTTTCTCCACTTTTTTCTTCGACTTCAAAATATCTGTAGTTAAAGTGAATTGTAGGTACCATTGGGTTGCGTGGATGTATAACAGCACTGACACCTGCTGCAAAGAAAGGCAAATTACTTTCACTCAATTGTTTTCCTCGGGAACGCATTTGTTGAACAGCGCCTAGAGGAAGACTGCCTGTTACAACTGATATATTAACTCCGGCTTTTTCGAAAACTTCTCCATCTTGAAGTACACATGTAATGCCACCACCCCCTTCTTTACGTTCCCATCTATCCACTTTAAATTTTTGGCCACAATATTCTTCATTTTCCAAAGCACGGCAAAAATCTGCTTGAATTTGAAGTATCAGCAACTCCACTTTTGTCCTCATGTCGTTTGATTTTTTACACAGACTATCCTCATTGGATATAGGATCAGCCATAAATTTTAGCTTAGTTAACTTCCGTTTAGCCTCCATACTTGCACAGCTTATTGACATAAATGCTGTTATCCCAGATCCTATTAGAAATGCATGTGTCTGTCTAAAAAAAATAAGAGAGATTTAAAAACAATAAGGTGCTTTTCTTGATTATCGTTATTGTTTTAAATGAATATTGTGTAAAGAAAAGAGAGTGTGTTACTGAACTAAATTTAATGTGCAATATAAATATTAATATTAAATTCTATTTTGAGAAATTTGAACTTTTTACATATATAAGTATCTAACTTCCATACTTAACATACAGTACCAACCCACAACAAAGACTAGGCTACAGTTCAAGAACTCATATTCAACTAAAAAAAAAAAAAAAAAATCATGAAAAACAGCCCGTTCCCCTAGCATTTATTTATGTATAAGGTGATTCATCGTGAGGTTTGATTTAAAATGCAAAATAAAACACATAAATTTGAAAGTGAACTTAATATTTTTATTATCGGCATTTAATTTTTGAAAATGATATCATGTAAATGTTGGCCACGACTACGTTTGAGGTGGTCCATTCGGAAGGTCCAATTTTGGGCGACTTGTTCGAGCATATCGACTAATATCTCGCGGATAACACGAGTGAGTAATGTTGGCTTCCAAAGCGTCAAACGTAGCTGGTTTATTCCTGAAGACCTGAGACTTGACATATCCCCAGAGAAAATAGTCCAAAGGTGTGAAATCGTACGATCTAGGCGGCGAATTTACCGTAGCAAAACGTGAAATTAAGTGCTCACCAAAATGATTTCTCAATAAATCCATAGTCTTACGCGCTGTATGGCTCGTAGCGCCGTGTTGTTGAAACCAGTGCTCATCAAGGTTATGTGCTTGAATTTCAGGAAGTACATAGCCCGTTAACATAGCACGATAACGGTTACCATTGACGGTAACATTCTGATTTGCCTCTTTTTTGAAGAAATATGGACCAACGTATCACCCTATACATATTAAACCACACTAGAATATCAGGGCAGACTTTCATAGTAAATGCATAAATGTCTTATTATCATATGAAATATTTGTCCAACAATTAATTTAAGAAGCTTTTGGTTTATTCTGTACACTTTTGATCGCTGTATTTACTCGTATACCCTGGATTGTGAGTGACTCAAATCTTGTTCTCTTTAAAGAGTAATTGGTAATAATATAACCGGTAAATGATTGCATTTTATTTTAAAGTATTTTTTTTAGTAATAACAAAAAATATTATTATTATTATATTATTACTAATTTAGTAACCTAGGTAAAAACTTTGTATGTATAAAAAAATATTTATATATATAGCTATGACCAAAATAATAGGAACACTCATTTTCGAAACCAGTGAAAGTAACTTTTATTTTATTCGAATATGTGGAACAAAATATGTTATTGTATATCAGATTTAGAAAAGCAAATGGTATTTTAGTTAGCTGCATTGCTTCACAATAATTAATTACTTGGCCAAAATAATAGGAACACCCAGTATTATGAAGAAAAACATATATATAGTATTTTTTTTTTCTTTTTTTTTTTTTGTAATTTATTTTGAATTAATAGTTAATATTTGGTAATAAGGGTTAATTTATAATAACAGCATCCGCTCGACACTCATGAAATTCACCACCTCCTGTCATTTTTCAGAAAGCATAGAATACCAAACATTTTGGATGACTCTCCAAAAATCCGCTTTGTTGGAAGTTTTAAGCTCCCCTCCTTTACTAAGACTCGGCGAATAGTTTTGGCACTCACTTTTATTTAAGTTTCGTATTTCAAGTCTTTGGAGGATATGAACGAGTTCGGCTGGGCTTTCCTGACTAATCTTTTTCTGTCTCTAGTAGACATCTTAGGCGGACGTCCTCTGGTCTCAGGAAAGTTTTTAGGTTACAAGGCATTGAATACCATCGTCGAAGAACACTTCATTGTTTTTGCAATGTTTCGTGTAGATTAACCCTGGATGCGTAATAACAAAATGCTTGCAAGTTGAGCTTCAGTGCAGTGTTTATTTCTGCCCATAATATCCTTTATTAAAAATCGTAATAATTAAATAAATAATTTTAAAGCATCTACCAATTTATAAATCATTACCAGCTCAAAAAATTGTCTGCTTAAAATTTACTGCGAATGTTCAGATTTTTCTGTTAAGACAGATCACTAGCTATTTACAGAATAGATCTCTGATTGAACTTTTCTTTGTTTTTAACAGATGTGCACATAAGAAACTGTTGCGCATATTACATTGTTTTCGTTTCATTCAAACAAAGCAGTCGCCTTGCATGACTGCCACAGCTGTATATATACTCATATAAGCACACTTTTCCGAAATAAATACGATTTTGCAAAAAATTTATTAAAGCAAATTAAAAAAAAAAAAAAAAAAATTGTGTGACCAATAACTCGATTGTAATATCTGAATAGTAAGTGTTTAAATATAAATTGAAGGGCACACCTAGTATGAAATTAAAAAAAAAAATAGATTTTTTATTTTCATATTTATATTTTTTGTTTAAATTCAGTCATAGTTTCATAGAGTAGCTGCTCAGCGGTCAGAAAGTTACGTTTGCTACTCTACTACCTACTCTACTACCAGAGTTATTGTTTGGGCTCTGTCGTCATCGTACACCACTTTAACACGATTCAGGTATACAAAAATGCATGAATATGTCTAATTTTTTTTTTCACAATATAACGGCTGATAGTCGTTATATTTAATTTTTTCCACAATATGGCGGCTGGTAGTCGCCATATTGAATTTTGTTATTAATTAATTATTTATATCATGTCTTCAGTGACACTCGCAAGATTATTCACAATATGACGGCTGGTAGTCGCCATATTGAATTTTGATTACTATCAGTGACACGCGCAAGATTACGACAAATCGATAGATGTAAGAACCATCAAAATCGGCCCACGCGTTTGGTCTCTAAGTGTCACAAAGGAACAAACATACACATATACAATAAACACAATCATGAGACATCAAGATAATGTGCATGAAATGTATAAAACAATCTCGGTTACATTTCATCATTTAAGTTCGACTGATAAGAATCCTAACCATGGAAACTATCCAGAAGGCGCAGAGAGACTACGAGTAGCAGAGTATCATCAACAGGCTGCCTCGAAAGAGGGTTGATCATCTAGAAGAAGCGATTCAACAGCTCAGGAGGTGGTTTTTGAAGAAGAGGAAGGTAGATATGTAGGCAA
This sequence comes from Volucella inanis, assembly GCA_907269105.1. NCBI lineage: Eukaryota > Metazoa > Arthropoda > Insecta > Diptera > Syrphidae > Volucella > Volucella inanis. Next base: position 130,463,975 of record OU026156.1, on the reverse strand, counting down.
TACCTTCTAGTTTAATAATCTTTTTTGTTTTTTTTTTTTTTTTTGATTGAGCCACGGTGAAGGCCGCAATCAGCAGTGGAGAACCTTTTTTTGTGACTTGGGAGACAGCGAATAACTCGCTGAAAATTTAATTTTTACCTTTGAAAATTTCAGTGTATATTCTATATTTATATATAAATATATCCTCCAAATTTGATGCAGTAGTTTTCTTTAAAAAAAATTCCCAAAAATTATTTTGTTTTGGTGGTCACACTGGGTGTGTCCCTTAACCATTAGTCGATTTGCTATCAAGCGAGCCCTGCTTGGTTCGTCTAGGTTCAATACACCAGAAGTTATATCTTAATTGTTGGTACCTACTTCTCTGTAGGGAGTTTTTTAATGTTGTTCTCTTACAATTTTTTTCATAACATAAACCATCCGTATCCCAACTGGACCACCCTGTATAATTGTTAAAACCAGATATTGATATAGCCAGATACCTAATAGCATTTTTATACTTCCCCCGACTCGTACGACGGATATTATAGTTTACTATTTATAATTCTTCATCAATAATTACTGAATTAGTAAAAGTTATAGAGTGAGTACCTTCAAATGAGACATTACTAATTTTATGAATGCCACTAACCACCAGTATTTGTACCAGCATTCATACGATTTATACGTTGGTTATTTTGTTGTATAATATGATATAATAATATCTGGATATCCTTTAATAATTAAATAAGTTCGATTGTATAATTATCTTTTGATGGAGTTTTACAGATGTTCTTATTTAGGTAATTCTTACAATTTTCTAATAAAATATAATTACTACATATTCTACCATATTTAAGACTTAAATTAATGGGTTTTTTGTGTTATTGTATAATTGGGTATCTATATACAAATATTTTTACATCCTATCTTATAATATGTATTTTTGCACATTTTAAAAAATTAACTGTTTATTTGTTCATTTTGAATAATTTTACGAGCTTCTTCAAAGTTTAATATTGTAGAAAGAAAGTTATTTGAACGTGCTAAATTGATTGCTGCTACTACATTCTTTAAATCAATATGTACATATTTCATTTAATATGTATATATAATTTTGTTAACCGCGCTTTTTATTTCAATCATGTCATGATGATCAGGGTTTCCACTTATAAATTTTATTATCGTACCTAAGAAATTTAAGGATCTCCTTTCCCTCACGAGGTCGTTCAGTTGTGTTATTAAATTCTCGATTTTATCAATAGTATGGATGCCTATCTTATCTGGGTAATTTCTTCGTATAATAGTTTCTAATGTTTGAGTATAATGTGTGATATTTGTTATGTGGTATAAGAATTCAAATTTTTCAAAAGTATATACATCGTCTTCCTTAATTAGGATGAATTTTCTATCTCCTAAGTTCGTGATATTCATTTCAGCATTTATCGGTTGTGTTATGAATATAATCATAAATATTTTACTTAATATGTTCTTTGCCTATGTTTGTTAAAATTGTGTCCTCACGATTTTCTTATACTATACGTATATTTCTTGAATTTCAGGCTTGTTTGTAATTTTTTGTACATTCGTTTCTTATTTTCGTTTTTTAAAGTATTTTGTTGTGCTAATTATAACTTATTTCTGACATAAGAAAATTTATATTGATTGAAGTAAATATATATAGGCTTCTCATTTATTACGGAATAAATTGTGTTATTGTATTGGTATACGGCATTATAAATTTCTTCTTCTGGTTTCGTTTTATTTTGTTCAGATAATAGTCGTGATAATATATGGGATTCTCATCTGTAGTTCGTATCGTAGCTTCTATTGTAGTTGTGAAAGGAAGTGAGTCATTTACATTATTATATTTAAATATTTCATACATTTCCTTTCTATATTTTTCATTATCAATAGTATAACTTATTCTTTGTGGATTTACGTGATTTTTTATATTACTTCTTTTATAAGTTATTTTATTTGATTCAAGATCAATGTAAAAGCATGCATTTAGATAGTCCGTCTACACCTAATAATGCATCATGTTATTTTAATTCATTTATAACAAAAAATACTAAATCGTGACCAAAAACATTGATAATTCGTTAAAACTTTATTATTGAGATGCCATGCATCGTTCAGGTTGATATTGTTTTTGCTAATACTACAGTTTTTCCTATCGTAGAATTATTACTAATATAATTTTTAGTGCTACCAATATCAATCAACATATTTAGGTTGAACTTGCCATCCAAAGTTTTGAGGTTTAACATCGGCAAGCTCTTCGAAAATCTAAAAAAGCTGCCGCTGTTTGTTCTGAGTATTGTTCTTCATATTCTGATACATTCATTAACTTTAATTAATTCATTATCTGCATCCTCAACTTGATTTATCTTTTGATTTTTCGTCGGAGGTTTGAATCTGGCTAAGGAGTTCTCTCTTTTTCGTTTGAATGGTTGTTGCATAGGTCTTCTGAATCTACTAGATTCTACTCCGTTAGGAGGTTCGAAATTTCTAAATTGCTTCTGAGGATATTGTGGATTAGATTAGATTAGAGAAAAATGTTGCGTGTGGCGAGGAGTAATACTGATGGGTGATATAAATATAAACATTCGTGATGAAACAAACTCCTATGTAAAGAATTATTTAGAAGCACTCGCATCCAAAGGGCTTACAAATATTATAAATAGCAATACTCGAGTGGATTTGCAGAAAGAAAGCTCTACTCTAATAGACCACATCATAGTCAAAATGCATAAAAATATAACTCCACTGGAGTAGTGGAGACTGATATATCGGATCGAAAACAAACCTCCAGTAGAAAACTCCAAGGAACGTGTGGATAGTCTAAAAAGTGCAATTGTTAACAATCTGATGTCCTCAACTGATTGGTCAATTATTGAAAGCTGTGCAGATGTAGAAGGAGCGTATAAGAAATTTGTAGAAAAAATGAACGAGATCTATGCAAACGCAACCTTAAAAACAAATAAGAGAAGATGTAAAAACCATAAGCCATGGATATCAAATGGACTTGAAGTACAGACTGTACCGGAGATGGAAAAATAATAGACTGAACAAATCTTATGAAGCAGAATACAAGTTACTGCGAAACCAAATAAATAAAGAAATTTTTATACAAAAGTCGTCGTTTTAAAAGAATCGTTTCGACCAAGCAAATAATAACCCAAAGGAAACTTGGGAAATAATAATTGAATTGTTGGGAAGAAGAAAAACCAATTTGGACGACTTCATTATAAAACATTGTGGCTCAAATAAAAATGTGAATACATTAGCTAATGAATGTGCTAACGGGTATACCAAACAAGCTTCTAAAATTATTCACGACTGCAGCATTAAAACTTCGAATCATATATGTACGACTACTCCCAACTCGATATTTGTGGAGGAAACCAATGAAGCCGAAATGTATATGATTCTGCAATCTATCAAAACCAAAAAATCTCCAGGTGCAGATGGCATAAGGGCATGCGATCTAAAATGCAAACAAAATCAGTTCTAAGCAAAATCCTTAACAGGTGTCTATCTGAGCGACAAATTCTGACTATTCTTAAGACGGCAATTGTAAGACCAATATACAAAGGTGGTAAACAGAGAACTATAGGCCTATCTCTATATTACCAATAGTTGAAAAATGTCTTGAAGAAGTTGTAACAAGAAGACTTTGGAGATTTCTAGACAAGGAGAAAACAATAGCGAAGAACCATTTCGGGTTTCAAAAGAATAAAAGCACAGGAAAACTACTTGGTGAACTTGAAAATTCAGAGACTAAATTTAAATCATCACGTAATGGTAATGTTCATCGACTTTAGCAAGGCATTCGATACATTGAATCACCGTAAACTAATGGACATCCTGAATTGTGTTGGAATTTGAGGGGTCTTAGCAGATTGGTTATGCAATTATTTAAATAACAGAGGTTTTAAAGTGAATAGCAGACGAATTGAGTTGGAAGGAAGTCAAATATGGGGTTCCACAAGACTCGAAACTAGGGCCCGTATTATTTATCCTGTACACGAACGAACTTCTTAAAATCTTCAAGAGTAGTATTTCATTCTGATATGCCGATGATACTTCAGCATGCATGCTTCGAAACACCTATGAGGATAATGCAGGAGGATTTCGAGGAAACTATAAAGTGGTGTCATGACATGGGGCTTGTAATAAACGCAAAGAAAATTAAGCTCATGCACATTAGGGGAACACGCGGTAGACCAACAAAAACTACAATTCATTTTCGGAACCCCGAGTGTCCGCATGCGAAAAATGAGCAAATAGAAGTTGTGGAAGAATACAAATATCTTGGAATTGTAATCGACAGTCACTTTCGTTGGGAAAACCATATTCAGAGGCTTATATTAGGTCAGATATGAAAAAAAAACTTTTCGCGATGGTATATCTGAAGAAATGCTCAACTATTACAGTGCTTAAAAAAGCTTAAAATGCTTAAAAAAAGTAAGCTATGGAATATTGGCCTGGAGAAGTGAAGCAAAATACCATTTAGATAAATTGCAAAAGCTGCAAGCAAATATACTAAAAGTAATGCACCGAGGTGTGAGGCGGGACGAGGATAATTTCAAAGTTGTTACTGTAGAGCAAATCTTCAAGATGGTGACTGTAATGGAATATGGCAGAGATGAAAGATTCCTGAAACCAATTTCACATTAAATAAACACTAGACGAAAGGTTAGCAGCAAACACCTAGGTTCAAGAATGTTTATGGCAAGCGACAACTTAACTACATGATCCCCCACGTTTTAAATAATTTTCCTTTGAGACTGATAAGCATTATTAATTTCATAAAAAGAAAAAAAGAGATTAGGAAATTTTTGCTTTCATAAATCAATAGTATTGTATTTTAATTTTGATTAGTTAATTAATTAATTTTGTTTTCTTAAATGTTTTTGAATTCACATAAGTAATGATATTATTAAAACTTAAAGTTCAAATCTAAATATTTTACAGTTTGATCTCCTGCAGATAAGCTTATGCTTTGCGAGTAGTGCATATGTATTTGTTAACTCTTTAATTGGAATATTAATAAAAACTAAAAAAAAAAAAAAAAAATTATATGATATGATCTTCAAAATTCTTTAACATTTTGAATGCTATAACTACAATCCGTCTCCATGAACGATATTATTTTACATTACCAGAAATATGTGGTAAACTTTTGAATACTTCCAGTTTAATTCTTTAAGATCGGTATATCTATTTGTATTGGTGATTTTATTATATTCAATTCCGCCTGTAATGCCTTTACTTTTTTGCTTAATACTTCTATTTTTTTACGGGTTTTAATTTTGACTCGTAAATTGTTTTAATAACTTCTTCCACCTTGTAATTGTATTAGTTACCTCGACTATCTGATAGAAGGGTAGAAGGGAATTCTCGGAAAATTCTCCTTGTAGCCTTGCAATACTACTTGATTATATGAGTTCTTATTATTTTCTTAACAACTCTAGATTACTTATTTTAACTGAAAATACCTTTCTGCAATTCTATGTTGCTTGTTGAAGGATGATCTTCGATTTTCCGTCTTGAAGATGATGATAGACGCTGGAATTGTCCTTGCTGTTTTTCGAAGCTTTCAAATGATCGATCTACTTGGATTAGCTTCGATGCTTGCTCCTTAGTTCGATGTTTTGTTCGGCGTGGATAGAGGATTTTTAAATACGTACTCGTAAAATCGATCCCGGTTGAGCCCCAAATTAATTAACTTCTTGTGGTTAATTGGAATAATTTTACAGTCTTTGATTGTAGTGTTTAGTTATTTGAATAATAATCACTGTACGACTTCACTGCACAACTTGGAACACAGCTTCACTGCACAACTTTGAATAAAAAGATACAATTTATTGTTATAATTTTATATTCTTCTCGGCTACACATCTGACTATGCATTAGACACTTATTCTTAATTCTATTCTTATAAGTAACATTTCGTCTTATCTCTATTGGTACTTATATTCTTATCTGATATTGACATAGGCATGTACATATATTCTAATCTGAATGTCAATATGCATAGATTGTTTGTTTTCCTAATCTTAATGTGTACATATATTTTACTTACATCTTAACTCGCGCGCACCAGTTTTTTGACTTCTTTACAGAGTTTGAAAGAAAAAAGGAAAGAATAAACGGAAATGTCAGACAGGAAGTCCGGAGTTTCTTGTTCAGCAGCGATATTTTCCTTATTAGAATATTTTTAATTGCACGTCAAATGAGAAAAATGAAATTGTAGGCCTTTTGTGGAGGGAAGCATGTCGCTTTGAGAGTAAAAGGAGGGTATTTGTGCCAAAATCTTTTTTTTTTTTCGAATTTATTGGAAGAAAAATGCTAAAGAGGGATGTACCTTCATTAAATCTAGATAGAAACGAAAATCAGGAGGACAATCTTGCTTTCCTTAAACGTGCAAGACATTCTAGTAATTCAAATATGTCGTGCGTAGATTGTAGATTGTAGTGTTCATAAATAATGCTCACAATCTTTTAAAAGCGAAAATTGCTACATTAAGTAAACGCGAACAAAACGTGGTTTAAATCTTCGACGATATTCAAATTCGTCCAGACCTGACCTATATTAATGGAAGAAAGCAATGTATGCCAACGAAATATGTGATTTTACGTTAAACACCTAAGAAAATATTGAGATCAATTTCCAAATTTGCCTGAAAGTTTGCGTTATTGTCTGTGTCCAAGGTCTGAATAATTGTAAATTTTATAAGTTGTTAAATGTATCTGAGCATAATTCGTTTACCTTTTACAACAATCAAAAAATTTATTGTTTTTACGATTTTCCTCATTTTATTAAATCTCTAAGAATTGTTACTAAAATCAGAATTGGAAACAATAGATGACAAAATTTCTTTTGACATTTTCAATGGAATATATAATTTAGAAATTATATATAAATGCTCGAAATTCACTAGTGCTCATTTAGCTTCAAATATATTTAAAGAAATAAGAGTAAGTCTATCAAGTTTTTAGTAAGGATATCAGTCGCTGCTATAAAAACGGCTCATCAGCTAAACTGCTTACAAAACATTTCAGAGCTAACTCATCAACACAAATCTTTTCCACAAAAATTAACGGTTTTTTGACAGCATGAACATGATGACAAAAAATATTTTGAAACGTGGAGCAAAAGTAAGAAATGGGGCTTACAACTATATTTCATAAAAGATATTTTGAAGTATCATATTTGAACGTAATACAAATTTCTGACAAATCACCAATAAATTTAGGTTTGGAGGGCATCGAAGAAATGCTTAATAGGGTTTTTTGTTAAGCGAGTATATAGCTGATGAGTCATTACCTGAAGCAAATTACTTATTAACTAAGAGAAATTAATCAAGACGTCTTGGAAAATTTGTTATAAAATTTCTGTTACACACATAAAAGGTAGCAATAATAATGTTCCCTTAGTATATGAATTTAGTGTCATCATGTCAAAAATCTGTCCTTCTAACTTTATTACTTTTACACTGTGATGACGATATTTCTAATTTTCGATGTTTTCCAAACCAAATCATCCGACACCGTACAAAATATGTATTATAAATAATATAACCAGAATATTGGAGCAAGATCAAACAACGGCAATGAGATATTTTGTACAATATTTAGCTCGTAAAATGTTATCAAAGCATAACTGTTTAAAAAGTTCAAGAAAATTGAAAAAAAAATAATGAAAAAATAACATGTGTCTGAGTTTTTTATTCGCGAAATATTTTTCTCAAAATATTGATTTTGGTAGCCTTTTGGTACCTACCATACCTTACAGCATGTAATCGCCCCTATATATATATATATATATATATATATTATTAGGGAATCTTATCCTACTCATATTACGAAAACAGTGCTCCTGGCGAATGAACAAAATAATTAACAGCAATTAAAATTAAAGCTCTATAGGTACAATTAAAAATGAAACAAAAAAACCAGTTTTCTTTGTGTTATTTATTTTTGGTTCTCTAACAAAGGTTGCATGCACCAACACCATACAGGCGACTCACTACACGCCCGCATGAATTCTGGTGCGATATCTATGTAAGCTAAAATATCTGTACTCGTAGCGTATTAGAGAGTTGGTTGAGTCACCAAAGTTAGTTTAAGCCTCAGCTTGACTTAAAATCTTACTCTAGACAAATTCCTCAAACTTCCTTCTATTTCTATTTTCAAAAATCACAGATTTATCTTTATTTTCGTTTCTGGCGAAAAACAACCACTTACATCTGAGTATTTATTTTTCATCTAAAGCTATTAACGCAATTAAAACGGAGCATGCAAAAATATCTCAACTAAGGGATGGCAGTATATCAATTCTTACTAAGTTTTTGCGAATGTGTCGTTTTCGCGCCATGTCATAAATATTCCTGAATTAGAAATTATTTCTGAAATGAAATCTCAAGGTATTACCAATGTGTATAGATTTGAAAAAAAAATATTAAAAATAATCATTGACTGACGGGATTAACGCTATTTACGTTTATGCTTTACCAATTGGCGAGAACAGTGAAAATAGGTTTGTGCAAATCTAGATATTCCAAAGCCAATGAGATATCATGATTTCCAACTGAACAAGAGTACCGTTTAAAGATTCTCTAGGGCCAAAGCATGACTCAAGTAGTAGTGTATTGGTTTTCCAATACGTTCAATACCATCCGTGCCCGAAAGACATTCTCTTTTTCTTTCTTTCGTGAAATGAATGTTTAACTAAAATACAACAAGTCACTCTTATAACCAATTGCTGAGAAGTTCCCCCACCCTCATCGATAACTTGCCCTAAATATATTCAGGCCACCACTCTGCCTACTTCGAATCTTCTGCACTTTGTCAATCAAAATCTCTACCATAGCTCTGTCTCTCTCAGTTTCTCTACCATCTCTCTTTCACTCTCTCAACATCTCTACTATCTCTCTCTTTCAATACCTCTACCATATCTCTCTCTCAATATCTCTGTCATCTCTCTTTCAATATCTCTACCATCTCTACCATTTCTCTCTCTCTCTCTCTCTCTCTCTCTCTCTCTCTCTCATATATATACGCGGGCCAAAAGTAATTGTTTTTCTGCGTACACCCACGTCTGTAAATATTGTAGATAGAAACCAGGAACTGGAGTTAAATTTCAGGTGGTTAAAACTCCATCCACTACTGCCTTATATACAGAAGCTCTAAACTGAACAGCTTGAGTTTTATGCGCTGTTTGACTCCATACAAAGAATTGTATCCCTGTATCCTCACACTGAAATCGTTATTACGGGCGATTGCAATATACTTCTTCTATATATGTATAACTTCTCACCCTGATAAGTACACTGTTGATGTGCCTTCCCCTCTACTCACCGAATCATTGTTTCATTTCAGCTAATCTGTCGTACACACACCTGGCCATGTTTCCTCGATAACGACGTGGATGCCGCTGCTGATAGTCACAAACACTTTTCTCTTTGGAATGAGATGCTTTATCCCTCATTGCATGAAGAGTATCAAACCAAAAGAAATGGCTTGCTAAGATTCGAACTGTAAAGAGGCTAACAGGGTTAGAAAAACGTTTTTTTACTCCTACAAGACCGAACCTACAGAGGAAAACCGGAAAAAGTTCAAACGAACTGGGAATAACTGCAACGTCTTATTTAAGCGTGTGAATACTACAATGTTCCAAAAGTAGTAAAAGCTTTTGGTCGTTTGTCAAAAACATTAGAAATTCTGCCTCATTTACCAGCTCTTTAAAAAAAAATTCAAACTAAAGAAACCAATATAAAAAGAAAAATTATTGTAGTAAAGCGAACCAAAATTTCAACTTCATCATGATCGAAATCAAAAAGCCACAGTTTTACTTTGTTTGAGAAAGCGAATAAAGTTCTAATGGTTAGTTTTTCTGCAGGAAGACTGTTAAACAACTTACAAAATAAAAGGCTGTACGCGTTCCTGAAGTAAGTGGCACGAAAGGCAGGGCTACGAATGATAAAAAGTAGATTCCTACCGAAAAGAGGAACCAAAGTCTACACCAATCTGGCGAAAGGAAGATAGCACTTGATATTTCTAAGGCATTTGACAGAGTTTGGTATCAAGATCTTTTGTGGAAAATGATTGCATTTGGGATTGATGACTCTCTTCTTAAATGGATTAGTAACTACCTTTTGGAACGTTCAATTCAAGTTGTCCTTGATGGTTTCAAGTCTGATATTCACAAAATAAATGCTGGTGTGCCCCAGGGTTCCGTTCTGTTTCCGATACTCTTTTTTTAACTTTTATTAATTTTTATTGTCTGCCACTTCTAATCCAATATATTCATACATTTATAAATACAGTGCTTTTCATATTCGTTCCCGGACTCACGTCAATGTTCTTCTGCTGTAGAACGGAAACGGCAGCGTATATTAAGCTCATTAAATTTCGATATTAATAGCATAACCAATTGGGGAACTATAAGCAGTGTAGAATTTATTGCTTCCAAGACTTTATGCCGTCTGCTGTCATTAAAGCGAAATTAAAACACTTAGCCATTATCCATGATGGGCACTTGCATTGATGAACCCGAAAAAGTTGCCATTCTCGGTATGTGTGTCAATGACAACTTACGTTGGAATGACTACAAATTCGATGTCGCGAAAAATGCTGTGAAATGTCTAGGTTTCCTTAAACGATATAAAAAATACCTTTCCTCTTCTGATCTGGTCTCAATATATAATATATTAATCCGTCCCAAATTGGAGTACAATGCACACATCTAGTCATGTGCGCCTAAAACCCTCGAACACTGACTAAATGTCTCGTATCTTACTTTTTTCTATCGCTGTTCTCTATAGAAATCGCCAATTACGTCTTCAACCGTAAATAGTTTATGAATATTTATCAGTATACCCTCAAGCACACTTTCAGATGTACTCTGAAATATCATGATTCGTTCCTGAGCCGAACAAATCGCTTGTAGAGCCGAGCTCTCTATTTCCTAGTCATTGAAAAAATTCAGACATTTAAAGCCAAGGTACATCGGTTCCTATCTTTCTTCCCTCCCCAATTTTATTTCGTCCGAGCTGTATGTATACATTTTAAGGTTACTTCAACCGTGAGTGGGCGCTATTTAAATAAATATATATCTCTACCATAGCTCTCTCTTTCTCTCGCTCTCAATATCTCTATTGAGATATCGCTTTCAACAACTCTACTATAGTTTTCTCTCTCTCTCAATCTCTGTACCATAGCAGGCGGAATGCTTGCTATAAGTTGATGGTAAGAAAAAGTGCTGCGCAAAACAATTCACTACATCGATCTAATTATTCGTCAAAAAAGAGCATACAGAGTAAAGAAAAATAATTTATTAATAACTACGTAGTTGCGGGTATACCAAATTCTAATGACAGTCAGCAAAGATCCCTCCAGTTGTTTAATAAGACTGCCACCTCCCTTAGAATATCGAACTCTATGGATGTTCTTATCATAATGTTATAAATAGTCGATTTGATACATTCAAATGACTTCATGAATTCTATTTTTTCAGCTATTAAATATAATTGGTAAAATGAAATCCATAGAAATGTAATTGTTAAAATCGCTTGGCGTCCTTAAATAGTGAATTTTATACCTGAATGAAAAGCAAAGTCTGTATGCGCCAGTCAGCTGGGCACTGCTGACACAGGCTCCGTGGTTAATTATACACATTCGAAATCTTCTCTGGGTACACGAACTGCAATGGTAATTGTGAAAATGAAGTCACGTAATGATGCTTGGGCAATATGCCCATAAAGATCTCCCTTACAATACACGCCATAAAAGAAGCAACCTGCCCCCAATTGCCAAACTTTTTCGTGATAGGTTTTCGCATTTGAACGCCCAGTTGAAAGATGACAAAATATTCATTTCGAACAAAGTCTTCACATGGGGTTTGTCGCATGGCTTGAAATATGGCACAAAAGATCCCGTGGTGGTCCTACGCTCAATTTTCGGCAGCGATTGTGTATTGTTTTCCAGTTTGAACATGAACTAATGAACTAATAAAAATGAAAACAATGTAACACCGGCTGTGCGAATGTTGATAATAATGTGGGACGCAAGAAAGAGTAGGTCTACTAGGGCTTTGATGTCGAGCTTACGATATTTATGATCAAAAGTGTCAGAAACGCCTGAGGTTATATTTCAGATTGCTCCGTAAGAGCATATTGTTTCTACTCAATATTTGAAAGCGCGACCGCGACATTGTGATTTGGCCAGAGTTTTGTATGCACAGTTGACTTTTGTCTGTGCAGAACTGTGTAAAATCCGTTCGCTTACTTTTTAACAAATTTTCTTTCTAAGATAAAATTTTAGCCCCACACCTCCATACTTGATAGTTTTTATACATTTAGTCCCAAATGTGCACAAACGGACCTACTGTTAACTCCCCTTTGAGAAAAAGTGTGCTTTTTAAAAAGTTTCTCCGCGTTTATTAAAAGAAACTCTCATCCTGACTTGAGATTTAGTAGAAATTTCGTTTTTATCTCGTTTATATCACACATTGTAAGCATATTTATATATGTATACTTTAAAATAAACAGTTTGTATGCATGTAAACGGAAAGTATCGTTTATAGTGTATAAAAAAAACGAAGTAAAATAGCTGTCCGTTTTTTTTACGCTTACGTAAAGACGATGCTTTTTTTTCTTACTAAATAAAGTTTTATTATAATTTATATTCGAGTTAATTATAGTGCAATAAAATTGACAAATGAAAATCACTTTATTCAATATACATACACGGGCAAAGCAAGAGTGTTTGTTAAAAAGGCTTCCAGCGAGCGAGCTATACGTTTCTGACATTTCAGCTTTATCAATTATCACTGAACCTACATCTTATCTTTTGCAATCTTCGTTGCTACTGAATCCAAAAATTATTATTTGAAAGACACAACTGGGAATACTGTTGACATATTTGCTGCTGTCATTAATGATGCGGAAAATATAATATCTGACGGACTTGTAAATGTGTATCATTGTTATATTTCTAATACTTTTTTTTGTTTGACTTACAAGTTTTATACGATATATGTACATTTTTTCCTTTCCTTGTAGTTGTATGTTTGTTTTATTATTTTAATTTTTTGCATAGTATATATTGTATTTGTACAAATTAAATAAATTGCAGCCATCCTAATAAAATCTCAACGTAATTTGCCATTTAAATCAGTCTTAAATTTTGTCACATTAACGCTGAACGTGTTTCGATTCTTTTGTGCACAGTAAAAGTATAATGAATCTAGTTTGTGTGAATAAAACCAAGCTGGCCTAATTGTAGTAGTGCTTGAACAGTTAACCTGTGTAGCGGGTTCAATACCACCCGACAGATTGACTTTTTTAATTATTTCTTTCTCGTGACTTAAACGAAAAAAATATATATACGCAACGGGACGTTCATCAAGGAATGATTAATAACGAACAGTCCGTTCTCCCCATAGTGGGACAACTGCTCAAACTACAAGAAGAAACAGCAACCACTGAGATGACGGCAAAACGCATAAGAAAACCAAACCTACTCATAACATAGCTCCAAGCGCCTTACGCTTTCAGATTAAACTGAGGCTGCAAGGTAGAGTAAGAGAGAAGATTGAAACTATTACCCATACATCTCCGACGTTGGGGAAGGGCGTTATACGGGAAATATGGATAGCTTTGCGTATCTCTCAGCCTCCGAATCTGAAGAAGAAGAGAAAGAAGTAGAAGCCTCTAAATAAACATTGTTGAGCTACAAAAATGCGTGCTGGCTATCAAGATCTCCAGTGCCCCACACTCCAACAACAACAGCAGACAGAAGAGCAGCAACAAAAACACTTGAAGCAAACTCAGCAACAACAGCATCCGCAGCAAACAAGTACAACAAAAATATTAGCACCTTTAACTTTTGGTTAAACACACGGGAAGTAATATCATGGCGATCGGTTGAATTTTGTCCAGTAAACAAATTATCATTCAACTCCGTCCATTTTGGATTGCAAGTGAAAGTAATAAACAAATCCGGACGGCCATAGTGACGAGCATACGTCATGGAATTTTGGTCATATTCATGCATGTGTCTCGGACTGCCTTGATAAGACGATGGCAATATTATTATTTTGCCCAAATCATTGACGTTTCCATCACTGTTTACTACATCTCGCAAATGGATGTATTCTTCAGAACGAAGTTTCTTCTGATTGAACCTGATAAAATTCAACCTCTCCGTTTCAATTTTGACATACATTTCCACAACGACCTGATGAAAGAGTTGGCGACAATGTAAAATGTAATTCACTTCATTTTGACGCACCATAAGTCGATATGAATAATAATTAAATTGAACTAACTTTTTTATTAGTTTCGACACCTAAAATGAAAGTCAATAAATTTTTCTTTTAAAATCCTAATATTCAAAAATTTAAAAAATTATTGAAAATCACAAAAAATATAATTACTTATCGGTAGAGGCATTTCTCATTTTAATATTCAAATGATATCCATCCTCTCCACAACTAAACAAAAGTGGATACTGTAATGCGTCGTAGCAACGATGCGTTTCACAAACTATCTGCAATTGATTATTTCGACGATGCAAAACAATATCGCGTGAATTGAATTCATCACCTACAATAACTGTTGCGACTTCATCGATGGTCGGTGCATTGAACCGTCCGGCATGTTGTCCTGGCGGTGTTTTATCTGCACTTATAACAATTGCATAATCGTCAGATGGCATGCGACCAAAGCAGTTTGGAAAAAATGCACTAATTGATTTTCATCTCTCAACATTGTTTGCAATCGCTCAATAATATGCCTTTTTAAATTTGTCGAAACGTCACAACGTCGATTAGTTTCAACAGATGGATTGCCAACAAAGTATATCTGCAGAAATTGATAACGGGAAAAGGCAATAAAGAACCAAGTCGATGGTATACTTGGCCTTGAATCTGTTAAATATCAAAATTTCCACAATCGAATGTGTTACAATCATCAAAATTAACATGAACTGTGTCATGTGCAATATTTACCTTAAAAGTGGGCATAAATTGGTCTCGAACAATGTTTGTTGCACCGAAAGAAGTCATTTGAAAACATGAATTGTAGTTTCAAATGTTTTTAAAAAAAATGATTAGATTCGGGAGTTCTACTAATGAGCAATGACCGCAATGGCTCTGGTGGTGGATTCAATTCGGGCAATTTCACTTGACCACTTGCACAACACAATCCAGGAGTTTCATGTTTAAATTTGAATGCACACAACAGTCAATAATCCAATTGAAACCACATCAAGAGAAGCATAATTCGGATTTGAATCATACGTAAATGCACCACGCACCAAATTTATTCGTTGTGCAGCTCTCACACGGGCAACCGCATTAACATCAGCTCGTTCATGTTCTGTTTGAGCAGCTCTGGCTACTCTTCTTGCTGCAACTTTCCGAGTTGATCGACCCAAATTACTACGTGGACGTACCATATTATTGTATTCAACACAAAAACGAATTTTCACTCAGCGGTCAAACGATGTGTATTGAACAAACGCAAAATAGTTTATGTTAAAGAAATACACCGGCTGAACTAACAAAAACGAAATCAGGAATTGGCGCGCAACCAATGAGAATGAAATAAAACGATTACATTTCATAAAAAAAAAGTATATTGAAAATGGTCGAATGCCAACTGAGATCATTAGCGTCATACGTTTTTGACAAAAATCTTTTTATATATATATTTGTTTATGTTTATGTTTATTGTTTATGTTTATGTGCATTAGTTCATGAGATTTCGCAATTTTAGTAAGCACTACACGCATACACACGTATAAACGTATGCTCACAAAAACAGCCATAAATCGAAAACCAATACACATAAGCACATAATATATAGCTTAAAACCTTCTTCTCGACCATATCTTTCATAAAAAAAAAATTGAAAATGGTCGAATGCCACCTGAGATCATTAGCGTCATACGTTTTTGACAACATTTTTTTATGTATATAGATAGATAGAAGAAGATGATAGATGATACATTAATATTAAAGTGAACAAAAAACAAGAAATATTAACTACGGAATAAAGGAATAAATATAGAGATTAAAACAAACAAAATATCTCAATGGAAAGGAAATGGATCCAACCGAAATACAAAATGAAACTGATAATGAGGTAATACAGAAAATAAATCAATCACCAGAAAAAAAAAACAAATAGATATCAAAAACTTAAAAAGAAAATTAATGGATTAACTAAATAACAACAAAAAACAGAAATGCTCAAACAGTAAAGGAAGTAGGGTAAATAAATATCTGGAAAACACTAATGATTCATCGACAACAACGATCACGACTTAAAGCAACATTTCCCAGGACTCTGCAAGGAAGATACCACGGTAATATACAAGTTAATGAGCATTCGAGATGGAACACAAATAGTTACAAGTAAAACAAGAAAGAATTGAATTCGAAATCCAATTAGAACGAAATTGTACTGCAAGAATTAAAAGGAGAGGAAGGCAAAATCCCCTCATAACCAAACAAATCAAATGGAAATCAGTCCCCGGCAGACGTTAAATGATCAGAGGGTGTTAAGAATCCCCGGTGGATATTTTAAAATAGGAACATGAAATGCTCTAAGCCTGTATCAAGCGAGAGTTAAGATGTAAGAAAAATATATGTACACATTAAGAATAGGAAAATAAATAATTCATGCATATTGATATTCAGATTAGAATATGTGTACATGCCTATGTTAATATTCAGATTAGAATATAATACATGGAAAAAGTCCGTGCTGATTCTAAAAGAGAATTAAACCCATACCATTTTCAGTTAGTACCAACCTTCAAAAGATACGTGTATAAATTTGACAGCTGTCGGACGATTAGTTCTCGAGATATAGCGTTGTGAGTGAAGCAACTTTTGTTATTGTGAAAAAAAAAAAAAAAAATTGATTCAAAGCAATTTCGTGTTTTGATTTATCATTGCTTTTTGATGGGAAAAATGCAGCCGATGCAAAGAAATGGCTTGATAAGTGTTACCCGGACTCTGCACCAGCCGAGTGGATTGAAAAATTTAAAAGTGGTCATACAACCACCGAAGATGATGCATGCAGTGGACGTCCAAAAGAGGCTGTTTCAGATGAAAACATCAAAAAAGTATACAAAATGATTACGAATTACCGTAAAGTGAAGTTGATCGAGATAGCTGAGGCTCTGAAGATATCAAAAGAGCGTGTTGGATATATCATACACGAATATTTGGACATGCGAAAGCTCTGTTCAAAGTAGGTGCCGCGTTTGCTCACAGTCGACCAAAAACAACAAAGTGTTGATGATTCAGAGGAGTGTTTAAGGCTGTTGAACCGCAATAAAGCCGAATTTTTACGTCGGTATGTGACAATGGATGAAACTTGTCTCCATCACTTCACACCAGAGTCAAGTCGGCAGTCAGCTGTGTGGCGAGCAGGCGACGAACCTTGTCCAAAACGACCAAAAACTCAACAGTCGGCTGGCAAGGTTATGGCATCCGTATTTTGGGATACACATGGAATAATTTTCATCGACTATCTCCAAAATTGGCAGACTATCAACAGCGACTATTACATTGCGTTGTCGGAGCGTTTGAAGAACGAAATCGCAGAAAAACGGCCGCATTTGAAGAAAAAGAAAGTGATATTTCATCAAGACAATGAAACGTGTCACAAGTCGATGAAAACGATGGCAAAATTGAATGAATTCGGCTACGAATTGCTTCCCCACCCACCGTATTCTCCAGATTTGGCCCCCAGCGACTATTTCCTGTTCGCAGACCTCAAAAGAATGCTCGCTGGAAAGAGATTTAAGCCCGATGAAGAAGTAGTCGCCGAAACAGAGGCCTACTTAGAGGCTAAACTGAAATCGTACTACAAAACTGGTATCGAAAGATTGAAAAATCGTTTCGTGTATCGCCCTCGAAGGCAACTATTTTGATAAAGTTGAATTTTGCAAAAATTTTGTGTTTTATTATAAAACTTTTCAGCCCATGTGTTAAGTACTAATAGAGATAAAACGAAATGTTACTTATAAGTAGACTGATAAGAAAGTAGTGTAAAAACAGAATAGAATTAAGAACAAGCGTCTAATGCATAGTCAGATGTGTAGTCGAGAGGAATACAAAATTATAAAAGTAATTTGTATTTTTTTATCCAAATTTTTGTGGTGAACCTGTATTCCAAGTTATGCAGTGAAGTCGTACAGTGATTAGTTATTCAAATAACTAAACACTACCATCAAAGACTATAAAATTATTACAATTAACCACAAAAGTTTAATTATTTCGGGCAAGCCGGCAAATATTATAAAAAAAAAAAATAAAAATAAAAAAATTTAAAATAAATATTATGGTAGTTGCGGACGTGCAATGGAAAGGAAATGGAATATTAACAAAAAAAGAAGCACGAATTTTATTACTCATGATCGGACGCAACCCAAAATAGAAACAGCGCACACAGGGGCCAAATGCAAGATTTTTTGGCAACAGTTATTTTGGTCCATGATACTGTTGGAAAATGAATTAAAAACATTTAGTTTTAAATTTGAAGATAATTTATAAACAAAAACAGGTCTGAATAGACAAAAAATATACAAAATATAATAAATACATATAGAGTTAGATACAATTAATCGGAATCAAAAGAATCGTCTGAGCTTTAACATATTGTTCCCGTAGAAGTATCAGAAGTTAGTGGGATATTAGGCGCTTCCAATAAATAAAGAACATCCTTCTCAATAATATCTCCACGTTTACTAGGCAATTTCCGTAAACTCGTTATCAATATATCTTCGTTGGTTTTTAAGCTCGATATTTTTCGAGCGAAATTTTTTCTATATCTTTTGAACTCTTTATTTCTTGCCTCCTGCGCTTTTTCACTCAGCTGACCTATTGGCAATTAGATGTTCTATAATGGACGGGTCATGAATTAAAATCTTATGAACTGTGGGAGGTATTGGGTACCAACTCTATTTTTGCACAAACAGCTTAGCTGTTTCAGTGGTATATTGTTGGAAATTGTCCATCTTTATTTCGTGTCCACTGGCTATGGTTTATAGCACTGTTTAAATCTTTTTATCAATTCAATATCTTAACCAGTTTTTCTAGCTGATACTAGTTACTTGAGAATTGCTTAGCAATATTTCCAGCATTACTACCTAGAAATCCAGGTTTCGGCTTATCTACTACCAATCCCAAAGTGTCTTTGAATTGGATATCTTTCTTTTTTTCAGTTACATTTTTTTTTTCTTCGTCTCGAATTTGCCATTTCATCAGAGGTATTTCGTAACTGCAACAGACATTCAAAAAATCGTATCCAGACATGAAGCACCGATAATCTGAATTCCATTTTTTGTGTTGCATCCTTTTTCTATGTTTTTGAAATCCTTTAATTTGGTATCTGTGATGGCATTACATATCTTGCCATCTACCATTGTAAGTAACATTGTAATCGCAACATGTATTTCAATGTTATTTATGTTGAATATAACTGGCTGTAGCTTCTCGATTAGTTTCCGCATTATTTCTACCTCCATCCTTGCCTACCCTTTTGTTTCACGTTGAAACATAAACTTTATTGGTCGACAGTATCGGGTGGATAAAAGTCATTCATTTTGCCAAATTATGAAATTCAGATGTCCTGGCGCATTCGAAACTAATCTTATGTGTACTAGCGACTCCAATAAAATGCTAGCGTCTTCAGAATTTGTACTGCGATTGTCCGGAACCATATATGCCTCACTTACACGTGAGCTCCAGATTTTTCAAAATTTCTGCCTTTTAAACTTCTTAAACTTCCTTTTGAGCATCTAGTAAACGTTGGACTGTGTAATTCAGCAAAGCATGCAATTTAATTTCAGCTACAGCATCCGTGGCCATGATGTGTTCTTTAGAAAGGTAACACTCCTTTTTAGCAAGTTGAATTTTTTGTTATATGACGGAAACCTTGACTTATAATTTGCTCTTATTATATTGTATTGGTCAGCTTCCACGAACATAGAAAGAGCTTGATTTCAGTCAGTTGTCTCCTTTTATAATACCTACTCCAAAATGCTTGTATGATGTTCTATGTCTTGCAGCTCTTTCGACAGACTTTGTGGTAACGTCTTTCAGAGTTTCCGCTGTTTCATACTGACTAGAAGATCGTAAGCTCATTGTTGCAGCAAATGTTAACTCTTCAGTCGAGTGAATTTTTCTCAAAGACTCAGTCTTGTGGCGTTTGCTACTTTGTGAAGAATCAACAAAATCTTTTCTAGGACATCCAGCTTTTTCACAAGAAACTACAGTTTGACTTGAGTAGTTCTTAAACCCAATTAAAGTGCTCGGCACATTTAGTACGATTTTCTAAAAATTTCTTTAGATTTTCTACTTAAGAGCCCTGAACCTAAAAATTACAGAAAATCATATTTTGTCAAAAAAAAATATATATATTATATATTATATATATTATATATATATATATATATATATATATATATATTTCTAAGCTAAGACCTTGGTTCACTTAAGAAGCAAAATATTGAAAATGTGCAAATATACGCAAATTTGTTTTAATGTTTTCACGATAAGACATAATGCACTAACAAATAAGACAGTTTTTGCAGATATGTTATGACATGTTCATAAGTAGATCTCTTAACCTGCGAGGAAACCAAGCCCATTCCCGATGGTGTGTATGGGGCCAATTCACCTTCTCGTACAACCGTTTACCGTTTACGTTTACGTTCAGAGTTCCGCCTTGGCCGAACGTCGGTTTTTGATGAACCGCGCCTAGGTGGCCAAAAACTATGATCTCGCATTGGCGGACCGCCGAGTGAAAATTCGTGAGTTGGCTGAGATAGCAGGCATCTCAACTGAACACGTTAGTCATATCCTGCACGAGACTTTGGGCATGAAAAAGCTGTCCACGCGAAGAGTGACGCGTTTGTTCGCATCAAAGAACAAGCGCAATCGTGAGACCACTTTAAAGACGTAACTGGCCCTGTTTAATCGAAATCCGGGGGAGTTTCTGCGTTGTTTCGTGACCTTCGATAAGACATGGATTCATTGGTATACACCAGAGATCAAGAAACGATCGAAACAATGAGTTTTACCCGGCGAACCTGCTCCAAAGAAGGCAGAGACAATGCCTTCGGCCGGAAAGGTGATGGCCACTGTATTTTGGGATGCGCGATTTGTGATCCACGTTGATTATTTGCAGAAGCGAAGAACAATCACAGGAGCATACTACGTCGATTTATTGAGCCGATTAAATACGATCTGAATAAAAAACGACCACATTTGGTGAAAAAAAGTGCTCTTAAACCACAATAACGCCCCGGCTCATACCTCCGCAGTCGCCACAGCCAAATTGGTCAAATTTTCGATATGTCCCTCAGTGTTTCTTGCGATTTTTCCATTACTTCCTCTCAAATGCTGAAACGCGTTCTCCGTAGTGGTTTTTTAATTCACAGGGAGCCAAATCAGGTGAATTCGGTAGCTGTTGGATAGTATTTTTTGCATTTTTCGTCGAAAAATTACGAATAATGACACTGTGCGAAGGTGCGTTATCAGAGTGCAAAATCCATGAGTTTTCTGCTCACAATTCTGGTCTCTTTCGGCGAATTGTTTCACACAAAAGTATGAGCCCAAATAATACTCTTTGTTTACTGTCTGGCCTTCTGCTAAAAATTTATGATGCACTACACTTGCCTGATGTCTGGATTGCGTGACGTACTCATAAACCAATGTCTCGTCTCCAGTAATTATCCTTTTGATGAATGTGGGGATGGGACGTCAACACGGTCTCTTTTTTGCATAAAATTGAGATCTTTTGACACCAACTTTGCTGCTACACGACGGAAACTCAAATCATTAACCAAAATATCTTGGACGGATCCATAGGCAATGTTCAAGTCCTCCGCTATCTCTCTGCTGGTTAATTTGCGATTATTGACCAACATTTCTTTTACTTCATCAATGTTTTCGTCGGTTTTCGATGTCGATAGTCTGCCACTCCGTTCATCATCTTCGATTGAATCACGACCACTGTTGAACCGCTCGTGCCACTGGTAAACGACCGTTTTCTTTACAGAATCGTTGCCGAAACACTTTTCCAATATTAAATCCGTTTTTACGCAAAATTTAATTCAAGTTCGTTGTTGCAAATTTAAATCCATTTCTAATATTGTAAAAAATAGATAGATGTTTAGAACTCAAATCGGAACAATGGGAGCGCCACACGGTGGTTATTTCCATCAAGGAGGTATGCAGAAAAATTGGAAAGAAAATAGGTTTTTTTTTAAAGATAATAAGAAAAAAAAAAAGGATTTTATCCGCGATTAAAGTTTACAACGCAATTGTTAAACCTCATTTCAAACATTGTATCTCAATTATATACTCAAATGGATGATTATATGCGAAAGTTTAGAACTTAACACGTTACTGGTAGTTTTCGAAATAAAGCAAGGAAGTTCACAAAATCGTTTAACAAATGAAATAAGGACTGTAGGAGAAGCACAACCATATCTTCTACGTAATTGCAACGACTTTAGAGTAAAGCGACAGATGGCAACATTCGTGTAAAACACATTTCTATACAAAGGAATTCTTTCTTTTAACAACTTGCCATTCAAAAACAAATGTATAGATTTTGCGAGACTTATTATTTAATTGTATTTTTATACTTTTTATATATATGGTATGAAATATGTTTTTAAACATTTAATTTATTGAAGCATTTTGCAAACAAAAGAATAAAATACATAATATAAAAATTGTAAAACAACATGTACGAAATGTAAAATTTAAAAGTGTAGCTATGTACTATTATTTTGAAGGTTTTTAATGATTTTTTTTTTTTTTGCGGAAAATGATATACAATCTTTTGATAATTATTTGTTATTATTTAGCTATTAAATAATACAAAAATATGTTTGTTAAATAAAAAAATGTTAACGTCACTTTGGTGGGGTAAAATAGCTCTTATCAAAAATAAGCAGGTGGCTGGCCCCCCTGATTGCTCTTTTTGTAATCATCTGCAATCAAAATTGCAAAAAGATTATTATTCAGCAGGGTTGCCATTCTGTCCCGTAGCAGATTTAAAAGATTTAAGTAGAAAAAAAAAAAAACAAAATAAAGAATTTCAAAAAACGACTGGTTTTTTCGGTTTAAAACTCTAATTCTCTAATTCTAGTACCGGGCAGAAACATTCATGTTTAGAATATTATGTTCAAATTTTAGACAAATCCGTCCAATAGTTTTTTTTTTTTTTTTTTTGTTTTAATTATCCGGGCCGATGAATAAGAAGTAGTTTCGAGAAAAATGCGTTTAAAGTTTAAGGCTGCGCTCCAGCTGCAAGGTGCCCTCTCCTATATTATTTGATGTAACTTTAAAATGACTTAGAGTATCGGTCTAAACTTTTCACAGTATATTCTCAACATATTAAACTTTCAAAATATAAAAAAATCGATTTTTTGAAGATCGAATAATCTCATGTTATGTTCCCCCTTAAATAAATACTACTACTACTACTACTATTTACAGACACGTATAATTCCAGATGAATGATTGAGATCAACACTTGTTGCGTTTTCTTCCTGAGAATTATTCATAGAAGGATTTACTATAAACTTGAAGAAGGTACATATAAGCGAATATAAGTTCGGTCTAGCAATGCCTTTGGAACACGCGAGCATTATTTGCGTTCAATATGTTATCTCAAGCATGGACATGAACAAAACAGTCTTTGTATGTTTTGTCGACTATGAAAAAGCATTTGATAAAGTGCAACAAAATAAAATGATGGGAATTTTAAGAAGCAAATACATAGAGAGGAATGATATCATGGTCGTTGAGAATCTCTATTGGAACCAAAAAGCAAAAATAGCTATAGAGGAGACAGGGATTCGCAAGGCTGCATATTATCACCTCTCCTATTTACTATGTACTCTGAATAAATCTTAAAAAGCTCAACCGTAGATTCAGACGGAGGAATCAAAATTAATGAATTCCTAATCAACAACGGAGCAATAATAATGACAAATAACATAAACGAATTAAACACTATTATAAATAATCTAAGCTTGGAAACCAATAACTTCAGATTTAATATAAATACAAATAAAACAAAATTCATAGTGCCCAATAAAAGATATCAAGTTCAAAATTATGAATTGAATTAAAATTGACAGCGCTGAAGTAGAAAGAGTGAACACCTTTAAATACTTAGAAACAATAATAAATAACAATGCAAAGCCCTGTAAGGAAATCCAGTGCAGAATCGAAGAAGCGAGATCAGCTCTCTGCAAAATCGAGAAGTTACTATTAACCCTTTACCCAATGTTCCCAATAGGAAACATGATTTTTTTTATTTTTATTTTTATTTATTTTTTTTTTGTTACATAAGTGTATTTTTTTTCCATTTTTTTTTTTTATGTGCAGATCAAAAGTTATTGTATCCAAAAAAATAACAATGCATTTGTTGCACCTTGTAGTATTTTGTAACAATGGGAAAAGTAAAGACAAATTTTTACTTTTTAGGTTTTAAAAATTAACTTACATTAACTATACCAAAATTTTGTTTTGCCGATTTTTTCTATGATCAGGTACAATCCGAAAAAACTGCAGAAAAAGTATTAGGAATATGCATAAATTTGGAAATGAAATATAGCTACTTCTTTGCTAATGTTGCTAATTGGGAACAATGGCCTGTCCCGGGTGCTTCATGGATTGTTTTTTTGTTTTTCTCCGTTCTTACAATACCTATAAATTCCAAGTAAAAGAATATTGTTTGAATAATTACACGTCACAGATTACACATATAGTATTTTGAATTATTTTCTAAGAACTAATTATAGAGAATCATCGTGATTAGCTTGACATCCCATAAAATGTAGGTACACACATAAAATTTGGGTAAATTGTGTGTGATTCGAAACCTTATTCTCCTTGTTACCTTTTGTTTTCTTAAATAAAATAATTATTATAGTGACTTTTTTTCCAATAAAACTTTTTTTTTTGAGCAGTTGATTTTTTTATGACCTCCATAAATGGCCATTGTTCCCATTGGAACATCAAAAATCTAGTAAAAGATACAATTTTGTTGGCAAACTTGTCAATAATATATTGTATCTTAACTAAAAAATAAGAAACGGAGTTCTGCAAAAAAAATTACAAAAAGATCACGGTATCATAGTTTAGACTGTAAAGGGTTAAGCAGAAAGGTATTTAAATTTAAAAATAAGATTTGTCAAATGCTACGTCCTCCTTTACACGGAGCAGAAACATGGACATTACAAAGTGCAACAAAGAAAATAGAAGCCTTCGAAATGTAGGTTTTTACACGAATTTTACGAATCTCAAACAGAATTACAAGCGAAAAAGTTCTAAGACGATTTAGAAAAAAAGGAATTAATTCTAATAATAAAGAAAATTAAACTCAAATACTTAGGAGAAACAACAAATACCGACTTCTCCAACTAATTGTATAAGAAAAGATCGAAGGAAGAGGGAGCATCAAAAGATAGAGGTTGACATGGTTGTCTAACTTAAGAGAATAACTCAAATTTTTAACAGTAGATATAATTTGAGGATTGATAAACAATCAAACATTTGCATCGACGATTTCCAACTTTCGAAACGAAGTGGAACCACAAGAACAAAAAAGAAAACAAAAAGTACGTATTTAATTACGTAACGTAGCTTAAGATAATTAAGTATTATTTTGTAAGTAGTTTTAAGTTTTATATAATATAACTAAAACGTCCTTTTACTAAGTTTTTATTAAAACAATTTATATTTCCTTAGTCTAAGTTTACTCAAAATTTGTCTATGAGTCCTCCAAGTCTATTTTAGAATCAAACTAATCCTTCTTTGCTTGACATATTTCTGTATCTAGCGTACTACCTTTGGAACAAGTTAAACCGACTAGTGAACTCATTCACGATATAATTCTTAATTGTTTGTTCGTTTTAATTCAATGTATGCTAGATAAATCCAACGGTAATTATACGTTTAGCTTTAGACCATATGGAGACACAAGCTTTGTTGAACTTATAGTTAAAAGTGCTTTATTGTTTGAATGATATTTTATATGAATAGGATATTTATTTAACACTTAACTTTAATGAAAAAAGTAGTAGATTGTAACTAAGAGTAGTAAGTCTTATTCTTCTCCTAGATTGTCTTTCCAAGAAATTTGTCGTAATCCTACACCAGACAATAGATTAATATATCGCAGTTTACTTAATAAAGATACGACCCTTGTACAAAATGCCAACATATACTATTTTTCGAAAAAAAAACAATGTTCAAATAGACTCAAAGCAACTTTGGGAAAATTTTAAAAGCTTGGGAGTAGTATCCGATAAAAACAAATCCAAATGCTCAATACCTCAAAACGAGATAAGTGAATTTTTTACACCAGTTCCCTCAGGATTTTCTGTCTTGATCTAAGCATTTTACATAGAACAGGATTCATTTTATCTTCAGTGTGTTAGTGAATTTATCATGTTCAAATATAAATAGAATACCACAGAACCTGATGATAAAGAATTCCTTTTTTTATATCTGTAACTTATTTTTGAATTGAACCTTGTCCGGTAAATCAGTGCTTCTAAGTAAAATATATATTATCTTGTAGTATTATTGTAATTTGTAATTTAAATCAAATTAAAATTAAATATAAATCTATTTGAACTGAACGCTCTACACCCTTATCACCGACCCCAAACGTTCCTTTCAATTTATCAATTAGGAAATTTCTTCGGTCCTCCAAGTCAAGCCTGACAGAGGGAAACCGAAAAGAGTCCCAACGAGCTAGGAACTAGTAAACAATGTTGGTTGTTTATCAAAAATATTGAAATTTCCTCTTCAATCTCCATCCCAACACTGTTCATAACGTCATTCCAGCTGACAGCTCTTTAGACAACACCGATATGCTTGCTCCATACTTTGGGGTCAGCACAACATTTTCGAATTGTGTTTTGTCTTCACCTACGTTACCAGTTTTATGGTTTCTAATGACGGATCACCCACCCACTTTTTTTCCCATAATTCATTAACACATATCGATTTTACATGATGTTTACCAAAAATATATGAAAAGTTTTATAATTTTTTTTTAAATTTCCACTATCGCAATTGAAACAGTTTACACGAAGAGATGTGTATACCCTAAATTCAGAACTGATGCTGCTAATTGGGCATTCGCTTGTTTCAGCAAGCTCATAAAAGATTTTTTATCAGTTCATTATGCCTCGCCCAACATAAATAGATGCTGCTCTTCTTCATAAAGCAAAACGTCCCATTGGAAGCAGGTCAATTCCCATTAGCAGTCTTAATGTTCACAAACATTGACCGTGTTGGTCTCCTCACATAAGTAACCTGAGAAAAGAATGGCTGCTTTTCAAAAAACTCTTCTCAGCGAAATCATCTAGTTTCATACAGAAAATCCAATGCCAACTTCGTGGAGAAGTAAAAAGCAACAAAGCTTAATCTTTACACGATTTGGCATAACATTCCGTGTTTTACTGGTAATCACTCTTCGCTATTTATAAAATCCATTGAAACTTCGTCAGGTTTAAGGAGTTTTCTTTTTGCTCATTTTGGCAGCTATATACAACAAAGGCTAAATCCCAAAACTTCAACTGCAAAGCTATTTGATTTATTGTATTCAAAAAGCGTAATAGATCTAACCAAATTGAGCTTAAGCTTGTCTATTTAGTGTCAGACAAACTAAAAAAAGGGGAATTAATTACATCAGGTGATTCCTTACCAACCTATTTATTTGTGTAAAAGTAAACAACTGATTCTTGCCTTCCTTCATGCTGTTTAATGGAAATCCGCTAAAGATCAACGCTATCAGTAGTGTTTTTCATTAACTCGTTTGATCTGAGCAATATAACAGACAAACATAAGCTCCTTGACCACTGCTTTTATGCAGATGACGTAGATATATTTCTTTTTCAAATACACGGATCTTGAAACACTCTAAAAGTTTGCTACTAAAAGCTATTGTATCAAAGACATCTAAAGATGGTCTTCCTTCTATAACCCTAAACTTTCCCCAGAAAAACGCAAAATATTACATATTTACAGTAAGAAAACATGTAATAACTTGTTGCTAAGCATAAACAATGTAAATAACTTAACTACGTTAGATCACTCAGTTAAGAGCAAATTTCATTGTTTAGTTCTTTAAAAAAATCCTAGTTGTGATTAATTAATCAATTAGCTAGCTAAATATGAATTATTCATATTAACACACTTAGAAGTTCTAGTACTAAGCGAGATACACTACGGAGCAATTGTGTCCCACAGCTCCGATTTTCATGAAATTTTAGTATGTTGTAGCAATCGTTATTCTCAACAAGAATATTTATATATAATATGTTGAACGCGGGTATCGTAATTTCACAAAGGTTTTTTACTCTGAAAATTATTATTCGGATATTACTCACCTCCGATATTCTTGAAATAAATTTTTTTGTACATATAGTGTAAAATATTGGAAGTAAAAATCTAAACTTCCTTTTCGCAACGCTTATTCGCTCACGCGACTTTGTCGCTCTACTAAGGGTAATTCAACAAGCAATTTGTTTTATAATTTTTTTTTAAATTTCCACTATCGCAATTGAACCAGTTTACACGAAGAGATGTGTATACCCTAAATTCAGAACTGATGCTGCTAATTGGGCTTGTTTCAGCAAGCTCATAAAAGATTTTTTATCAGTTAATTATGCCTCGCCCAACATAAATAGATGTTGCTCTTCTTCATAAAGCAAAACGTCCCATTGGAAGCAGGTCAATTCCCATAAGCAGTCTTAATGTTCACAAACGGAAGGTGCCGTGTTGGTCTCCTCACATAAGTAACCTGAGAAAAGCATGGCTGCTTTTCAAAAAACTCTTCTCAGCGAAATCATCTAGTTTCATACAGAAAATCCAATGCCAACTTCGTGGAGAAGTAAAAAGCAACAAAGCTTAATCTTTACACGATTTGGCATAACATTCCGTGTTTTACTGGTAATCACTCTTCGCTATTTATAAAATCCATTGAAACTCCGTCAGGTTTAAGGAGTTTTCTTTTTGCTCATTTTGGCAGCTATATACAACAAAGGCTAAATCCCAAAACTTCAACTCCAAAGCTCTTTGATTTATTGTATTCAAAAAGCTTAATAGATCTAACCAAATTGAGCTTAAGCTTGTCTACTTAGTGTCAGACAAACTAAAAAAAGGGGAATTAATTACATCAGGTGATTTCTTACCAACCTATTAATTTGTGTAAAAGTAAACAACTGATTCTTGCCTTCCTTCATGCTGTTTAATGGAAATCCGCTAAAGATCAACGCTATCAGTAGTGTTTTTCATTAACTCGTTTGATCTGAGCAATATAACAGACAAACATAAGCTCCTTGACCACTGCTTTTATGCAGATGACGTACATATATTTCTTTTTCAAATACACGGATCTTGAAACATTCTAAAAGTTTGCTACTAAAAGCTATTGTATCAAAGACATCTAAAGATGGTCTTCCTTCTATAACCCTAAACTTTCCCCAGAAAAACGCAAAATATTACATATTTACAGTAAGAAAACATGTAATAACTTGTCGCTAAGCATAAACAATGTAAATAACTTAACTACGTTAGATCACTCAGTTAAGAGCAAATTTCATTGTTTAGTTCTTTAAAAAAAATCCTAGTTGTGATTAATTAATCAATTAGCTAGCTAAATATGAATTATTCATATTAACACACTTAGAAGTTCTAGTACTAAGCGAGATACACTACGGAGCAATTGTGTCCCACAGCTCCGATTTTCATGAAATTTTAGTATGTTGTAGCAATTGTTATTCTCAACAAGAATATTTATATATAATATGTTGAACGCGGGAATCGTAATTTCACAAAGGTTTTTTACTCTGAAAATTATTATTCGGATATTACTCACCTCCGATATTCTTGAAATTAATTTTTTTGTACATATAGTGTAAAATATTGGAAGTAAAAATCTAAACTTCCTTTTCGCAACGCTTACTCGCTCACGCGACTTTATCGCTCTACTAAGGGTAATTCAACAAGCAAGCGCCT
Source organism: Volucella inanis (assembly GCA_907269105.1). Classification (NCBI taxonomy): domain Eukaryota; kingdom Metazoa; phylum Arthropoda; class Insecta; order Diptera; family Syrphidae; genus Volucella; species Volucella inanis. The sequence continues at coordinate 130,433,906 of OU026156.1, read as the reverse complement.
ATATCTTACAGGTACCTGCATAGAACGCTTCGCGGGTAAAAGGGATTTTGGCTTCCTTTCTGCAGGATTTCCCTACAAGGGAAATAAAATGTTTGTATTAGGTAATATGTTGCAAAAAATATACTATCTTTGGTATCGTTGGAAAGATCTTAAAATGAAGTTTAAATGTGGTAAAAAAAACTTAACCGTGATACTACCTTTTTTCATCTCAATTTATCTCAATTAAAAGTTCTTAATTGTAGCTTTTATGTGTGGCACATCAAATATTCATCTCAATTTATTTCAATTAAAAGTTCTTAATTGTAGCTACATTGTAGGTACATCAAATATGCATATACGTGTTATATTGTGTTACTTAGTTTTAAAGATGATTGAATTCTTTTTTTTTCAGAATTTTTTTTTTAAATTTCTTTTAGTCCTTTTCAGTAGTTTGCAGCAAAAACCTCCTGATTTACTAGAGTATGTAGATTTTCTCTTCAAAAAAATCGGCGGTTAGTACTTTTCTGAATTTTACCAGAAAATTAAAATAATTAGCTACGAGAAGTGGAATTTAGGGGATGTTAATATTGTTTCCTAGTTTCCCCAACACACATTTCTTTTGGCCACAATTTGCAGTTTTCATAGTCATCGATTCGAGATTGGTCTAATTATTTTAATTTTCAAATTGAAAAAACTATGGGAAATAATGATTTTCGCGTCCTTGTTCAGGATGACGAATGCTAAAAGCTGTGGGGGTTCAACGACAAAAATACCTACTACGCTTCAGGTAATCGTATACAGCAACCGCCTAAAATCTACTATAAACATCATATAAGCACCCTGTTATCAAGCCGCTCGAAGGATAATTAACGCTTATCCAACTACAGTACGCAAAATATTTATACAACACCAAATAAATTACTTCGCAACTTTAAAACGAGTGTGTATTATTTTATTTACATATTTTTTATTACTATTATAAACTCAAATTAAAAATAAAATTTCATTAAATTAATTCAATTTTAACATAAAAAAGAATTAAATCTTTGAAATAATAGAACGAAATGTTCTATTGCACTAGGCGAATTACGAACATTTTATTCCCCTTTGTTGCTCGTTTGTTATATCGTTGTCCTTGTCACCTACATGTAATGTTTCAAATTATTAATTTACACGATTTAATCTCAATTACATGTAGATAGTCAACACACTCGCACTCACACAACTTTTATGTCAGAAGAGGTACAACATCTTTCACCTCCATTTGGGTACAGTAAGGTACAAGAGCGAGGACACTTGCGGACGAAATTCGTCCACCGGGCGGGAGCACGTTCGTGAACAAAATGTATAAATAATATACATATATTTTAGTTTATATAATTATTGTTTTTCAATATTAAAATTGTAATCTATATTAAAACTGAGCATAACATAACAACTCTATAAAGATTAATATTTATGATATATATTTTGCATCATACAAGCGGAAAAACGTTGTTTTTAATAATTTGTACCGCTACCTTCGTTTTTTATGCATTGAAGTATTGAATTAACTAAAGATTTGAGCATTGAAGTGTCAAGTTCCTATATGTACTAGCATGTCAAACTGTCGACCCAACGCATAAACTCGTTGTGCAGGATACCCCATAGATTTTTCATAATTTTGAAATCGAATCTACGTTGAGCTTAGTCTTTTGTTGACAGCTAAACGTTCTATTTCTCTTTTATGATAGCTTTGTTGCTGGCCTTCAGCTCTTTTCGTTGCCGCATATTTCTCAGGATCCTTCAAGAAATTGTTAACTGAAGTATTATACCGCTTCAATTTCTTTGCAATTTTCCGAATGGTTATCCGGCATTCCCTATAAGATACAATTCTAACACGCTCCCCAACAGTTACCGTTGCTCCTTTAGGCATTTTAATAAATTTTTCCTAAAAATCTGACTCATAATTGTTAAGCTAAATTAAAAGCCCAAAATAATTAAGTTACTTGCTCGTATGCAATTTAATTTAACACCTCAATATTCTTAAAATGAAAGAAACATGTTTATAGACAAATTTAAATTCAGAAATTTTAATTAAGAAAGTATATATAAAGTATATTTCAAAAAATTTAACTATTACTAAATATGCTGTGCAAATATGTTTAAACGTATATGTATTGTTGCGACACAATCGCAAGTTCTTTTCTTTCTTTAATTTAATTATTCTATGTAACCGTTTGCAAGAAGCAAGTGGAGCGAACGAGGGCAGTCGTGTTTTATCTTCGCTCGAACTCGCACATATGTTATTTAATAAAATTAATTTGTTGAACCAAAGGTTTTGTATTTAATATTATTTCTTAAAAATTATTAGGGAAACAACATAAAGGTCCTTCTATCCGGATATTCGTAAATATCGCATAGATCGTGTTGGGGTATGTAGAGTTTTAACTTTTTGAACTACAATATATGTGTGGGGTAAAAATGAGGTGTCGGAAAAATGCGGTTTAAGTAAAACACGTCTTTTCTTGTTGAACAGTCACAGCAAAGAGAAATCTTTATTCGTACGGAAATTACTTCCATCTTCAATAAGTGTCATACCATATTAGATTCGTAAGATAAAATGTGCGTAATTCGCCAAGTGCAATAGTTTGTTTTGATCATTGTCCAAAACTAGATCAATTCGCGTCATATTGTTCGGTTTTGTTATGTTTTCCCTCTTTTTTTTTTGTTAGAGTGGTTTTTAAAAAAGGTAAGTGTTTTTATTTATTTATCTTGTCTGCTCCCCTTCCTTCGCGCCATTCGATTTCGTTTTGTTTCGCGAAAGTGGTATTCAAGTGCAGTGCAGTGCAAAAAAAAAAACAAAAATCCCAACAACTGGGTACAATTTGGGGTTATTTTGAACGATAACTGTTCTCCGCGTACGAAATTCAATTTTTGGTTGTGCAGTGCTGTGCGATGCTGTGCGATGAAATTTTCGCGAACGGTTAGTGTTTTGATGATGGCCGAAGAAGCATTCTTAGTGTGTGTGGTAGTTACGTTTTCAAGTAAAGCCATGAATCCGCCTTTCTATTGAATTGTTGTTGCAATTCATCTTCAGTAAGTTTTTTTCTGACATATTCATTTTTTTTTTTTTTATTATTTACATATTTATTATTATTATTTACTTTATTTATGTAATTTATGTTAAGATTAGTTAAAGAAATATATTATCATTATTGAGTGTTTATACATTTTAAAATGTTTTGTTTTTCTTTTTATAAAGTGTTGTGTTGTGTTTTAAGTGGATAACGATGAGTGTTCAGTGAAAACTTCAAGTGCCGTCGGGGTTTTAGAGAATCAAAATTTGATTCTTCAATTCCTGTCGGCATTTTGAAATTTTGGAACTCTGCAACGTTGTCTAGTATGAATGCCTTGTGTGTGACATAGAGTGGACTGTATGTGTGTGCTGTTTTGCGTAGGGAATCTAGGATAAGTAAATATTATTAATTTGTATCATTATATTTTATTAATTTAATAAATTGTTTTTCAAAAAAAAAAAAGAAATGTCTTTATTTTTTTATGTGAGTTTATTTAGAGTGTTTGTTTTATAAATGTTGTGTTGTGTTGTTTAAAATGTTGTTATGGAAAGAAATTTCATAATATTTTGTGTACATTTATTTAGAAAGAAATTTTCAATGATTGATGAAGAGAAAACAGGGTGAAAATTATTTGTGTTGTGTTTTGAGTGGACAACGTTGGGATTCAGTAGGAAGTCTCAAATGGTTTTCATTCTCCAATTCCCGTCGGCATTTTGGAATTTCAGAACTCCGCAACGTTGTTTAGAATGAATGATTTTGTGTAGTTTAGAGTGGACTGTATGTGTGTTGTGCTGTGTAGGAATGAAGCTTCGTTATATGTTGTGTATGTTTGTTTAGTGTTGACTGAGAAATATTATTGAATGATTGAGAAGAAAAAAAAAAAAGTAAGAGGAAACGGGGTAAAATGTTTTTGTGTGTTGTGTAGAATTGGAAGAAAAATTGTATATGTTTATTGTTATTTTAGTGTGAAATCCTAGTTTTGTTTGATCATTTTGTATTTCTTTATTGTTGCTTGGTAGACAGCAGTCCGTCGTTTCCGGGATGTGTAGCGATCATTCTTCTGAGTCGCCATTGCAACGGTGGTAGTCTCTCGTCTTTATTGAGAACTAAGTCGCCGCATTTTGGTCCCGGCTCCCGTGCCACCCACTTTGGGCGCATTCTGGACAGGTATTCCGTACTCCACTTGCGCCAGAAATAGTTGTGATCCGCTTCCATCGCTCAAGGTAACTTACCCTATCAAAGGCAGTGTCTCCTTAAGGATTAAAAAATGTGCTGGTTTCAGCGTTTCCAAGTCTTCGAAGTCGTCCGACATTGGGAACAAAGGTCTGAATATGAGGCAGGCTTAAACTTGAGTAAGCAACGTTGACAGTTGTTCAAATGTAAGAGCTTCTGCCCCGACCGCTCTTCTGAGGTGATGCTTTACCGATTTTACCCCTGCCTTCCAAAGCCCTCCGAAATTGGAAGATGCAGGGGGAATAAAAGTCCACTTTGTGTGCAGCTAAGTCAGTTGTTCATTAACCGACCCCCAGTCAACCTTCGCCTTTTGCAGCATCCTCCCTAACTCCGTTTCCGTTCCCTACAAAATTAGTGCCACGATTACTGTACAGTTCGGCGCACATTCCTCGGCGATTTATAAATCGTTTGAAAGCCGCTAAGAACGCTTGTGTCGTAAGGTCTGACACCACCTCCAAATGCACTGCCTTGACTGCTAGGCAGATGAATATTGGAAAATATTCCTTTAATGTTTTTGCACCTCGTCCTTTTCAGGTTTTAATGTCAAAGGGTCCTGCAAAATTTACACCCAATCTTGAGAAAGTCCTTGCCATGCGAACTCTTTAGAACGCTTCTAGCTTAATTTCTCTTTAATAAGCCATCTTCGATTGAGTTGGTTCCTGATATGAGGTCATCAACATACATCTCTTCACGTACGGCTTTGGCACCTAGAGGATAATGCTGAGCCTCATCAGCCGATGCCTGATGCCACGTTCGAATAGCCAAGTATGGAGCACTGGCCATGCCAAAAGTTACGGTCTCAAGTCTAAAAATCCTTAATTTCTCCATAGTATGATTACGCCAAAATATAAGCTGGTAACTTGAGTCGTCGATTGGAATCGAATTTGGCTATACATTTTTTCGACGTCCGCTTTAAATATAATTTTGTGTAATCGCCACCTTAAAATTAATTTCAAAATATCTGTTTGAATTTTAGGTCCAGTCATTAGGTGTGAATTCAACGAGGATCCGCCCGAACATTTTACTGCAGCGTCAAAAACAATACTCTTTGAATACTGCATGGTGAGGATTGAAGAAATGGTGTAGTGTATCCAGTATGGTATTCGTTTCGTCAACCTCTGTATTCTGTTGAAGCTCCTGTAGAGTACTCCTTGTGCAGTGTGAGGTTTTCCTAGAATCTTCTTTCCAGTTGATGAAACCTACGTAAGGCACCTAACTTCGAGGCACCAAACCCAAGCTTACATCCGGTTTTAATTGGCAGCGATACCTCATATCGCCCATCAGCCAGTCTTGTAGTTGTCTTGAGATAATGCTCTTCACATGCTTTGTCTTCTGCAGTCTCTTTAGTGTTGAATGGCAACTCCTCCAGTTCCCAGAACCTTCGCAGCTGAGTACCTATGCCGAAAACCTGTAAAAAGAAAAAGCTGTGGACAGGTTCTGTACCTCGCAAAATTGTCTTCCCAAGGAGAAGCCAACCTAGCTCTGATTCTTGTGCAATTGGGGATCTTACATCATTACCGCGTACAATGGATGCTAAAATAAATTCAGGATAAACTTCGCTTCCCAGGAGAATGTCAACAGTTGCAGGCTTATCGAATTGTGGATCAGCTAACCTTAAGCCCTCGATGTGTTCCCAGTTTTGTTGAGCTAGATGCTTAACCGGCAACAGACCAGTCAGCGACTTGAACACGTAGGCCCGGGTATTTGTTTCGAATGGTGTCACCAGCGACCCAAAGGTAATATTTACATACCGTTGACATGAACCACTACTAATTTTTCCCAATCCAGATACCTCAATGGATGTTCGCCGTTGATGAAGCCCTAATAACTGGACAGCGGTTCCAGTAATGAACGTTGCTTCAGATCCATGATCGACTAGCGCCTTAAGCTGATAATAGTTGCCCTTTGAAGACCTAACTTTCACAACGGCTGTTGCAAGAAGCACACTTGGTTGATCTACCCCAAGAGAGACAGGTTGGTTAATCCTTGATTTTATGTGGAAAATTTGTGTACCTATCGTAGTGTTAGTACTAACCTTTGCAATATTCGACCCTCCACAGTTGACATGCAGCAGAGAGTGGTGTTTCTGCTTGCAGTAATAGCAGCGCACACTGCTTTGACATTGACTAGTCCGGTGACTGTATGCAAGACAGTTCCGGCAAACTCCGATTCTGTCCACTGCCTTAGATCGTTCACAGATCTCCATGGCAAGAAACTTCTGACAGATTCGAAGGGAGTGCTGACCTCTACCACCTACCTGGCATGCAAACTGCTTCTTCCCGACGTGCAACACCGTTTTCTTCTCAACCGTAACAGCCTTGTGTGCAGAAGAACCACTGACCTTTATGCCACTCGTTCCAGCTACTGCTTCCAAGGTTCGAAAACGTGTCTCCAGGAACTCTGTAAATTGTCTGTGTTGGCAACTCCTTCGATCTACCCAACTTCTCCTCCCACAAACGCTGAGTAAAAGCAGGAAATTTTTGCACCAGTATAGAAATTAATATGTCATCACAAAAACTAACCGGCAATCCTAAATTGTCCAGTAGGGACTTTATGCTACCTGTAGTCTCCTTCGTCAACTGCTGCTGTTCAAAGAAAAGTTGGAAGTGAGCGTTTACCAACACTCGCTTGTGGTCGTATCTGGCGACAATCACTTCCCATGCTTTGTCATAATTGCCAGAATACAAACCTAAATGCTGCAACAAACGAGCAGTTTCACCTGTAAGAGACGACTTCAAATAGTGAAGCTTTTGGATTTCACTCAACTTCTTATTGGTGTGGACAAAGGACAAAAAAACATCGTGGAAAGCCCGCCACTTCGTGTACGAGACCTCAAAATGTGGTATTTGAATTTGGGGTAATGAAAGCTCATTACAAGAAGCACCTGTGGATTCACCTTCCACAATCTTCTCCTTGGATGCTAACTTGGAAATGTCGATAGCGTCGACCAATTTACCACGGTAGGTGCAGTACGTTTCTTGTAACCTATCAAATATTTCATCAAAATCTTCTTCCAGACCTTCTCCAATTTCTCCTCGTCTAATTTTCTCTTGAAGACAAAGCGCATTCTTGAAGTTCCCTTCTAGATTAAGAACACGACTTGACAGATAGCTGGCTGTACGACGTGATGCTCCAGTCTTTTTGAAGTTAGTGTGGTCACGAAGAATCTGCCCCAGAAAACCTTTCTGATCTGCACCCGTGGACAATTTCGACATTTTTAAATGGTTTTTATTTGAAAATTAAGTAATTATAAAACAAAATGTGTGTATCAAGTATTTATTAAATTTAATAAATACAGTTATTTATTAAATGATATTAAAATAATTAATATTTTATTTCAGTAACTTACGACCTTTGGTTAGCTTTGCCCAGCTGGTGACAGTTGAGGTTATTTGATAATATTTAATTTTTACACGGCGCGGGAAATGCGATGCACAACTACCGAAAGAGTCTGTAAGTCTTTAAAAGGAGGAAGACAAGGGGCAAGACACCGACCGCGAGGGAATATATGTATGTACTTTATGTTTTATATATATCTATATATATATTTCTTATTTTTTGTACACTTGCAGTTTGCACTTGCACTTTGTTCCTTCACTTGCACTTGCACTTTTTGATTAATTTTTCTTTTAAATGTTTAATGTTTTGTGCAGTCTATTAAGTATCTTTATATATATATATGTTTGTGCATTTGAACTTTGCACTTGCACTTTTTCTTTTTTATTAATTTTAAAATCTTTAATGTTTGAATTTGCTTAATATTTTGTGGACTCTTTATTCGGCTCGAAAAGTACCAAATGTTGGGGTGTGTAGGGTTTTAACTTTTTGAACTATATGTGTGAGGTAAAAATTAGGGGTCGGAAAAATGCGGTTTAAGTAAAACACGTCTTCTCTTGTTGAACAGTCACAGCAAAGAGAAATCCTTATTCGTCCGGAAATTACTTCCATCTTTTTTACAATAAGTGTCATACCATATTAGATTTGTAACCTCACGTTACGTTTAATTGTTTACATTTTAGATTAAGGTTCAATTAATTTAGCTTAGTTTTAATAAAGATTACAATTTTAATATGGAATAACAATAATTATATAAACTAAAATATGTGTATATTATTTTACATTTTGTTCATGAACAGATCGGTTCTTTTTGGCCAGCTAACAAAACTTAAAAACAACATCGCCAACAAAATTTATCAATTAAGTGCCTTTGAGATCGAAACGAAACTCGGTTTGCTGGAAATGCAGTATAGTAACTTTAACCAGATACAAGCCCAATTTGAAAAGATAGACGAAACTGAAATAGATTCAGGTAAGCGAGACTTGTTCGAAGAAATATTTTGTAGTGTAAAGGCCCAAAAGCTGCAGCAGGGAGAGCACTTACGTCCTCGACTTTCGTTTGACGGTTCGATGCTGAACACCAATCAAACGGCACATTTCCCTTCTCGACGTCTACCCGATCTTCAAAAAATCCAGTTAATAACATTTTTGGGTGCACTAACACAGTGGATGGACTTTTATAACATGTTTTCCACGTAAATTGACAAACACAATGACCTCTCTGACATTGGAAAATTTCAGTACCTTCGGTCCAGCATAACGGGGAATGCTGCTAAAGTTATTCAATCATTGGAGATGACACCTGAAAATTACAGGGAGGCATTGAAGCTGCTCATGACCTGGTTCGACAGTAAACGGTATATTTTTGAAGCGCATATAAACAAATTAGCAATCTTCGCTCTTTGACAAGACCCACAATCGTCTCAAACCGCTTCATGATTGATACCGTTAATGTGAACCTGCGAGCTCTGCAAATCACTCTGTAGTCGTGACGAAATCGCAGACGGCTTTCTCCTGAACTTGCTATTGTCGAAGTTTGATGATGAGTTTCGCGTCAAATGGGAGGAAGAAGTCACCAACCTCATTGAGAGAAAAGCCGAAAACTCAACCAACGGGGATTTACACTATCCCACATGGGAAGAATTAGCCCATTTCATGGAGCGTCGTTGCAATATTCTCGACCTAATTAGCATGAGAATTACTAACTCTTCATCATCGCAAGCATCATTTGTCTCCACACGGTGCAGCATTGTTCTTCGACTAAAAAATTTCGGACCTTTTTTTTTATAATCCCGCGCTTGCAACAAGGGGATATGAATACGATTTTCTCCGGGGCGCGGGCGGGTGGTGTAGTAGTTTGAAACTCAGGTGTATTAGGTTTCGATATTTTTCCCAGAGGTGGTTGTCAAACTGGAGCCAGTGCATCCTCAACCAGTGGGACTTAGTACGTGCTCGTTGTTAGTTCGTTACATTTAGCCCAGCCAGCACCACTCCAACATCAGTTTTATGCCTTCATGTCAGAGTTGACGCCGACGGGATTTTTATATAACTACATACAAATTCCATGAAAAGACTTTTTCAGATATTGCCTCGCACGGGATTCCCGACCCTCTGCTTGAGGAGTCTATGCATATAGTATACTACTACACCATGGCCACCTCCCTGTGGTACTACATAGCTCATCATACTCACATAGATCGTAAGTACGTTTCTCCCACAATTATTAATCAAACTCTTTCCACAACAGAATCCGAAAAGCAAACAACTTCGCGGTTGCCTGCAGTCACTAAGCCGTCATCAACTTTACAAATCAATTGTGACACAAGAGTCACAGAGGAACCTCAGTAGTCGCTAGAGCAATCCTGGACTCCGCATCGCAAATCTTCTCAACTTACAAAGAAATAGGGTAAATCTTCGCATTAACGGTATTAGAACTATTTCTACCAAGGTTCGTAATCAATGTAACGTCCATCTACAATCGATGCATACGAACTTTGCAACCAAGTTGAATGCAGTAATTCTACCAGAAATAACCACTTATCAGCCACATCGGTATTTTCCACAAGCGAGCGGAGCGTGCCATTAAATGTTCGTCTTTTCGATCCTCAATTCAACCAACCTAGTGGCATCGATGTACTAATTGGGGCCAGTTTGTTCTACGATCTTCTAGCTGTGGGACAATTCAACCTGGGTGACAATTTACCTCGCCTAAAAAAAACGCTACTGGGTTGGATCATCGCTGGAAACTTCGCAACTGATATGCAATCGCCAACGAATACGGCTCAACCCACACACTATTCTCTCGTCGCCTTCACGGACAATCCAATTATCGACGTCCAACTTAAACTCTTTTGGAAAATCGAAGAACACCTTTGTCAAAAGAAGAAAGGGAATGTGAAAAGTTCTTCGCACAAGCTAGCACTCGACGTCTAGTCGTAAACCAACAAGTTCATTGTCCGCCTACCATTCCACTCCAGTCCTGATACGTTGGGAGACTCGTACAACACAGCTTTCAAACGACTTCAATCTCTTGAACGCAAGCTAAGAGGAGATGCTCAGCGAAGGCAGGAGTATGAAGAAATTTATCGCAGAGTACGAGACACTGGGCCACATGGTAAAGATGACAATGAGATGCTGCATCATCACCAAGCGCTATTTACATCCTACATCATAGTGTTATTAACCTGACCAATTCATCTACAAAGTTGGAGTGGTGTTCGACGCGTTTTGCAAGACGTCATCCGGCAAATCTCTTAATGATGTGCTAAGGATGGGACCACAACTCCAAGATGTGCTATTTATCATCCTCAATCGTTTTCGCACTCATCGCTACGTACTCTTGGCTGACATCACCAAGATGTACCGCCAAATTCTTGTTGAGCAAAAGGATACGATCTTTCAAAACGTCCTTTGGCGGAACCCAACTAGCAAAAATATTGAAGTTTTTAGACTTCAGACTGTCACCAACGGTACATGCTGCGCTGCGTACCTTGCCATTCGGTGTCTTCGTCAAATAATAATGGATTATTCTGACACTCATCCACGCGCAGCAAGCATCATTCTTAGGGATTTCTACGTGGACAACCTTACCTTTATTAACATCGGAGGAAATGAAGTTATAAAGACCCTGGGGCTCGGTTGGAGTCCGTCAGAAGACATCTTTGGTCAAGAATCCAATGACCAAACGAGGAGTTCTCGCTGAAATCTCAAGGTTCTTCGACCCATTGGGTTTGCAAATCCCATCATCGTCAAGGTAAAAATTTTCCTTCAAACATTGTGGAAACTAAAAGTACGCTGGGACGAAAGCTTGCCGATGGGCATTTATTCACAGTGAGAAAGATTCCAGAATCAACTTCGGTTCGTGAACACGATCCAGATAAAGCGCCCGCGAGCCCATGGAGCTGCAATCTATGTACGCACACAGGAGAATGGACTCATTAGAACATACTTGTTTTGCGCGAAATCCAGGGTCGCCCCCATCAAAAAAGTATCGCTACTACGAATAGAATTATGCCCATCGCTGCTTCTCGCGGAATTGATGAGCCGAGTTTCAGCTATATTAGCAGTAGAGGGCCCAATGAAGAAATATTGCTGGTCTGATTCCAAGATTATACTGGCGTGGCCAGCATCGGAACCGTGTCGCTAAACAACATTCATCTCAAATCGGGTCTCCAAGATACAACTATCGCATTATACTGTTTAGCAACATGTCCCGACCGAACAAAACCCAGCCGATCTAGTATCGAGGGGTGTTTATCCTAACGACCTGGTACAAAATACATTATGACTTCACGGACCGATATTCCTATCCTCACCTAAAGACGAATGGCCGGTGTCACAGCCATTGCTAGAAGGGGACATACCTGAACAACGCAAGTATTATAATGATTACCTGAAGTTACTTCGAGTTTTTTGCTGGTTCCGGTTCAACGCCAGACCAGGCACAGCAAGACTGCACGGCCCGTTTTCGCCAAAGGAAATGGAGGTAGTCTTAATCGCAGTAGTTGGCTTATTCAAACGCTTCATTTTGAGCTTGAGTATAAAGCTACCAAACAAGGAAGGTCAATTTATAATAAAAGTACACTTCGCAATCTCGCCCAATTCGCGTGGGCGGAAGAATTCATCGCTCAACATTACCGTTCGACGCAGCTCACCTAATTCTGTTACCATCATCGCAACCGTTCGTGTCAACAATAATCAGCTACCAATATCGCAAAAACTTACATGCCGGTTCAAACTTTAACCAACATAATACGAGAAAAGTTCTGGATAATCTCAGGAAATAGGGTTATTCGTCAAATCATTCATCGATGCATTGTATGCTCTCGCGCAAGATCCGTTCTCGCACAACAAGTCATGGGTTCACTCCCTAAGTATCGCGTAACTCCATCAAGACCATTTCATTTCATTTCATTCGTTTCATTGGGTCGGTGTACGTGTCACAAAGGATCCGTGGACGAGCACTGTTGAAGGCATACATCTCGGTCATCGTATATTTTACAACGAAGACTGCACATTTAAAGCTGATGACGGAGTTGTCCACGCAAGCATTTATCGCAGCCTTAAAAAGGTTCATCGCACGCAGAGGTAAACCTTGGAAAATTTACTCAGACAACGCAACTAACTTCAAAGGAGCCAATCGAAGCCTCAAGGAGCGGCACCAACTGTGTGTAAAGGAAGAACACACTACTGCAGTACAGCAATTTTGCGCGGAAGATAGCATCGAGTGGAAATTTAACTCCGCTCATTTCGGAGGTCTGCGGAAGACCGTCGTCAAACGCGCCAAGTATCATCTAAGGCGTATTCTAGCTTATTCATCGCTATCCTTCGAAGAACTCAACACGGTATGCTGTCAAGTTGAGGCGATAATGAACAGCAGGCCTTTAACATCGCTCTCCAACGAAACGAACGATCTTAGTTTTCTCACCACGTGGCATTTTTTAATCGATGGTCCTTTAACCACAGTAGCTGAACCTAACCTAGGGGATATGAACTACTCGCACGTAAAAAGATATCAATACATGCAGTGGCTGCAACAATAATTCTGGGCTCGCTGGCAAAGGGAGTATCTCCAGGAATTACAGCAATGGAAAAAGTGGCAATCATAGCACCCTAACCTCAAAGCCGGCGACTTAGTGATATTTCGGGAAGAAAGCTCACCACAGCTTAAATGGCCAATGGGACGAATCGTAGAAGTACACAAGGGAGCTGATGGTAAGATTCGTGTCGCAACTGTCAAAACCTTGACCGGATTATACAAACGAGCGGTCGCCCAGTTATGTTAATTACCATAGGTTATACTAAAAAGCCAGTTACTTCTAAGGAGGCCGGTATTTTGCGGCACAACCGCAAGTTCTTTTCTTTCTTTAATTTAATCATTCTAAAATATGTAACCGTTCAAGCACAAAAAAAAAAAACTAAAATTCGTCACGAGTACAACAACAATTGCAATACCAATGGTTGGTGGTATAATGGCCATTCATCTTTGTACGAAGCAAGTGTAGCGAACGAGGGCAGTCGTGTTTTATCTTCACTCGAACTCGCACATTGTTATTAAATAAAATTAATTTGTTGAAATAAAGACTTTGTATTGAATATAATGTTATTTCTTAAAAAGGATTAAGGACACAACATGTATGTACAGCATAAAAGTACATACCATTACCATATCCATACATGTAAACGCTCACTCAAAAAAAAAAGCATCGGTTACGAAGATCTTCGCTGGTTTGTATTTAGATTGTGTAAGGTAGATAAGTCTACTAATATTAATCGTTTGGGGTAACGTATAAAAATGACTGATAACGCCGTTCGCTGTTATATATGTAAACGCTTGGGGAATAGCTTCGAAATATTTAGTGAAAAAATAGATTTTGAACGTTTATTTAAAATCAAACACAATTGGATAAAAAGGACATTCCTAGAAAATCCTCTGAGGTGAGTTATACTATTTTATAAATCGTCAATACCCATGTGTATTACTTTGAAGTTCGGTATACTCTTTATTTTAGTACTCATATACAAATACATACATAGATATACATATTACATATTCCTTTTTAAATTTATCAGAAATTCATAAATTCACTTAAAGCCTGGAAATTCATATTCTTTTACGCAACCATTTCGAATTTCGGAGTAAAACAGTTTCGTCTCTAAGCTGTATCTATAATGACTTTAATTGTGTGTGTCAATGATTGTTTCCTTTTCCATTCTTTCCGAAAATTTCTGGTAACATATCTCCCTGTGCAAACGACTGCCTAAATTTTATGTTCTGATCACATAGTACTTTTTTGAGGTATTGTTTTTCGACTCAATTGTTTTCCTCATGTTTGGTATTACTTTCGGTTCAAAAATATTCGTCTTAGCCTTAGTAAAAGTGATCTAGTTTTTCTGCTCATCAATAACTCTACGGGTGATGCGTCAGCTTCATTTAAAGGTGTATTTCTGTATTCCACTAGCGCAATCCACAGTTCCTCACTGCTTTCATGTTTTTTTTTATATTTTTTATTTATTTTTTTATTATTATTTTTTTTTTAATAGGCTTTTTGCAATACCAGCCTGTGAATGCCCTGGACTTGTTGTTGTTAACTTTTCTCCGATTTATTGACAAAATTTTGTAAGCTCATGCGAATTGAACGACATATTATCCGACACAATTTTAATGGGGATTCCATAGATTTTGAAAAACAAATAATTAGCTTACCACCTTGATCGAAAAAAAAGAAACGGAACAACCACCGTGTGGCGCTCCGATTGTTCCGATTTTTTTTTGTTAAGTTGGTACATTTGTTGTTGACATTCCCTCTAAATCTTAGCGTCATAGCTTAACTTTTGCAAAAGTTACGTAACCAAGAGTGTGTGTTGGCGATTTTTTACAATTTTAGAATGGATTTAAATTTGCAGCAACGAACTTGTATTAAATTTTGCGTAAAAAACGGATTTAATGGTGCGCGAACGTTTTAAATGTTGGAAAAGTGTTTTGGCAACGATTCTCTAAAGAAAACGAAAACCGACGAAAACGGTGGAATGCATCATGAATTTTTGCCAGAAGGCCAGACAGTAAACAAAGAGTATTATTTGGGCGTTATGAAACGTTTGCGTGACGCGATTCGCCGAAAGAGTCTAGAATTGTGGGCAGAAAACTCGTGGATTTTGCACCATGATAACGTAGCGTCGCACAGTGCCATCATTATTCGTAATTTTTTGACGAAAAATGCAACAAATACCATCCAACAGCCATCGAATTCACCTGATTTGGCTCCCTGTGACTTCTTTCTGTTCAATCGAGTTAAAAAAAACACTACGGGGAACGCGTTTCAGCAGCCGAGAGGAAGTAATAGAAAAATCGCAGGAAGCACTGATGGACATATCGAAAACCGAATACAAAAAATGTTTCGAGGATTGGATCAAGCGGTGACATAAGTGTGTTGCAGTCGATGGGGTTTTTTTAATATAGATTTAGATGAATAAACTTGTATTTTTATTTTTCTGAATAAATTTGGGGATACATAATTCACTAGCTAATTTTGATCGGATCGGAATTATGTATAAGTATCGGGAGCGGAAATCTGAGAAAACAGGATATGTTTTGTAACCATACTTACAAATGTCCATCCCCAACTTGCTATATGGCAGCTCCGGCACTTTATGTGATAACATTGGCTCGCATACATTTGATAAGCGATTTCTCTGGCACACAGAAAACTTAGGTATCATATTTTCAACATATTTCCCAAGTGCGAAGTGTGTAATTGTTTTAATGTAGTTGGACGCTAGTTTAGCAGGATGATAACTTTCATTTAGGAATATCAGTCTATTTTTAATTTATAGATCTTGACGATTTTTGCAATTAAATTTTAGTTCTTCAGATTGACTTTTCCACTAAAACATTTTTCAATTCTAGTCAACACTTATCATTTTCCAGTTCTCTTCGAAAATTTTCAAGTCGTTTACTTGTTGCGTTTATCGAATGCACAGATTCATTTAAATTTTCTATTTCTTGGGTATGATCATCTTTGTTAAAGTAACAAGATAGGAAATCTGCAATATAAAAATATTTTCCGGGAACATGTATTAAATTTAATTCGTATTTTATCAAACTTAATTTCATTCGTTGGAGCCCTGCGAACGGAATCTTACAAAAATATTTTTCTTAATTGCAACTAGTAATTTATGATCACCCTTAACTGCTTCCGTACAACCATATAATATGTAATAATGGAACTTTCGACATGCACATACAATGGCTAACAATTCTTTCTGAACTTGTAAGTAGTTTATCTCAGCATCCGTGAGGCTTCTTGACGCAAACGCTTTAGATTTACCGTTCTGCATAATACAACACCCAATACCCAATACCAATAACGATCTGTTTCGATCGTTATTTCGAATTTTTCGTCATATGTCTGTATGGTTGGTGTATTAGCAATCATCTTTTTGATCAGGTCCAAACAGCTATCATGTACAGTTTGGCATTCATAGATAATTGGTTATGAAATTTCTGCCAAATTTGGTATATAATCTCTTATGTATTGGGTCTATAACTTAATTCGCGCGGGTCATTGTACGTCATTTCAGTATATGTCATTCATTTGAACCGTAAACAACAATAATTTTTTTTTTTCACTCAAATATGTCGAACTTTGTGCCTGAAAAATGTTCTTACGGGGAGTTCTTCTACATTACTTTATGAAGAAAACTGCTGCCGAAAGTTATCGTATTTTGGTGGAAGTTTATGGTGAACATTCGCTAGTTGAGCGAACGTGCCAAAAGTGGTTTGCACGATTTGCACGTGATTTTGGCTTGAAAGACGATGAACGTCCTGGGCAGCCAAAAAAGTTTGAAGATGAAGAACTGAAAGCATTACTCTATGAAGATTGTTTCCAAACACAAGAAGAGCTCACAGAATCTTTGGGTGTCACTCAAGCAGCCATTTAAAAAAGTTTAAAAGCAAGGAAATTGGGGTCCACTTGAACTCAAGCCGAGAGACGTCGAAAGGCGGTTTTGCATGTCCGAAATGCTGCTGGAACGCCACAAAAGGAAGTCATTTTTGCACCGGATTGTTACTGGTGATGAAAAATGAATCCATTACGACAAGCCGAAGCGCAAAAAATCATATGTGAAACCCGGCCAACCAGCCAAATCAACAACAAAGCCGAATATTCATGGCGCGAAGGTAATGCTCTGTATTTGGTGGGATCATATGGTGTGCTGTATTATGAGCTGCTAAAACCGGGTGAAACCATCAATGGACAACGCTACCGAACACAATTAATACGTTTGAAGAGAGCAGTAGCCTAAAAACGCCCGGAATATGCGACCAGACACGAGGCAATAATTTTCCATTATGACAACGATCGGCCCCACGTTGGTATTCCGGTTAAGAGCTATTTGGAAAACAGAGGATGGGAAGTCTTACCCCACCCGCCTTATAGCCCAGACCTTGCCCCTTCTGACTACCATTTGTTCCGGTCGATGCAAAACGTCCTCACTGAAATACGGATACTAAATTTGTTTGCTAGTAAGGCCCAGTGGTGCTACCCAGTGCTTCTCAGACTGGACATGCACTGCCTGAAAATAGTATTGTATATAATTGTAATTCCATTTGCCTTAGCAATAGTAATGGTAGTTGTTTTAGTTTTCAGCTTAGAGAATTAAAAATGTTATCATATAATGGTTTTTTTTTTTGCATCGGTATCACAAACGGCTAACGGCGTTAACTATTAAAATTTTGGCAGCTTATTTAACAATTCGCACTTTTGGCATTCCCATGTAAGTTATCGATAAATTCCGATAAATATCTTGCATTTAGTTAGCACGTAAGGGTTCAGCTGTTAGTATACAGTATATTCCACGTAGGTTGGAAATAAGCGCTGATACCGATGCCAAAAAAACACACCTAATGCAACAGGATTAAGCAACAAATCCCCATTTAATGAAGTTTATAGTTCTATTGATCAACTCGATGTTATTTTCTTATACAAGATGACGCAAAATTATTCACCCTATCGGAAAATGGAATAATTTTTACAAATGGCGTCGTACGTCAATCATATTTGACATTTGTGAAGTAGACAGCTGCAGTATTAAAACAGACAAGCAATAGAGCGCTATACTCCGCCAGAGCGTGGAATAATTGTGTCGATATTTTTGACCAATAATCGGTCGGTGATGTTAGCGCAGTTCGAACAGAGTGGAACCACCGGACTGGTCGTTCGACCGAGAATATCGTGGCTGTGGCTGCCGATGTCGCTAAGAACGAAGAGCTGAGCGAATTTTATATTCTTTGAGGGTACTTGAAGTGGCGGGTTTAAGCCAACAAGCCTCAGACAATCGCAGCCCTTAAGGAGAATATTCGACAGGAACGCAACAGTTATGACCGGAAATCTTGAGAAAAATCATGGAAAATGCGATAAAACGAGCACAAATGTGTATCAAAACTGGAGGGAGCCACTTGGCGGATATAATCTTCTCCACTTAACAGGAATGGTTGTGTAGGTCCAAATAAAGATTTCCATCTCTCAAAATCTATGTTTTTTTATTAACTAGTTATACGTGTGGTCTGATATTAAGTCAATATGTCCGCGGTATCTCTTTGCTCTGCTCTCTTTTCTTACACTAACAAACTTGAACTAGAGGCACAGAAATGGCTCAAACTATTAACTCTTCATAATTTTGGAAATTAGCTAGGAGAATAAACGGTGGAAGATGCGTAATGCACACAAACATCCTCCAAGCACATTTTTACGTTTTGTTAGGTTTAGCTTCCAATATGCTGCACCTCGATCCCGCAACGATATTTTGAACAGATCCATACAGAAGGTAGAGGCTCTGAGTGGACTGAAAGATGGCAAAGCAGTAGCGTTGGATGACATCGCGTACAAATATTGCGCCAATGAGCTTTTAAGCAGATTAACCTACCTTCTCAATGACGTCATGGAAAATGGAATAGTGCCTCATCGATTTAAAGCATTTATCAAATAATGATATTCAAAAACGTGGGAGGCAGAATATGTTCAACAGAGAAATGACATTTTAATGGAGAACTAATTGTAGTAGAAAAGAAGTATAATAGACCACGAGCCCGCATCAGTTTTTAGGAGGGTTCCAAAAAAAAAAAAAAAAAAAAAAAAAAAAAAAAAAAAAAAAAAAAAAAAAAAAACAGCTGAGTTAAAATCTGGTATAAGCATTAGTGTGCTGAAAACTTTTTTTTTCTAAACTTTAGATAAATGATATAACCAGTGAATTCTTTTAATTGTATAGTGCATTTTTATGTAATCGCAGAAATGTTAATCCAAGACGTTTCGAGTGTGGTAACGCTGTTCCCAGACCGTTTTAAAATGAAGAAAAAAATTGTTCTTAATATATGAGGTAATCGCTACTGAAAGTAGAAAAGCAGTGCCTCTTAAAAGACCATTTGAACGTGGCAGAGACTCTTTCGAAATTCTAAAAAAAAACTTTTCGAAATAATTGTTATAACCAAAATTGGAGTATACCATAACATTAATAATACTCCCCTGAATACTAATTGGCGGGTGCAAGACCATTTCAAGGTGGATTGCGCTCTCCCAAATCGTTTTAAAATTCTGAAAAAAATTTGTTTTCGAAATATGTACGTACAACCAATCTTTATATGTACTATCATTTTCAAATAACACGATAATATAACCAAACAAAATACACACCAAAATATAGTTAACTATTTGTTCTCTACCATACGAAAAGTCCGTATAGAAGGAAACGCTAAATAATTGGAAACTAGAGTAGATGTACCTATAATCCAATATGGTGAGGCCTATTAAATCACGTATAATAAGCTGGGCACACCAAATGAGAGAGACTTCTCACAAAACTTTTATCATTAAGCTGGAAGAAAATATAACTCTACCAAAACCAAGGCAATACAATCAAATACAATCCTTCCTGTACAAATACAATCCTTCCGTATCAAAATTATGGATCGGGGGAACTATGAATGGAAGGAAGACGCCTGTATAAATGTGAATGACTTTTGCTCTTTCACGAAGTTATGAAGATAAACAAATAATAGTAAGTTAGAATAAAGTAGTTTTTAAGTTATTTAAACTAATTTTTAAGGAGTTGTTTTTGTATAGTATATAAAAATTAATGAATTGAACTAAATAAAAATGCATTGAAAAATTAAAAATGGAAAATAAATAAATAATGAAAATAATAATAATAATAATAATAATAATAATAATAATAATAATAATAATAATAATAGTAATAATTATAATAAGATTAATCAACTATAAATAACATATGAGGGTGACTGATATATAAGATGACTGATCTTAAATTTACATCTTCGCGAAAAATGTGTCCCAAGCACATCACGTCACAATCAAAATATAAAAAAACACGTTTTACTGTTCTTGCCGTTATGACATGAAATGACAAGTAACAAATAGTAAGTAATCTATTCTGATAATAATTTACACTTTCGTTTTCGCGGTATAATAATTAGTGCCTTAAATTTAAATACAAAGTGTTTCGCAGAAAAAACTTTAGAAAAATGTGTTGAAATACTAAAAATTGGAAAAGTCTGTGGGTTTATATGTAGTGTTTTGCCCAGCCAAATGCTGTGGAAGCTGTAACCGGATATCATACATGCTGCTATAATGATTTCACAGCTGTCCCGAAAGCTGTAAGAGCGTCTTATGAAACATGTAAGTAAATTTTAAATAGTAATATATATTATGTATCTGTATATATGAGGAAAATTAAGTAAACTATGGTGTATCAATTTAAAGTATCGAGCAGTAATATTTGTGCAACATTCAATTATTTAAGACAGCGTTCTTCTTTGCAAGATCACCAGCTTCTGATGAAGTGATACTTTATTCTTTACGGTAGTGGAGTGTATGCCACGTTCAAATGGTTTTGGACCTTCA
Source organism: Volucella inanis (assembly GCA_907269105.1). Taxonomy (NCBI): domain Eukaryota; kingdom Metazoa; phylum Arthropoda; class Insecta; order Diptera; family Syrphidae; genus Volucella; species Volucella inanis. Next base: position 130,412,881 of record OU026156.1, on the reverse strand, counting down.
TATCTTTTATGAAACATTGCTTTTCTGCCTTGAATAGCGATTAATACTTGGTTATCTCATATATTAAAAAAAAAATTTTTTCTTAATTTTAAGTCGGCCTAGGAACAGCGTTACCACACTTGAAAGGTCTTGGACCAACAGTTTTAAGATCAGATAAAATTAGCATTCACTGGTTGTATCAATTATCTAAATTTTGAAAAAAAAAAAAAAGTTTTCAGCACACTATTAGTCACTAAAGCCGCGACCATTGACTGCAAGCCTTTTGTTTTTAACATAATGTTTACAGCAGCTTTTAACTCGTTTTTTTTTTTTTTTTTTTGGTTACCTTTCATAGTTAAAAATTGCTACGGGCTCTTAGACTATAAGTAAGGGTATCTTACCGGAAACGTTAACATGTAGACATTTTAAGGAAAAATTAGAGAATTGAACAAAAACTGTGCCCGTTGTAGCAAATATGAAGTGTTTAAAGTTCTTTTGTACTAGGCACAAGTTTGGGGAGACACAGGCAAAATGAGATAGTTGAAAAGCTACTGCTGTACTATCTAAAGAGAACATTTCATCTTTCACCTAACACGGCAAATTATATGCCCATATTGGAAAAAGGACTATCACCACTTTTCGTAGAAACATTAAAATTCTAGGTTGATTACGTGTTTAAAGTTCTAAATAAATCAGACTATAGACTACTACGTACTCCGGAGAAGAATTGACGTAACACCACTTCTTCTCATTTTTTCAAACAAAATTTTGCTTCTCGTTCTCATTTGTAAATCGAAATTTCTCTGCTGGATTTTATGTCAAAATGAATAGATGTCAAATAATATTGTCTCAAACTAGATTTCCGTTGTCGTGCAATCGGCTGTTTTTAATTTATTTATTAACCTTAAATGTTCAAATTGATTCGCAAGCAAATATATTTGAAAAATACAAAATGGAAGCACAATTAATTAATATTTTATTATTCTCATGAAGATAATAATAATTCCGAAGTTTTTAAGGTTCCATTGGAAATAAAATCGGAGTACACGGACTGCTCAAACGATAACGTAAAACATGAACACAGAACGGCGGGTATACGGAATTTTCGGAATTGTCTGATAAACCAACTCGCAGATAGCCTTATCACCTTTGCATGCTTAACCATTATAACCAACTATATAATACATATGTATATGTAGCTAATTTCAAAACTTAAAGCCATCCGGCTAACGCTTCTTGTTTTGACTCAAGGTACGATGAACTACCAATGAAATAAAGAAAATCTGATTTTTTTTTTATTTTTTTTTTCTCAGGGAAAAGTATGCGAACCAGGCAGCTATTCACAATTGTTGGCAGACCACATTTATATTTATAAATAAGTAATAATGGAAAAACAAGTAGGTACATGAGCTGATGTTAGAAGTTTGGTGATATGCATTGTACAGGTATTTCATCACAGTTATGATCTAAAATTCCAAAACCGTATTACAAAGGAGATAAATAGAGAAAACTTTCTTACCTTCGCTTTGAACGATTTGCAAAATGGTATATCGTTAACGATGCCAACGCTTTGATATTGTTCCTCATATTCCTAATTATCCCCATTACTACTTGAAACCACTTTCGATATCAAGAACGAGACTTCACGCTCACCAGTCAGCTGCAAATTAAAGTTCACAAATCAAAAAAAAAAAAAAATTAAATGCACACATTCTAACACCATTCCAATGCATAGATAAATTAAACTAGATGTCAAACTCTACTAAACATTTGCAATCCCGGAATTCGACAGCACACTGTAAGTGAATTACCAATTCTTCTCCATTTCTTGAACATGTCAGAATGGCCAAAATGACAGCAAATTTGACGTAATGTTAACTAGGTATGTATAATAAAAGGAAAACTCTTTTAACGTGGTGAAAAAGTGAAGATAATAGAATATATGGAAAGAAAACTTTTTTTTTTTGTTTCAAGTGTACAAATATGGTATAGTATCAGAATAAAATTGAAAAAGGACCTAAGAATCATATTTTGAACATTTCATTTGAAGATATAAATGGATTGCAACTACTACAATCAAGCTTAAGCTTAGTATTAGTATTGTATTTGTATTACCAGTTTTCACATTTGGGACCAACTTTGCACTCTGGACATCAATGAAAAGGATTGTTAATTAAGGGTTTGACAGCGTAAAGAAAAAAAATTAATTAAATAATACTAATAACTAGTAAATTAACATTTTTGACCATTTGTGTATTTCATTGAATTTAAAGATTTTAAAAAAAATTTCCAGAATGTTTACTTTTTACACATTATAAAGTACAAAAGGAGTGGTATTTTACTGGCTTTTTTGTTAAAAAAAAAAAAATTTCAAAAAATTCAATATGCAGCAAGGCTTTTGATATCAATTTTTATAGCAATCAAAGTTTATTTGTAACTTCTTACAGGCAAAAACAAAAACAGCAATACTTCGCTCAGAAAAAAAAAAATAATATAGAAATAAAAACGTTCCGATGCATGCAAAAAGAGCACAGCTAAATTGTTGATACCCTTAATGAAAAGCGTTAGTTTATACTTTAATTTTGCAGAAAAGAACTTACCTAATATTTTATTGAGTACCTTGTAAGCACTTTAACTTCTTTAAGCCGGTCTAGCATGTAATACGTCAACTTTGAAATATATTCACTTGTTATTTCTTACCATTTAACTAAAAATAAGGCTTATAGCTTGGCTTTGATGTAATGACATTTTCGTAAGATCTTTTCAAAATAAATCCAAAGACGTTCTATTGAGTCAAGATCGGACTTTGTGGTGGTGTTAGTAGGAAGTTGGGAACTTTATGTATCAACCACATCTTCATCATTTGTGCGACATTCTTGGGATCATTGTCCTGTTGGAAGTAATTATTTTTCGCGATAATCATTTTTTGTCTGCCGATCCAAAAGTCTACATTTGGCCCCACATCATAAAACAACCATATCCACGTTGTACTTGTTTCCTCGTGTTTTTGGATACAAAGCTTCATTTAGTTGCTTTCAAGCTTTCGAAGGCATATTTAATCCATAAATGTTAAGTAAATGCATATTTGAATCTTCTGAAAACAATTCAAGAAGTAAAATCCTTTGTTTTTGTGTTTATCAGTAAGGTCTTCTCTTTTTTTATTTGCCTCGCTGACGAAGTGTTTCCATCTATAGTGGAAGTATAACCTTTATATTCAGATCGTTGTGTCCATCTACGTACAGTGTATGCTGCTTTCGTTAAGCCAATTTCATTTCGTTGACATTCACGACAATCCCGCCAGATTTTAGCATTATAACAGGATCTTTGTGAAAGGTACAGCGTTGTGTTTACATCGAGTTTGTTCTTCTCGGAAATTTTTGGAAAAAATCGGTCAAACGATAGCGTCACAGAAATAGACATTTTAAAATTAAAATCCTTGACCGTAGACAATTTTTTTGAAATTTAAAATTCAGATTAATTCAGATTTTTTTTTCGCTATTCTGAGCTAAATGTGACCAGTCACACCCATATTTTTTTAAAAAAAGAATTGGTCAATTCTCTGTTGTACCAAATAGACTTATGAAGCACAATATTTTGTGTAAAGTTATATTTTCACAAATAAAAACAATCAAAATAATCATTAATCCTTATCTATCAATCTACCAACTGACGATGAATTTTTTTTCTGGAAAATTTTCGCCAAGGGGAATTCGCTGCAGCAATATAATTTTATTTATTTGACTCGGAACAGTTCCTTCCTGGTACCTACAATTTTTAAAGCGGTAAAAAGGCTTCCGACATAGGGAAAGACGTTTTTTCATGCACTTCAAAGCAATGTCGCAAGCCAGATGATTAAGAGATGGTACAGTGCGAGAAGTGCAGGAGATGGTGGCACTATGAGTGTGCTAATTTCGATCCAGACCGCAGGTGGTTGATTCATTCATGTTGCGGTTCCTGTTATATCCCAAGCAGCTGTAGACGGTGCAGAGGGCATGGAGTCTTCGGTGGATATGCTAATCGAAGCAGCTGCAGTGGCCCAAGCAACAGTTACGGAACGGGATGCCGAGCTTGCTGCTTTGCGGGCCGAGTTGAACGAAACGAAGCTGAACCTAGTTAAGGTAACGTCAGATAGTCCAAAGGTATCTGCTGTTGGCGCTTCTGATCGTGAATTTTGCGAACAAGCGACTGGAGATAATCAGAAGGATTCAAGCTAATTTTCAAAGTCTGTTGCAAGAGCGTGAGCCCCCACGAGGTCAGTTAACTGCTGTTCGTGACACGGAACAAGGTAGATAGATTTTTGTTTTTTGTTTCAAGTGTACAAATATGGTATAGTATCAGAATAAAATTGAAAAAGGACCTAAGAATCATATTTTGAACATTTCATTTGAAGATATAAATGGATTGCAACTACTACAATCAAGCTTAAGCTTAGTATTAGTATTGTATTTGTATTACCAGTTTTCACATTTGGGACCAACTTTGCACTCTGGACATCAATGAAAAGGATTGTTAATTAAGGGTTTGACAGCGTAAAGAAAAAAAATTAATTAAATAATACTAATAACTAGTAAATTAACATTTTTGACCATTTGTGTATTTCATTGAATTTAAAGATTTTAAAAAAATTTTCCAGAATGTTTACTTTTTACACATTATAAAGTACAAAAGGAGTGGTATTTTACTGGCTTTTTTGTTAAAAAAAAAAAAATTTCAAAAAATTCAATATGCAGCAAGGCTTTTGATATCAATTTTTATAGCAATCAAAGTTTATTTGTAACTTCTTACAGGCAAAAACAAAAACAGCAATACTTCGCTCAGAAAAAAAAAAATAATATAGAAATAAAAACGTTCCGATGCATGCAAAAAGAGCACAGCTAAATTGTTGATACCCTTAATGAAAAGCGTTAGTTTATACTTTAATTTTGCAGAAAAGAACTTACCTAATATTTTATTGAGTACCTTGTAAGCACTTTAACTTCTTTAAGCCGGTCTATCATGTAATACGTCAACTTTGAAATATATTCACTTGTTATTTCTTACCATTTAACTAAAAATAAGGCTTATAGCTTGGCTTTGATGTAATGACATTTTCGTAAGATCTTTTCAAAATAAATCCAAAGACGTTCTATTGAGTCAAGATCGGACTTTGTGGTGGTGTTAGTAGGAAGTTGGGAACTTTATGTATCAACCACATCTTCATCATTTGTGCGACATTCTTGGGATCATTGTCCTGTTGGAAGTAATTATTTTTCACGATAATCATTTTTTGTCTGCCGATCCAAAAGTCTACATTTGGCCCCACATCATAAAACAACCATATCCACGTTGTACTTGTTTCCTCGTGTTTTTGGATACAAAGCTTCATTTAGTTGCTTTCAAGCTTTCGAAGGCATATTTAATCCATAAATGTTAAGTAAATGCATATTTGAATCTTCTGAAAACAATTCAAGAAGTAAAATCCTTTGTTTTTGTGTTTATCAGTAAGGTCTTCTCTTTTTTTATTTGCCTCGCTGACGAAGTGTTTCCATCTATAGTGGAAGTATAACCTTTATATTCAGATCGTTGTGTCCATCTACGTACAGTGTATGCTGCTTTCGTTAAGCCAATTTCATTTCGTTGACATTCACGACAATCCCGCCAGATTTTAGCATTATAACAGGATCTTTGTGAAAGGTACAGCGTTGTGTTTACATCGAGTTTGTTCTTCTCGGAAATTTTTGGAAAAAATCGGTCAAACGATAGCGTCACAGAAATAGACATTTTAAAATTAAAATCCTTGACCGTAGACAATTTTTTTGAAATTTAAAATTCAGATTAATTCAGATTTTTTTTTTCGCTATTCTGAGCTAAATGTGACCAGTCACACCCATATTTTTTTAAAAAAAGAATTGGTCAATTCTCTGTTGTACCAAATAGACTTATGAAGCACAATATTTTGTGTAAAGTTATATTTTCACAAATAAAAACAATCAAAATAATCATTAATCCTTATCTATCAATCTACCAACTGACGAGGAATTTTTTTTCTGGAAAATTTTCGCCAAGGGGAATTCGCTGCAGCAATATAATTTTATTTATTTGACTCGGAACAGTTCCTTCCTGGTACCTACAATTTTTAAAGCGGTAAAAAGGCTTCCGACATAGGGAAAGACGTTTTTTCATGCACTTCAAAGCAATGTCGCAAGCCAGATGATTAAGAGATGGTACAGTGCGAGAAGTGCAGGAGATGGTGGCACTATGAGTGTGCTAATTTCGATCCAGACCGCAGGTGGTTGATTCATTCATGTTGCGGTTCCTGTTATATCCCAAGCAGCTGTAGACGGTGCAGAGGGCATGGAGTCTTCGGTGGCCCAAGCAACAGTTACGGAACGGGATGCCGAGCTTGCTGCTTTGCGGGCCGAGTTGAACGAAACGAAGCTGAACCTAGTTAAGGTAACGTCAGATAGTCCAAAGGTATCTGCTGTTGGCGCTTCTGATCGTGAATTTTGCGAACAAGCGACTGGAGATAATCAGAAGGATTCAAGCTAATTTTTAAAGTCTGTTGCAAGAGCGTGAGCCCCCACGAGGTCAGTTAACTGCTGTTCGTGACACGGAACAAGGTAGATAGATTTTTGTTTTTTGTTTCAAGTGTACAAATATGGTATAGTATCAGAATAAAATTGAAAAAGGACCTAAGAATCATATTTTGAACATTTCATTTGAAGATATAAATGGATTGCAACTACTACAATCAAGCTTAAGCTTAGTATTAGTATTGTATTTGTATTACCAGTTTTCACATTTGGGACCAACTTTGCACTCTGGACATCAATGAAAAGGATTGTTAATTAAGGGTTTGACAGCGTAAAGAAAAAAAATTAATTAAATAATACTAATAACTAGTAAATTAACATTTTTGACCATTTGTGTATTTCATTGAATTTAAAGATTTTAAAAAAATTTTCCAGAATGTTTACTTTTTACACATTATAAAGTACAAAAGGAGTGGTATTTTACTGGCTTTTTTGTTTAAAAAAAAAAAATTTCAAAAAATTCAATATGCAGCAAGGCTTTTGATATCAATTTTTATAGCAATCAAAGTTTATTTGTAACTTCTTACAGGCAAAAACAAAAACAGCAATACTTCGCTCAGAAAAAAAAAAAATAATATAGAAATAAAAACGTTCCGATGCATGCAAAAAGAGCACAGCTAAATTGTTGATACCCTTAATGAAAAGCGTTAGTTTATACTTTAATTTTGCAGAAAAGAACTTACCTAATATTTTATTGAGTACCTTGTAAGCACTTTAACTTCTTTAAGCCGGTCTATCATGTAATACGTCAACTTTGAAATATATTCACTTGTTATTTCTTACCATTTAACTAAAAATAAGGCTTATAGCTTGGCTTTGATGTAATGACATTTTCGTAAGATCTTTTCAAAATAAATCCAAAGACGTTCTATTGAGTCAAGATCGGACTTTGTGGTGGTGTTAGTAGGAAGTTGGGAACTTTATGTATCAACCACATCTTCATCATTTGTGCGACATTCTTGGGATCATTGTCCTGTTGGAAGTAATTATTTTTCGCGATAATCATTTTTTGTCTGCCGATCCAAAAGTCTACATTTGGCCCCACATCATAAAACAACCATATCCACGTTGTACTTGTTTCCTCGTGTTTTTGGATACAAAGCTTCATTTAGTTGCTTTCAAGCTTTCGAAGGCATATTTAATCCATAAATGTTAAGTAAATGCATATTTGAATCTTCTGAAAACAATTCAAGAAGTAAAATCCTTTGTTTTTGTGTTTATCAGTAAGGTCTTCTCTTTTTTTATTTGCCTCGCTGACGAAGTGTTTCCATCTATAGTGGAAGTATAACCTTTATATTCAGATCGTTGTGTCCATCTACGTACAGTGTATGCTGCTTTCGTTAAGCCAATTTCATTTCGTTGACATTCACGACAATCCCGCCAGATTTTAGCATTATAACAGGATCTTTGTGAAAGGTACAGCGTTGTGTTTACATCGAGTTTGTTCTTCTCGGAAATTTTTGGAAAAAATCGGTCAAACGATAGCGTCACAGAAATAGACATTTTAAAATTAAAATCCTTGACCGTAGACAATTTTTTTGAAATTTAAAATTCAGATTAATTCAGATTTTTTTTTTCGCTATTCTGAGCTAATTGTGACCAGTCACACCCATATTTTTTTAAAAAAAGAATTGGTCAATTCTCTGTTGTACCAAATAGACTTATGAAGCACAATATTTTGTGTAAAGTTATATTTTCACAAATAAAAACAATCAAAATAATCATTAATCCTTATCTATCAATCTACCAACTGACGAGGAATTTTTTTTCTGGAAAATTTTCGCCAAGGGGAATTCGCTGCAGCAATATAATTTTATTTATTTGACTCGGAACAGTTCCTTCCTGGTACCTACAATTTTTAAAGCGGTAAAAAGGCTTCCGACATAGGGAAAGACGTTTTTTCATGCACTTCAAAGCAATGTCGCAAGCCAGATGATTAAGAGATGGTACAGTGCGAGAAGTGCAGGAGATGGTGGCACTATGAGTGTGCTAATTTCGATCCAGACCGCAGGTGGTTGATTCATTCATGTTGCGGTTCCTGTTATATCCCAAGCAGCTGTAGACGGTGCAGAGGGCATGGAGTCTTCGGTGGATATGCTAATCGAAGCAGCTGCAGTGGCCCAAGCAACAGTTACGGAACGGGATGCCGAGCTTGCTGCTTTGCGGGCCGAGTTGAACGAAACGAAGCTGAACCTAGTTAAGGTAACGTCAGATAGTCCAAAGGTATCTGCTGTTGGCGCTTCTGATCGTGAATTTTGCGAACAAGCGACTGGAGATAATCAGAAGGATTCAAGCTAATTTTTAAAGTCTGTTGCAAGAGCGTGAGCCCCCACGAGGTCAGTTAACTGCTGTTCGTGACACGGAACAAGGTAGATAGATTTTTCCCGATTCTGCATTCAACCAGTCGGACATGTCAAACCTGCTCACCATCTTAAACCGAGGTAACATCCAAGAACTTCTGACGTTCTCAGGTGAGAATAAAAGATAGTGGCCGTACTTTGAAGCAAAGAGAATATCGCAAGTCTACGTAAGGCTCTCAAGGGTGAGGCGTATCAGCTAGTTATGGATTCTTCGCGTGCTATCTTCGGCCGTTCCGAGGTGCTGATGCACGGGCTAACTTCAGATTTGTTGCAACTGGCATCTTTAAGGTCAAACTGCGACTCGAGCCTTCACCTGTGGGCTGTGAGAGTGAGTGGATTTGGGGCCGATATCAAAGCGATGGAACGGGATGAAGACTTAAAGATTGGATTTGTTTTAACCGATCTCGAGTGTAAGCTGGGAGCCGGTTTATACCAGGAATGGCGTAGGAGACAGGCGTAGGAGACAGGCGTCACTTCTTAGAGTTACCTTGGAGGACATTGCTGAGTTCCTAAGGGGTAAAGTTGTTGATTTACCCCCCGAGCTAGTGAAACCGTTAGCGTCTACTGCCTCTAAAAGTGTGAATGTGTCTACGTGGCTTTCTTGTCGAGTTCTAACGCATCAAACGGCTACGTCCAGAGTGCCTTGTGGTATATGTGGCCGCAATCAACATTCCCTGGATCAATGTCAGCAGTTCAAGGCATGGTCACCCGACCAAAGGCTCGCATATGCCAAAAAATGGTCTGTTTGTTTTCCCTGTTTTGACCCTACGCAGCATATCTGGAGAACTTGTGCCAAGAAGAGATCGTGTGGTTTGAATGGGTGTGCCGGACGTCATCATATACTTCTGTATCAAACGTCAACTAACGCGGAAACTAAATTAGACTCATCTGCAGCGCCGTACGTGCCTAAGAAGTTTGTTAATTCGTCCCATACTGGTTCGAAGCTGCCTGTGATGTTTAAGGTTTCTCCCATACGGATATACGGGTAGGACGAAAGGTTTGTGGACACGTTCGCATTCCTTGAAGACCAGTCCGCCTTAACAATGATCGAACAGGACTTTTTGAAGGTTTGGGCCTGTACAGGAAGTCAGAAGAACCTACCCTTCAGTGTACTAAGGGTGTTTCACGTGTTGAGATTACAACAAGAACTACCTCAGCTGTTTCTCGAGTAGACTGTAGCAAACGGCATCTTTTGAAGGATGTGTACTCAGTTGAGAATCTGGAATTACCTAGCCAGTCCATTGATGTGGCAGAGCTGAAAAAGTCATATCCACACGTGGACTTCCGCTAAAGGATCTTGTTGAGGCCAAACCACAGATACTGGTTGGTCTTGATCAGGCTAATTTCCTCTTAGGACGTGGATGACGTCATGAAGGGGACGATGAGCCGTCCGACCTGAAAACTCTCCTGGGCTAGATAGTTTCTGGCAAAGCAGTCCCGGCGGATAGTGTGTCCTGCGTTTACGAAGCAGCGAAGTCATCGATGCAGATTATGTCCCACCAGGCTATAAAGCAGAACATGACCTACATAACCTGTTGTAGGAACACTTTTCCACCTAAGAATTCAGTGTCATGGCTCCAAACGGCGATCTAGTTTCTAAGGAAGATAGCCGTGTAATGAACATCATGCAAGAAACGCTGAAATTTAAAGGAAACCAGTATGAGATCGGGTTGCTGTGGAACAGGGACAACGTTAAACTTCCCGACAGCTACCCAATGGCTGTGAAGCGACTCATTAGTCTGGAGAAGTCCCTCAACAAGAAGCCGTATTTGCTCGACTGGATAAAGAAGTACGTGTCCGGTTTGCTAGCCAAGGCTTACGTGAGGAAAGTTTCGGATGTTAAATTATCGGCCGACTGGGCTCGAGTGTGGTATGCTCCCATCCTTATCGTCGAGAACCTGAACAAGTCGCCTCCGAAACGGAGGGTGGTAACTGACGTAGCGGCCAAAGTCAGTGGGGTCTCTCTAAATATGTTTCTTTTGAAGGGCACCGACAATCTGGTTTCACTTCGCGCTGGATTGTTCAAATTTCGCAAGCGCAAGGTGGTAGTTAACGCAGATGTCAGGGAAATGTTCCACCAAATTGGTAAAGGGCCGAAGATCAACAATGACAACGCTTTTTTTGGAGAGACGGAGATAGTTCCCGTTCGCCGACAGTTTACATCATGGACGTCATGATGTTTCAGGAGAGATGCTCGCCTGCGTGTGCGCAGTTTGTAAAGAACCATCACTCCAATATCTTTAGTCGATTTTCCTGACGCCTACGATAGACTGATAAAGAGAACGTATGTCGACAATTACTTTAACAGCCACGACAAGGTCGAACAAGCAGCGACTGTTACCAGAGATTCCATCAGGATCTGCAATTCTATGGGTTTTGAACTGGTTGGCATTCAATCCAACAGCTTAGAGCTTATGCGATAGCTTCCGGCGAGCCATATCAACACCACAATGTTTTGGGTCCCGACGAGTGACTACTTGACCTACAAGATATCAGATGGTGGAATATTCGATAAGATGCTGTTTTCCGAGATGATAGTTTCCAAGCGGAGATCTTGAGAGCCGTAATGCATATCTTCGACCCGCTTTGTTTAATCTCATTGTATATTATCAAGGGAAGGATCGTGCTTCAAGACGTCTGGAAAGAGCGTTCCGATTGAGACGAACCGGTCTCTGAACACCTGAAGTTGCAGTGGTTGTAGTTAGTCAAAGAGTTAAGGAGTATTAGTTTATACGTCTCCTGGAGCCCTGATTATGCCGAGGTGAGTCCAGTAATTCGGAGAAAGCGTTTTCAACCGTGGCCTACTTCCGGTTCAAAAAACGTAAGGACGTGGAGATCGGTTTGGTGATGGCAAAAGTGAAGGTCGCTAAAGTCAAAAGGCTGTCAGTACCCCGCCTTGAGTTACAGGCTGCAGTACTCGGCACACGGCTGACGTCGGCGGTAAAGAATTCTCATACCATTCCAATTCATAATGTCTTTTTCCTATCGGATTCCAAAAGGGTGCTCTCATGGATTAACTCAACGACGTAAAAATTCCTCTCATTCGTCGCTGTTCGAGTAGGAGAAATTCTGGATACATCTTCCTCCAGGCAATGATTTCACGTCAGAACCGCGGACAATGTCGCAGACGACGCAACAAGATGGGTGGACTCATCCATTGAAGATTCGGATGCGAAGTGGTTCAAGTGTGGAAAATTTCCCCGAGAAAGTCGGCTGAGCCGGAAGTTTCCACGGATGAACGCGCAGAAGGTTTCATGCTTCATAGAGGTCACTTGAAAGTTTCCTACGCGATTTGTGAAGAGTTTTCTGCAAGGTTTCGGGCAACATGGGCCTCCTCAGTCAGAGTCATTGCATATCTGCTCCGCTTCAAGGAAAGGCTACGCAAGGGACGAGCTATCAAGGAAGTCTTCATCACACCGCATGAGTTCTGTCGCGCGCAAGCGTGGATATTCCACATGATCCAGAAGGATGCCTCTCTGACAGATATTCCCGCTTTACAAGCCCGCTTTACTGGAGAGTCAGCAGTTCCAGCCCGGTCTTCAGTTTGTCTCCGTTTTTGGATGAAGACGGTACGATTAGGTTAAGTTCAAGAGCGCAGAAAGCGATTGTCTCATATGCGGTTCGTAAATCAGCGATACTGCCGAAACATCATCCTGTTGTTTACATCTTCGTTCAGTATCATCTCGAGCGCAATTTCTACATGGGAACAGCTTCAACCATTTCGGACATTCGGGAATGCGCTTGGATTCTTAGCATCCGACGTGTGTGCATTATCAAGAATGTTAATTCCCCTCACATTTAACATAAAAGCTCATCCATATTACACATACCATATGTAGGTTACGTATCCAGTAGCGGCGCGTGTTCGTTACCCGAGCATCCCTTTATTTAGAATATATTTTGCACCGAATACATTCTCCCGGATCATATCTCAAGCATTTCCCGTATAAGCAATCTATTCCGTGGGAATCATGTGAGAATGCGACAGTTGAACTAGTAAAGGAAAATTATGAAAATGATTGTAGATTTAAGAATGGAATTGTAGGTTAGCTTATGAGTGTCCGCGGTAGAAAAAAAATAGACTTTATTTTTTCAAAAAGCCTTTTGGTGTTTTAAAATTATAAGTGGTGCAGTCGGAAAAAACCAAATCCAAAAGTGAACATTTAGGTAGCAATAAACATTAATTTATATTTTGCCTAAAATCGAAATTTGAAATTTTCTATGGCAAAAAAAATCAAAATCTTCTTTTTTCTCTTAAAGTTTTTGGGACGAACAAGAACTGTTTTTTTTTTTCTGAAAAAAAAAAATTAAAAAGTGTATTATGGGAAAGTTAAGCTTGAGAGAGGAAAAAAAATATAAGAGTAAAGTTTTGTTTTATCAGTTTATCAACTGCAACCACCACGATTAAAAACAAAAACAAAACTTTAAAATTTTGGGCGAACATTCCTAAAATGGAACAACAAAATCTTGACCCTTTAATAGAGATAAGACTTAGCAGCGAATACAGCGGTAATGCCGTAGGGTAAAGTAGGTAAGAGTGGCGATTGGAAAAGACCAACCCACATAGGCATATTGGCCCATTGTGCTGCCACGTGGATCTATGTTCCTCTTAGTCATGGAACCAATTTGAGCGTATGATGAAGCGTAGGAGACAGCTAAATTCTTAAGATCGTTTAAGTCATTGTAAAAGAACGATTACACTTGTAATCAACATATTTACTCTTACATTTTTTTTTTTGGTCTTATTACTTATTTGTGGGTTCATGTAAATGGTTTTCCAATAGGGACTTGACAGCTTGGAACTTAATTTGTGAACGCACTCTTTTACTAATCATCAAACTGTCACTGTAAATTTATTCAGTAAACTCAACATTTTTATCTTGGTAATGGACACTAACGAGCAACGTCTGCAAATTATAAATATTTTCTACAGATATTCGGAGTCGGTGTCTGCAACTTTAAGAGCGTTAACTCCAATTTTCGGGCGTGATTCTCGCCCTAGTAGACAGGCAATAACAAGTTTAGTGCAAAAATTTGAGTCTACATATTCGTTGTGTGATATTCCCGTGTCAGTGAGACAACGGGTTGATCGAAGTGTCGAAAAAATCGCTGCCGTTCAGACGTCCGTAACAAACGATGTAAATTAGGCATCTTTTAGACCACATTATGGCTTATTTTGCGCAAGGATCTTGGTTTGCACCCATACGAGATCAAGCTGACTCAAGAATTGAAGCCGATGGACCATTTGAAGCGACGAACGTTCTCCGATTGGGTTCTGGAGAAGGTGCGCCAAGTTGATGAATTTCATCGCAAAATCATCTTCAGTGACGAAGCTCATTTTTGGCACAATGGGTTCGTCAATAAGCAAAATATGCGTTATTGGTCGGGTGAAAACCCACATGTGCTTCATGGATCACCACTTCAACCACAAAAAATAACTGTTTGGTGCGGTTTGCAAGCCGGCGGCGTTATTGTGCCATATTTTTTCGTCGACGATAACGATCGTCACGTTACTGTGAATGGTCAGCGTTATCGCGCTATGATCACCGATTATTTTTAGCCCGAATCGGAAGATATGGACTTGGACGACATGTGGTTTCAACAGGATGGTGCCACAAGCCACACAGCACACGCTACATTCGATTTATTGAAGAGTAAGTATGGTGAGCGTGTTATCTCAAGACATGGGCCAGTCGATTGGCCGCCTCGTTCATGCAATTTAATGCATGATGCTTGATTATTTTCTGTGGGGCTACGTTAAGTCACTGTAAGAGCTCAGAGCCAATATTGAACGCGAAATAGCGGCCGTTTGGGCCGAAATGTGTGGGCGAGTCGTTGAAAATTGGGTCCAACGAATCGACCGCAGCAAACGTGCCCGCGGTGGCTATATGAACGAAGTCGAGTTCCATTTATAAATGTTTTGATTGTACTTCAAGCCGATAATAAAGTTTTTGAAATATCTCAAGTGGTTTGCCTTTTATTTAAAAAAAAGTTGTCAAGTTGTTATTAGAAAACCCTTTTTATGTATTTGGTGAAACGGAAAACCAGATTACAAATTTGTAATTGTGATTTACAAGTACAAATTTGTGATTGCAATTTGTAGATTGTTGAAAGAGGCCACAGGTGTACCGGTATGAATTGAGCGTCAAAATACAAATGTTTCTATAGGGAACATTTATTCTGAACGGGCCTTAATTTTGTTTCGTTTGGTTGCTATGATTCCTGTCAAACATGTTTAGTATACATCAAGTCATTGAGCTAACAACATCATATTTTTTCATCGTATTAAAAATGTCGAATTTTGTACCAGAAAATGGTGACTTGCGAAAAGAATTAATTTTTCATTTGAAGGAAAGTGCTGCAGAGTCGCATCGAATTCTTGTCGAGGCATATGATCATGCTCTATCAGAAGCAACGTGCAAAAGATGGTTTCAACGGTTCAAAGATAACGATTTTGATGTGAGAAATGAAGAACGTGGAAGACCTCCAAAAAAGTTTGAAGACGCCGAATTGCAGACAATATTCAATAAAAACGACAGTTTGAGTCAGAAACAAATGACAGAAATGTTAAATGTTGCATAACATACAATTTCTGACCGTTTAAAACCGTTTTTGATCAAGGTAATATAAGCCATATACCATAAATTAAAGTAACACACGATGAAAAATTCTGCATAATTTCTATTCTTTTATGAGTTTCTATTGCTATTAACTAGACGCATCAAATCACATAAAAACGCATCATTGGATTCAAGTCTGTTTAATTGCTCTGGTGGAGGTGTTCTAGGTTCAGGATCTGTGCTTCTAGGAACTTTTACAAGCTAAATGATTGTATGACAGAGTTCTGCTTGATTGCCATTTTGATCATCCCAAATTGCAGATGAATCGTGGCCAAATTCTTCTTCGATCAAGTGTCCATGTTTTTATTTACTTTGTAATCATCATCTCATATATCATTTTTATCTTCGCTTCCGTTAAGTGATCCATCTGGTTTCTCTTCCTCCCACTCATAATCAGAATCAACTTTGTAATCGAAGTATTTACTCGTATATCAAAAGGACCAATAGGTCAATGAGCACACAGATATTAATGGAAAATATAAATAACAAGAGAAAACCTCTGTATCAAACCGCCTTCTTGAGATTGCCACAGTGATTTTCTTCCTCCATTTCCCGTAAAAGTATGGGCAATGATTTTCATAAAAAAAGTAGAATTTAGTTTTGCAAAAAATACTTTTTCCATACATAATACAAACTTACCTGACTTCGCATTCTGAGCGGTAAAAATGGATATGTCCCATATATATGCCATACTGCATCTGATAATTCTTCTCATATTTATATTATTAAATAAAAACAATAGAATATTGACTTTTATTAATTTTACTCCGGTGTGGGCAAATTTGTCGTTTCACCACGAATGCTTTTATCGGGAGCGTATGTGTCGAAAAAAATTAAGTTACAATTCATATTTAGATAAGTTTTCCGAAATATGTGTAAATGAAAAATACATCTTGTAAAATGTTTGTCTGAGTTACAAATGATAATCGTTTATCTCCTTCGGTTTAGCTCCGAATTTAGTTTCACTAGAAAACCGCGCTCTTTGTCCAAATACGATCTCGGATGGCGTATGTCCTGTTGAACTATGAACCGCGTTTTGGTAGACCATTAAGAAGATATGGTATGTGCCTATTCCAGTTCCGCTCGCAGTTGTCGAAGACTTTAGACAAATGCACATTCAAGGTCCTACTAAATAGCTCAACCATTACATCAGATTGAGAGTGTAGTGAGAGCTGACTCTGGACCGTGGTATGATTAGCTGCACATGAGTTCTTTTTCCAGTTGCTCTTTCCCATTTTTTCTTCAGCAAATCATCCTCCACACAAGGCGAGTCCACCTGTGCTCAATAAGCTTTCAGAGTTTGGCTCTGGTTCGATATATCATGCCAGTTTGTTCTTTTCTCGCGTTCTTTCCAGGCTAATATTGGTTTGATGTTATTATATGTCTCTTGGAAAGAACGGATTTCATCTGTACTCCAACCCTCTACTGGCTCAGTTCTTTTCACTTGGATTGTGGTCTGTACTTTCGTTTTCTTACCATTAACTACTTCTGAAAAGGGAGTACATTGTTTTGCTGCGCGACTTGGATGAATCCCTTGGGGCCGCCGACTCCTGCTAACGACTGGCTTTTGGCTTTTTCCTCTATTTGCTTGTTACCGCAGTGAAACCAAACTCTTTATCGTATCTGTTCTCTACAGTGACCTTGGAGATGTCCTACTTTATCGCAGTTTAAGCGCATCGCTGGTGTCTCCCACGGAGTATTTTCCCATTATCTCTCCCTTTTTCACTTTTACGCTGAATGTCTTTGGATTCAGAATCTTCGCAGGAACTATGTTGATCTTTGGTTTCACCAAGGTCTTTTCCACTATGAAGTCTTCCTATTTAGCACTATATTTCTATAATGGCACTAAACCATTCAAATTGTGTAGGAGAAGCATTTAAAGATTTTGAATGTGCGTTAATGTATATAGTTAATGATTACTACTTGTTTACTTACTTATACCAAGAAGCTGAATTTTAAATTATTTGAAATTTGGCCAAAGGAAAACGCACTTTTTTTTTATTTTGAGTTTTTATTAACTCTCAAAATGGCACATCGAGTAGAATTGTAAGTTGAGACCGGGTCAAAGAATTTTCGATTACTGCTCTCATTAGATCAAAGAGGTTCTTATATACAAAGTTTTACATAGTAGAAAGAGATGGTAACAGAAATATATTAAACAACACGATCTAATATATTATATTATAGTGTTGATTGAGTTTAATTTTCAACATCCTCCGGGCGGGCCAGCTGACAGATTTCCAAGGGTATAACAATTGTATTGCACGCCCCATCCTCTTGGCATCAGAAAAACGTACTTCGCAGGCTCTCACCTTTCCATCTCTGCCTGGATAGCAGCATTCCACCATAGCTATTCTCAAATGCAAAAAAAACATCATTGCTCTAATTTCCTTTGAAAAACTTTGCTTGGTGTGATGTGCCGAACGCAGAAGGTTGAGATACTCGTTCTTCTATAAAAAGGCGGTGTACTGAATTCTAGGCTTCCACCTCACTTGTAAGTCTGTTCTTTGGATCTGCTTATCAGTGGGTGTTGGTCCGTTCTATTTTTTGGTTATCATGTAACATCTATCAAGGAAACTCTCTGGTGTTAATGGTGTTAAATCCATCGGATCATCACTTACGAATGTCAGTGGTTGCATGTTGATTATACGTTCAGCTTCTCTGAGCAATTTATGAAGCTCTTCATTATTTATCTTGGACTTACATATGGTGACTTTTAGTACGTTCTTTACACTTTTTACCAAGCGCTCCCAAAAACACCATCACCACGGAGCTCGTTCTACGCTAAATCGCCACGTGATGCCTCGGTTCCTTACAAAACCGAGAAAAAATTTGCTGGTAAAAATATCTCCAACAGCTATCAACTCCGTTGCTGACTTCTTAAAGGTTTTAGCGTTATCCGTAAGTATAAACGTCGGGGTTCCCCTTCGGGCCATAAATCGTCTTATGGCTAACAGACAAGCACTGCACACGTAAAAAGCATAATATAGACTTTCCCTCTTTTGATGTTGTTGTTACTGGCTGAAGTATAGAGGGTGCCTGCAAAGTTCACTCCGACAGTCTCAAACGGTCGTGATGCAAACAAACGTTCTCTTCGAAGTGAGGCAAAGGGCTGTGCTCCGGCTTTGCCTTTGAGTTTTATGCAAACCGTACAACAAGCGATTCTTGGCCTCTTGGCAACCAAACCTGAACTGTAGTTTCTGCTCTATGCAATATCCGTTCGTGAAGATAACTGATAAGCATCTAATAAGCGTCATTGATGATGACATTTTGAGGCTCGTTCAGTTGTTGCAACCTACTACCAACACGCAATAGGCTATTATCATCAAGGAAAGGATTCAGATTCAATAGACTTGATCACCTTGGAATGGGTTTATCAGCCTGCAAAGACAAATTCTCTAAGGAACTTCATAGGAGATCTCAACTGTTAATGCATCCGGTTCAGTGCCTTTAAAACATAGGCTGTTGTTCGCAGTAGATGACCCCAGCTACTTATATTTTTATATTGAAGCAGTGGATCATTTTGCTCCGAAGGTGTCGTCTTCGGCTCCTCGTATGCAGTTAACAAAGAAATTGATTTCTCTGGTAACAAAGTTTCACCAGGCCATTGCTCAATACTCCTTTTCAACCGGTCTGGACCTTCCTTCCACAATGATGAAGCAGAAAATTTATCCAACGACATGCCCCTCGTAATAAGATCTGCAGGATTTTCCCTATCGGAATCCTGTATTTCCTTAACTCGATTGAAAACATATGGCTTCCATCGTCTGGTATCGCCTTTAATTCAGTGCAATGTTATAAGAGAGTCATTCCACAAATAGTATCGCTCAAAAGGCGGGCTCGCATTCCTAAAATATGCACACAACCTCGCTGCAATCAACGCCGCAGTTGGCTCCAGTCTCTGACTTTCGCTCCTTTTTCAAAGACGCCACACGCCCCCTTACACAAATGAAATTTACCGTTATTCCAATACTTAAGTCCTTAAACCATACAAACGCCAACGCTCCATATGCCTAAGTACTCGCATCTGCAAATATATGCACATTTGCTTCTTGGGATTGTGATGTTGTTCCAGGTCATCTGTTTAAGGCGAACTAGCCTATTTTGTCAAGGTCTTTTGTACTAGCCTTCCATACCTTGGCAGCTTCAGCCCCTAAGGGTTCATCCCAATCCAACTTATAGCGCCATAAATATTGGAAGAGGATTTTGAGTCTCATGACAACTGGGATTAGCTATCCCAAAGAATCATAAATACCAGTAATTACCTTCAAAACGGCGCGTTTCGTATCAATATTCAAGTTCGTTTGTTGGTTAGCATTCACTTTGTTTGTTAGCTCATCGCTAAACACGTTCCATCTCATGCCTTAAACCATATGTGTACCATCGCTACCTTTGACTCCAAATTGATTCCTCATATTCTCGTTATTGGTGACCCAATATAAGCGCTGCTTTTTCCGATTGTTTCCTACTATGGAGACTAGTTGCCAAATCGTCGACGTAAAAACTCTTGCTTAACACCTCGCACGTTTCTGGAAACTCAGCTGCTTGTAAATTGATATGCATGTTTTTTTTATGATTTAAAGAAAGTTCTTTATTTCCTGATGTTTGGAAACTACCGCGTTACTGAATGGTATTACTGAAAGATTAACGGCTCCAACAACGGGCAGTTTCAGTTTATTTGCTTACATTTTTCTGATAAATGTTCGCTGACTACTGCCAGCAATGATTATACAAACAAACTATAGGCATTTATTTGAACCAGTGGAGCCAACTTTACTCGAGCAGTTTGCAAAAATACTTTTGTCTCACTTTGCTCATATATACTCGGAGCACATAGATTTAATATTGGTTTATTCAGCACGGCCCTATTTTGAGGCTCACTATTAGCAGACAGGCCGTCGCTCACTAAATTCACTGCAGATGTGTGATTTGCCTCACATAGTGTTGTTGCATGTCTTAGTTTGCAAATTTTACAATATATTGTCTTGGCATGACAAAATTTTGCGATGTGTTTTCTATATGTGCAGCAAAAACACCTACCATCTCTCTTTAGCATCTGTTTGTTTTCTTCAATTGTGCTTGAACATTTACATTCTCTCGTTAGAGGTTCAGTAGAATTACAGAAAAAACAGGAAATCGTACTCGAAGGAGTGAGAAGGCCCGCTGCTGTTGACATATGTGGAGCCATGTGCTTGTTATTAGAAGCTGATCTCGTCGCTCTTCCCACAGCAGCTCTTTCTATAGACTCGAGTACTTCTTTTAAAAACCGTAAAATATTTTTGACTTGTCTGTCCCCATAATGGGAACTGCTATCCTTTGTCGACTTGCCAGATCACAAATCGTAAAATTACAAATGTTTAATTTAGACTTATAGTAAAATGCCGATGTTTTGCACATGGGAATGGGTAGAACAGCTTGCAAGTCATAACATGCCACTACGTATTTACTCCCAAGTTTTTTTTTTTATCTTCTTCTTTCTCCAAGCGACTTAATCTTTTTTCTTCAAGGTGTTCTAGATATTTTCTCTCTATTGTTTCTCTTTCTGTTAAATCCATGTTCTTATAAATTGAGCATAGTTCGCACATGTCTTTTTTGGGAATAAAAAAAATAATATATATGAGTAAACACTTTTCTGTAAGTATATTCTTGAAAAGCTGTCATTCCGTCTAGTTCACATTTTACCTTGTAGTCTCTAAATAAATCCGCCAATGATTTACCTCCGTCAATGTTTCCTCGACTAGTTTGTTGCCTTATTTAGTGGCTCTCTATGCGAGGTATGGATTCTATATGATTTTCAATGTCTTGGATCACATCAACTTGTACCTTTGTTTGCTTTCCATGTTTCCCTCTTTTATCCTCTGCCACAACCCTGTTTTCTGACATCTTTTTTATGACCGTTCTTATTGGTCTATAGTTAATACCAAAGGTATTCTTAAAAAAAAGTTTTGCATTCCCTAATTTGCTTGCCTTGCACTGTGAAGTAGAATGAATGTTTTGATTTGCGATTGTTATCTATGTATTTTCTTGTACTGATACTTAGGTTGAATAGTAGTCATACAATTTCCAATGAAATTTCTCTGTCGAGTCAAACTTGCCATATCCAAATATTCTTGGAATATATTGTGCCGCTAATCTTGATTTATGCTTTCCAAACATTTTGAGCGACAATTTCCACCTCAAGGGGGTTTCAGCTTTCTTTCTGAAATAACTTTTTTATTTGTGTACCTGCTTACCAGAGTTGCGTAGTTTCTTTGACACCAGCTTTTCTGAATTCACGACACCTTTGCGTCGGTTTATATTATAGGCTCTTCCATAGTGGCGCTTTCATTCGCTGAAGTATCAGAGCTCACTTCTTCTGCTCGTTGATCCGTCGCTGGCAAAGGATTGTAATCAGATTTATCATCGTCAGGAGAAAAATTAACTAATCGGGAATCTTCCGTTTCTGCAGGCGGCAGATTACTCGGCGATGAAGCAGGTGATACCAGTGGTTGCCTTAAAATCTGTATGTCATTCAAAGCTGAGTTGAATTTTTATTTTTTCGTTGTTGCTTGTGTTTACTTGGAACGGAAGATTCGATGTAGATCTTTCTCCCGGAATAATCTGATTTTTACCACATTCCACATAGTTTTCCTTATTTATGAATGCTAGTTTTATACGCCACATGGGCAAAGTACCCCGGCGTTAAATTTCGGACCCTAAAAATTAATTTGTATCGTTCTCTTGATAATAATAATAATAATCTTTACGCCCCATCTTTATAGTCCTATAGTATTCATGTATAATAATAATCATTATTCATGTGGAAATTTCGACAAAACATATAGTTTATGTAAAGTGTCAATTAGAGAAAAAAAAACAATAGATTATTTAATACATTATCATTATTTTTAAGTCGCTTGAAACATGGAAGGACGCAATAAGTTTTCTACACAAAATAATTATTTTTTTTTTTTGGAACTGCGTCATTATATGTCATAAATATGTCACTACAGCAGTAACATTAAACAAACATATACCTTGTTAATGCCGTGGTAAACGATTATTAAACCAAAAATGACAGTTTAGCACTGTATTTTCGAGAAATTTTGTTTACAACGTAATGCGTTTTTCTGTTTACGGACAGTTAAGGACTGAAGGGAGAAGATTGCTTGAAACATGGAAGGACGCAATAAGTTTTCTACACAAAATAATTTTTTTTTTTTTTGGAACTGCGTCATTATATGTCATAAATATGTCACTACAGCAGTAACATTAAACAAACATATACCTTGTTAATGCCGTGGTAAACGATTATTAAACCAAAAATGACAGTTTAGCACTGTATTTTCGAGAAATTTTGTTTACAACGTAATGTGTTTTTCTGTTTACGGACAGTTAAGGACTGAAGGGAGAAGATTACATTTAGTGTCAAAACGACTACAGTACATGATTAAGGGTATGATATGTCAGCCACCAGAAACACGTGAGAAAAGATTATTCTGACCAGGTGGACTTTTATGCGGGCTTCACCATTACGTTAACCGTTGCTCTTATAGCTGTTCGCAAACTACAACTGTTGGTGTTATACATCAAGATCCCTGATGATTATTAACGCTGCCATCCATTTCTCCTTACCGCTGACTACTTCTACCAAAAAACTTTTATTGCATCGTTTTGCTAGCGAGATTTTGGGGCATACCGAATGAGTGTTCACCGGCTTCTTGATAGCTGTTTCCTCCTCTATTTTCATGTTACCACAGTTTCGGCAGTCTTTTCCTCGCACCGGTTGTTTACACTACCTTTAAGGATGTCCTACTTTATCACAGTTCCAGCAGCGCATTCTTTGTGTCCCCGTGGAGTATCTCGTTCCTTGGCACTTAGTCTTGCGCAGGAGCATTCAATGGATGCTACTTCCCTTAAGAAAAGTGTTCCTTTGGAAGTCTGATTGGCTGCTTCCATCGGCAGAGCGAATAATAGTGCTTCAGCAAGGGTACCTTTTCCGACCATCCTTACTGCTGACTGTGCGATTGCGATTTTCGATCAATCAACTGATTTTACTTTTGGTATTGTGTAACTCAATCGACAAAAATTGTGTTGTTGTGACTTACCAAAATAAATATTGTGAATATTATATACTCTTGACACAGGTTTAAAATTATTATATTCGAAACTAGCTGACCCGAGCGGCTTCGCTCGCGTATGTATGTATGTATATATTGCTGTGAGGCAGTTTAATATAAAATGAGTGGTAAAGTAAATAAATGTATTCTAACGAACATTGATTCACCGAGAAAACACATTCAATTCAATACCCAGTGCTTCAGTGGCTATGTGGAATGAAAGGAGAGGAAAAAAAAAAGTTATATTTCACTATTGTGAAACTAGTGGATTGACTACATTGACTCACAAACATAAAGATGAGACGGTTTACCAACTCTGGAGCATCTGACGTGTAATTGCCCATGAGAGAAGCATTCGTTTTTTAAATTCAAACCGCACACTTGTTGAGATTGCTCTTACGCTTTATTGATAGTCATACGCAAGCGTATTTGAAATTGAAGTCGTTTGAACTCGAAAGCCATGTCGTTCGGAATGAGTGGTATTGGTGTAAGTAGTACGTCTTCACCTTTATGAGGTCCAATCAAAATTGTTGCTTCAATTAGATTATTCGTCAATTTTTTAACTGTTAATCATGTTCCATTGCATAAACTTGTACAATTGAAGTTTCGAAGTAATATAATTGGCAATCCAATTTTCAAATTCAGAATTTGTGATGGTAATCCGGGAACATCGAGAGAATTCAGTTGGAAAATTTACTACCTCACTTTGGTTCATCACGGAGTCAATGGATTTGTATGTCACTCTTTCACCTGCAATTCTGTTTAGAATGATGTTGTTCATATCGTGTACGTCCACAATTTTGGCGGCTAAAATGCCTCTTCTGCTCAACTATCCGGGATTTCGATAATTTGTTTCGATACTTTGGAAAACCTTGTCTATTTATCCTTTTTCTGAATTCAAGATGTTGCAGAAATTAGATGGGAATGTGATTGTTAACGTTTCTGAATTTGTAGGTACAGTGCCGTTACCGACATCGAGTAATTGTCTTGAAAATATGTCAGCTGTTGAATCGGCTTCAAGCTGAACTCTCATATATTTGGTCCAAAAAGTTGAATATTTCAAGCAAGCATGCAATTCATCAGATGGTGTTGAGCGAGGTATAACTGGAAGTGTTTGTCTGAAATCACCCGATAGTTACCCCAATGCTCCACTCAATCGAACCTGAATATCTCGAAAATCCTTCAATGTATGGTCTAATGCATCCAATGACTTCTTATGAGCCATTGTACACTCATCCTATACAATGATTTTGCACGCCTGAAGAACCTTCTCCATTCCTGATGATTTTGAAATGTTACATGTTGGGTTTTCTGTGAATTGTAGTGACAGTTTAAGAGCTGAATGCGTTGTTCTCCCTCCTTCCATCAACATGGCAGCAATGTCTGAAGATGCAAGAGCAGGGAAATTAAGAACGTCTTTCCAGTTCCACCTGGAGCGTCCAAAAAGTACAATCCACCGGATTGGTTGGTCACAGCTTGTATGATGGTATCAAATGCTATCTTTTGTTCTGGAAGGAGTTTCGGTGTATTGTCTTGGACGAAATGCTGTAAATTATTTCTTTTGTATTATTGGTCTCTGAGCATTGCATTGATGGATCGAGTTGGTGCTGTCATTCCCAATTATGTCAACAACTTGCCGCACATTGCAAGACAAAAATCCCCAATGAAGATTAGTGCTTCATTGTATATTTCTTTTGTGAAATCAAAGCCATAATTTGGTGTTTCTTGACGCATTCTGTGCAGAATTTCTTCGGCCATGTAGTCTTTGTATTCTTTCCACAATTGTACTGGTTGTGACGTGGAACATGTAGATAAAATAATTGCGAACAGCGTACGTACGGATTAGAAGTGGCGAATGAATCTTCAATTGACTTGTCCCAATGATTGTCGTTTTCCAGCACATGAAGATCCTCGCACGCACTCCGATACGTATTATGTACTCTTCCATTCACTGTTCGTAAATATATAAATTATGTTGGACCACGAACGGTAATCAGAAGCAACCGTAAGTAAAAGCATTCAGCGTTGTTCGGATGTACCATGTATATTCTTCCTAAAGCATTTGACGAAAATATTCCAGGTTGTTCAACTACTGCTTTGCCTTTCTTCCTTCTTTCAAAATTCTTTCTTGTTGCATTCCAAGTGTAATAAGTCGGAATGTCTGCATACATTAAAGTTCTTACAAAATCATCTGTTTGACATAATAGAAAGAACGCTGTTAATGTTGTGTTTGGTGGATTTGTTGCTCTGTCCTGTATGTTTTGTTTCGTGATATACACTCTTTGTCCGTTTTCAAGATGGATAGCAAGATGAACGACAGTTGGATCCCTCTCGTGAAAATCCTAAAATACGCCACACAGCTTGATTGCTGTTGATATAATAGCCGATTTTATATTTAGAGATTTCATCTAAATTACTATACTTCTTGTTGAAACTCTAAACACGACCATATCGCTGCCTTTGTTGACGTATTTACAAATATGTTTTATGGATTTCACAGAACTGCAATACTCAACGCTGATATGTGCTTTAAAAGTTTTCGATAAAAGTGGTGAATATGGAACAAACCAACGATTATCGACTTCAATGTCATGTCCTCTCAATTTCAAAGTAATTAGTTTTCCATTGTCTTCTGTACCAGTAATTGCGTCTTCTAACAACTCTCGATGATACCGTTTAGAGCATCTCCACATGATCCATGTATCATGTTCTTGTCCACAACTTCACAGAACTTATCAATTGTAGGATCTGGTATTTATTTTACTTTATCGATTTCATTTGGCATTATATTCACAGTAAGCCATATTAAAAAGTGCGCATGTGACAATCCTCTTTTTTGCCTTTCCACAGGGTACATCGAACAATGTGTGTGTCCAAAAACTTATAGTGAAGTGATGAAATTATTTAATTTAGCTTTTGTTTGAAAACGTGTGCTAATATGTCGTGAAAATCAGTTGCAGTTTGTCCTGGAAGTAGTAAATTTTTTGAATATAGCAATGGATCGTAGCATCTATGAGTGTTAGTAATTCTTTGTAGATGCTCATTTTTGCGCTACAAAACCATATCGCGAGGATGACAATTGCTACCTCATCAATTATTAGCGCGTTATATCGTCTGACATGCTTACTGGCTGGTGTTTGATCAGCACGAATAACAATTCTATGGTTGCCTATTAGCATGGGTCAATCGCATTTTTAAACATCCGAATTAAAATATTGTTATCATGTAACATTTTCTGCAACGACTCAACAATATGCCATTTGATTCCAGTAGAAATTTGGCAGCGTGCACTCAATTGGTCATTTTCATCTCCGATGTGGAAATGTTTTGGATCATCAGTAATTCCATTTAACAGACTTTCCAATGGTTTTTTTGGTTGCTCAAGTTCAGGTAGGTTCACTTTTCCGCTCGCGCGAGAAGAAAGGGTTTCTCCTTTTAATTTCATTGCTTTACAACGTGGACAAACTTTGTCCATTTTTCCGATTTGAACGAATTTACATGCGGTATGGTTTAAAATATATGGTTCGTACAAAAAAGCAATTCGGTGATATGAAGCTCGATCATTCAGATATTGCAACTGCAAACGTTTTCGCGTTGTTGAGACGATTGTGCTGCTCTTCTTCTTCTCGATTTAACTCATAAGTCTTCAAGACTTTCTTCCCGCTGATCTGCTGATTCTTCTGCTCGCTTTTGAAAAGTTGTGACTCTTACACGTTCATTATCGTCTAAACGTTCTTGATCAGTACGGTTTGATCTCCTTTGATGTTTTGTGATTGCTAGTTGAGAGCGGCTTCCTATGTTCGAACGTGGGCGAGGCATTACAGATGAATGATGAATTAATGATTAATTGTCTTCCTTTTTAACTCGTAAAACGCGTACTATGGCCTGAGAAAACACAGACGACAATTGAATATGTTATATGTGTATGTATGAATGTGGATATGGATATGTACATATATATATGTTAACTTTGAAGTAATAATTTTCCATACTTGTAAAGGCTTCACAATCTAATAAGAATTTGTTCTTAATTTGAAATATTAGTATTCAGGTGCTACCGATGAAGAATGCGTAAATTCCCTTTTATAGGACTTGGTTTATTTTCGTCGGCCGCAACTACCGCTACTTGGGAGCGACCGTCACTGATAGGTGATGATTGTACTAACATCTATCAAAGGGCAACATTAGTTCTCGTTCGCAACTACCGCTACTTGGGAGCGACCTTCAATGTTGAGTGATGACTGTACTTGCATCTATCAAAGGGCAGCGTTAGCTCTCGGTCGCAGCCACCGCTACTTGGGAGGTCGATGATGGTGATCAATGACTGCTACATATCTGCAAATGCATTGAATTTGGTGACCTTGATTTGACATCTGTAATGTGTGGTCCAATATGATGTTTTTGTTTTTGTTGATGCGTGGTGCTATATTTACAGTACTAATGCTGAAATTATGTTATTGTACTGTGAAAAAATACGAAGCAAAATAATTTTACGTGAAATGATATTGGAAATTGGAAATCAACTTTGTGCGAATGCGCGTGAATGTGTTGATTTTGCCACGGAAAATGTCATTTTATTTTTAGCTGTCACCGTGGAAAGCTGTAGTAATAATTTTGAGATTTTTGTGTTCAGCGCCATTTATCGGGAAAATTTGAAAACTTTTGATTTACATGCACTTCTCACTTCATAACAAATATTAAGTATGTGATTTAATTCGTGCGGTTTTTTCTCAAAATTTGAACGTTTATTTAAGAAAAACATGTACAACAGTATTATTCAAAGTATTGCCCATCTGAAGCTATGACTTTTTCCCATCTTTCTGGCAATTTGTGGATCCCATCCCAAAAGAACTGCGCCGGCTTAGCAGCCAAGAATGAATCAAGCCAACTTTTGATATTCTGCTCTGATGTGAACCCTATTTCAGTGAGGGCGCTCTGCATCGACCGGAACAAATGGTAGTCAGAAGGGGCAAGGTCTGGGCTATAAGGCGGGTGGGGTAAGACTTCCCATCCACTGTTTTCCAAATAGTTCTTAACCGGAATAGCAACGTGAGGCCCAGCGTTGTCATCATGGAAAGTGACCTCGTGTCTGGTCGCATATTCCGGGCGTTTTTCGGCTACTGCTCTCTTCAAACGGATTAATTGTGTTCAGTAGCGTTGTCCATTGATGGTTTCACCCGGTTTTAGCAGCTCATAATACAGCACAACATATGATCCCACCAAATACAGAGCATTACCTTCGCGCCATGAATATTCGGCTTTGTTGTTGATTTGGCTGGTTGGCCGGGTTTCACATATGATTTTTTGCGCTTCGGCTTGTCGTAATGGATTCATTTTTCATCACCAGTAACAATCCGATGCAAAAATGACTTCCTTTTGTGGCGTTCCAGCAGCATTTCGGACATGCAAAACCGCCTTTCGACGTCTCTCGGCTTGAGTTCAAGTGGACCCCAATTTCCTTGCTTTTAAACTTTTTTAAATGGCTGCTTGAGTGACACCCAAAGATTCTGCGAGCTTTTCTTGTGTTTGGCAACAATCTTCATAGAGTAATGCTTCCAGTTCTTCATCTTCAAACTTTTTTGGCTACCCAGGACGTTCATCATCTTCCAAGACAAAATCACAACTTTTAAACTACTTTTGGCACGTTCGCTCAGCTAGCGCATGTTCACCATCAACTTTCACCAAAATACGATGACTTTCGGCAGCAGTTTTCTTCATGAAGAAGAAATCCCCGCAAAAACACTTTTTCAGGCAAAAAGTTCGACATATTTGAGTGAAAAAAAAATTATTGTTGTTTACGCTTCAAATGAATGACATATACTGAAATGACGTACAATGACAATAAAATAATACAAGGTACGCTATCTCTTAGCAAACCGCACGAAGTTATAGACCCAATATATTTTTGAAATTTCAGCTCAATCGGATGGTTAGTTTTAAAGTTTTGCGAGGACAAACATACGGAGACTGAATTTTTATATAGGGTTTTACAATAGGAACTTGACAACTTGACAATTTAATTTGTGAACGCACTCTTTCAGTAATCATTCATTATCATTATTCAACATATTATTATTCAGTAAACTCAACATTTTTATCATGGTAAACTACACTAACGAGCAACGTCTGCAAATTATAAAAATTTTCTGCAGATATTCGGAGTCGCAAAATCATCTTCAGTGACGAAGCTCATTTTTGGCTCTATGGGTTCGTCAATAAGCAAAATATGCGTTATTGGTCGGATAAAAAGCCACTTGTGCTTCATAAATCACCACTTCATTCACAAAAAAACAACCGTTTGGTGCGATTTGTATGCCGGCGGCGTTATTGGACCATATTTTTTCGTCGACGATAACGATCGTCACGTTACTGTGAATGGTCAGTATGGACTTGGACGACATGTGGTTTCAACAGGATGGTGCCACAAGCCGTCTGCTCTGTACGCTACAATCGTACAATAATAAAGTTTTTGAAATATCTCAAATGGTTTGCTTTTTATTTAAAAAAATAAGTTGTCAAGTCGTTATTAGAAAACCTTATATATATAGATAATAAGTGTTTAGTTTTAAATATTCAAATAAACATATATATGTTCTTATCTTCAAAACAACTAAATGAGTTTAATTAAAATTTGGTTTAGTGATTCAAAATCTGAAAATAATTCAGTGAGTAGGATGGTTTTTGAACATCTTCCTAGTAATTGTTGAATAAATTTGTAGTTTTTTTTTAATGAGGGTAGTATCATGTTTGGGGTTAAATTTTGAAGGTTTTTAAGGATTTGTTTTTGCGGAAAATGAAATAAAATCTTCTTATAACGTTTTGGTAAAGCAAAGTAAGTCTTTTCAAAAAAAAAAAAAAAAAAAAAAAAAAAAAAAAAAAAAAAAAAAAAAAAAAAAAAAATGGCAGGCTCTTGATTGCTTCTTTTGTAATCATCTGAAATCAAAATTCTAATAAACTTATTATTCAGTAGGGTTATCATTCTGTTCCGTAGCAGATTTAAAATATTTGAACAAAAATAAAAATAATAATAAATGGCGGCCTTGCAAAAAAACTTTCAAAAATCTTTTGTTTTTTCTGGTACCGGACAGAACTATTCATGTATAGAATATTGTGTTAAAATTTCAGCCGAATCGGTCCAATAGTTTTTTTTATTCATCCGGGCCGACGGATAAAGTCGTTTCAAGAAAAACACGTCTAAAGTTTGAAGCAAATTTTCATTGAAATCATCATTTTTAACAACTTTGATCTACGTGCACTATTTTCATAGATCGGCTTTTAAACTTTAATAACTTCTTCATCAAAAGTCGGTGGACGTATAAATGTATCTTCTTTATTCTCAGCTTTGAGTTGATAATACTGACACCAGGAAGTTTCATCTTCTGGACAATAATGATGTTGCGGATTCCTGTTGGTAAAAGTTATGTGATAAAACTTTGTTCATACAGCTTTTTTTAATTTTTTCCAGGAAATTTATATTTCTTATATATGCAAGGCCATAATAAGTAGATAATTTCAGCATAAATTTATTAGTCAACAGCATTGTTTTTGGCTTTATTTTTTTTCTTCTTTTTTCGTGCACTTTGTTTTCCAGCCAATACATACGTTTTTTTCACGTGTAAAACGCACTTAAGTTTTTCAAATACAAGGTCGCCGTTATAAGGATCTCTTTCTAATAATTTTTAAAAAGTTTTAGTACCTCCACCACCAATATACTTGGTATATTTTACACCAAGCCATTCTTCAGATCTTTTAAACATTTCGATGATCCCTTCAACCTGCACAACCTTCATGATTAGCTGTATAATTTTCATGATGTTCATCACACCAAGCAGCGTATTCATCACTTTTTTTCTTTTCCTGACCATTATTCATAAGCTTTATACACACACTAGATTTTCCAATTACATCTGAGATTTATGAGAATATTTTCCAATAAGGGAAACAATATCCAAAATTGTAGTAAGCCCACGCTAAGACCACGATCCATCACCTGAAACAGTAATTTCGTTAATTTCGGATGATCAGATTGAATATTTTGCTCTTGTTCTTCTTTCATTGCTTTTTGAAAAAAATGTTTTTAGCCACAAAAACACAATAAGCTTAATAACTTAAATCTCGACCCAAATCCATCAGAGAATAAAAAAAATCAACTATGAATCGGATCAAAATTCACTTCACAATCGCCTTCACCTTGCAATTTTTGAGCAGATGTACTAACAAATGAGGAAATGTTGATTTCCTCTAAAAAAAAAAACCTCTTTCCGTGCCTTACTTGTCCATGTTAACTAGACGTTAACACGTTCAAATATATACATGCGTATTTGAAACACACACTTTGAAATACAAGCATATACTGATTTTCACTTTTCTTTAAAATACCAAAATTCTACGTGTCGTACACTACAAGTACTAGGTGGAGTGAAAAGTAACCTCCTTGGGAATGAAAAAAAAATTTTTTAAATGTTTTTTTTTATTTTATTCAATATAGTCCCCTTTTAGTTTGATACACTTATCCCAGCGATTTTCCAACTTCTTGATCCCGTCCGAAAAGTAATTTTCCGGAAGGTCTGCAAAATACTCCTCCGTGACGTCGATGATATCCTCGCGTGAGCTGAATTTTTTATTGATGAGCCATCTCGCTGTTGATGGTTTTTCCTTTTTCGAGGAAAAGACCCAAAAAAACGACGCCGAGCCTCCCTTCGGAGCACTCGTGCCGGCTTCAGTCCATTGCCGGGCACTCATTCTGTTCTCTGGTGTTCAACAGTTACCAATCGACGCGAAAAGTCCGCCCGATTCCGCATCACCAAGTCCAAACACTCTTTCGAAGTGCTCTCGCGTTTGTGTTTTTGGTCAGGATTGAGTATGAGCGGCACCCGGCGGCAGGATAACTTTTTCATATGCAGAATATTGCCCAAAATATGGCGTGTGCGGTCAGTACTAATATTTGTGGTTTCTGCTAGCTCGCGCACTTTCCAGTCAGCCAACACCATTTCATGTATTTTTTTTTGACATTGTCCTCTGTAACCGCATCGGAGGGCCTGCCGCTGTGGACTTGATCGGTAGTGGAATTGCGGCCACCACGAAACTCTCGAAACTAATATTTGACGGTGTATTTATCCAACTTTTTTTTTATAACCTTGCCGTTTTGCCTCTCAAAAAATAATGTTTTCTAAAAGAACAAAAATCGTTTTTGTCCATACTCAACATGATGCCAAACACGTAAACAATCAACTGTCAAAACAAAACTAAAGACAGTATCGCACTGAAATTTGGCATGTCTGCCTAAATATGAACGGACTTCAAGGCACCACAACCTTTTTTGCAGTAGCAGCGCGTTCTTGTGGTCAAGGAGGTTACTTTTCACTCCACCTAGTATACATCTTTCAAGACTACGCTTTCCTTGTTACTTTAAAATGACTTAGTGTATCGGTCTAGAACTTTAACAGTATATTCTCAACTTATTAAACTTTGAAAATATGCAAAAAAAAAGTAGATTTTTTGAAAATCGAACATGAGACTACTCCCTAACATATTTCCGCTTAAAAAGAAGCATTTATTAAAGTCTTGGCAGAAATAGATCCAAAACTTAAACCCAGAAAAAGAACCTCAAAAATTCTCAATATAAATATTTAAGCCTTCCCCAAGTTTTTTCTCTCCTAAAGAGACATATTTGTTCCAATTGCATAAAATTTAATTATACTGAATCCCGGTTGTAATACGCTGTAGAATATTTCTGTAAGTGACGAAGATGTGTTGATCAGAAACAATATTCTTAGATTTGTAAATACACATTTAAAAAAACATAGCATAATTTTGCTAATAGAGTTTACTAATAACGACTTGACAACTTTCTTTTTCTAAGAAAGAGATATTTCAAAAACTTTATTATTGGCTTGAAGTACAAACAAAATATTTATGAATGGAACTCGACTTCGTTCATTTGGCCACCGCGGACACGTTTGCAGCGGTCGATTCGTTGGACCCAATGTTCAACTACTCGGCCACACATTTCGGCCGAAACGGCCACTATTTCGCGTTCAATGTTGGCTCTGAGCTCTTCCAACGTCTTCGGCGTGTTGGCATAAGCCAATGACATAACGTAGCCCAACAGAAAATAGTCAAGCGGCGTTAAATCGCACGAACGAGGCGGCCAATCGACTGGCCCATGTCTTGAGATAACACGCTCACCATACTTACTCTTCAATAAATCGATTGTAGCGTACACAGCACACGGCTTGTGGCACCATCCTGTTGAAACCACATGTCGTCCAAGTCCATATCTTTCAATTCGGGCCAAAAATAATCGGTGATCATGGGGCGATAACGCTGACCATTCACAGTAACGTGACGATCGTTATCGTCGATGAAAAAATATGAACCCAATCGGAGAACGTACGTCGCTTCAAATGGTCCATCGGCTTCAATTCTTGACTCACCTTGATCTTGTATGGGTGTAAACCAAGATCCTTACGCAAAATACGCCATAATGTGGTCTGAGCGATGTCCAATTCTTGAGAACGCCGTGGAATTGACTCACTTGGATCGTTTGGTACGGACATCTGAACGGCAGCGATATTTTCGACACTTCGACCAACCCGTTGTCTCACTAACACGGCAACATCACACAACGAATATGTAGACTCAAATTTTTGCACTAAACTTGTTACTGCCTGTCTACTAGGGCCAGAATTACGACCGAAAATTGGAGTTAACGCTCTTAAAATTGCAGTCACCGACTCCGAACATCTGTAGAAAATTTTTGTAATTTGCAGACGTTGCTCGTTAGTGTACTTTACCATGATGAAAATGTTGAGCTAACTGAATAAATTGACAGTGACAGTTTGATGATTATTGAAAGAGTGCGTTCACAAATTAAATTCAAAGTTGTCAAGTCCCTATCGGAAAACCCTATAATAACTGACTGTATTTTTACAGCTGACTCATAGGTTGGGAGAAGAAAAAACATCGCATGTGGGCGGAGCCTGAAAAACAAAGGCCGGGAGCATTTGTCTATGTTTATTTTATTGTCTATATTTTCTGCGCTCCCAATTTTGTAGAGCGATGTGCATGTGTTTTGCCGCCGGGGATTCCACAATTGACATGCCGTCGGCAAAATAAAATTTTATGTTTGTTGCGTTGCAACATACTGCCGGGCCACCGCAATTAAATCTGATGTCTTGAATGTTGTCTTTGATACTTCCACTTGTTTCTGTGTTTATGACGTTGTCCTCCTCAAGGTGGATGCATGAAAAGTTTGAAGGTGGGTTCAGTAGTGTTTTTTTTTTGTGGCAATATTGGATAATAAATGTTTATAAGTTAATTATAATTCATTTAGCTTATAATAATAATTTATGTAATAATTCAATTTGTGTAATTATATACAAAAATGAAATTTTCTTAATCTAACACATGGGCTGAAAAGTTTATAAGAGAGGGCACCACTTGAATTAAATTCATACCATTTTCAGTTAGTACCAACCTTCAAAAGATACGTGTATAAATTTGACAGCTGTCGGACGATTAGTTCTCGAGATATAGCGTTGTGAGTAAAGCAACTTTTGTTATTGTGAAAAAAAATTCAAAGCAATTTCGTGTGTTGATTTATCTCTGCTTTTTGATGGGAAAAAATGCAGCCGATGCAAAGAAATGGCTTGATAAGTGTTACCCGTTCTCTGCACCAGGCGAAAGAACGATTGAAAAAATTAAAAGTGGTCATACAAGCACCGAAGATGATGCACGCAGTGGACGTCCAAAAGAGGATGTTTCAGATGAAAACATCAAAAAAGTCCACAAAATGATTACGAATGACCGTAAAGTGAAGTTGATCGAGATAGATGAGGCTCTGAAGATATCAAAAGAGCGTGTTGGATATACAATTTCATACACGAACATTTGGACATGCGAAGGCTCTATTCAAAGTGGGTGCCGCGTTTGCTCACAGTCGACCAAAACCAACAACGTGTTGATGATTCAGAGGAGTGTTTAAAGCTGTTCAACCGCAATAAAGCGAGCAGGCGACGAAATTCGTCCAAAACGACTAAAAACTCAACAGTCGGCCGGCAAGGTTATAGCATACGTATTTTGGGATACACATAGAATAATTTTCATTGACTATCTCCAAAAGGGGCAGAGTATCAACAGCGACTATTACATTGCGTTGTTGGAGCGTTTGAAGGATGAAATCGCAGAAAAATGGCCGCATTTGAAGAAAAAGAAAGTGCTGTTTCATCAAGACAATGCACCGTGTCACAAGCCGATGAAAACGATGGCAAAATTGAATGAATTCGGCTACGAATTGCTTTCCCAACCACCGTATTCTCCAGGTTTAGCCCCCAGCGACTATTTCCTGTTCATAGACCCCAAAAGAATGCTCGCCGGAAAGATTTAAGACTGATAAAGAAGTAATCGCCGAAGCAGAGGCCTATTTTGAGGCTAAAGCAACTATATTGATAAATAAAATTGAATTTTGCAAAAATTTTGTGTTTTACTATAAAATGGCACTGAATTTTCAGCCCATGAGTTTGTGTTTGTACAATGTTCATCTGTGTGGGTGTATGTAAGTTAATTTAAGATATCTGTTCTAATTCTCTATTTCTATGAGGCATATCTTTACTATGGGATGCTTCAATGTTGTAATTACCGTCTTAATTGTGACCACACGGACCTTGCCGTCGGTTTCTGGATGGGTTGCTTCGATCCTCCTAAGTCGCCACCGAGTAGGAGGCATTTGCTCGTCAGGGAGAACTACGAGTTGTCCTACCTTAAATTGGTCATTCGATGTCAACCACTTTGTACGCTGTTGAAGTCGTGCAAGGTACTCTGATTTCCATTTTCTCCAGAAGTTTTGTTGGATCCTTTACAGGAGACGCCATCTTTCTAATTGATTTTCCTTGATTTCTGCAAGATGCCTTTTCGGTGTTGTGCTTAACGCTGTACCAATCAGGAAGTGTCCGGGTGTTAAGATCCACAAATCCTCAGAATCTTCGGTCATCGAACAGAGTGTGCGGGAATTTAAATATGCCTCTACTTGAGCTAACACAGTTGCATATTCCTCAAGCGTAGGCGTGTGATGGCCGATTACTCGTTTTAAATGGTGTTTCATGGACTTAACACCTGCTTCCATGTCTAAAATTTTAGCAGCTCCCTGAAAGTTTGTTCCACAGTCGCTGTATAGATTTTCGCATATTCCTCGACGTGCAGTGAAGCGTTTAAGTGCAGCTAGAAACGCTGGCGAACTATAATCGCTTACAAGTTCGAGATGCACAGCCTTCGTTGTAAAGCAAATAAATATTGCAATTAATCCCCTTGAAACCTTATTGCATCGTCCCTTCCACGCCTTCAGTTGTATTGGTCCAGCATAATCAACCCCTGTTGTGTGAAACGGGCGAGTCTGTGTAACTCTTGATGCGGGTAGGTTGCCCATTTTTTTAAGCATTTGGGGAGCATTGTGTCGGAAGCATCGAAGACAATTACGAATGCATTTTTTTACATTTGATTTTAAGCGGATTATCCAATATTTAGTCCTGAGTGTTGCCATCATCAGTTGTTGTCTGCCGTGGAGTGATTTCACTTGAGCATCATGTACTATGAAAGAGGTTAATATATTCTGGGAAGGCAATATGATGGGGTGACGCTGATCATATGGTAAATCGGCATTTTCCAGTCGTCCACCAACTCTCAATATCCCATTTTTGTCAATGAATGGTACAAGTCTTGCAAGTTTACTTCCCTTATGGATCTCCTTGTTCTTCAAGATTTGTCTGATTTTTTCAGAAAATCATTCTTGTTGTACAATAGTTACCAAACGCCTTTTAGCTAATTCGATTTCCTCGAGCGACAGTGGTCCAGACATACGTGCTCAGTTCTGTCGAGCGTTGTTGATACTCGAACTAATCGCTGCAGAGATGAAAACCTGGAAAGAAGTACATTAGCCTCAAAGGAGGTTGTATATATGCAGAGCTGAAAAATGTTTTTGATGGGGTACCCCGATGCAATAAAATTATTTTTGACTTTAGAAATGTTTGATGGCTTGGATTCTAAATCTGTATTTGTTATTTCATATTCTAGATGAGCTTATTCCTTAAAAAGCTGCAGAAAGTCAGGCCCATGCCACAACTGTCGATTTTTGAGAAGTTCTCTTGGTGGCAGTCCTCTTGAAGGAATGCCCACTGGGTTATCTTTCGAAATAACATTTTTCCACCACTTGGGATTTGTCAGCTCTTGAATTTCTGCAACTCTGTTGGCAACGAATGTAGTTCTGGTATATGGTGGTGATTTGATCCATGCAAGCGTGATTTGCGAATCAGACCACGCATGTATCCGTGCATCTTGAAGGTTCATAGTATTTAAAGTGTGCACCAACAAGTGTGCTAGTAATAACGCTCCGCAAATTCTAAACGAGCTAGAGATTTTGTTTTAAGGGGTTCGATTCTGGTTTTCGAAATTAACAAATTTGTAAATGTTGTTCCATCGTTTATTACCCGGACGTACAGGGCGGCAGCGTATGCTTTCTCTGACGCATCGCAAAACCGGGAATTTCGATGCATGACTTGCTGGAATAATGTATCCAGCGAGGTATTTCTATATTGATTAGCGCTGTAAGTTCAGTCTTTAAGTAATGCCACCTCGCGATAATGGAGGTTGGAAGTTCACTGTCCCATGATTGATGTTCCTTCCACCTAGGAGAACACAAGGCGATATCCATCCCATTGGATCGTAAAAACGCGCTATGGCAGACAAAATTGTCCTTTTTGTCGATTGCCTTTGTTCCGGCAGACTTAGTTTGAAATAAAATGTGTCCCTTTCTGGGTGCCACTGGATTCCTAACGTTTTTATGGCTGTCGGATAATCAAAGGCTAGTGATGTTGACACTTCTATATTGGCTTCTGGAACGGCTTCTATCAATGCTTGACTATTGCTCGCCCATTTCCTCAATTTTCGAGGCAAGTGGAAAATCGTCGCGTTCATCTGAGGCCAACTGTTGAAGGGTGCGAACCGCTTAATATGGAGCTGCAGCAGTACCAAAAGTGACGGTATTTAACCGATCTCCGATCTATTTAACCGAGCTCTTCATCCTTTTTATCTCTCCATAAAATGAGTTGATACCAGAATCCTCTGGAGTGACCCAAATTTGCTTATACATTTTATTATGGTCAGCTACAAATGATATCTTATGCTTCCTAAAACGAGTGATGTGATCAAATATGTCATCTTGCAATCTATGACCAACTAGTAGGTGATCGTTTAACGAAGTACCGTTCGACGATTTGCAAGATGCATCGAATACGATTCGCAGTTTGGTGGTAGTGCTGGATTCCTTTATTACTGCGTGGTGGGGAACGTAATAGTGAGTCGCTAGTGTGGTTGTATCTACTTCTGTCATATGGCCCAATATCTTATATTTTTCGAACACCATTTTATATTCTTGACGAAATGAACTATTAGAATTCAATTTCTTCTCCAGTTGAAAGAACCTATTCTTGGCTAAATTTAATGACAAGCCCAATGAAGGTTGTTTGCCGTCTCTGAAAGGGAGGCGAACCACATATCTTCCATCCCTCTGTCGTTGGTGAGTGAGACAAAAGTGCTTTTCGCACTGTTTATCTTCGGGAGACAGCATTTTTTTTTTGGTTCCTATTTCCTCAAGTTCTCAAAATTTCAACAAAATTTTATCTATATTCAGATCGTTGGTAGTTATGTGAAGAGATGTTGTTTTGTTGTTTGAAGACACACCCCCAGACAGCACGCATCCTAACTCCGTTCTTTGAGCCATGGGGGAGCCTGGTACTCCTTTGATAATATTCTCAAGAATGATTGATGGATAAACGTCTGCACCGAGTAAAACATCGATTTCGGTTCGTCTGTAAAACGTAGGATCGGCGAGTTCAAGATTTTGGATATGATATGAATAATTTGGACAATCTGCGTAGGTAGCAATGTGGGATTCCCAAAGACCACGAGTGTTAAGTGGAGGTTTTTGTACCGTTTGAAAAACAAGGACATCTTCCTATGCTTTAACAGAGACCCCTAGATTTTTCAGCGCTTGACTGGCTTCGTTTGTAGTGTCTAAGCGTGCTTTTATATCATCAGATGATTTCTGATAAGACTTATGTTGATTAAAGAGCAATTGAAATTGGTTTTCTATCAGAAGTCTTACATTTTGATATCTTTTTATTAATATTGCCCACGCTGAATCAAAATTACCGTCTGTTATAGCAGTATTCCGTAAAAGACGTTTAGCTTCTCCACTCAGATTTGCCTTTAAATAGTGAAGTGAAAATAAAAAGATTTTTAGATTCAGGCCACATTTGAAATGACCCGAAAAGCTTGGAATTTTAAATTCAGAAGATGGGAGCTTTGATTCTAAAATTGATTTATTCAGACCACTATGTGCTGCATTATCGGTATGCAACTGTTCTTTTACTGTAGAACAATTCGTTTAGTTTGTGGAATGTAAGTTCCTCCATATATTTGGTCTTAGCTTCTTCAGTGGGAGCTGCAATCATCCTTTGGTACATAGCTCTGGCTTCTTCGACAGACGATTGTAAGTTTTCTAAACGCGCCTCAAACATATGTACTGATTTATTTAATTTATCAAGTGCAGGAAAGCCACGAAGTCGGCTTCTAATTCATTAGTTATGATTTGAATTGATTCAATCAAACTAGAAACTTTTATTTTTTTCATTGTGAGATAGAATTAGAACACCCCAACACAGTATAAATTTATTAAGATCACCAACGATCGATAACTCTTAATGCGTATAAGTTATAATAAACGTATATTAACTATAAGCCACACACCTGTTTTTATGCGTTGCTCCTTTGTTGTACCACCGACGCACGTATATTTTTTTAAAAATAGAAATTTCACGCACTTAAACCTTTTGTTTTATTACACTTGTCTTTTCAAAGTCTTTTTGAATTAGACAATCCGGCTCAAAGAACCATTATGTGTCGCTAGGACACTGCATAAAAAATCAATTTGACAAACACTTAGAACAGAAAAAACTATATATCTCCTTTTTACTATTTCTTTACTTTCAAACTAGTTTGCTCTAACGACAAATTTCTTGTGATAACCATGGACC
Source organism: Volucella inanis (assembly GCA_907269105.1). Classification (NCBI taxonomy): domain Eukaryota; kingdom Metazoa; phylum Arthropoda; class Insecta; order Diptera; family Syrphidae; genus Volucella; species Volucella inanis. Next base: position 130,372,164 of record OU026156.1, on the reverse strand, counting down.
TTGTACGTCATCACAAAACCTTGGGTGTTCCTCTAGTTCGGTGATCAACGACCTGTTTCGGTTTTTCCCTTTCAGGTTGATTTGCTGCATCCGCTTAGTGCGCTATGTCAGCTAGGGAAGTCACCCACCCATGCGCAGCTGACTCATAGGTTGGCAGAAGAAAAAACATCGCATCTGGGCGGAGCCGGAAAAACAAAGGCCGGGAGCATTTGTCTATGTTTATTTATGTTGAATATATTTTTTGCGCTCCCAGTTTTGTAGAGCGATGTGCATGTGTTTTTCAATTTAAAAATTGAATGTTTGTTGCGTTGCAACAATAAGCAAAATATGCGTTATTGGTCGGGTGAAAAAGCACATGTGCTTCATGAATCACCACTTCATCCACAAAAAATAACTTTTTGGTGCGGTTTGCATGCCGGCGGCGTTATTGGGCCATATTTTTTCGTCGACGATAACGATCGTCACGTTACTATGAATGGTCAGCGTTATCGCGCCATGATCACCGATTATTTTTGGCCCGAATTGGAAGATATGGACTTGGACATGTGGTTTCAACAGGATGGTTCCGCAAGCCACGCTACAATCTATTTATTGAAGAGTAAGTATGGTGATCGTGTTATCTCAAGACATGGGCCAGTCGATTGGCCGCCTCGTTCGTGTGACTTAACGCCGCTTGACTATTTTCTGTGGGGCTACGTTAAGTCCTTGGTTTATGCCAACGCGCCGACGACGTTGGAAGAGCTCAGAGTCAACATTGAACGCGAAATAGCGGCCGTTTCGGCTGAAATGTGTGCCCGAGTCGTTGAAAATTGTGTCCAAGGAATCGACCGCGGCAAACGTACCCGCGGTGGCCATATGAACGAAGTCGAGTTCCATTCATAAATGTTTTGATTGTACTTCAAGTCAATAATAAAGTTCTTGAAATATCTGAAATGGTTTGCCTTTTATTTAAAAAAAAAAAGTTGTCAAGTCGTTACTAGAAAATCCTATACAATACGTACACAAAGTTATGATTTTAGAATGCTTATTACAAATGTCGCAAATTATTCCCGTTTTATTATCTGTTTTTTGACATAATTGACACCTATTTCTTTTAGTTGTTCTTCTTCCTCAACTATTTCATGTTTGAGATGATGAAGATGGTTGTGTATCGGTTTGAAAATACTTTGATTTTGTTGACAATTTCAAGTGAAATAGGAAGTAACAAGCTGCATACCAAGACCTTCTAAAAAGTAGCGGCGGTTTGAGAGGCAGCCGTCTTTTCTTGTATGGTTACCGGATTTGAATAAAACAAAAGCGTTTTAAGCTGAAATATCGACAATCATACTGAACACTACTTGAGGCCACCGTTTTGTCATCCTTTTACAAGTGTAGAAACTTGTTGCTTTTTCCAATGTGTCTACACCCCCTTTACATTTGTTATAATATATAATAATAATGGCTTTTTATCCGAGCGATCATTTACTTTTTAGTCGTGATGTTAAGTACTTAGTAGATTTACAGATTTATTTTTTTCGGAATGTAACACACGAGAGAAGTAGTCTCGGTAAATGCAAAGTTAGATGAATATATTGGTCTTCCTTTTATATTTACTATTTCTGGTGTTAATACGTGCTCGTTTTTGCGTATTATTCCTACTAGTGTAATTTGTCTCTCCAGTAGTTTTTGTGCCAATTGATAAGACGTGAAAGAGTTATTAGTTGTAACATGGTGTTCTTTTAGCCCTACAATCAAGAACTACCTCATGCCTTGATTTTTTTCTGGAGTAATTCCGATTTCTTTGCCAGTATAAGGTTGAATATTCCAAACATAGCTCATTACAAAATCACAAAGTACCCAAAACTTGATTCCATATATCGCTGACTTTGATTGCTCGTACTGCCGGAGGGGACATCTTCCTCTGAAAGATACTAACTGCTCATCTATTGTCACATTTTCGGATGGATTGTAATTCAAATTTAACAGTCGTCATTCACTTTGGTTTTCCCTGTTGTCGGGCCTTATAACTCTTGATATTTTCTTGAAAATCTTCAATGACATAGTTGCAGCAAAAATTGGTCTTCTTTTTTCAGAGTTCCATAAACTTTCAGTGCTTTCGTTGTTAGACCGAAAAACTCGGCGAATAAAATAGTCCAATGAATGCAAATAGTACGGTGCAATGAACATTAGTCCATTCTTCACTTTATATGCGTTTGCCCTCAAGGTTGGTAAAGGTCAAAATAGTACGAATCAAAGGAGGTGGAAAAAATAATTCAAAGATGGAAAGTTCGGCTGCTGTAATTCTAGAACAAGAATAACGTATTAATCCTGGCACCAATTTTATATTTTTCCTTGAGACTCTTCCGGGACTGTTTTCATTAGGTTTTGTTGAGTAATTTATTTGACCATGTTTTGTCACCATCATTTCGATAGGCACAAAGAAATTTTCAACATCACTAAAATCACTGTCTGATGAATTAGGTGTCTCAACATGATCCTCAAACTCAGAACAAGATTTTTCTTCATCCGAAAATACGGTCAAAAAGAATTCACTTTCGCTATAACTCATAGCTACAAAAGTAAAATTTCCAAACAAAGGTACGTACTAATCACTAAATATTAACTGTAATACTAAAAAAAACGCCGTAAGTCAAACAATGTAACTGCACAAACAAAACTGATATAATGCGCCTTTGAAATTGTGTGGATTATAACAATTCATTCTCGTTTTCCTTTCTTTGAGCATGATTACGTATTCTAAATATAACATTCAATATTTTGAAATAAACTAACCCGCGATACGTAACTAACAAGAATGCGAAATAGATCCCTATTCTTGGATGAATAAGTTTTGCTCCGGAAATCTGATAAAAAGGGTACAAATGCACAGTGCAAAGATAGATAATGCAATACAATACATAAATGACTAAAATTGAGTAATTAAAAATCGAAGCAAACTGCAAATACCGTTCGATTCATACAACAGGTCAAATTTGACCCGAGGGATGCAGACGTAAAAAAGTTTGTACGTCGCACAGCTCCTAATATTTTTATTAAATCATACATAAATTTGAAAGTGAACTTAAAATTTTTATTATCAGTTAAAAGAACAAATTATGGCATTTACTTTTTGAAAATGATATCATGTAAATGTTGGCCACGACTACGTCTGAGGTGGTCCATTCGGAAGGTCCAATTTTCGGCTACTCGTTCGAGCATAGCGACTGGTATCTTGCGGATAACACGAGTAATGTTGGCTTGCAAAGCGTCAATTGTAGCTGGCTTATTCCTGAGGACTTGAGACATGACATATCCCCAGAGAAAATATTCTAAAGGTGTGATATCTCAAGATCTAGACGGTCAATTTGCCGTAGCAAAACGTAAATTTAAGTACTCAACAAAATGATTTCTCAACAAGTCTTGTTTCACGCGCTGTATGGCTCGAAACACCGTCTTGTTGAAACCAGAGCTCACCGAGAACATGTACTTGAATTTCAGGAAGCACATAACCCGTTAACATGGCGCGATAACGGTTACTATTGACGGTAACATTCTGATTTGCCTTATTTTTTAAGAAATATGGAAAAATGATTCCATCAGCCCGTAAACCACACCATACCGTTGTTTTTAATAGATGAAATGGTAGCTCTTGGTACTCTTCGGGTTGCTCATCAGCCCAAATACGGCAATTTTGTTTATTAACGTATCCATTGAACCAGAAATGGGCTTCATCACTAAACAAAATTTCACAATCAAACACCGGATTTTCATCGAGTTTTCCCAGAGTCCATTCATTGAAAATATGACGCAAATTCAAGTCGCCTGGCCTCAATTCTTGCACAAGTTGAATTTTTTACACTTTAAGGCTGAAATCCTCACGTAAAATACCAATGTCAAGCCAAGCTGCTGAAAACGACGACGAGTCGATTCGTCACGGTCTTCGCGTACACTCTCAGCTATAGGTGCTATAATCTCTTCACTACGTGCTAGACGTGTTCTAACCGGACGAGCATCATCCACTAATGTAAACTGGAGCTCAAATTTAGGAATGGTATCGGCAATAGTGGTTTCAGTAGGTCGATTATGCGTTACTCGAATCGCACGAAAAACATTTCTCATAGAACGCTGATTTTCGTAATACAGCAGAACAATTTGGAGACGCTGTTGTGGCATGTCTTTCCATGATTTGCCCAACGATACTAAACAGAAGGACAAAGCAATTTGATAGGAGTCACGTGTGACCTGTTAAAAAAGCCTATTGAAAATCAAACTTCACGATGAATCATCCTATATAAAATTAACGACCATAAAAACTAATACCCTCGAACTGGAACACATAAATTCTGAATTTTGACCATGCCTTGCAAAAAAAAAAAAAAAAAAAAAAAAAAAATAACAAAAATTACTTTATTTTACATATATAATATGTATAATTACAGAGCCTTTTTTTAAATAAAACAGAAAAAAATGAACAGGAGGCAAATTTATACCTAAAGGCGGTGATGTACTTGACGATTGGTTAAAATATTTACATCATACCGCCCATTCCTCCCATGCCACCCATGCCACCCATTCCAGGCATACCACCTGCTGAATCGTCTTTTGGCAATTCAGTAACAACAGCTTCAGCTGTAGTAAGAAGCGAAGCGACGCCGGATGCATCAGTCAAAGCTGTTCTCACTACTTTAGTTGGATCGATGATTCCTTTTTCAATAAGATTACCATATTCGCCTTTTAAAGCATCGTAACCATAATCGCCGTCGTTTACTTCAACTTTTGCTACAACCATCGCACCATCAACACCTGCGTTTTTAGCAATAGTCATGCATGGCATACGGAGAGCACGGCGAACAATATCAATTCCCATAGTCTAGAACGAAATAATAAAATACACCGTCATGTTAAGTCGTTAGTTTTTTTTTTATTCTGTTTTTACATACCTGATCACTATTGGCCCCCTTAATCCCGTCTAGTTTTGGAATGCACCTTAAGAGAGCAGTGCCTCCTCCAGGAACTATACCCTCCTCAACTGCAGCACGGGTCGCATTCAAGGCGTCGTTAACACGATCTTTCTTTTCATTTACTTCAACTTCACTTGATCCTCCAACACGCAATAATGCAACTCCAGATGCTAACCGGGCCATACGCTCTTGCAATTTCTCCTTTTCATATTCAGAGGTTGTCTCTTCAATCTGATCTCTTATTTGGGATACCCTCCTATTTATATCCTCTTTTTGGCCCTTGCCCTTAAGAAGAAGTGTGTCATCTTTCGTTATGACTATTTCACCCACTTTTCCAAGATCACTGATTTGAATGTCTTCCAACTTAATAAGGTTTGCATCGTCACCAAACACTGTGCCACCTGACGCAATAGCCATATCTGTTAACGTGGACTTTCTATTATCCCCAAAACCAGGAGCCTTAACGGCCGCCACTTGTAGGCCAATCTTAAGGCGATTTACCACTAAAGTACTTAAAGCCTCGCCATCAATATCTTCCGCAATAATCACAAGCGGCTTTCTTTGAGCATTAGCTAATTCCAAGGCAGGAATAACTGATTGAACTGAAGAAATTTTTTTTTCAGAGAACAACACCAATGCATCTTGGAATTCAACTCTAGCACCCTTCGAAGAGTTTATAAAATACGGCGAAATATAACCTCTATCGAATTTCATGCCTTCAATGACTTCTAGCTCATCATGCAAAGTTTTTCCATCCTTCACTGTTATGACACCATCTCGACCTACTTTTTTCATGGCTTCTCCTATTAGATTTCCGACTGCAGTATCTCCATTAGCAGATATTGTCGCCACTTGAGCAATTTCTTCAGGAGTATTCACTGGACGAGACATAGCTTTTAAGTTTTCTTTAACAGCATCAACAGCAATCATAACTCCACGACGAATTTCAACTGGATTGGCCCCCTTTGAAATTTTCTCAAAACCTTCTTTAGCAATAGCCCGGGCTAATACGGTAGCGGTAGTTGTACCATCCCCGGCCTCCTCATTGGTATTGTTTGCAACGTCTTGTACTAATTTTGCTCCGATATTTTGAAATTTGTCCTTTAACTCAATTGATTTGGCTACGGTAACTCCATCTTTTGTTATTTTCGGAGATCCCCATGATTGCTCAATAATGACATTTCGACCTTTGGGACCCATCGTAACTGCCACAGCGTCTGCTAAAATATCAACACCTTGCAGCATTAAAGCACGAACTTCTGCCCCAAACCTAACATCCTTGGAGGACATATGCCGCACAACGCAGTGGCGAGTAATAGAAAGGCGGGATAGTGTTGCTGATAAGCGATACATCTGTAACAAAACGAATGAAAGAAAAAACAAATTAGTATAAACGAAAATTAATGCAGGCTTTATGTTGGGCCAAATGTAAGCGCAGTAAGCTGTAGGGTTCTTATAGACCAAGGGTTCGCAGCAGTTTTTGGGCTGGACGATATCTTCGATTGATATGTTGCTTTGCTTTTATTTGTATGTATTTATAAGTTTTTCAGTATTATATTAGTACGTCTGCCAATGTTATGAATGCGCGTAACACGTTTGAGATCCATATTTTTGGGACCAGGACGTTCTAACAAATTTTTTGATGTAACATTCATGTGGTTATACCAATTATTTCAAAGAAAGTGATTATTAGCATTTTTTAAGGGTATAACTTATACGATTACAATTGTTATGTTTCAGCAGCTGTCAAAGTTACCAATGACATCCAGCTGCCAAAATATTCAATAAGGTTTACCATTTCACCATGCACAGTTTTACCCTTGCCGAGCGTGTGGAAATTATTAAAAAATATTATCGAAACTCTGGCTCAGTTGGTAAATACGCAACGTGAATTTCGTTGTGAGGTCGGTCATCATGGCTTCAGTGTGCAGGATATTCGTCACACCGTTAACAAGTTTGAGGTGTGTACAATCTTTTGGATCTTAAGCCACCAAATAGACAAAGGTTGGTGCAAAGTGAAAAAAATATAGCCGTCGTAGGAAGCGCCGAGCAGCTGAATTGGGAATCGCCAGAGTTAACTCGGCATATTTTGCGGTTGGATTTAAGCCTACATATAAAAGATTGTGCTGACGTAAGAGTTAAAGCCGGACTACCACAGACAACGCGGAGAATTCGCTAATGTTGTCCGGAGATCCGAATTTTGGCTAAAAAATCATCTTGGACGAGGCTCGTTTTTGGCTCAGTGGCTGTCACCAGCAAAATTACCGTTATTGGAGCGAACACAATCCACAAGTTTTTGGAAAAGCATTATTGCATCCACAAAGATTGACTAGTTTGTGCAGTTTATGGCATGACCTCAGGAATAGAGCGATGGTAACCAACTTTCTGTGGTCAGAGGTCGACAACATCGATATATCCGAGCTGTGGTTCCAACAAGACGGTGCTACATGACATACAAGCGACGCAACGCTCGAAGTTGTGAATGACAGATTTGGCGACTGTCATCTCACGGCGAGCGTTCATCAATTGTCAACTGCGATCATGCGATTTTACACCACTCGATTATTTTCAAAATGAAGCAAGAAGGCACAGTCTATTAACGAGTGACATAAGGACAGTAGGAGAAGCACAACCATATCGACTACATAATTGCAACGATTTTAGAATTAAACGACAGATGTCAATGTCCGGGCAAAACACATTTCTATAAAAAGGAATTCTTTTTAACAACTTGCCAGAGTATATAAAAGCAAATACAGATTATTTGCAAAAGCATCGATTTTTTGAAACTTAATAGTTCATATAATTATATTTTTGTATATTTTCTCTCATATTTATTAAAGTTTTGAAACCATTAATTTTTTAAAGCATTATGCAAACAAGACAAATATACCACCTTGATAAAAAAAATTTCAGAATTTATTCAGATAATTAAAAATACAAGTTCATTCATCTAAATCTCATATCTCAGTAATCTCCATCGATTGGAACACACTTATGCCAGCGCTTGATCCAATCCTCGAAAAAAATTTTATATTCGGTTTTCGGTATGTCCATCAGTGCATCCTGCGATTTTGCCATTACTTCCTCTCGGCTGCTGAAACGCGTTCCCCGTAGTGGTTTTTTAACTCGATTGAACAGAAAGTCACAGGGAGCCAAATCAGGTGAATTCGGTGGCTGTTGGATGGTATTTGTTGCATTTTTCGTCAGCCTTCTGAAAAAAATTCATGGTGCACTACACCGTTGTAATCCACGAAAACCGTGAGCATTGCTTTCTTTTTTGACTGAAAACTAGGTTTTTTTTTTTTTTTTGTCTTGGCTCATTTGGTTAACGCCATTCACTTGCCTCATGTCTGGATTGCGTGTCGTACTTATAAGCCCACGTTTCGTTTCCAATAATGATCCTTTTGATGAATATGGGATCGGATTCAGCCTCGCATGAACTTGCATAAAATTGAGGTCTTTTGGCACCAACTTTGCTGCTTCACGACGGAAACCCAAATCATTAACCATAGGCAATGTTCATGTCCTCCGCTATTTCTCTGATGGTTAATTTACGGTTATTGACCAACATTTCTTTTACTTTATCAAAGTTTTCATTGATTTTCGATATCAATGGTCTGCTATTGCGTTCATCATCTTCGATTGACTCACGACCACTTTTGAACCGCTCGTGCCACTGGTAAACGACCGTTTTCTTTAGAGAATCGATGCCGAAACACTTTACCAACATTTTCAACGTTCGCGCACCACTAAATCCGTTTATTACACAAAATTTAATACAACTTCGTTGTTGCAAATTTAAATCCATTTCTAAAATTGTAACAAATAGCCAACACACATTTGAATGATGTTCGATTCCACACATAATGGCATGAACGTAGCTTCAAAATAAAGCCAGAATTTTATATCTCATCCCGTTGTTGTATATAATTGACTATTTCTTACAACGAAAAATTTTACATTTATGTAACATACTTGAGTTCATGACTTGAGCTTAAGCAATTTTGTTTTTTCTTTTCATATGATAGAAGTGATGGTTGTATGCTGCAAGAATAGCGTACGTTCTGACTGGCATTAATTTAGCGATGCCGAATATTGTAGCTGTTACCAATTGTGCGTATTTTATTTCAATGTGGTAGCCATTGAGTTGTTGTTCATCCGGGCTCGACTTGTTGAGTTTTTAAGCGCGAGTACTGAGCAAGAGACAAAATAATAGCACTATAAAACACGACAGCGGACGAATTCCCGAGACGGAATCAACAAACTTTATCTGGACTACCACGATATTTTGGACCAATAAAGATCTTTAAAATAAGTCGGGCTCTTGGAAAAGAAATGGCGGCTGATGAGCCCATAATATGCCAACTCCAAGGATCACATCCTCGTGGTTTCTGACATTGGTCTAATCGACTATGCGTTTCCACAATGGATCTAGCCCTCCACGTTGGGGCACTTGTGTCATTGACGTTATTTACCTATCACGTATAAAGCAGAGTCATAAAAGGGACACCAGCTTCGAATGCCAACGAACCCCCTCAGTTTAGATCACGACGCGTTCACGGACTTCGAAACAAGGAGGGAAACCTAGCCAAAGGGCTTGGAATAGTAGATGTGTTTATTAGGCAGCACTTTCAGCAACTACTTAATGGACATCATGCGATGTAAGACATATTTCACCTCCTCTGATCTTGCCACAATAAGGAATAATAATCTCTAATTTTGGCGTGTTCGAATGCCCCCATATATTCGGCTAAATACAAGCTATAACTTAAAATTAAACTTTAACTAAAACTAAAAACTAAGGTTAATTGGAGTGGTGAAGAAGAACGGATTTAAGGTAGGAAGTGGTGCAGTAGAAGTCAATGATAGTAGGGTTCGAATTGATTTTTTGTAGCATACGGGAAGACTGGTTCCTTCGCGCCATAGGCGTGGTGGGTTGGCAGACAGAAGAGACGAGTGGTACGTAGATCACGAGGGTTACCGTTGAGGAAAATAAGAGTTTTCACAACTCGCATTCAATGTGACCTGAAAGGAGTCGATGAATGAAGAGAAAGTTGGCTGCATCTCTGCGTTCCTCAAGGGTGTTTAAGTTGATAAGGTTTTGATAGGGGGGCAGAGTAAAAGGTTCATCCTAGGGATTACTTTGAAGAGCAAATCGAAGAAAACGGCGCTGATTGCTTACGATTCTGATATAGGGACCATACTTGACTGGCGTACCCTAGGAAAGGCGAACAAAAAGGTAACATAGAGGGACCTGGTCACATATGGGTTGGTGAATCGTTGGACCATCGTTTTACAAAACCTAGTGCAGAGTTGGCTTTAAGAACTATTCCATCCAACGGAAGTTGAGCTCCCTATCACACAAAATTCCGAGGTCGCAAAAAGATTTAACGGGGGAGATAGGCTAGTTGTGAAGAAGGTAGAGTCGGGGATGAGATTGGTGCCGCTTATGTGAAAAGGTGATAGTTCCAAACAATTTTTGAGGCTAGATCGAAAAACTAGCAAGGTCTTGTTGAAGGAAGAGGAAATGGTTTTGAAAAATTTTGGTATCGTCGGCGTAAAGGGAGACAGACGAGTGTTTGAAGATCCTATCGAGATCATTTATATTTAATATAAAAATAAGGGGACCGAGATAACTGCCTTAAGAAAGCCATGTTGTCTAGGGGAAATAAGTGATTTCCATTGGAAGCTTAGAGTTTCATACAAAATACTTTCGAAGAGTTTGGGTACATGGAAGAGTTTAGCGATGGGACGATAGTTGGTTATTTCATTCTTTGATCCTTTTTTTGTGGATCGGGGTTATGAAGGAGGTTTTCCAAGCCTGAGGAAATTCTCCTTAAGAAAGGGATAGACGAAAAAGATTAGAAAGGGCAAGGGAAAGAGAGGAAGAACATTTTTTAAGAAATATGGCAGGGAGTCATCTGGGCCGGATGTAAATTCGTCTTTGAGTTGGCGTAATTTATATTCGATATAAGACGGGTCCAAGACATGAGAGGGAAGAGGGCCATTAGAGAAGTTCAGTAGATAATTAAAATAGGATAAATATGGTACAAAGGAGTCGTTGGTGAAGGATTGTTTAAAAAATATGGCAGATAGGTTGTTAATGGTGAGTGGATCGGCTCATCAATCATTGGACTTTCTTTTGTAGTTAACAAATCGGAAAAAGAACTTAAGGTCGTTTATAAGGTTGACTTTCAATAAGGAATTCATCCGCCTAAAACTAGAGTGCAATGCCCACATCTGGTCAGGTGCTCCTAAAGAATCCCTGCACCTGCTATATGGGATTCAAAACTGCAATACAACTCATAAGTGATAGTAATATCAGTAAGTCAACTGACACCCGAACACCGACGTAATATCACCTGTCCCACTTTATTTTCACCAGCAGTTCTTAATAGAAATCGCATAGCATTCCGCTCCTTCAAACGTTACACCCATTTTGTTATGAATACTCATCAATAATATACCCTCAAAAGCCCACTTTCAATATCTTTTTTTTTCCTATCTAATTTTCCTTTCCCCGCACTGTGTACAAACATTTTAAAGGCACACAAATCTCTTTAGAGAGCGCTAATTATACATGGTGTCCCAGTTAAGCAGTATAATCCTTTAAGGGCATATTCCTGAAGTTCCACCAAACAAAAAATTGTTTGGCAAGAGAGGAGTGTGTGGGGGGTCCTTTCTCACGCCATTTCAATTTCAAGTTACAGCCCATCAAAGTGGGTGACCTCTAATTTGGAGAACCACTTCTATAACTTCCAAAGTAGTACAGGTACAAAAATAGTTTTAGACATTTGGAAAAGATAATTTAGTAGTGCATAGAAGTCTTAAATGTTTTCTGTACATCTGTGCAGCAACAAAAAAGATATGGCTAGTTAAACTCAAAATTACAAAAATTTTCTGTTCTATTTTTTTTTTAAATTTTTATCCTTGCAAAATTTCATAAAAACTTGGTTTAGAAACTTTTTTAAGTACAACCAGCAGAAGGCTGGAATTGTTTTAAATATGGGGCAAGAGCCCCCTTAGAGAATATAGAGCCTCTAAGACCGTCTATGAGTTAAACAGTTAAAAAAACATATATTTCTAGCTCAAATGGGAAACTCACCCGATGTGCTTCAAGAGGTTACAGCATTTTTCCATTAGTTGTGAGAACGTGAACTATTGCCACATCAAAACAACATAATTTTGAAAACTATGGACCAGGTGTTGAATCTTTGGGAAAAAGAGAAAATGATTTGCCACATTCCATATAAGCAATTTTCAAGGATGCTTTACCGGAAAATGAAATAACGCCGAAACGTAGTAAGACTGAACATGTTTTTGGAAAATGTGAAAGGACCAAAATCAGTGATGAGAAATACTCCCAGGCTTTTTTTCTTTCATTGAATTCAATTGATATCAAAGTCCTTAAGGCTTCTGATGAAATCAGCCTTGAAACTACTATGTGTTCAATACAGCAAGCACGCTTTCTAAGTTTGCAAAGCATCGGATCAACACCGGAAGCAGCGATCCAATCTCATAGACTTGCATCCCTAAAATGAGATCAGCTCAGGCAAAAGATACTGATTGATTAATGCAAGTATTGGCTATAAATCTTTTAATTTGATTTTGAGAACCTTTTTTTTTACAAGTCTTTTTTTAAGGTTAGTTTATTAGAATTTTTTATTGATATAAAAAATTATAAACAAATAAATGTACAATTTAGTCAACAAATTTTTTTTTTTTTTTTGCACACTTTAAGTACTAATAAAAACATGTAAAAATTACAAAACAATCGCATTTTATTTTCTTGTTAAAAAAAAAATTCGCGAAAAAACTTCTAAAATTTGGCCGTCACACCGGAATACTACCATAAATACGTATCATTTTCTCTCTTTTTTTTTTAATAAATTGTAAAGAATTTTTTGCTTAGTTGCCCTCTATCTATATCGATCCGTATCTTTTCGCAAAGATCGGAGCAAGAAGACAACAACGCCCAAAAATCGATAAACTGCCGAAAAATTACGACTCTTAGACGTGCACGGGATTAGTGAATGCGAAACTGTATGGTGATATGATTGAAATTGTAAAAAAAAGAATGCGTGGGACACGTTCAAAAGTGAAATCGGGGGCAAAAACAAATTGACGACAACATTTATAGATAACTGAGCATTAACTATGGGCTAAGCTATTCACAGTAACTGTAACTCCAAGGATGACATGAAAAAAGCGGTATGGGCAACATTCTACCATTACGGCTCCACAGACAGCAACTTTCAACATTATTTCTGTTTCGAAGGCGAAAGCTAGAAGAAAACCGAATGGTGTTAGATGTTATCAAATCAATATTTGCAGAACTCAGCAATGACAAATTGTCGGAGGCCGTGGTGTAGTGGTATATGTATAGACTCCACAAACAGAGGGTCGCGGGTTTTTTTTATATATATATATAAACAAATGAGAGCTTCAACCAACTTATTTGGAAAATAGCTACAAAAACGATGAACTGCGGGGTCAAAATCGTTAACATTGCTGTATTTCTTGCAACATGCACGTTCAACAATGGTGTCACCTCATTGTGACATAATCTTGAACGTGTAAGGAATATCGATCGGATCGGGAACGCACTTATACGCTGCGCAAGAAGACGAAACTCACATAGCGAAACTCAAGAAGCCGCAAGCGCAAGAACAGACTTAAGAAGGTCAAATACGACGCTCTGAACATTCCGTCGACCGTAGAAGACTTAAACTATCATATGGGCATGGTATCGATAATTCCATGTAAGTTGACAAATTTCATGATTTATTCTATTTCAAACTTTTAAACGTCTTTTTCTCCTTAACAATCGACTAAAGATGCTCGGATTGCTAAAAAAAAGTTTGTGAAGAGCAGGAAGAGGCATTCGTATTGTCCCATTGGTGTTACAAATGATGTATATTTCGTCGATTCCTCATTCATTCGTATGTGATAAAATTCACTCTTTAGATCTAATAGTGTGTACACTCTTCTATTTAAACACTCATCTAATAGGTCATTTATTAATGGTATTGGTTGATTGTCCTTTAATGTAACTTTATTTAAATTTCTAAAATCGACAGAGTCGCATATCACCTGTTTCTTTTACCAGCACAATGTGTGATGCGTAATCTGAATAACTTGGCCTAATAATCCCCTCGCGCAAAAGCTCGTCTATGATGGTTTGCACTTTTTCCTTTTCTATATATAATGGTTTCTGGCGATAACAGTAAAACGGCTTCGTATCACTCAATTCTAGTTTCATTTCATATTTTACCTCAGGCTCATCGGGACGCTTACAGTGCAAATAAGTTTCGTTAAAACTTCTTAACTTTTCTTTTGTCTCCCAACTTAATTTATCATTTTTCACTAAATCTACCTCCATTTCAACTTTTATTCTTAATAACTCCTGAATATTTACCTCTTCAGCTTGTCTCTCATTCACTTCACTAATTAATTTCAAATTGACCTTTTTCATAAAATCCCTACCTAAAATCATCGCCATCGTACCATCCCGGTACTATTATGAGGTCTATTTACATTTTTTATTATTATTATTTTTTTTTTTCTTTACAATTTGACAAAACAAATTACCTAATTTTTTCAACAAGCTTTTAAAGGGTGATCCAGCGTGAGGTTTGATTTATAATATAAAATAAAACACATAAATTCCAAAGTGAACTTAAAATTTTTATTATCGGTTAAAAGAACAATTCCTGGCATTTACCTTATACCGGGTGTTTTTTAACTTGAGACATCCAAATTACTCAAAAAATATGCGATATCGCGAAAAATGTTTCAGACAAGTCACAATGAAAATCAGGAATTACATCTGAAAAATCAAGTGACCTTCGTTTGACCTTGAAAATGGGTTTTAAGGTCAAACTCGCGGTCACCATCTTATGTCCCCTTCAGAACCTTGTGACTTGTCTGAAACATTTTTCGCGATATTTCGTACTTTTCGAGTAATTTTGATGTCTTACGAATCTGTCAAAAAATGGGGGTCCCATTAAAAAATCAAAAGTCACCATCTTATGTCCCCTTTAGAACCTTGCGATTTTTGTCTGAAACATTTTTCGCGATATCTTGTATTTTTCGAGTAATTTGGATGTCTCAAGTTAAAAAACTCACCCTGTATAATGATATCATGGAAATGTTGGCCACGACTACGTCTGAGGTGGTCCATTCGGAAGGTCCAATTTTGGGCACCTCGTTCGAGCATAGCGAATGATATCTCGCAGATAACACGAGTAATGTTGGATTCCAAAGCGTCAATCGTAGCTGGCTTATTCCTGAAGACCTGAGACTTTACATATCCCCAGAGAAAATAGTCCAAAGGTGTGATATCTAGGCGCCCAATTTACCGTAGCAAGACGTAAAATTAAGTGCTCACCAAAATGATTTTTCAACAAGTCCATTGTATCACGCCTTGTAGTGGTATATGCATACACTCCTCAAGCAAAGGGTCGCGGGTTCGAATCCCGTGCGAGGCAATTCTCTAAAAAAATCTTTTCGTAGAATTTGCATGTAGTTATATGATAATCCCGTCGGCGACAACTCTGACATGAAGGCATAACACTGATGTTGGAAAGGTTGCTAATGGAAAAGTCCTAATGTAACAAACTAACAACTAGCACGTACTGAGACCCACTGGTTGAGGATGCACTTGCTCGTCCCGTCCAGTTTGACAACCAACTCGGGGAAAAATATCGATAGCCTAATACACCTGAGTTTCAAACTACTACACCACCCGTCCGCGGCCTGGAGAAAATCCAGTAAAAGTTCATAACCCCTTGGTGCGCTCGCGGGATTATAAAAAAATAACTGTATGGCTCATAGCATCGGCTTGTTGAAACCAGTGGCCTATTTCACCAAACTACAAATAACAATCATAAATTTGTACTTGTGAATCACAATTACAAATTTGTAATCTGGTTTTCCGTTTCACCAAATACAAATATATAAACCCACGAATTTGTAATTAGACAAAAAATAAATAAATAAATAAATAAATAAATATATAAATAAAAAATTGTAAGAGTAAACATGTTGATTACAAGTGTAAAAATTTCCGTTGCACCGGATTTTTGTGCGTTGTCTAATCCACAAGTGTTTGGTCACAAATTTGTGGAATATCGTTGGGTAATCACAGTATAAAAATGAACAAGCAGAATAAGATGTTATTTGTCTCTTTGATAAGAGAAAACAAGGAAGTTTTATTTGTAAAATTTTGCAATATTTTAACGCACGAAATGAAAGTAAATGTGTGGAAAGATATTTCAATTTCATTGTCCGCTTAAGGTAGTTTGAATGGGAAAGATTGGAAATATCTTTGAGATATCGCGTAGCAGAACTTAAAACGGGCAACTGTAGTAAGAGTACTTATATAGGAACATATACATTTAATTTTTTATTTTTTAGCTAAAATTGATAATGCAGAGAAGACTGGTTCTGAAGGTGGCACAAGTTGTAAATTAACCGAATCGCCAACAGTTCGAGGTATACTTGATGAGGTCTCTTCAATAGACCTTCAGTGTGCAAACGTGAGGGACATTGAAGAGGAAATGAGGTAAACACGAATGCTAATTTTTAAACAAATTTTTTTATTTATATATACTTATACCTTTTTTTAATTTAATCAGACCTCAAGTACCACCAAAAAAGCGCAAACGCAAAAACAAGATGTTAAATGACGAAGCGGATATTATTCGATGCCTTAAAAAAGGAACGGGACTTGGGTTGCCAAAAAACCATTTTACTAAAGAACTTGAAGAGAACAGAAAAGTGTTGGAAGAAATCACGTTGGAATTCAGTGACTACTAAAAACAAAAATAATATAAATAAACATATATTTCATTTAAAGCTCAAAAGTCTCTTTATTTTACATAAACTTTTCTTATGAAAAGTAATTTAAAAAATATTCTAAGGTGGCTCTGCCGCCCTCAAAATTTTCAGCATTTTGAGTATCTCCGTCGTTGGTTTCTTCTTCAATGGTAGTGAACGTTTCGTTAATACTATCAGTCGTTTGTCGAGAAATGTTGGTTAAGATAATGCAACATTTTATAACAGTAATTGCTTTCCTGGGTTGCAAACGTAAGTGCTAAAGACACGAAAATTTCTGTTTTAAATTCCAATCGCGTTCTCTATTATTCTCCGAGTTGTTTTATGTGTCTGATTATAACGATCAACTTCAGGGCTTAGGTTTTTCAAAATAGGGGTAATTAACCAATCCTTTAAAGAATATGCTGTATCCCCAAGCAAAACAGAATGAGGAAGAGGTCGAAGTCCTCTTTCAAATTTCGAATAAAAAAAAAGACTTTTTCTTAACACACTTGAATCGTGCACACTACCTGGCCATTTCACACATGTGCTATAAAAGTTATAATCCGGTCCACATACCAACATACAATTTATAGTGCTTTCCATGTCTGTCGACATATGTAGATTAAAACTCACTGGGAGCATCTATGTTTATTAAGGTTCCGTCAATACAACCGTAAACACATGGCATAATTTGCAAGAAAGAAAGTTGTATGCAAAACTTAAGAAAGGAAAAATTTTCTTACCAGCAATATTGTAAAACTTCTCACAAATACTTTCATGTTCTTTTGGCCAACATACATAACTTTCAAACAATAAATTTACAATTGCTGCACAAACGCTGGAAACACATCTGCAACCGGTCGATTTAGATATCCCATGCATATCTGCTACACGGTGATATTGCCCACCATTTCCAAGCCAGTGTAAAGCTGTGAGAAACTGACGCTTTGGTGTTAACTCAAAATTTTTTTCAGTCGAATGGGCTATTTGTTGCCCAACGATTTCAATTATTTCCTCTGCCTTGCATCGAGTCAGGCGAAATTTTTCATTAAAATTAAATAATTCCGAAATAACAAATTTTATTCGCGCCCGATAAGTTTTTTTTCTTAAATACAAAACATGATCATCACTTTCGGTACTATTGCTACTATTATGCCTTCGTCGGAAAGACATTTTTTCGATTACTAGCAATATAAACAAAATTTCTAGGAGGGAGTACACGTCAACTCTCAGCTGTAAAATATTCTCACATACTCAACATTTGTAAATTAATTTTCTGTGGTGAAACGTGAACTCACATATAAGTCAACTTTTCACAAATTTGTAACTTGTAAATTACAACTATAAGTACTTTTTGGTGAAACAAAAACGGACATATTCCCACAATTTTCCCTTTGTAGAACACGACTACAAATTTGTAACACCCAAAGTTTGGTGGAACGACATAAATCAACAAAATCACAAATTTTGTTAAAAAATGCTTGTAAATACAAACTTGTAAATTTGTGAAATAGGCCAGAGCTCACAGAGACCATGTGCTTGAATTTCAGGAAGCACATAGTCCGTTAACATGGCCCGATAACGATTATCATTGACGGTAACATTCTGATTTGCCTCATTTTTAAAGAAATATGGACCAATGATTGATTCCACCAGCACATAAACCACACCATACCGTTGTTTTTAATGGATATAATAATAATATAGCTCTTGGTACTCTTCGGGTTGCTTCATCAGACCAAATACGACAATTTTGTTTATTGGTGTATCCATTGAGTTAGAAATGGGCATGTTCATCACTGAACAAAATTTCACGATAAAACAATGGATTTCTATTGAGTTTTTCCAGAACCCATTCACTGAAAATATGACGCAAATTCAAATCGCCTGGCTTCAATTCTTACACAAGTTGAATTTTGTACGGTTTTAGGCCGAGTTCCTCACTTAAAATACGCCAACCCAAACTCTGAGAACGACGACAAATCGATTCGTCACGGTCTTTGCGTACACTCTCAACTACAGCTGCTATAGTCTCTTCACTATGTGCTGGATGTGGTCTTACCGGTCGAGTATCATCCATTAATGTAAACTGGGATTCTAATTTGCGAATGGTATTGGCAATAGTGGCTTCAGTAGGTCAATTATGCGCACCGTAAGTTCCTCGAATCGCACGAAAAACATATCTTACAGAACGCTGATTTACGTAATACAGCTGAACAATTTGGAGACGCTGTTGTAGTGTGAGTCTTTCCATGATTTCTTGCCAAACGATACTGAACAAAAATAACAAAGCAGTTTGATAGGAGTCACACATGATCTGTCAAAAAAAAAAAGCCTTTTGAAAATCAAACCTCACAATGAATCTAAGGGGTGATTTCCAAATTTTCAAGAATTCTATAAGCGGCTTTGTACAGGTTCAAATGAATTAAACACACGTGCTGACTAAGAGCGAAAATGATAAAATTTAATTTTTTTTTCGTATTTCTATATAGTTATTGTTTTTAAAAGTTCTGAAATAATTTAAACTTTTTTTAAACAGTATTATTAAACATTTAAATTTTTTATATATATTTTTTAAATATATTCTTTTATATTATACATATTATTATAACTTATCATATCTTGAACAAATTTTTTTAATATGAATTTGAATAGTGTTATGTTTAGTGTTTTTAATTAATTGTCTAAATTAAAAAATATCGTAATGTTCAGTATGTAGATATATAAAGTGGGGAGCAATAGAATGGCAATTAACAGAAAATGTTGATAATTTTACTGATGAGAAAATTGAAATGCCAAAGGTGCATAAATGAGAACATGAGTTGTTTTTGTTTTCCTTTTTTCTCTTCTTCCATGCTCATCTTTTCGTTGATCATTTTTCGCTAATTTGTAGTACATTAAATATAGAATAAATAAAAAAAATTATTTCATTTGCTTTACTGTTTTCTTTTTTATTCGCTCGGAAAAGCGAAACATGCAAACATGTACTCACTTTTGCTCCCCACTGAATATGTTCATTTATTTTTTATTCAAATAACTTGCATAAAATTACGTTTTACTCATTAAACGTGTTTTTTTTTTTTTTATAGTACGCAGTCTATAGAGCATATGTTTCAATATGTTGCAATAGAAATTTCATTGCTGTTTTTACGGCAATAAGTGCGCACATGAAATGTACAGTGTGTCGGAGTTATATAGAATTTTGCAAATCCAGTCAGAGGACTAGGATTTAAAATGATAAACTGGGATTCTTTTTTTACAAGACAATAAAATTCAATCATTTGAATTTTTTTATGTTTTTATTTGTATCTTAAAAAAATTATTATATTACACATTATATAAAAACAAGAAAGAAAAATTAATTAAATTAGACACAAAAAAAGAAAGCAGGTCACTGGTCATGGTAATAGCGGGCTGTTCATGTTGTCTGAAATGAAAAAAATCGAATGGATTTTTGTTCAGTAGGTCTGTCGCTAATCCATTCGATTTCTTCATTTCAGACAGCATGAACCAGCCGCTATTACCATGAGCATTGACCAGCTTTTTTTGGGTCTAATTTAATTAAATAAAAAAAATATAAAAAATTTAAAATAAAAAAAATTTTGTTAATACAGTTAAAGATATAAATAAAAACATATAAAAAAAAAATTAAAATGATTAAATTTTATTGTCTCATTAAAAAAAAATTCCTAAAAAGAGGTAAAAGTTATGCGTTTACATGAGAATACCCCCTTTATCCAAAATGCATACGAAGTTAATCGTCGATTTATTTTTGAGATGCGATTGCTTGGACTTGTCACGCCTTATTTTTAAATCTGTGTGCGATACTATTGTGGGACAGATTCGTGATGCTACAGAATCTATAAAGACAATGTCATTCAAATTAGCTGAAGAACAAAATTTAGCCGCCGAAGTGTAGAAAAGTAGAGGGATTGACAGTTTCTGGTGATGGAACTTGGCGCAAACGCGATTTTATTGATATTTATTATTTGTGTGAAATATGCATACTGTAAGGCATGTGTTCTGATGGCAAAACTGATTCAGAGTAATATCAAAATTGGCTAGAAGACCATGCTGAATTCTGTAACGCAAATCACGTTGGATGTGCAGGCATGAAAACTGATGCCATTCCTGAGATATTTTAAAAAGCGGAGGAATCGTACTGAACGAAATGAGTCAATTATTATCGGGGACGGAGAAAACTTATACCAAAATCGTGTAAGTCTGATGTGAAGAAAAAAGAATTGTCAACATTTTTAAAAACCAAATGGCAACAAGATTGCGAAATTGTAAAAAGGGATAAAGGGTAAAGGTGGTAAGGGAAAACTAACTTTAAAGCTCATTGGAGGATTAACTGCATTCAACAGTTTTGCATTTCGTCGGAATAATGATTCGATGAAAGATATAAATACTAGGTGGAGTGAATGGTAACCTCCTTGACCACCAGAATGCACTAATACTGGTGCCTTGAAGTCCGTTCATATTTAGCAGACATGCAAATTTTAGTGCGATACTGTCTTTAGTTTTGTTTTGACAGCTGATTGTTGCTGACGTGCTTAGCATCATGTTAAGTATGAACAAAAACGATTTTCGTGCTCTCATAAAACATTATTTCTTGAGAGACACTAACGAAAATCTGGATTATCTACAAATCGCGCGTGAAAGAGAGAAAGACAGGGAAGAACATTTTTCAGACAAAAGTCACAAGGTTCTGAAGGGGACATAAGATGGTGACCACGAGTTTGACCTTGAGCCCCATTTTCAAGGTCAACCAAATGTCACTTTTGATTTTTCAAATGATAATTCCTGATTTTCATTGCTCAGTCGTATTGCTCGTAGGCTTGTTATTTGTTTTTACGTACTGCGTATAACCCAGTATAACCCAGAAACAACGACGTGGACGTAGCAGTATTTTGTTTCCTTCGGGGTGATTTATTAGAGTGGGTCCCCTTGCCTCCCACTATTGAATCATTGAATTCTTTCCATTTCGACGTTTATTTCTCGAGACAATAAACGCTCGAAAATGATCGTCGGAATCACTGAAGCTAGTTAGATCTACAGATGACTTGCTGTATGTGATCCCTCGATTTATTGTATCTTTGAGATACCGAAATATGCACTTCACTGCTATCCAATGTGCTTTTCCAGGATTTTCAGTGTATTTGCTAAGTAAATTAACGGCATAATTAATTTCTGGACGAGTTACCTGTGTAGCATACTGCAAGCTGCCAATTGCCTCTCTATACGGGAAATTTAGCACCTCGTATCGCTCTTCCTCAGTCTTTGGACACATCTCATTGCTCAGCTTCTGATTTAAGTGCAGTGGCATAGATGTTATGTTAGTATCGTCCATTCCGAATCGATCGATGATTTCATTTGCCCTATCGCGAATGACTCTGATGCCAAGTATCGATGTTGTCTCGCCGAGGTCCTTTAGTCAAGTTTTTAGCTCCACATTATTCGATAGTATCATAATGTCATCGACGTAGATTGCAATGATAAGTACTTTGCCATTTTCTATAGAATAGAAAAAATGCATTAGTCTACCTGTGAACGCTTTTGCCCAAATTTCAATAGCTCTTGATGACAGATTCGTTCCACAAACGACTTGATTGCTTTAAGCTATTTATTGTCTTGACCAGCTGGCCGTATCAATTTGAGTCCTCATCATACAGCTCCGGTTGCTGCGTGTATATGACGATGCCCAGTGTTCCATACAGAAATGCCGTTACAACATCCATTTGTACGACTCTTGTTATGCTGCACTGCCATGGCTAATAAAAACCTGATTGATGTGTAACGAACCACGGGTGAAAACGTTTCATTGTAGTCGATACCAGGACCTTGTGTAAACCCTTTAGCGACAAGCTTGGCTTTATACCTAATGACGGTCCCTTAGCATTGCGTTTTGTTTAAAATACCTATTTGCATCGGATGGGATTCTTGCCTTTTGGCAATTCGGCCAATTCCCAAGCTCGATTCTCTTCAAGAGAATCCATCTCTTCACGCATCACTTTGCTCGATGTCGTTGACGATATCCCTTAAATTCGAGTTATCAGTGATCGATGAATCACCCTGCTTGTCCTCCCTTGATTCGAAATCACTCGTTTCACCGTGTTCCTGCAACGACACAATGACCTTGTTAAAATCATTAACTTCGCAAGTGTTTAACTCATTTGTGAATTCACTTTCTATGAATGCGACGTCTCTGTTTATAACTTTTATCGACATTTTGTGGTACAACCGATATACCTTCTTTGTACCTTCATATCCAATAAAGATGTATTCGAATGCTTTAAGTTTATTCGCTTTAAACTTGGTACGTGTGCAAATGCCTTGCAACCAAATACTCGCAGAAATTACAAGTCTGGTACTTTGCCACTTCACGCTTCTTCTGAGCTTATTGCTTTTTCTCGGCATGAAACTCTATAAACGACTCTCACTGCTGTCATTAGTGCCTTAGCCCAAAAACCCTTTGATAGCCTAGATTCTATCAGCATACACCTTACGCGTACGGTTCATTCGTTCCGCTACACCGTTTTGTTGTGGTGTACAAGCTGCCGACGTCTGATGCTCAATGCCATAGGCTTTACAAAACTTAGTCCCATTATCACTTCTGAATGTGTCCGTTTGTGTTTCAGCCATCTGCTTAAAGTCCACTAAGCACTTATGTGTATACTCATCCTTTGCTTCTGAAGACATACACAAACACCTTTCTTGTGAATCATCTATAAATGTGACGAAGTAGCGACAACCACATATAGATCTCATATTTATTTCATAAATTTCCGAATATACTAATTGCAATACACTAGTGGCTCTTGTGCCTGCCTTTGGAAACGGTAAACGACATTGTCTACCTTTAATGCACGTTTCACAAATGTTTGACTTCAGTCGATTAAGTTTTTGTTTTCCGTTATTCATGTTATGATAATTAATGTGTCCCAGGCAGCGATGCCACAATTGGAGTTTACTGTCGTTATTTATCTGCGAAATTTTCAACGCAGATGCGTTTCCAACTAAAAACGCGTCACGATCTTGAACATATCGTCGATCAAAGTTCCCGTTGCAATAACTTTTATTGTTTTTACTTGTGACTTTGCATCCGTGATTATTGAAAACAATCTTGTTGCCTTTCTTGAGATTTTGGCTAACGGATAATAGGTTCGCGCATATACCAGATATATTTCGGACACCGCTTAGCGTTGTTTCACCGACTCTTCCGTTTTTCATAATATTTTGTTCAATATCACCGGATTTGTTTACTAATAATTTTTCGTTATTTGCCACTGTCACTGCCAAAATTATCGCTTTCGAAATGTTGTTCATTTCACATTTTTCGAATTCAGCTTCTTGCAATAAAATGTTTTGACGCAGTTTTTCGTAGTGCTTTTCGTTTCAATGCTCATTACCAACGGTCTGAACTCCTCTAGAAAACCACACTATCATGTTGATAGCTCCTGCTATTTCGTCCGTCAATCTTGAAATTACTTTAATTAATTTTTGAGTCATGCACTGAGTTACATTACATTACATTGAGTTACAGTTTAACCTCTACCCCTCAAACTACCACCACTCAGCCTTCAACACACACGTCTTTCCCTAGTTTCGACCTCGGAGCTGAAGCTAAATTTCGTAGCCTTCTCACATTGTACACCTCAATTCTGATACCTTGTCTGTTGCGCCATCAAACTTCTCTTCTACAATCTCTCACCCATACTTTCTTTCGCCGACCACTGTTAAATTAACGCAGCAAACTAGCGATACCACCAAATTTCGCTGTAAAAAGATAAGGGGTGATTCATTGTGAGGTTTGACTTTCAATAGGCTTTTTATTTACAGATCACGCGTGAATCCTATCAAAATGCTTTGTCATTTTTGTTCAGTATCGTTTGCAAGTCATCATGGAAAGACTCACACCACAACAGTCTCCAAATTGTTCAGCTGTATTACGAAAATCGGCTTCTGTGAGAAACGTTTTTCTTACTATTCGCAGAACTTACGGTGCGCATAATCGACCTACTGAAACCACTATTGCCAATACCATTCACAAATTTGAGTCCCAGCTTAAAGTAGTGGATCATACTCGACCGGTTAGACCACATCCAGCACGTAGTGAAGAGACTATAGCAGCTGTAGCTGATAGAGAGATTCGATTCCTCGTCGTTCTCAACAGCTTGGCTTGGCGTATTTGATAGCATGGCTTATTTTACGTGAGGATCTCTGCCTAAAAGTTTATACAATTCAACTTGTGCAAGAATTGAAGCCAAGCGACTTGAATTTGCGTCATATTTTCAGTGAACGGGCTCTGGAAAAACTCAATGAAAATCCGGTGTTTTAACGTGAAACTTTGTTCAGTGATGAAGCCCATTTTTGGCTCAATGGATACTTTAGTAAACAAAATTGCCGTATTTGGGCTGCTGAGCATCTCGAAGAGCACCAAGAGCTACCATTACATCCATTAAAAACAACGGTATAGTGTGGTTTATGGGCTGGTGGAATCATTGGTCCATATTTCTTCAAAAATGAGGAAAATCAGGATGTCACTGTCAATGGCAACTTATCGAGCCATGTTAACGGATTATGTGCTTCCTGAAATTCAAGCACATGATCTCGGTGAGCTCTGGTTTCAACAAGACGGAGCTACGAGCCATACAGCGCGTGAAACAATGGACTTGTTGAAAAATCATTTTGGTGAGCACTTAATTTCACGTTTAGCTACGTTAAATTGAACGCCTAGATCGTGCGATATCACACTTTTTATCCGCGAGATACCAATAGGGAAGAGCTGCGTTCTAAAAACCCATGCTGTGTTGCGTCAATCGCATGCTATCCCATTCGATAACTACGCTCTGACTGAAACTAATCTTATCCCCAACATAAGAAACCATAGTTATTCTCTCTTTCATTCAATGTTTTTTTGGGATGATGATCACACACCCTCTTTGATTGACTCTCCTTGTCGATGTATCTTACGGGCCAATCATTACAGCTTCGACTCCTCTCTTGTTGTCACTTTGACTTTTTCTAAGCTCGACTTTGTGTCAGTTAAAATAATACTTATGCGTGTTGCTATATTCTTCCAGCTCAACCTATTGGGTCCTACCGACTTTCTATTGATTTATAGGACACTCTCGATGGTATCATTATCTTCAGACTCTGCTGAAATGGACTCTATCTGAAGATTTATCTTTTTCATCGCTTCTAACCCCATTTTTACTAAGGAATGTCTCTTCTTAGATGGGTTAAACGTCTAGACTACATCAAATTATTGGCGTTTCCAATTATATGAAAAGACAATTAGACCTTAGTTTCACAACTGATCCCAATAACTCTTCAGTATCCCCATCCCACTTAAATAGTGATAACTTTCATTTTCCGCAATTCTCCCTCTTAAGATTATTAATAATTAATAAAACTAACTACACGTATATTAATACCCTTCTAAGCAGGACTTCTTTCCAGTTGTTTTTACAGATAACATTTTTTTTTTGTGATTTAATTTATTTTTTCAAATTATATCCATAAAGTTATAGTCATACAAACTTTTCGATTACAAATCTTACTTAAAGTTTAATTTGTACTTTCAATAATTTCTGAATTTGACTGTACTCAACTATAATTTGGGTAAAGTCTTTTATATTTCTCTCTCATATTGAAACTAAATTGCACTTTCATACTCATTTAATGATGTATAACATTTAATGTATAACACTAAAGTTAATTGTTGCCTTGAAAGGTAAAACTCATTTACTTGTGATTCAACCATAAAAATCAATACGAATTGTTTTTTTTTCTTTTTTTTAATTTTTTTGTACTCACATATTCTACAACATTTGATTAGAGAGAGCGCTATCAAATCTATCATCAAAAATCATCGATTTAAGTACGAGTCTGTTACTTCATACAATCTTGGAAGATTATATCCGTTTATTAAGTAATTCATTGTTGGACGAACAATATTTGTCGCGGTATCGAACATTTGATTGGACAGTTATCGGACTCAAAACATGTGTAAGATAAAATTCCCGCTTGTATGCATGACTGTTGTATGACCTATGAATTTAATTTAAGTTATTGTATTTGAATGCATGTTAATTGAATTTTAATTGAAATGGAGTGAATTCAGGATTTTGAAATTACAATTTATTATCATAAAGTTTTACATTATTTAAATATGAACACGATTAAAAATCTAACAGTTCTGAGCTCGGTACGTGGTAATTTTAAGGGTTCGTTAACGAGATATGCTTATTTTACCGAAAGACTGTGAGGCGCTTCAAGTTCGTATCGAGAAATTTGATGAAATATTCGAAAAATTAAATGCACAAGCACAAATTTATGAATTTAGTGAGGAAGAGGATTACGGTGATGCAACCAACTTCAGACTGCTATAATTTCTAAACCGTTCATAACAGTGGGTTTAAATTTTGACACATGACAGATGATTTTATTATTTACAACTTTTAAACGATTTGCGTCTCAGTTGTGAACAATTTTTATGCGCGATGGAAGTCAAACGTGATAGTGTGATTGCTGGCCATATAAAAAAAAAAAACAGCAACATCGACAGAAATGGTTCGGAAAGTGAAGGCTCGAAAGCGAAATGGCTCGTGAGCTCAACATATCGTTGGAACGGATGCAACACACACAGAAAAATGAGCTTGGGCTCAAACCATTGAAGTTCCAAAAAGGACACGATCTTACACCGCAACAGAAAAAAGTTTGAGTCGAAAGAAAGAGCGAAGGTTTCGCTTGCACGAAAGTGGTGAGTTGCCGAATTTGGTTTTTTCCAATGAGTCGCCATTTGTTATCGAGCAATATTTCAACAAACAAAATTACCAAGTTTACTTGCCAGAGATGTCCTTCGAAAATTTACACCTTCGGACGGCCATCAGAAAGCAGGCAGCACCGATGGTGATGGTGATTTGGGACCATGGCGTCAAAATTAATGCGATCGTATATCGTGAAACTGTCTTAAAGGCTGTACTGAAGCTTTGTGCAAACAATCATTTCGGTCGGAGACCGTGGACATTTCAACCAAGATTGGTTAAAAAACAATGTTCCATACTTTATTTCTTCGACACAATGGATTGCAAATTCTCCGGATGCAAATCCGGTGGATTATTCTGTCTTGGGTATTTTGAAGGCGAAGGTTGGACACTAAAAAATACCAAAGTTTGGATCACCTCAAACGAGCACTTCGCCGGGAATGGGCCAAAATACCGCAGAGCCATTTGCGTGCAGCGTGCGATGCTTTCTTCGGCCGTCTCACAGCCATCATTCGCGCTAAAGGTGGACATATTGAAATCACTGATACAATTTAAAAATTGATGTATTTTCCGACATTTTTTGATTTGGCACAATAAAATTTATCTAAAAATAAAAAAATTATAGCATTTTAAAAAGTTGCAGTTCGAGTGAGGCAGGGTGTGATATTAAATCCTTAATTTATGTCATACTATCCATTATATTTTCTAAAACTGATTATGGTCTCGCTGTTTAAGGCAAAACTTCAAAAACATCCGCTCTACAGAAAGTAAATGCCCCCTGGAATACTCTAATACACAACACAACGTAGCCAAAAAATTAATCGCTCCAAGACTAGAAAATATCCATCTTAACTTTCAAAATCACTGTTTTAGCTAAAATCACTCAACGTTTTAATCCCTATACAGACAAAACGAAAAACGTTGCATTCATCTTGGAACCTGCCTAAGGACACCATTTGCACCGACCTCCAAAAATACACCAAAGTCGAACACAAACAGCGAAATAAAAAAAGAGGGAACAACAATTTCAAAAAGCCTCTTACCTGACTTCTGTTTTTTTCGCCGAAGAATTTGCCATTTTTAAAGCTATCTCACTGGCGAATAACAAGACTATTATCTTTAAAGAAGCCTGGCCTGTCAGTCGCCGTCTTAAAAAACATTAACAATAGAACTGATATAAATGAAAAAAAATAGGAATAAATTGATAACGCACCACAATACGCTAAAACTTGTTTGGATACCAGAACATGTCAGCATAAAGGACAACGAAATAGCAGACACGGCTGCAAAAGCAGCTGAGTGATCCACTCCTTCAGTTTCATATCTTCAATAAAATACCTTTAAATAAAACTGTATCGAACTTTTGAAAATGAAATACAAAATAACTGGAAAGATTTCGTTCACCACTACTCAACAATTAATCCTCAAGCCGAAAAAGCATTCTATCCAGTGAATATCCCATTGAAAATGTTAAGGAACTTCATACGACTTCGGTTGCGGTCCAGTCATATCATCGCAAAAAATCAACAGCCGTTATGTACTTTTTGCCAGAAAAACTCACAACTGACGATCAAACACCTAACATCTGAATGCGACAGAATAAATTCAAACTTCATACAACCATCGACCAAAAACTATTTATCTGATCTTTTAAATTCCATCTGAGCAAAATATAAAATATGTATTTAAGATTGTAAATACTTTTAAAATTGAAAAGAACTTATAGTAATCTATTCATTTCATACTTATTTTTATATATAACTAGACGAAAGCATTGGTAGCTGGTTGTATAGTATTAACATTATGTACGGAAAATCTATTATTATAAACCTATATATGTTAATTAAAAAAATATTTAACATTTTTAACAGCTTTATTATAACTAATTCAATTGTAACTTTGAAGTAACAACGGCTTATGTTTCCACTTCTGTGCATAAATGCTTAAGCATGAAATTCCATAAAACAATTTGAATTTTGCGTTAAACTTAGATGTACGTTGCATTTGGAACATTTTCATCTTCTCGCACGTTTTGTACTGGAATTATTGTATTCGGTTTCTTTTTCTTTTTTTCTTCTAATTGCTTATCTAAAAAATTGAAACAGGACGCCCCCTTTTCCTATGAATTACTTTGTGCTGCTGACATAAGCAAGATGCAATGTTAGTTTTAAATTCCAATAAAGAATATTAATGCTTGGGGCTTATAGAATGTGATGAGCAATCTTTCTTATATAACAGCCACGCATTCACCATCGTTAAATCTAATAAATGAAACATTATACGATGGTACCATTTCCTCGATCGAATTTTTATTCGGTACAACGCTATCAATGAGTCGACCAAGTCTACTCCACCCATGTGTTGATTGTATATTTTTACTATATTTGGGCGCTCCACGTCAATTTTATTTTTTATTTTTCTGCCCCACCTCTTCACCACGTCTATGGCTCTGATTCGCAAAATATGCTTAATAAATGAACGGCCTTGTTATCGTACCATTTATTCGCATTTACAGTGATCTGGTCAATGCACGTAGAAAACGCTTCGTAACTACTTCCCTCTGCCCTTAATTTTCATTAATTTATTAGATGAAAACTGTTTTTTAGTCCCAATTTTCTAATTCAATTGTTAAAGAATGCTTGAAAACCAATTGTCCAAAAAAGTTTTATGAAACAATTGGTTGGGTATAATTTTTGATAAACGTAATATATACATTTCCACTACTTCCAACATCAGGTAATTGCTGATCATGTATTACTTTCCCGGTGTAAATTTCAAAATTGGAAATCAGTCCAGATGAATCGCACAACAGAAACGCTTTGTAGGCCCATATTTCAGGTTTTTTAGGCATATACTGTTTAAGCCTGTGCCTTCATTTAAATGGTATCATTTGCTCGTAAACACAAAGATGTTCAGTCATCGGAATGCAGTTAAAGTTCTTAACCAATTTGTCAAGAATAGGTCTTATTTTTTGTAAACTATTCATAACTTCTGAATTGTTGTGTTAGGCTCTAAATTTCTGCTAAAATGTATTTTGGATTTTATTTTTTTCCATCGCGTGCGACTCATAGTATTGGTAACAACATAAACTCTTGTATTCGATTTCCAATACATTTCAGATCTCGGTAACCCGTAAATGGACATAAAAAAAACAACAACCAAAGAATTGTTCAAGTTCGTTCGATGAAACACCTATGGGTTTTGCTTCATCACACTGCACTCTATATGCAATTGTATATTCAACTAGATAACTTATGATTTCACTGTAAAATGGTTTTCGAAAATAGGTCACAGCAGAGTAGGGTCCTTCGAGGTCTTCAGGGCAATCTCTTTCCAAGAGCGATGACAATTATTATTCGCCTGGGATACTGATTGCCAAAAAATTGTTTGTGGTCTTGAATTTTTCTCATCTGATGACGACTCAGTACTCAATTCGTCATCACTGTCAATAATATTTATGCGTCGTCTGGTAAATGATCTTCATCGGACTCAGAATCTAATAAAGAATCTTCGGATCTATTACGTCTAATGGGTCTACGAGTAATTCTAATTCCTCTTATATTTTTATATGGTTTTGTATCCATATTGTGGGTATTTGGTAGATATATTTGAAAATGGAAGAAAGCATAACTATAGTAATTACCCTAAACGCACTCAAATCTGCCACAATAGCCCAATGTCACCTGAAAATTACACAACTGTATCATATACAAATAGTAACAAAATGATTATTGAAATACAAATATATATATATATATATATATATATATATATATATAAATTTCAATATATATATTATATATATTTTATATATATATATATATATTTTTTTTAAGTAAAAACCGACAAAAACACAAATGATCTCAATTGCTTAAGATGGTCGCTTTGGTTTCTATCTGCTGAAAACTTGTAAGGTATTTATTTTGACATTTCAGGTTGATGGTGCCAACCATCATCAATATTGTTATTGGTTATTTCAGTGGAATTATATAATTAAGGCGCATACATCATCTTGTGAGAAAAATTAAAACTATTTGGTAAAATGTGGATATACGAGGCGGTCCCAGAAGTACCCGACCCAACAGAGAAAACAAAAATTCTGGAAAAAAATTTATTTATTTTTCAACATAATCGCCTTTCAGCTCTATACACTTTTCCCAGCGATGTTCAAAAAGTTCGATACCCTTTTTATAAGAACTTTCTTGCTCCTCAAAATAGCCATTAACTGCCGACATCACTCCTTCATCGTTGGACCATCCTTACTATAAAAGTGTATGATGGAATAAATTTAATAAAAATACTATGAAGGTTTTGGCAAAATAAATGCCAGAGTTTTTGAAATTAAAACAAAGCAAACCACATAAAACATTCATTTAGTATTTATAGGGTTTTCTAATAACGAATTGATAACTTTTTTTTATTTTTTTTAAATAAAAGGCAAACCATTTGAGGTATTTCAAAAACTTTATTATTGGCTTGAAGTACAAATAAAATATTTATGAATGGAACTCGACTTCGTTCATTTTCGTTGGACCCAATGTTCAACTACTCGGCCACACATTTCGGCCAAAACGGTCGCTATTTCGCGTTCAATGTTGGCTATGAGCTTTTTCAACGTCGTCGGCGTGTTGGCATAAATCAACGACTTAACGTAGCCCCACAGAAAATAGTCAAGCGGCGTTAAATCGCACGAACGATTCGGCCAATCGACTTGCCCATGTCTTGAGATAACACGCTCACTTTACTTACTCTTCAGTAAATCGATTGTAGCGTGTGCTGTGTGGTTGTGGCACCATCCTGTTGAAACCACATGTCGTCCAAGTTCATATCTTCTAATTCGGGCCAAAAATAATCGGTGATCATGGCGCGATAACGCTTATCATTCACAGTAACGTGACGATCGTTATCGTCGACGAAAAAATATGGCCCAATAACGCCGCCGGCATGTAAACCGCACCAAACAGTTATATTTTGTGGATGAAGTGGTGATTCATGAAGCACATGTGGGTTTTCACCCGACCAATAACGCATATTTTGCTTATTGACGAACCCATTGGGCCAAAAATGAGCTTCGTCACTGAAGATGATTTTGCGACTCCGAATAACGGTAAAAAAAATTTATAATTTGCAGACGTTGCTCGTTAGTATGTTATACCATGATGAAAATGTTGAGTTTACTGAATAAATTGATAGTGACAGTTTGATGATTAGTGAAAGAGTGCGTTCACAAATTAAATTCAAAGTTGTCAAGTCCCTATTGGAAAGCCCTATATATGCTTTTGTGCAAAATAACAAAAGTAATTTATACAATGTGTTTAAACTAATGTTTCAGGGTAATACCCTGTGTTTCTGTTTTTTTTTTATTTTTTTTTAAATTAAAATAAATAATTAAAATAAAATACGTGTAATAATTTCACTTGAATTAAAAGTTTACTTTATTAAAGAAATTATTATTCTTTGTAAAGTTATTTGGAAAGGGTCAAGATAAATTCAAAAGCTTTTAAACGAGTGTTTAACTGCATATCCAGCAGGAAAAATTTAACAAAACGAACACTGAAAGAAAGTTGTACAAATATGTCACATGTATTGATGTATGGTATATACGTATAATACTCCTTTTTTATAATACCGCGCGAGCACCAAGGGCATATGAATACCCTTTTACTGGCTTTTCAACAGGGCGCGGGCGGGTGTGTAGTATTTTTTTTTTTGAAACTCAGGTATTAGGTTTCGATATTTTTCCAGAGGTGGTTGTCAAAGTGGACGGGACAAGCAAGTGCATCCTCAACCAATGGGTCTCAGTACGTGCTAGTTGTTAGTTCGTTACAGTTAGTCCAGCCAGCAACCACTCCAACATCAGTGTTATGCCTTCATTTCAGAGTTGACGCCGACGGGATTCTCATATAACTACATACAAATTCTACGAAAAGACTTTTTCAGAGAATTGCCTCGCACGGGATTCGAACCCGCGACCCTCTGCTTGAGGAATGTATGCATATACCACTACACCACGGCCACCCCTCTCTTGTTTAATAGTAACGAAAAGTGTCCAGATCAAACTAACCAGACGATCCAAAAGAATACTGTTCACAATTCAGTAAATAATAATTGAGCAGCGATTGATTCTTAATCAAATATGAAATGCTTCTAGTATACCTGGAAGCTAATATTATAAGGGTACGAGCTTAGTTTTCCATTATAGATATACAGATTCTATTTTTTTTTTTATAAACAACATTTTACAGCATTTGGACATAGCCTGTTTATTTAGATTTATTTATCAAAAACTGGATTAATAAATGTCTTGATTATGTAGATAAATTTAGATTTAAGTTATTTAGTTTATGTTGATTTTCATCTAAGATATTTATTTACCATATAATAGTGCTCTTGATTTTACCCGGGTAATACCCATCTCAACAATTATACACGGGCAATGCGGTTAATACCCAAGTTCGTGGATATCCGTCAATGTCAGCTATCGGGTAACCACCAATATCGAGTAACGGGTACCTAAGTCACAAATCAAAAATGATGGGAGCTAATATTTGCTCTGTGGGAGTATAATAAGATCATGTGAAGGGGCAGGAGATTAAGGGATAAGTAGCTGGTAAGCATTTTAAAAGAAATTTTCAATGCTAATGAAAAAAAGTAATAGTTGACACATATCGAAAAATACACGCTTGAAATTGTTGAGGTTTTGAGTCATGTAGTCGCTTTATAAAGCCTGTACGTTTATTTTTAGTAATGAAACCTAATAAAACAGAAAAATACCACGTACAAAACACTATCCTACTAGTCAAAATAATTGGGGAGCTATCTTTATGACGTTTGCGTTTTTTCACGAAGGTTTCGATAAAGAATGATACTCGATTCCAACTATATTCACTTGAGATCATTTTCGATATAAAATTTTCGGGGGAGATATAACCTATCTCCGATTCTAGGTGCTGTCTTTCCGCTGTCTATCTGTTGAACTTAAAAAAGGTGTGAAAAGGGTCTTCTACGAGTGAGTCGCCGTACTGGCACGTCGCATTGTCTACTTTCGGCATCATGTGTAGGTATGCATTAAAGTATCCATGTCCGGTTAAGAACTGCGTGGTGTAATAATTTATCTCGCCGTGTTTTTGCTCTGTCCATTCAGCAATGTCTCTGATTAGCCTGGCGGTCCAGAGTTCCATCTTAGTTGTCATACATGTTTGGTGAGCTCTTTTGCTTCAGTGGTTGCCACTTCCACTCCTACTTGCGTTCTTCTTTTGAACACCTGCTATCTCTCTGCAAAAACAAGAGCAGCTGGTTCTGATACAGTGCGGTAATAATTTGCAATACGCAGGGCTCCGCGGCTCTGTACTACTGCCATCTGTTTCCTGTGCTTCTACTGTTTGACTCTCATTTTGCTCTCTCTTGGTCCTCCAACGTTTGCTACGAGCCTGCTGAGTGATGCAGTCACTTTAGCAGCTCGCTCGGAGGTGGATTTAATATAAAACCAGAGAGTTTGGAATCGATAGTTCTTCAAGGTATTTTACCGCGTATTGCTGGTGATTATTTCTGGGCCTATACGGAATTCAACTTGCGGCGGCATATGTTTCCTGGTCAGTAGGACAATCTCGGTCTTTTGCGATGCAAGACTGAGACCATGGGTTTCCATCAAGACGTAGACACGTCTAATAACTTGGTTCCTTCGTGCTTCCTCTGTATCCCTTGCAGTTATCACCGCGCCAAAGTCGTCTGCGTACCCTATCAAGTAGGTGTCGTTAGGCATTTCGATGGGGAGGATCCCATCATCGAACATGTTTCAGAGGTCGGGTCACAGAATTGAGCCCTGCGCTGCTTCTGCCGTGACTTGTTTAACACGAGGCCCGTTAGCTCAGGATTATTAGGTCAAAATTTGCCAAAGATGAAAAATGATTGCCAACCAGCTGATTTGTTTTTTTATTTTACTCTTTGCGGTGTTGAACTGTTACAAAAGTCCCCATTACTCCGTCGCTTGCTACCTTAGATATAGCAATTATTATTTGTTTTTTTTTTTTTTTTTTTTTTAAATCATCACCTGCGCTTAGTTTTTCATATGCCCTTCTTCAAATTAAGACTATTAACAGTTCTGTTTTTTGTAAATTTATCCTTAATTACTGGGCTATCGATATATAACCAGTTTTGGTTCGAACTGTTTTCAACCAATAACTTTGACCAGCCCTGGATATTGTGACAATTATTTTAAAATTTACTTATTTAATATAATTTTCAAAACTATACCGGGTGAGTTTTTTAACTTGAGACATCCAAATTACTCGAAAAATACGCTATATAGCGAAAAATATTTCATACAAACGTCACGAGGTTTTAAAGGGTTCATAAGATGGTGACCACGAGTTTGACCTTGAGTCCCATTTTCAAGGTCAAACAAAGGTCACTTTTGATTTTTTAATGGGAACCCCTATTTTGTTTGACAGATTCGTTATCTGCGTGAAAAATTACAAATCTTTTACATGACACTTTTTTCAAAAATGCGTTCCTTTCCCGTCAGAGGGCGCCATAAAACTTAAGACATCAAAATTAGACAAGTCACAAGATTCTGAAGGGTATATAAGATGGTGACCATGAGTTTGACCTTGAGACCCATTTTTAAAGTCAAACGAAGGTCACTTTTAATATTTCAAATGATAATTCCTGATTTTCATTGCTCAGTCGTATTCCTCAATGGGGCACACGACTTTGTCTCAAAGGTCTTATCCATTCAGTGCTAGATACCACTGCACTGGCACGCCTAAATCATTAATCGGTTTCCAACGTTATTAGGTTGTTAGAAGGTCGAGATTTGTTTTGAGGAAGTCATTATTGCCTCGAGTGAAGTTAAAATTCAAAGAAATTTCAGATAGAGACAAATTGTCCTAAGCTTATCTGAGAGTGTATGATGTGCAGTCTGCCCTTTTTTTCTACTTGAACGGAACTGTACTTCATTTAGAAGTTCGATATTTGTTTTGAGAAACTGATTATTACTAGTAACGTTTTTTAGATTAATAATGCAGGCTATTTCAATTCAAGAGAAAATTGAAATGATATTGATTTATGGAGAAAGTGGAAGGAATATCAATGGTGCTGTTGCTCTTTACGCCCAACGTTTCCCAGACCAGATACGACCGCTCGCTTCCTTTTATTGGGTCATCCAACATGATATCGCGTATTTTTCGAGTAATTTGGATGTCTCAAGTTAAAAAACACCCTGTATAATTCGGTAATAAAGATTAAGAAATTATTACAATATAATAAAATTACAAAAAAAAAAAAAAAAATAAAAATAAAAATAAAAATCATTTTCATCTATAACTTCATTGTTTCCTATCCGGCGCTGTACTTGTAGATAAGCACGATACGAGTGCTGCCGAATTCCGTCTTTGGAAGGTGGTAGAGATGACAGCTGAAAATTATCCCTAAATGATTGCTGGGCAACAGTTTGTTTGTACTTATGTATAATACCTCAGCTCATATATAGTAAATCAAC
Organism: Volucella inanis; assembly: GCA_907269105.1. NCBI lineage: Eukaryota > Metazoa > Arthropoda > Insecta > Diptera > Syrphidae > Volucella > Volucella inanis. The sequence goes on along the minus strand of OU026156.1, from coordinate 130,335,130 downwards.
ACCAAGCTTTGATTTGTTGTATAGATTCAATACAAATGTTTCTCCAGCACTTGCAATTTTGTCTGGTTTAGCTTGAGGGTTATTGAATATCGAAACGATTTTCGCAACTCTGTACTCTTTTAGTTTTCCTTCTTGGAAAAATGCAGATTTTGTACCACTACCAAACTTGCATTTGCAAAAAGTAAAACGTCTTTCAGGTCCCCTAAGTTTTGTTGGATTTCCGCAATGTGTAGTATTTAGGTAACCGGTTACAATTTACGGTTATGTATCTACGATCTGCGTCGTAGGAGTAGCCATTCAAGACTTCTCATACAAATGGAACAAAACAGCCGAAACTATTCAAAATATCAATAGCAGGTCGAGATGCGAAATGGCGATATATGTATAAAACAATGTCTAAGAGAATAGGAGATACAAATTATCTAGGGCGACATAACGAAATGATGGCCTCACTAATAACTTTGCGCTTCCATTTGGTATGAATGTAGTCTTTTCTGCATTTCACGTGGACTATTGCGAAAGTTTACATAATAAACAGACATTCATTCTTATTGTTAGGTCTTATTAAAACTACGTTTTGTATATGTGTGACTCTCACCAGTCTCCTAATATCATTGTTTTCCTGTTTTAATAAAATTAGAGTGTTAAAATCAATAATGAATGAGTGAAGGAATAGCTGGGTGTGGCGATTTTCAAAATTAAGTAAAGACAAGAAAAACATTGTGTGCAATATTTACGAAGCTGCAATTTTATACAACAATTCACCATCATCAATTAATAAATAAGCACTTGTGACTTTTCCACAAATATGACCAAGAGACTACACCAGTAGCATGTAGATACATATGTATTTATGTGTGTATGGGTGCCTGCATCCCCCTTCCATATCAGCCTTAGCCAAAAGACGTCATCATTTCTTGTGGAAGTGCTATCCCTCTACCTTGCTCAACTGAACAGACTTAACGAATCATGACATAATTTTTTTTATATACGTTGGTGGTGGCAACCGATGTCGAACGTTCGACGATGAGCTGGTCCTAGCTAATTGGAAACAACTCGAATTGAAAGCCAAATTAATACGTGTTTTTCTTGATATAAAAAGGTCATTTGAGACTGTTTACAGAGAAATTTTCATTTGAAAAATTAGAAAAGTATGGAGTGCGCGGGAAATTATTATCCTGGATGGTTTTGTGCCTATCAGGCAGAACGCAAAGGACTAAAGTGAATAAATTATTATCTGAAAAAATTGTAATAAGTATTGGCTTACCGCAGGGTTTAATTTTAGGGACATTTCTCTTTCACGTCTATTTTAATGCCTTTGAAAGTGTAGTTAATAATAGTGAATACGCTTTGTTTGCAGATGATGGTCTATTTTATGTAAGTTGTGAAAATTTAGATTAAGGTATTTTAAAAATGCCACTGGATTCAGATAATATTAACGTATGGCTCAAAGCAAAAAAGAAAATAAGCTTAAGTTGAATGTTTCTGGAACAAAAATGATGGTAGTTAGCAACGATGTAATAAGTGATAGTTCGATAAATATTAAAATAGATAACGAAAGCCTTGAAATGGGTACCTGGGACAACAAATTAAAATTCGGTAAACACATAGATTTTATTGTGAAGAAAATATCTAAAAAAAAAAAAAAAAACCAAAACAAATTTACTTAGAATTCGTAAAAATATTTCAACAATAAGTGCAATAAACATTTTCAATTCAATAAAAGTCACATTTTGAATACTGTTCCCCAATCCTTTTTGTGCAATCAAGACATGACTAACAAGCTCCAACTCCTTCAGACTAAGGCAATGGGAACAATTTTAAATTGCAATATTTATACACCTATATGTTTTATGTTAAATATGTTGATGTGACGAATTTTGATGAATGTTTTACTGTTCGTCTTGTAATAAAAAATAATCTAATACCTCATTATCTATCACTTTTATTAAACTATGTAGGAAATGTTCAAGTTGAGAAATATTCAAGACTTCCGCCTTTCTTTTGCAAGAACAAATAGTCCTTTTAAAAAGGACTCCGAATTTTGTTAAACTTCGAAATTTATTCTCCCTTTAAGACGTAATCATAAATCAAAAATTGTTATCAATAAACTTTTTAAAATTTATAGTTAAAAATACTAAATAAACAAACAAAATAAATACATATGTATGTATTTTTGCATTATATTTTAATTAATGTAAATATTGTATATTTAAAAAAAAAAAACGCCTATACGATATGTTCATTTTCCATGTGTTTTTGAACCCACTTGTGAATTGCCCGCTGCTTGCTATTGCTATTTTATCCTGATTACAGCTATTATATAGTCGGGTGCAGCTTTGTAGGTTTGAATCTAGACGACTGGTCGTCAAGAGTTCAGGACTCTTTCATTTATGTTACCCTGCATTATGTCAATGATGACTGGGAACTTAAAGATTATACATTGGGTATTGGACACATAGAGGAGAGGCACACTGCGGAACACTTAGCTCTGTTATTAGAAATAGTCATAGCAGAATGGGGCTAAATTTCGTACAAGAAATTGAAAACAGGGTTGGCTGTGTTCCACATATGTACTCTACAAATTTGCGTTAAACATACCTTGCAGTCTGTGGTACCATACACAATTATGTTGAAAAATATAAGCGTTTCAATAAGCCATTGCCTCTTCAGACTTAGGTAAGAAGCAGAGAAAGCTTGGCTTACATGAGCTGAATTGAATTCAAAGCTGTCCTACAAGATGGAATTTATCATACAATATTTAATGTGTGAGAAATCAAAAATTGTTACAATCAACATCTAAATAAAACCATAGGTATATTCTACTCATTGATGAATATGTTATGCAAGTTATTTTTGTGATTCAATATGTATGTACATATTTATTGTCAGTTTTTTTATTTGTTCATAGTATTGTGAAATGTACATACGTTTTGTTTTTTGAATAAAAATGTCTTTGAGCCGTTTTTTTTTTTTTTTCTTATATACATATTTTTTGTGATTTACATGACATACTGCTGAAAACCGGAGAGCACCTAGTACCCAAAGAATAGCGGGTAACCAATGATATAGGTTCCGGGTAATACTCGAAAATGTGGGTACCCAGGCATCAAAAGCTCTAATTTATAACGTAATACAAAAGTGTAAGTTTTCATCTTGCATTAAACTTAAAAATGTTATGACCTCAAATATATATGGCTTGGTTTAAGTTTCCACAGGGTAAATTTTGGTCTACAAAGATATATATTAAACCCCACTTGAAGAGAAAGAAAATGGAATAAATGCTGCTGTTGACAATATTTATGTTTAGTTTAAGCAACATTCATTTCATTAATTTAAAAAATTATGGTAGATTCGTTGATCTTATATAATCTCTAGTAATATTCAAATCTTTGACATGCAATAATAACCTGCAACCTTTAAACCCAGTTTGTTATACATATTACATGGCCACGAGTTATAATTTTGTAAGAAAATGTCAAAGAAAACAAAAAAGGGGACCCAATGACGGCATACAAATCATTTCTTAATCTATTTTACATGAACTTATACATCAGACTTGTATTCTTCGCTATCAGTGAGATTCCAGAACAATCTGGACAAAAAAAATTCTAAAAAACATTGAGGTTACATGTTATGTATTGCAAACGAATGGTAAGACTATAAATAATATATATATTTTAAACACTTACTTTCTAAGAATATATTAATTCACTGCTTTCATTCAACTATATCTTAAAAGAATACAGAAACACCAAATTGGCACACAAAACTAAAAACCGGCCTGGCTAAGCAAAAACGTGATTTCAAATAACTTCTGGATTTATTCGAACACTTCATGTATGGAAAATTATGTTTTTATTTCTCATAGGTGGTAGACCTGAAATATGCACTTAAGCTGGAAGCGTAAGAAAGCGTTTAATATTTTATAAACTAGAGGGCAATCTATAGTGGTGAAATTCAGAACATAGATATATTTAAATCTTCGTATGCAAAATTACATGAAATTTCAATATGTGACATATTTTGTATAGCATGACTTGTACTATTTAATTAGTTTTAAAGTTGCAGATGTGCAAGGTGCAGACTTAACTTTACTTTAGTCCGGGCTCTTCTCGGTATCCAAGAAAGTATGGTCCTCCTCAGATGAAAAATCGTGTAATTTTTTGCTTATATTGTTTCCTGTCTACATCGAAAATTTAATCTAAAGAATGAAATGTTGACGTTGGTAACAAGTTATTTTTCTTAAATGTGTTTACGATAATCAACCTTCAGCTGATATATACGACGCCATGGCCAATATTGTATTGGATCGAAATGTCAATATATTATATTCATTTGAATGTATACAGCGACATCTATCTTTACATAACAGAAGATCTTGATAGCAAAAGCATCTACCATTCGTGAGTGGAGAGTAGAAACGAATTTTCTAACAAAATGGAAAATTGTATGGAATGCTGGATGGGACAGATTGTTCTCGAAATATGTCATTTGAATAGAAATATAAATAGGTATGTAAGTTCATCAATTGAATTTGAAGTATAAATAAACTAAACATCAAATCCGTGTGAATACACCTGAATTGTCAACAATGTCAAGATTTGAGAAGTGGCGTCTCCCATATAATGCTTTTGCCAGGAGAGCATGTTCCAAAAAAAATGTAAATTACAATTCATGAATAAATTGGATTATTAGATTAAATGGAAAGTACATATGTGTATTACAATTCAATTGTCGTATTATTTTTTCGTAAGAAGTAATAGATAAGGATTAATGATTATTTTGATTGTCTTTATTTGTGAAAATATGACTTAACATAAACTTTTTGCAAAATCGAATTTGAAATATTGGTAATAGCAACAAACAAAATAATAAACAAAGTAAAAAAAAGAAATTGTGTGCTTCATAAGTCTATTTGGTACAACAGAGAATTGACTAAATCTTTTTTAAAAAAATATGGGTGTGACTGGACACATTTAGCCCAGAATAGAGAAAAAAAATCTGAATTACACCGCAAATGGTAATTAACTTACGTGAATTTCTAAATTTCAAATAAAATTTTCTATGGTCAACAATTTTAATTTTAAAATGTCTATTTCTGTAACGGTATCGTTTGACCGATTTTTTCCAAAAATGTCCGAGAAGAAAAAAGTCGATGTAAACAGAAAGCTGTAGCTTTCACAAAGATCCTGTTGTAATGCTAAAATTTGGCGGGATTGTCGTGAATGTCAACGAAATCAAATTGGCCTAACGAAAGCAGCGTACACAGTACGTAGATGGACACAACGATCTGAATATAAATGCTATACTGCTAGAAGGAAACTTTTCGTCAGTGAAGCAAATAAAAAAAGAGAAGACTTTACTGATAAATACAAAAACAAAGGATTTTACTTCTAGAATTGTTTTCAGAGACTAAAATAAGCATTGACTTGACATATATGGATCAAATAGGCCTTCGAAAATTTAAGGACAATCAAATGAAGCTTGAATTCAAAAATACAAATAAACAAGTAAAGCGTGGATATATCGGTTTTATGATGTAGGGCCAAATGTTCACTTTTGGGATCGGTAATTTGTTCGCAATCATTGATATCATGACAAAAGAAGTATATATATATACAAAATGGTTATTGTGAAAGATAATTACTTCCAACAGGACAATGATTCCAAATGATAAAGATGTGGTTGATACACAAAGTGCCCCACTTCTTACTAACACCACCACAAAGCCCCGATCTTAATCCAATAGAACATCTTTGGAATTATTTAGAAAAGATCTTACGAAAATATGGCATTACATCAAAGCCTCGGTTAAAAGCCTTATTTTTATTAGAATGGTAAGAAATAACTAATGAATATAAATAAAAATTGACGCCTTCCATACCACACTGTCTTAAAGAAGATAAAAGGCTTAAAAGGTACTCAACAAAATATCAGGTAAGTTCTTTTCTGCAATTATACAAACTAACTAACGCTTTTCATTAAGGGTATCAACAATTTAACTGTGCTCATTTTGCATGCATCGGAACGACTTGATTTCTATTATGTTTTTCTGAACGAAATAATATATTACTGTTTTTGTTTTTGCCTCTAACGGGGTACATATAAACATTGATTACTTGTAAAGAAACAGATCTGTTGAAAACAATTATAAACTTAATTCCCTCCGACAAAACTAAATTAAGTTTGGATATCAAAAGTCTTGCTGCACATTGTATGTTGGCTATTCTGACATTTTTTTTAATAAAAAAAAACATTAAAATACCACTCCTTTTGTACTTTATAATGTGTGAAAAGAAAACAAATTGAACTTAAAAAATGCCCTTAATTAACAATCCTTTTCATTGATGTCCAGAGTCCAAGGTTTGTGCCTAAATGTGAAAAATGCTAATACAAATGATTAACAATACAGGCTTAAGTTTGATTTCAAAATTGTAGTAGTTGCAATCCATTTATATCTTCAAATGAAAGATTCAAAATACGACTCTTAGGCCCTTTTATTAATTTTATTCTGATACTATCCCCTTTTTGTGCACTTTAAACAAAAAAAGGTTTCTTTCCATATTTTTTATTACCTTAACTTGAAAACGTGCTGAAAAGCACGTTGAAATAAATATTCACCAGCTAAAATGTTTTTCTACTTTTGCTTTTATTATATTTACCTAGTGAACATTAGGTGAAATTTGCTGTCACTTTGGCCATTCTGACAGGTTCTAGAAATGGAGAATAAATTGGTATTTCACTTACATTATGCCTGTGCGAAAGTTCCGGGTTTGCAAATGGATTAGTTTGACATGTAGTTTAATTTATCTATGATTTGAGGTGTGAATTACGAGAGCGATTAAGTGGTTTTAGTAAAAGATAAAGAAAAAGGTTTGAGATAAATGATTTAATTGTGAATTGTAATTAGATTGAATAAAGCGATTGTGTTGAAAGGAATAAGTTCTATTAGTGCACATACGTCAACAAAGTGCACTCGCAAGCTTTTGGAATCACTTCTCATGTGTGATTAAAAAAAAAAAAAAAAAAAAAAAAAAACACGCTCGCGTGCGAAAGATATTCACTCCAGTACAGTGCAGTGTTAAAAAAAAAAAAAACACAGTGCGGGTATTCCAACTCCCCGCCCCGGTCTTAGCACTGTTGTTTGCACTTGGTCACTGCTATTACGGTATTTATCATACGGCACGGGAAATGGCTGAGTGCATGTAACAACTGATGGATAACGGGTTGCAGGTGTGCATTTTTGTTGGTGGACTGTTTTATTTTGTTGTAAGGGTATAACACATACAACAAATGTATTTGGTAAGTCAACGTCAGAATTTTCATTTCGCAGCTTTGCTTAGCATCGTCGGTGTTTGTTTGTGATTATGAGTTGGGAGTTCAGGTTTAACGTAGCTTACATACATGGGCTAAAAAGTAATAACTTCTCTGCGTACGTCCACGTCTGTAAAATAGACCAGCTGTTTTTTCACACTTCTCAGATCACTCTAATCTGAAGCTACATGGCAACGAACTAGCGCCATTATTCTTATCTTACTGCGGTCTCGCCATTTACGTACGTAGTGATGTAGCTTACCAAACTCCACCACAATGTGATCCGTGTTTCTATCCAGAATTCAACTTCTTGCGGCTTAAATTCAATCTCCGTGAGAAAATTTTCCACTAATGCTTTATTTACAGAAGCCCAAAACCGGACAGCAATTCGACGTTTAACGAGTTCGATGCGTTGTCTGACTACATTCAAAGAATTGTATCCCTGTATCCATATACTGAAATCGTTAATTCGGGCAATTTCAGTATACGCAATTCTAAAGGACGGTGTGTTGAGATCTTCGCTGCGAAAAACAACTTGACCCAGCTTGTAAATGAGCCCACATGTATACCGCCAATAATCTGGACTTGTTTTTAACTTCTCATATTAGCTGATTTCTTGTACATAGATATATAACATGATATGATCACAGGCACAAGTTTCTTTGGAATGAGATCCTTTATTACTCATCGGATGAAGAGTATCAAACCAAAAGAAAAGGCATGGAACGATTCGAGCTGTGGATAGGCTGTCAGGGTTTTTTCGGTCCTACCAGACCAACCCCACTGCGAAAAACCTAAAAAATTGGTCAAACGAATTTTCATGAATGCCTGCAACGCTTTTCTTAAACGTGTGAAATTCCAATAGGATCAAAAACTGAGACAAAAGTACTACATTATCCCAAATTTTGGTTATTCGTCAAAAATATTAAAATTTCTGCCTCATCCTCCATCCCAACGCTGATTTATCATAACATTCCAGCTGTCAGCTCCTTGAATAATCCAATCTGCTTGCTGCATATTTTGCAGCGAGTTCAACAATTAAAGATTGTGATTTGTCTCCGCCTACACTGAGTTCGTTGAATCTTCAATAGGACGAATCCACTTTCGCACTCGTGAAGTAGCAAGAGTACTTAAAGATATTAATATATACAAATTTGCTGATCCAGATTGTATATCTCCCCTTCTTTTGAAGAGGTGTTCTTCGCTGGCAAGCTTTTCTATCAATCTTACTCTTTAGGACTCTTTCGCCAGTATGGTGTAGCAACAAGTCCACCAGTGGTTTGATCGCCTGTCTCACCGGAAAGTGGAACCAAAGCGTACATCAATCTCGCGAAAGTAAAACAGTTTCACTTGGTATTTCTAAAGCATTTGACAGAGTTTCGCACCAGGCACTTTTGCTGAAAATGCGCGCTTTTGCGATCGATGACTATCTTTTTCAACTACCTTTCGGAACGTTCAATTCAAGTTTTCTTGGATGGTTTCAAGTCTGATATATCCAAAATAAATGCTGGTATGCCCCAGGGCTTGTTCTGCCACCAAAACTCTTTTTAGTTTTAATTAATGATTTCTTATCTGTTACTTCTAATCCAATATACTCCTTTGCTGATGACAGTATTTTCTGCTTTTCATAAGGGGTGATTCATCGTGAGGTTTGAATTTCAATAGGCTTTTTTTGACAGACAACGCATGCCTTCTATCAAAATTTATTGTCATTTTCGTAAATATCGTTTGGCAAGTCGTCATGGACTCACACCACAACAGCAACTCGAAATTGTTCAGCTGTATTACGAAAATCACCGTTCGCAAATTTAAGTCCCAGTTTACATTAGTAGATGACACTTGACCGGTTAGATCACATGCAGGACGTAGTGAAGAGACTATAGCAGCTGTAGCTGAAGGTGTACGCGAAGACCGTGACGAATCGATTCGTCGTCGTTTCCAGTATCTTGGTTTGCGTATTCGACAACTTGGTATATTTTACGTCAGGCCTAAAAGCATACAAAATACAACTCATGTAAAAATTGGAGCCAGGCGACTTGAATTTGCGTCATATTTTCAGTGAATGGGCTTTGGAAAAACTCAATGAAGATCCAGTGTTTTATCGTGAAATTTTGTTCAGTGATGAAGCATATTTCTGGCTCAGTGGATATGTTAATAAACAAAATTGTCGTATTTGGGCTGATGAGCAACACGAAGAGTACCAAGAGCTACCATCACATCCATTAAAAACAACATTGGTCTATATTTCTTCAAAAATGAGGTAAGTTAGAATGTTACCGTCAATGGTAACCGTTATCGCGCCATGTTATTGAGCTATGTGCTTCCTGAAATTCAAGCATATGGTCTGGGTGAGCGCTATGGTTTCAACAAGATGGCACTAGGAGCCATACAGCGCGTGAAATAATGGACTTGTTGAGAAATCATTTTGCTGGGCACTTAATTTCACGTTTTGCTATGGTAAATCAGCCGCCTAGATCGTGCGATATCCCACTTTTGGACTATTTTTTCTAAGGATATGTAAAGTCTCAGCTCCTCAGGAATAACCCAGCTACGATTGACGCTTTGAAAGCTAACATTACTCGTGTTATCCGCGAGATAACAGTCGCTATGCTAGAACGAGTCTTCAAAAAATTTGACTTTCCTAATGGACCTCTTCAGACGTAGTGGTGGTCAAAATTTCATGATATCATTTTCAAAATGTAAATCTCATGAATTTTTCTTTTAATCGATAATAAAAATTTTAAGTTCACTTTCAAATTAATGTGTTTTATTTAACATTATAAATCAAACCTCACGATGAATCACCCTTTATTTGTTAACGGACTCACGTCCCCATTGTAGAACGGGAATGGCAGCGTATGTTAAGCTCATAAAATTCCGATAATGTATATTATCAACCGAGTGAAATTTACGTTTAATGCTCCAAAACTCCAAAATCCAAAACTCAATGCTGTCTGCTGTCATAAAACCGAAATCCAACTACCCAGCCATTATTCCTGAATGGCCCTTGCATCGTCGAAACTGAATAACTTTCCATTCTCGGTATGTGCGTGAGTCACAACCTACGTTGGAATGACCACATATTCGATGTCGCCAAGAATGCTGCGAAATCTCTAGGTTTCCTCAAGCGATGTAAGAAATATTTCACCCCTGGCCTTAATATATAAGGCATTCGTTAATTCCCACATCTGGTCAGGTGCTCCTTAAACATCTCTGCACCTGCTAGATTCAAAACCATGCGATAAAAGGCATAGGTTAGTCAATTAGTAAGTTAGTCAATTGACGCCCTTGAACACCGATGTAATGTTTAATGTCTAAACTTGTTTTAAAGCTATTTCCACTACCAGTGCTCCACAGAAATCGCCAGTAGCATTCCGCCCCTTCAAACATTGAACCGCAACACCCATCTCGATATGAATGCTCATCAGTATACTCTCAAGCCCACTTTCGGACGTACTCTGAAATATCGTGATTCGTTTCTAAGCCGCACAACTCGCTTATGGAATGCCCTGCCGAGCTATCTATTTCCTATTCATTATAACTTTCAAGCATTTAAGATCAACGTACATCGGTATTTCCCTTTTCTACCTCCCTGATTTTCTTTTGCTCGCGCTGTGTACAAGCATTTCAAGGGTATTTAAACGCCTTGAGTGCGCGCAAATTGTAAAAAAAAAACTTCGCAGCTTTAAACATCCAATTGAGAATATTATGTTGACATTAAAAGACAGTTGTATTACTTTCAAATTGTAATAGATCATTGAAATAAAATGAGGTTAGTATAACATCTCGCACCGCATAAGCCTGCTCTCTAGGGCAAGGACTGTATTGTATGGGCTTAAAGCTAGGCCATACATAACAGTCGTTAATCGAAAAACAACAATACCCTCGAAGACAGATTCTCCACAAAGTTCCTGGCAGGTGTACCGGTATAAAGTGTGCGTTTTTTGTGAAAATAAAACACTAATTTTTAATGAGAAAGTAAAAAAACATTTTATTCAAAGTGTTGGCCATTGCTAGCTATACATTTCCCATCTTTCAGGCGATTTATGGACTCTACGCCAATAAAACTGTTCGTGTTTTAAAGCAAACCAAAAAGTCATCCAATTTTCGACTTCTTCGTAGTATTCGAAGTGCTGCTCAGCTAATGAGTGTCCATCGATGAAAACAAATGGTAGTCGGAAGGTGCCAAGTCTAGTGAATACGGCGGGTGGGGTATTAGCTCCCAGCCAAGTGCATTGATTGTATCCTGAACCAGTTTTGCTTTGTGTGCAGGTGCATTGTCATGGAGAAAATTACTTACCTTGTCTTGTGGCCCATTCTTATCGTTTTTCGATCAATGCATAGTTCAAATTAATCATTTGTTGTTGGTAGCTATCTGTATTAACGGTTTCACCAGGTTTAAGGAGCTCGTGGTACACCACACATAAATGCATTTTTCATCGCCAGTAACAATTCGATGCAAAACTGATCTTTTATCGTGTCTTTAAAGCAAAACTTCACAAGTGGTTTTTCGGTTTTCCATCTGTCTTTAATTCAATTCATGTTACACCCATTTTCCAGACTTTTGGATCTTTCCCATAGATTTTAAACAGTCAGAAACTGTTTGTTGTGTGACATTTAACATATCTGCTATTTCTTTCTGAATCAAAGTGTCATCTTCATCCAATATTGTTTGCAATTCGGTGTCTTTAAACTTTTTTGGTGGTCTTCCACGTTCTTTATTTCTCACATCAAAATCGTTATCTCTGATCTATGACGTAACGACCTTCTTCATTCTGAGAATGCGATTGCAAGAATATTCTATTGCATTTATTCTGTTCCACGTTGTCTACAGGAACCTCTTCCAATTTCCAAAAACTGCGTACCAAATCTTCAACTCGCACGTCATCTGCACTTACCTGAGCGCAGAGTGCAGGTGGTAAATGTGTTATTGTCAATGTGGTAGATGCTGGACTATATACGCGTCAGTTGAGCACATAGTTGAGTTGAGCACATCAGGTATCCCTTCAATGACCTCACCTTCAACGATCTGACCGCACACGTTCGCTCCAATCAAAATATCGATTCTTTCAGGGGAACCAAGGTCTCCGTTGGGAAGTTGAAGACCATTTAAGTGTTTCTAAGTGAAGCAATTATTCCATATCGGAATATTTAATTGAGGCAATCACACCTCAACTTGATAGTGTTGGATTCGTTGACGCGTAAATTATGAAGTTTTCATGCAACTCGGTGAAACTTCTAGATTGCTCCAGCAATATTTTTTGTTGGAAATCATGGACTTCAGTTGAATAGCTTATCAGAATAGCTTCTTTGAATTCCATTACATTGTTAATAATGGCGTTCATGGGGCTTGTTTTCATTGATTTTGCCTTTAACTCTTCATACAGTTGTTGAACTTTCCCTACCGTCTTGTTTTGCATGTACGGGGTGTCATGCTTTATAGCTTCCATAATTTTGTTTGTGGTTCTCGAGAATTTCTTCCCAGGTTTCCTCTATCCGTTTTAATTTTTCGATTGTTTTGTAGGCTAGTTGCAACGGATCTTCTGCAACTGTTAATGCGGAATCTGTACAGAACATAGTAAGATGCTTTTTATGGCAATGTCGACATCCACCAGCAGTAAATTGCCTAGATATATATACCACCCTTAGTATTAGATTTTTAGTAAGATTTTGAGCACGTATTTCTACAAACTCTAACAAACTCAACAAAGGCGCAATTTCGTGTGAAGAACAACGAATATACCACTCTCACAGAGTTGGCGGTGCAAGTTTGAATACAACTATCCCTACCACCGATGCATCTCAATGCGACAAGGCTCTTAATGTCTCCTTTCCTATAGCTTTAAAATTGAGGAGACGTGAAACATGAATTTCCGCAAGGCGTCTGGGATTGTCAAAACGATTTTTCAATGAAGCCATACTTCCTCATATCCTTCAGAGTGTATTCCGCCAATGAATGGTAAAGTACTTACCGATTGGAGCGATGAGCTGTCGCAGTCTATTCTGGAAATTCCGTCTTATGCACCAGAGTTTCGAAGGTGTCGTTAAACACCAAGCAGTTGTGTAATGAGCCACTGGGTTCAAACGCACATCCAACTTCGTCAATGATTTGGGCTTATCTTTAGACAATTCTTCGGTATCGCACTTGACGACTTGCGCACTTGCAGCTTGCAAACAGCTACGGAAGCAACGTTAAGGTATATGGTGAAATCCACATAAAAATCCAGCCCTGAATAATCTTCTTTTACCTGTTTCTGGTGGCCGACATATGTGACGGGTGCGTCATTTGTACACACATGAAAGAACATGAACTAGTAGTCGACACTGGGGCACAAAGCCTGAAATACTTGTTCGACACCATATCGACACCGGAGATGCTCGACCAATCCGTCAACCTGCAAGGCATTTTCCATTGGCAAAGCAAAAATAAATTGTCGAAATGATGTCGAAGATGAAAGTTAAGATTTGGTCCTCGTGAAGAAGAAAGACGGCGGCACGAGATTTTGTGTAGACTACCGATGTCTCAACGATGTAAGGACAACTAGCCTTACATTTTGGTTACTCCTTTTTTTTGCCTTGAGAGGTTGCAAAGTCTTCATTTGAAGCTGAACCCAGAAAAGTTTGTCTTATACTGTACGAGAGTAAAATATCAGCGGAAGGAGTAAGGATATACCCTGACGAAATCGAAGTACTGAAAAGTTGTCCTGTTCCCAAAGATAAACACAAACTGAGAAGCTTCTTAAGACTTACCACGTACTACAGGAGGTTCGTATAGTATATTTCTGGTACTGAGAAGAGCCAGCACCAACTTACGGAAAGAGGCCAACAATTCAGGTGGTCTGAAAAGTGTGAAAAAGCATTCCAAGACCTCAAACAGAAGCTGTTGAATGCTCCCATCTTGGGTTAGCCCGCACCAAAAAAAATGTGGACGCAGATGTTATCAAAGTTGGGGTCGGAGCAATGGTCTCTCGAGTTAATGATAATCAAGAGAAAACAATGTACTCTCCAGACCTGAATGGAACTAATTCTGGTCTGGCTTCTGGTTCTAATTCAGGAAACAAAAAATGTCCATAAGTACCCCTATGGACAAAAATGCATTCTTTGCACAGATCACCCAGCTCTGAAATGGCTACTACAATTTAAGAACCGTGAAAGCCAAGTTGCGAGATGGAGTGCAACTTGGAAACGCAACGTCGAAAGGAAATACTCCACTCAAATGCTGATGCCCTTTCTCGTCGACCGTGCGGAAGTAAATGTGAACACTGCAACGGTAAAATAGCAAAAGAATAGATGACTATCCAAATGATCCGGACTAAGCCAGTAGAGGGTTGGAGTACAGACGAAATCCGTTCCTCCCAACCGGCAGATAAGAACATCGAACCAATGTTGGTCTGGAAGGAACACGATATCAAGCTAGACGCAGATATCGGACTGGAGCCAAACTCTGATGTTGTATTGGACACAATGGGACTTGATTTGTGTGCACTATAGTTTGCTGAGGAGAAAATGGGAAAGTAAAGATAGAACACCATCTCGTATACACCAAATGCTCCATGAAATACATGACGGGATCTCAGGAGGTCATTTAGGAATAAACAAGACGTTGGAGAAGGTAAGGGAACGATTTTATTGGCCAAGCGCAAAGCAAGATATCGAGAATTGGTGAAAAATGTGGACAAGATGTGCGGATACCAAATGCCTAAAAGTAAAGTCACAGAAACGAATGCAACAATACAATGGCGGAACATCATTCGACATCGTTGGCCCGCTTCTCGAAATGTGTAATGGCAACCAATACAGTCTCCTGGTTATGGATTACTTTAGTAAGTGGCCGGAGGTATTTGCAATTCCAAATAAAGAGGCTAAGTCTGTAATAAAAGAGATACTAAACAACAGGGTGATCAAATTTAGGGTCCCAACGGAGCTACATTCTGATCAAAGGCGAAACGTTCAATCAAAGGTCTTCCAGGAAGCATGTATCAAAGGTCATCGGCAATTGCCAGCGGGATTGGAATCAACACTTACCCCTCTTCTTAATGACCTACTGAAATAAGAAAAGATGAAGCAAGTGAGCAACCCATGAAGGCTAGGTACGACATCAAAGCGCAATCTTCCGGCTTCAACAAAGGAGATCTCGGTAGCTGTTTAATCCTCTGAGTAAGAAATCAAACCATCAATAATTGGATCCAGCGTGGGGATCAAGGAAAATTGAAGGGGTCCAATTAGATGGAATGTAACTTTTGAACGAAACTTTTAATGACGAAGTGGTTAGAGATAAACAACCTTAGGGAGTGAGCAAAATGATATCCGTTTGAATGTGAACAGCGTAGGCATAATAATATCTTCAAAATCCGCTAGCAATAGCCCTGTATGGATCGTACCAAAGAAAGGTACAAACAAAGATGGCAGTCTTTAAAAAAAAATGGTCATAGAATAAAAAAAATTAAATGAGAGCGCTATATCTGATAGGTACCCTGTAACAGATCGTAACGTAATAATTTCCAATTTAGGAAAAGCGAAATACTTTTCCACGCTAGAATTAGAATCAAGATTTCACCAAATAAAAATGAAACATGAAGATATAGAGATAACAAGTTTTTCCGTGAATAATGGAAAATACTAATACACACGTTTGCCATTTGGATTAAAGAGCACTCCTTCAATTCTCATATCGATAACACAATTATATTTTCTAATTCAAATCAAGAACATACTCAGCATCTCGAAATAGTCGTTTATATATTAAAAAATGCTAATATGAAAAATAGTGTCGAAAAATCTTTAAGACAAATCCCGACAAAATTTCTATAATTAGAGAATACCCGCAACCTACAACCTACGACAACTACGAAGTTTTCTAGGAATGATTGGATACTATCGTAAATTCATTAAAAACTATGCAGCAATCGTAAAACCTTTCACAAAGTATTTGTAAAGCTAATCTGGGCAAATCTTCACACACGCTATCGTTATAGATAAGACGTTCGAGGAGCATCGCGAAAATTTCAAAGATGTGTTATAAAGGCTGCGAAACGCTCACTTGAAGCGGAACCCAGAAAGTGTTTCACCCGGAACGGAAATATAGTAGTAAGGACAAATTCTAACAAAATCGAAGCCGTGAAAAATTTAACACCAACTGAGAAGCAGGAGGTTTGTGAAGGATATTGATATTGCGAAGTGCCTGCAATAACTTACAGAAAAAGATCGACAGTTCAGGTGGACTGGAGAGTGTGAAAAAGCATTCCAAGAACTCAAGCCGCGACCGGAGAGATGTTCATCTTGGAAGCAGAAGCTAGCAATGTTGGGGTTGGAGAAGTGATCTCAAGTTCATGATGGTGAAATAAAAGTTCGCTTTGTGTGCAAGATGGTTTGCTGAAAAGAAAATGGAAAAGCGCAGGTGGAACAAGATATCTTATGCAGCTAATTATGCCACGGTCCAAAATCAGCCAAGTGCTTCCTGACGGAATGTTATGAGGCCATTTGGGAATAAACAAGACGTTGGTGAAGGTAAAGAAACGTTTCTAAGCTAATTTAATTTCGGCCCGGGTCAATCCCGGATAGTTTTATTGTGCTTAATACTTACAAAACTTTAATTACTCGAGGTGTGGGGTGGGAGTAAAGAGCGAGAGGAATAAAGGGCGATCTTAAGGGAGGGTTTGTTCAGGTGATAATCAAATATTAACTATAATTTGTTCACTCCGCGAAGCATTCGAGACAACGGCTCACGGGAATTGATTCGGAGAGGTACAGTTCTTAGATTACGTCGGTTAACATTTAAGGAGATGCGTTCAAGGAGAGCCTCAGAGTCAATGTTACCATTTAAGAGCTGATGGACAAAAACTATATCACAAATTTCTCGACGTGTAATAAGGGGTTGCAATTTAATAAGTTTCGGTAGATTATGATACGGTGGTAAATTAAAAGGGTCAGACCAAGGATGTCCTCGTAACGCGAACCATAAGAACCTACGCTGTACCGATTCTATACGTGCAATTTTCGCAGACTGGACTTGCATACTCGAGGCGGGGCCGAACAAATGTGGTGTAGAGTGCTTTAGCCACATATGGGTCGTCAAATTAATTAGACCAGCGCTTAATGAAGCCAAGAGTCGAATTAGCTTTACTTATAATGCGATCTATGTGGGAGCGAAAGTTCAGTTCGCTATCATAGAATATGCCTAAATCGCGCATTTCGGTCGCAGTAGGAACAGACTCGTTGTTGATGAAATATGCGTGAGAAACTCGCGTGACATTTGTAAAAATTTAGCTCAAGAAAATTATAAAGACACCAAGCGGTAAATCGATTGAGATCATCTTCCAACAGAGAACAGTCAGAGGGAGTCGATATGTGACGAAGATTTTGATGTCGTCAGCATAGATAGAGATAAAAGAATTGTTAACGATGGTATCAACATCATTAATTGTTAATATAAATAACAGGGGACAAAATGACTTCCTTGGGGAACACCCGAGGAGGTTTTGAAAGGTCTAGATAATGTAGAACTAAACAGGACACTGTAATGTCTATCATTTAAGTAGGAGCAAATCCACGTAACGAAATTTGATTGAAAACCAAGGACGTTAAGTTTTAAGAGAATTACGTTATGCGAGATTTTATTGAAAGCTTTGCTGAGGTCGGTGGATTAGATCTACAAGTACATAGAGTACTTGCTACAAATTCAGTTAGATTAGTGGTAAGAAATCCATGTTAGTTTGTTGAAATCACTGGTTTATAATGTAACTGTGGAGAGCTTCGCAATAGGTCTGTAATTTGAGATTTCACCTTTGTGGCCTGTTTTATGCAGAGGGATTATATATGCATTTTTTCAGGAAGGGAGAACGGCGCATTGAGATAAAGAAAGTCCGAACAAGGCAGTGGGAGGTTTTTCCAAGTAAGCGGTGCATTTTTTTAGAACTATGAGAGTACACCATCAGGCCCAGCGCAACATTTACTTTTTAGATTATTTATCTTTTCATTTAAAAATACCGTAGAGATATCCACCGAAGTAAAGAATGTTTGTGGATAGGTGTTCATATATGAGAAGTAAGATAGATCCGGGTTTTGGATTTGGCAAGCAAACGATTGGCTAAAGAATTCGTCAAAAAAGATTGTTCTTTTTTGCGGATTATCAGACGATGAATTGTTGAACTTTAGAGTAGAAGCATAACTGTCCGATTTTATTTTAGAGTTGATTAACTGGAAAAAGCGTTTATGCATGCAGCTTAAATAATTAGAATACAGTGATTCACATAAATCTGAAAATTAGGCATAAGCAAATTAGTATTTATTAAAATCCGCTTCAGAACATGTACGAAGACAGGCGTACCAATGTTTGTTTCTTTTATTTCGTATTGACCGAAGTTCTTAGTATACCATGGTGGGGATAACGATGGATTTTTTTGCGATAAAAAAGAAACAGACTGGGAAAAGCAATCGAAGATGATATTGTAAAAAGAGGCAAGTGCATCATCAACGGAAATACTAGAGTTCAAGAGAAAATTGAAATTAGCTTTAGAAAGAATATTGAAAAGCTATGGACGTGTTCAAAGCCAAGAAGTTTTGAAAAGTTGTACGTAAACTTCATGGAAAGAGGCGGATGGTGAGGATCTAGAGTGGTAAAGAGGTGCTTGCTGGCTGATACTGTGCTGTTGTCCAAGTCAGCGAAGAAAATAAGATTGAGATGTCTACCGAGATAGTTGGTTATGCCACTTAATTGAAAAAGTCCCGAGTCCACGATACAGTCAATAAAAAGAATTTCTTTCTCCGAAAATGCATTGTTGGCTATGTAGTGTGAATAATCAGTGCGTATTCATTTGAGTCATGGTAAGTTAAAGTCACCCCTAACAACAACAGTATCACTTGCGTCAGCTTTGGCGAAATTCGTCAATAGTTAGTTAGTTTTTAGTTAGTTAGTTAGTTAGTTAGTTAGTTAATAGTTAGTTGATAGCTGCAGGTTGGCTGAGACGGGCGAATGTGGCACCAGCAAATAAAACGATTGCGCTTAGAAATAGGAATTTTTATGCAAACAAATTCAAAGCAAACTGCAGATAGTTGCTTAAATAATTTAGAATTAAGGCGAAAAGTACTCCTTCGTTATTCATAAGGTCTTCGTTTCGGTGGACATTATAATCATGGTTAAATAACTCGCTATTCTTAAAATTAGAGGAAAGGTTGGTCTCAGTAAGAGCGAAGATATCGTACGGCAGGTTTTGCGAATTTATATAAATTTCAGATGTTTTTGTTCGAAGTCCTTTAACATTTTGATACTAAATGATGAGGAAATCAGGGAGTGCAAATAAAGACAGAGGTGGGTTAGGAGCGATAATAGTTCTTAAAACTAGAACGCGTTGTTTGAAGGTGCTTTGAGCTAACATGGGTGACATAAGAAGAGAAGTCGTTTGCATAAACGTACGAAAATCTGACGCAGGTCAGAACGTTTCCGTAAATTCTACGATCTCTAAGCTGGGATTGAATGTAACGGCCATCATCATCCGAAGCGGCGAGTTGCTTGGTAACCTTGACCTAGACGGAGGGAACGGATTGATAGTGTGCGAATAAACGAAAGTAGATGGTAGATGGACTTATTAGAAGCCAAGTTAGTAGAATCAGTTTGGCTTTCTTTCGGATAGGGCTTGGATGAAAGAACAAAAGATAATCGTTTGTGCGATGGATTTTTTAGTTTAGAGTTATTGGACGAAGGGATAGGAAATTTGGAACGTATCGCGTGGGGAAAGGAGGAGAATGTTCCTACCTTAAAACTCCAGTTTGGGTCAGAATTAAGCCTGGGGGTTTGGTTGTAAGGTTTGGAGGTGTAGTAAGGCTTAGTAGTCTTGAAATTAATCTCCTTTGCGTTCATCTTGTACGTTGTCGGCTTTTGGTTGATTACTTTTTTAAGTTTGATTTTCCTCATTGTTGGATGCTGGATAGATTCAGCTTTAATAATTAGGATATGGAGTTCTGGAAAAAACCATTTATATTTTGAATGAATATCAACATAGCTTTAACTTTGAGAGTTTACCGGCCGACTTTTTTTTACAGTTTGTGACAATAATTTTAAAATGCTGCTTAAAGTAATTGATCAGCCAAGTGGTTGTTTCCTCAGTATTGGGTTCACTTAGCTTTTTAACTCAACTATTCCGTTCAGATACGGTCCAGGAAAATGTAAAGCGGGTAATAGAAGGTTCAGGAGATGCAGAGGATACTTGATGTGCTGAAAGTGCTTGATATGTAGTAGGTGTTTGAGAGGTTGGAGGTGCTTGAGATGCTGGAGGTATATGAGATGCTGGTAGTGCATGATATTCAGCAAGGTGTGGGTGTAACTTCAAATTCAGGAGCCGTATGTAATTGAGAGGAAGGTGTTAGGACGGCGTTTTCAAGTACCTCAGGAAGTAGCGAAGTGTTGTAGGCCGTGCTTGATTGGGGCTGGATGCGTGAAATAAATTGCTCAATATTACCGAAAGTGGTCCTGATTTCATCAAAAATGCTGCTTAGTAATAAACGAGATAGTACGGAATCGTTACTTATTTCGTTGATTTTACACATCAATGTTGTAAGCCGTGTATCACTTCTGTTAGGAGAAGGTGTTTTTTTTTTTTTTTTTTTTTTTTTTTTGACGGAGCTTGGAAAAATATCAAGATCAGAGCGTAGCAACAAAGAGACTCCTTTAATTCATTTAAGGTTGATAAATGTGAATTAGAATCCGGTTGAATAGCACTTTTTAACTCGATACTTGTTTTATGTTCACTATCACACTTTGAAAGTTCTCCATTTTTGGCTAACTGCTTGTCATACTGCATAGATTTAGATCAGAATTGATAGTTGATTGTTCAAATATGCAATACAGATCATCAACACTCTTTTGAATTTGGTCAAGTTTTTTTTTAATTCGAGTTGAACTTTCTTAAAAAACAGTTTACGTTTAGCACCAAGAACATTTAGGGAATCACTTTAGCATGTGATGGACAGCACAATATAGGAGGGTGAAACATCCTTACACTCGTCACAATTAAACAAAAAATTGTTTTTATAATCTCTAAGACAGAGGATAGATCTTCTGCGCAGGCCTACACAGAGAGCGTGAAAATATCTTGCATATCATCATCTGTGAAAGCTGTTCCCGCACTGGTTTGACATGTTTATGTTGGTGTAGGACAGATGTGATGAGTATGGATAAGCGACGTTGACCGAGTTTAGAGTTACGCACGTTTTTTGCAAGGGTTTTAGTTTTTCACACAGGCGACGATAGTCCGGATTGGGGTCGGTCAGGTTTTTGCAAGGGTTTCAATTATTTCGTACAGGCGACGATAGTCGGGATTGGGGTCAGTCACAAGCAAGTGTTGCAATGGGTTTGTAATTTTTTTTTGTTTCTTTTATGTTATTATTTTGTTTTTTTTTACGGTAACGACAGTACGCGATATTGGCAGAAAAAAATAAAATTGAATTTAAGTATGGGAGCGAAAACAAAATGCGACCGAGCAGCACAACGGTTTTATCTTGGCTGAGTGCAAAACAAGATAACAAGAATTGGTGCAAAAAGTGCATAAGGCGTGCAGATACCAAGGGTTCAAAAGTAAAGCCACAGGAACGAGTGCATCTGTAAAATGTCGAAGCACCATTCGAATGAATGTCCATCCATATCACTGGCCCGTTTTCCGAAACATTCAATGGCAACCGGTACACGTACGTGGTCGTAGATTACTTCAGTAATTGGAAAGAAGTGTTAGAAGTCTCAAATCAAGAGGCTGAGACCGTATTAGAAGAGATAGTCTGCAGCTGGGTGAGCACATTTGGGGTCCCAATGGAGTTACACAGGGCTTTGAATCAATATATGTAAATAAGAAAGCCAAGGCCAACGCCATTACATCTTTGATCTGATGAAATGGTCGAGCGATTCAATAGTATCTTGAATGAACATCTGCATAAGGTCGTCCGCAACTAGGTGGCTACATCGTGGGTGGCCGTGGCTCAGGTAGTAGTGTATTGGCTTTCCAATCAGACAGTTCTTGGTTCAATACTAGCCGTGATGAAAGACTTTTTTCAGGCAACTAAAACCTCGTGATATGAATGGTTGCCTATATACAACGTCATTTACACTAATAATTTAGTCTCCCTATCATATGTTGGATGCCACCCATGGAGCGAAATAGATACTGAGCCCAAACATTTTTTTTCTCTTTTTATCCCATTTTCCGAAAACCTCAACTTATCATAAGTGTAGTCATACCCACTTGAGTGTTAATTTCTCTATAAAAAAAAAAAAAAAAAAAAAAAAAATGCCAGATGGAATGGGATCGACATATACACCTCTTCCTATTGGCCTACCGAATCGCGGTCCATAGTTCAACAGGACAATCGACATCAAAGCGAAATCTTCCGACTTCAATGAAGGAGATCTGGTGTGGCTGCTTAATCCTCTGCGTAAAAAACACAAATCACCAAAATTGCAACAGGATTGGGAAGGTCCATACAAGGTGTCAACCCGCATTAAGGATCCAGCGTTAACAGGGTCACATATGGGTATATTTGAATAGCAGAAGATTTCCATACTTGAAAAGACGGAGACTCAATCATTGGAGAATGGAAATTTTTATCGAATTGTCAAAGAGATGTTACGAAATGTTCTCGAAAGACGTCATCAGCATCCCCCAAGATATGAATTTTAGCTCTAAAGTGGAATCTGAAGAGTGAATTACAAGAATTGTTATATGGTAAAAGGTAAAGTGAAGTAAAAGTGGTTGAGAAAAGCAATTGGATTAGAAATTGTAACTATGTATATTAAATAAAGTGATTGTATTTAAATTAATAAGTTCTATCATGTATACCTACATAAACATATAACTATCATATTTTTTTTTAATCCCGAGCGCGCACCAAGGGGATATGAATACACTTTTACTGGCTTTTCACAAAGGCGCGGGCGGGTGATGTAGTAGTTTGAAACTCAGGTGTACTAGATTTCAATATTTTTCCCACAGGTAGTTGTTAAACTGGAGCCAGTGCATCCTCAACCAGTGGGTCTTAGTATGTGCTAGTTGTTAGTTCGTTACATTTAGCCCAGCCAGCAACCACTCCAACATCAGTGTTATGCTTTTATATCAGTGTCCAGATATGCAATCTCTTTTATTTTAAAGAATCTATAAACTTTATTTTTATCCGAATGTTAAGTAAACTAAATAAACAAATGTAACATTTTAACCTATATGTAAACTGATTAACGTAACGTTAGCCTACGATTGTTATCCAAAAATTTTGTATGACAGTTTAAAAATGTAAATATGGATGTAATTTCCGGATGAATAAAATAAGTCTCTTTGCTGTACTATCAAAACGAAAAGACGTGTTTCATTGAAAACCGCATTTTTCGAACTCTATTATTTTACCCTATTAGGTTAGCAAAGATTTACCCTACACACCCGAACATTGGGTCCTTCGAGCCGGATAATTTAAAAATTAAAATATTAAACAATTAAAACTATAAAAGTGCAAGTGCAAGTGCAAGTGCAAAGAACAAGTGCACAAAGAATATATATATATAATGTATATAAATATAAAAAGTAGTAATTACATACATATATTCCCTCGCGGTAAAGGCCTTGCCCCTTGTCTTTTTCTTTTTAAAAATTTGGTTGTGCAAAAATCGGATTTTCCGCACTTTAACCTCAACTGTCACCATCTGGGCAAAGCCGACCAAAGGTCGTAAGTTGCTGTAATAAAAAATTAAATTAATATAAAGAAAACTGTATCTAATTAAATATCAATATTTTTGATACCCACACATATTTATTAATTAATTTAACAATAAAAACCTTTAAAATGTCTAAATTGTCATCGGGTGCAGATCAGAAAGGTGTTCTGGAGCAGATTCTTCGTGACCACTCCAACTTCAAGAAGACCGGAGCAACACGGCGTACAGCAAGCTATCTAGCAGCTCGTCTTCTTGTTCTCGAAGTGAACTTCAAGAACGCACTTGAGCATCAAGCAAAAATTCGACGAAGAGATGTTGAAGAAGTTCTGGAAGAGGAAGACTTTGATAAAATTTTTGATCTGCTACAAGAAACATATTTCACTTACCGTGGTGATGTGGTCGATGCTATCGACAATGCCAAGTCAGCTACTAAGGAAAATATTCTGGAAAGTGAATCAGTAGGTGCCTCTTGTAATGAGCTTTTGTTACCCCAAATTCAAATTCTGCAATTCGAGGGCTCGTACACAAAATGGCGGGCTTTCCATGACGTGTTTCTGTCTTTAGTCCACACAAAAGCTGGATGAAATTCAAAAACTTCACTACCTTAAATCCTCTTTGACAGCATTTAGGGTTGTATTCTGGCAACTATGACAAAACAGGGGAACTGCTTGTAGCCAGATACGACCACAAGCGAGTGCTGGTAAACGCTCACTTCCAACTCTTTTTTGAACAGCATCAGCTGACAAAAGAGACTGCAAGTAGCATAAAGTCTCTATTGGACACGTCCCAGGAATGTTTTCATGTCCTAAAAAATTTAGGATTGCCGGTAAGTTCTTGGGATGACATTTTAATGGAATTACTCAGCGTTTGTTTGAGGAAAAATTAGGTAGTTCGAAGGAGTTGCCCACACTTACACAATTAACAGCGTTCCTAGAAACGCGTTTTCAGACCTTGGAGGCAGTATCTGGAACGAGTGGCCCAAAGGGCAGCGGTTCTTCTCCACACAAAGGTATTGCAGTTGAGAAGAAAATGGTTTGTGGTAAAGGTCAACATTCTCTAAGGACTTGTAAAAAGTTCATTGGCTTGGAGATCTGCGAACGATCTAAGTCAGTGGACAGAATCGGGGTTTGTCGGAACTGTTTGGCATACAGCCGCAAGAAGAAAAACCAATGTCAAGGCAGTGTGCGTTGCTATTACTGTAAGCAGAAACACCATTCCGTGCTGCATTTTAAGAATCCCAGCTTCAAATCTACAAGGAATCATGAAAATACGACTATAGGTACACAAAATTTTCACATGAAGACAAAAATAAATACCAACCAACCCAAAATTGCCTCTTCTGGAGCTCATCAGCCAAGTGTTCTTTTGCCAACAGCAGTTGTTAGAGTCAGGTCTTCAAATGGTAACCATTTTCATCTGAGGGCATTAGTCGATCCTGGATCTGAAGTAATTTTATCTCAGAATCAGCTGTACAATTGCTAGGGCTTCATCAACGGCGAACTTTCATTGAGGTATCTGGATTGGGAAAAATCAGTAGGGGTTCATGTTAACGGTATGTAAATCTTACCTTTGGGTCGCTGGTAACACCATTCGAAATAAATACCCGAGCCTATGCGTTCAAGTCGCTGACTGGTCTGTTGGCGGATCCACAATTCCATAAGCCTGCGACTGTTGATATTCTTCTGGGAGCTAATGTTTATCCTGAATAATGAACCTGTCCACAGATTTTTACAGATTTTCGACATAGACACTCAGCTGCGAAAGTTTTGGAAATTAAAGGAGTTGCCATTCGATACTAAGGAGACTGCTGAAGACAAAGCTTGTGAAGAGCATTATCTCAAGACAATTAAAAGATTGTCTGCTGGGCGATGCGAGGTATCGCTGCCAGTTAAAACTGGATGTAAGCCTGGGTTTGGTGCCTCGAAGTTAGGTGCCTTACGTAGGTTTTATCAACTGGAAAGAAGAGTCCAGGAAAACCCCACACTACACAAGGAGTATTCTAGGTGCCTAAATGAATACAAGGAGCTTCGACAGATGACGGAGGTTGATGAAAAGAATACCATACTGGATACACCACACCATTTCTTCATTCTTAACCATGCGGTATTTAAAGAGTCAAGCACGACGATGAAGCTACGCGTTGTGACCTTAAATTCAAACCGATATTTTTCAACTAATTTAAAAGTGGCGATTACATAAAATTATATTTTCAGCGGACGTTGTAAAAATGTATCGTCAAATTCTAGTTACAATCAACGATTCATATGGAGACAGTAACGTTTGGCACGGTCTGTGCTCCATACTTGGCTATTCGAACGTTGCATAAGGCGGCGGCAGATGAGGCTCAGCATTTTTCTCTAGGCGCTAAAGCCATACGTGAAGAGATGTATCTTGATGATCTCATATCAGGAGCCGACTCAATCAAGGATGCCATACTATAGAGAAATGAAGCTAGGAGTGTGCTATAGTCAGCCGGGTTCCTTCTAAGGAAATGGACAAGTAATTCGGAAGATGTTCTTCGTTTGCCGAACGAAGACTCCTTTTCCTTTAAAACTTTCTTTTCAGATGATAAGGTCATGACAAAAAGAAGCATGCTATCATCAATCGCAAAACTTTTGATCCATTGGGTTGGATTGCTCCATGCATGATCAATTCAAAGATTATGATGCAAGAGTTATGGTGCCAAGGAGTGACGTGGGATGAACCCATACATCAAGAGCTAGCAGAGCGATGGCGAACGAACGTCTACTTGCGTGTTGAAGATGAGGAGGGCAACGTCCACCAGCACTTGATGTTTGCCAAAACGAAAGTGGCACCACCCAAAACTCTTTGCATACCAAGGCTCGAACTTTGTGGAGCGGTTAGGCTGGCCACTTTGCTCGATTATACGAAGAAAGCACTGGATTGTCCACTAGCGTGGACAGATTCCACGGTTGCTTTCGCCTGCGTTACATCGCCGACAAACCGATGGAAAACTTTTGTTGCCAACCGAGTCGCAGAAATTCAACGTCTGACGAACTGCAGCGTTTGCAAACGTATTCCTACACAACACAATCCAGCTGACTTAGCATCTCGAGGTATATTGCCGTCAGTAATAAAACAAATTGAACTTTAGTGGAAAGGTCCAAGATTCTTGCTAGAAAAATGGGACTTTGAAGTTCCAATTCAGCCGACGAAGGTCAACTCTGATCTCGAGAGACGAAAGGAGGATATCACCAACGTTTTCCATTGCACTCAGTAAAATGACGAGAGTGATGATATCATCAAATTGATGTTTAAATAATCCTCGCTATTGAAGCTTCGTCGCATTTTGGCATACTGTATACGATTTGTTAGAAACTGCCGGACAATGGATAGGAAAAGAGACAGCGGTTCATTAAAGGGTAAATGAATATGAATATTGCAAAAAAGGGTATATCCTAAACGTACCTTAAATTTGAATCCGTTTATAAATGCTGACGGCATTCTACGTGTCGGAGGAAGAATGCAGAGCTCAAATCTGGACTACGAACAAAGACATCGATCTATTTTGGCACCAGATCGTCATCACACACTTTATCATTAGAGATGCACACAAAAATACCATCCATGGTGGTGTTTCTCTGATGATGGATATTTGCGCTAAGGAGATAAGTGAAGAAGTTAGAGTGTCTGATTTGTTTCCGTCACAAAGCAACTACCATGCAACAATTTATGAGAAACTTAGCCGAGCCAAGGGTTTGCATGGCACGGCCATTCTCTTGATCTGGTGTTGCTTTTGCAGGAGCTTTTAACATCAAAACCAGGAAAGGACGTGGAGCAAAGGTGTTAAAAGCATATTTTGCAATTTTTGTTTGTTTATCGGTGAAGGCAGTGCACCTGGAAGTATTTTCAGACCTAACGACACAAGGATTTTTAGCCGCTTTCAAAAGATTCACCGCCCGCTGGAGAATGTGCACGGAACTATATAGTGATCGTGGCACTAATTTCGGAGGTGCTGAAGCAGAATTAGGTAGAATGCTGCAAAAGGCGAAGGTCGATTGGAAGACTGTCCAAGAGTCACTAACCCAACAACAAACGCGATGAAGTTTCATTCCCCCAGCATCTCCCAACTTCGGAGGACTATGGGAGACACGGGTTAAATCGGTAAAACACCACCTGAAAAGAGCTTTAGGGTCAGAAACGTTAACATTTGAGAAGCTAACAACATTTCTTACTCAGATTGAAGCATGCCTCAATTCGAGGCCTTTGTGCCCAATGTCGGACGACATCGATGATTTGGAGACATTAACCCTATCACATTTTTTAATCGGCGAAAGAATACTCGCAATTCCTCAAGGAGACACTGGAGGGTATGTTACCTTGAGCGATGGAAGTGGATTCAAGTAATGACCAACTACTTTTGGCGCAAGTGGAGCGGGAAGTATCTGTCCCAGATGTAACAGCGCCCCAAGTGGGCGAGACGGGAACTGAAACCAAAACATGAAGACTTAGTTCTCATCAAAGATGAGAGACTACCGCTGTTGCAATGGCGACTCGGACGGATAACCGATACACATCCCGGGAAAGATGGACTTGTCGGAGTGGTAACGGTACGAACTAAAACTGGGGAACTTAAAGGTTCACTCGGAAAAATTTGCTATTTGCCATCAAATGACGCAACGGAAAAACAAGACATTTCAACCGACACAACACAAAATGTACAAGAAACACAATTAAAATAAAAATAAAGAGTTGATCTACATACAAAATCAAACACCTTTCTATTTACTTTTAAAAATAATTTATTAATTAATTGAATAGAAATAATTATAAAATCTTTAACCGAGGGTTCCTTACACAGCACAGCACAAACAGTCCACTCACTCAACCACACAATACCATTCATATTTGACAATTCATATTGTGGAGTTCCGAGATTCCAAAATACCGACGGGAATTGAAGAATCGAAACATCGACGGCATTTGAAGGTTTGGTATCCTCCCAGGTTATCCACTCAGTCACACAAAATCATGCATACGGGACAACGTTGCAAAGTTTCGAAATTCCAAAATGCCGACGGAAATCGGATAATCAAAATCCCGACGGCATTCGAACTTTTCGTAACACGATCAACGTTGTCCACTGAAAACACAACACAACGCAACACTTTAACCTATCAACTAGTATTCATTTTTAAAATAATATAAATACATACAACATAATAACACATAATAATTTAATAAAAATCTTAAACTAATTAAACGTTAGATAATAATAATTTAAATAATAAAAATAATAATAAAAAAAAAATAATAATAATAAAAACTTACAGAGGGCGGATTCATATCCACACACACACGTTGGCAGGCAATTCGGCCATCATCGAATACTTAACCGTACGCGAAAAATGTCGCCGCACATCAACGCACTGCACAACCATGAAACGCGTACGCGGAAAACAGTTATCGTACAAAACACATCAAAAATTTTACCGAATTTCTTGGGAAATATATCAATGAATTTTACTTTCATTTTCCCATTACATTTTTTTTTGCTTTTTTTTCTCTTCGGTTTTTTTTTTTTTGCACTTGCACACGGTTATCACTTTCGCGAAAACACGAGTTGTGTATATCGATATACACACGAACGCACATATGGATACTCGATTGTGTACTCGCGCCGGTGTACACAATTCCAAACGAAGAAGAATTTTCGGGAAAACAGGGGAGCAGACAAAAAGATCAATAAATAAATACAATAAAAACACTTACCTAAAATTATTTAACAACAAAAAAAGAGGGGAAAATTAAACAAAAAAGACAATAACACTACCGACTAGAATTGACCCAGTTTTGGTAAATGATCAAAATAAACTATTGCAGTCTTACAAAACAAAACAGAATCCACGCACTCCATCTCCCTTTGTTGCCCGTATTGTCTTGTTGCTATCCCTGTCACTTACATGTAATATTCAAACTTATTATTCTACACGATTTTTTTTATTAACATGAAAATAGTCAACACATTCGAACTCACACAACACAGAGCTCTTATTCAAAGGAAGTACAACATACTCCAACTGCAATTGAGTACACTTGCGGACGAAATATGTCCAACGGCTGGAGCATGTTCAGATATACAATCTCTTTTATTTTAAAGAATTTATAAACTTTATTTTTATCCGAACGTTAACTAATCTAAATAAACAAATGTAACATTTTAACCTAAATGTAAACTGATTAACGTAACGTAAGCCTACGATTATTATCCAAACATTTTGTATGACAGTTTAAAAATGTAAAAATGGATGTAATTTCCGGATGAATGAAATAAGTCTCTTTGCTGTACTAGCAAAACGAAAAGACGTGTTTCATTAAAAACCGCATTTTTCGAACTCTATTATTTTACCCTACTCGTTTAGCAAAAATTTACCCTACACACCCCAACAGTCAGAGTTGACGACGACGGGTATTTCATATAACTACATACAAATTCTGTGAAAAGACTTTTTCAGATAATTGCCTCGCACGAGATTCGAACCCGCGACCCTCTGCTTGAGGGGTCTATGTATATACCACTACACCACTATATACGAGTATATAGAACAAATGCAAGACTTAGTATTTCTATCATAGCTGTAATTATTTTATTTGTCAGGTTAAGCAAAATAATATATGAATATTGTAAAATAGTATATATATAGCATAAGATAGTATATACATTACATATATATGGCAAAATCAGCATCCATACGTTAAAACACAATGTTGACCTAAACAACTCCGAAGTTATCTAACTGCATTTTGACAACCTAGTACTTCCACGTGTTGTCCTTAGTAGTATATTTAGTAGGGTTCTGGCACATAAAGTTTATATCGTATTATGTTAATTGTTGATGTGAGCTTTTTTAATAAAGAGAACGATGAAATATTGCGCATGAGTGTTTTGTCGAGACTTATAAGAGGAATAAACATCCATTAAAGAGACTAAAATGTGGTTGCTTTGAATGATACCTACTTTTTAATCAGTGAGATTTATACAAATTTTTTTTTTTTACCATTTCGCCTCAACGCAATGAACGATAGTGCGTTCGAGCTACTAACTTTGAGTGAAATGTTAGTGCTGATATCTGTTGGACGCTTATACGTAATAGAGTTCAATCTAACAGAAGATGTATCAATAAATGGTAAAATGCTTTAAAATATAATAAATTATTTAAGCAATAAGTTCGCAAAAAGAATTTAAAATGATGTTATTTTTTGTACCAGAATCAGAAGTATGTAGGGGGAAAAGAGAGAAAAATTTTACATCAACTAAACAGCAAAAAAATTGGTTTAGAGGAAATAAGAGGGGTAATAATAGCATATTCACATTACTTTAGTAAATAAATTATTATGCAATACAATTAAAGATTTTACTAAACTTTGTTAATATATAATCTAAATTAACACGCTGCTCCCTATGCTAGGGTCAAGGTCGAGCCAGACAGATATTCAATATTGGCTGGCTAAACTTATTCAAATATATTCAGATGTGACCGTGTTTTACATATTCATTCCCACAATTCCAAGTGCAGCAGGATCGAATGCCACGCGCAAAATAAGGGATGCGAATTCAAAGGCTTTTTGTTGAATCAGCTAACTGAATGACGAAACAGAAGCATTCATGTTAGCAAAAACTTAGCTTTAAGTTAAGCCTTGAATGAATCATAGCGGGTGTTGCCTGGAATGTGCTCGCGCTACTTTTCCATCTTTCTTTTAGTTGGCTTTTTGTTTAAACACGAATTACATGCATAACATAAGATCGCAACAACTTGCCACGTTGATGATGATGACTGACGTTGAAGTTGTGCGTCTATTCTTATGCAGATGTTAACATTTCATATATTTTTTAAGTTTCATTTGTTTACTTCATAGAAAGAAGGCAAAATAGCCTTCTTTTTGCTGTTATCTTAACTCTAGAGTTAGAATGTAAGCTAAATGAGTTTAAGTCGTTGACAATAAATAAAGAAGTCGAGTCAATTAAAAAAAAATTGGTTTTTCTACTGGTGCAGTCGGAAAAAACCGCAAATCGGAAGATAGTGATTTGATACTGATACCTACATACGTATAAAGTAAATTTGTGAAAAAAAAAAACTAATTAATAAATAAATTCAAGAAAAAATTCAACCTAATTGACGTTGAAAGTGCTAAGACAATATTCACAAATTTCAGACTATGGGAAAAGATAAATTATAATTATATAAATTAAAATTATAGTTTATTTCGAAAACGTTGACCATACGAAGGACAAGGAAGAAAAATAAGGAACAAGCACAGGTATGGCAGAAATGAATTTAATTAATCTCTTAAATGGAGTTCCGCATTACACCGGATTGCCTGAAGAATTAGAAATATTTATTAAACAAACTTTAAATTTATTAACAAAGTTCAATATTAAAACGAGGTTAAGTACAGATGTCCCTACCTGGTATAACAGCGGTCAAAATAAATTGGTGGTACTAAATATTTTCATAAATAAAACTTCCGAGTAACTCTAAATTGATCTTAAATGCAAGGAATCCACCTACGTTGATGGAAGCAAAAACCATTTTAGTTGAAACAGACAATTTTATCAACAATAATAACGGCACAGACATGTGGAAACAAAACCAAAATTTTTTAATTTTTGGGAGGCTAAGCCAATAAAAGTAATAACAAAAGTAATAGCACAAGATTCAACAGCTCAGCAAAATTAAGATACCCCAACGCAGAAAATGTTCAAGGTATTTCACGAAATTTTCATGATCCAAACAGACTATATTCAGGAGACTCCATGCCAATACATTCAGGAAACAGTAAACAATATAACACTAATTCAGTACGTTCTCGGCAATATAGATCTCAAAACCATTCAGGAAATATAGAAAATTCTACTCATAATACTAATTCAGGACATAGTTTTTTAAATTTTAGGAGAAATAATCTGCGAGATGAAGTAATGAAAGTAGGAAATGTAGAGGAAGATTCAAGAGGTTTGATTTATAATGTAAAATAAAATACATAAATTTGAAAGTGAACTTAAATTTTTTTTATTTTATTATTTTTTTTTATTTACTATATTTTTATTATCGGTTAAAAGAACAATTCATGGCATTTACTTTTTGAAAATGATATCATGTAAATGTTGGCCACGACTACGTCTGAAGTAGTCCATGCGGATGGTCCAATTTTGGGCCATAGCGACTGGTATCTCGCGGATAACACGAGTAATGTTATCTTTCAAAGCGTTAATCGTAGCTGGCTTATTCCTGAAGATCTGCGACTTTACATATCCTAAGAGAAAATATTCCAAAGGTGTGATGTCGCACGATCTAGGCGGCCAATTTACAGTAACAAATCGTGAAATTAACAGCGCACCAAAATAATTTCTCAACAAGTCCATTGTTTCACGCGGTGTATGGTTCGTAGCGCCATCTTGTTGAAACCAAAGCTCACCGAGACCATGTGCTTGAATTTCAGGAAGCACATAGTCCGTTACCATGGCGTGATAACTGTTACCATTGACGATAACATTCTGATTTACCTCATTTTTAAAGGAATATGGACCAATGATTACCCCATAAACCACATCATACCGTTGTTTTTAATGGATGGAATAGTAGCTCTTGGTACTCTTCGTGTTGCTGATTAGCCCAAATTAGGTCGAGATCCTCATGTAAAATACACCAAGTTATCGAGTACGCCCAGCCAAACTGCTGTTAAAAACACGACCAATCGATTCGTCACGGTCTTCGCGTACACTCTCAGCTGCAGCTGCTATAGTCTCTTCACTTCGTGCTGAATGTGGTCTAACCGATCAAGTATAATCCACTTATGTAAACTGGGACTCAAATTTGCGAACGCTATTGGCAATAGTGGTTTCAGAAGGTCGATTATGCGCACCGTAAATTCCTCGAATTGCACGAAAAACATTTCTCACAGAACGCTGATCTTCGTAATACAGCTGAACAATTTGGAGACGCTGTTGTGGTGTGAGGTTTTTCATATTGACTTGCCAAATAATACTAAACAAAAATGATAAAGCGGTTTGATAGGAGTCATGCGTGATCTGTCAAAAAAAGTCCATTGAAAATCAAATCTCACGATGAATCACCCCTTATAAGAAAGCAAAAAGAAGAAAAAAAAACATAAAAAATATTAAAAAATTTAAAATACTTACCAAAACATGTTCCACATATACATATATATACATATATTTAATAAGTTAAAGAACCAAGCTAAGAAAAAGCCTACAGATATATATATATATATATAATATTTATATTCTTAAGACTGATTACAATATTCGATCTTACTGCTATTTATACTGGCTAGGAGCGGTTGTTATCGTATTGTTGTTTATGTCGATAATACAAACGCATCGGATTATTGTGTTGAAGTATGTTTTCCGTATTGCAAGATAATGAAGCATGTTTTACGTTTGTAGTGAGAGATAAAAGGGATAGGCAGGTAGAGAACTTACGTTATTAACTCCCCTCCTTTTTAAAATGAAGCGTACTCGCTTTAGATTAAATTTCTTTCTTATCGGATTCTTAAAAGTTCTGCTTCGAATATTTGGTTGATTCTTTGCCTTCTTGCTGTTTCTATTTTTACTTTGTAGCATTCACAGAGTTTGGATGCGCCATGGATGAGTAACGCCATTATGTATAGCCCCAGGATGAGATAAATTAAGTATTACTATATATGGGATGTTCTTCGACTGGTATCAGGAAAGTTGATATTATTTGGATGTTGCTGAATTTGTAATCAGCATATGATTCGATTACGCGCAGGATGTCTAGTTTTTCGTCATGTTGTTTAATTCTTATTGAAATAAATCCTGGTTGAAATATTGTTTCCCATCAACAGTTGTGGAGTAGTTCAATTGTTTTGATTTAGGTCCGTCTATTTTTACGATATTTCAGGTATGCTCGTAGTCTGTGATAATATTCCCGCATTCGAGTATTTGAAATGGTGCATTGTTCTCGTGTATATCTTCGCATTTGGATGCCTTATTTTCTAATTTATTACTAGTGCAATTGTCTGGAGTCTTAATTTTACATATATAGTTTCCTATGTGTTTGTTCGTTCGCGTTGGGGAACTTCGGATACTTTTCGACTTACCGATTGCAAACTTTTAGGGCTGAAATCTTATAAGAAAAAGGATGACCGATCAAAAAATAAAAATGCGTGTTTGCTGATTCACAATTCGACATGAAGAGAGTTTATTGAAAGAAAAAACGGATGGAAGGGGAAAATGGGATGGAAATGGAACAAGTTACATGATTCGTTAAATTTGCAATTTAGTTATCGTTCAGTGGCCACTTAGGGTAACCACACAAGATTAAAGTGATTACATCGTCGATCATACTCCCGCCGTTGAAAGCTCCTTTCAACTAGAATATATGAAAAACGGACATAGCTTGGAGATAGGTCTTCTAAACTCTCCTTTAGTTGTAGTGTCAGAAGCGACGAGTGTCAGTCCATCCGGTCCGGGGTAGGTTTTGTTGATTTTTCCGATGAGCCATCGACATGGCGGCTGATTTTCGTCCTTCAGTATAACGACATCATTGGGTTGAATGTTTTTCATCTTATCGAAACATTTTGGCCGCCTTTGGAGTTGAGACAAATAGTCTTGAGACCATTTTTGCCAGAATGATTGAACCTGAACCGAGAGTTCCAGGTGTAAGGCCTTTGTGGCCATGCAGACGAACACGGAGACATAAACCTTATGCTGCTTGGAACCTCGTCCTTTCCACGATCGTGTTGCCAAATGTCACACCAGGTTCCAATCTTTGCTTTGGCAAGCTAGCCATCCGTTGTTGGTAAGGAACTGCGCGCTGCCGCATGCATATTATACACTGGTAGATGCATCGCTTAATGACGTGATGAATACCAATGACCAGATAGTTAAGCGAGAGCAGGTACGTCATCTGTCGCATTCCGGCATGCAGGTTGTTAATATGGCAATCCTTAACGATTAAATGGGTTAGCGGATGATCCTTTCGAAGAATTATGGCATGCTTCTGCTCAAAAGGTATGATTGCATTTTCGAGCCTGCCTCCCTTCCTCAGAACACCATCCTCATCGATAAACGGACGGACGGAAAAAAACATACTTACTCTTTTTCGAAAGTTTTTGCCCTCGTTCCAAAAGAGCTATTTCTTCCTGGAATGTGTACTTCTGTGCAAGTTTGACCAAAGCAAGTTTAGCTAGTCGTATGTTGTCTGGTGATAGGAAATGCGTTGATATGCAGCTACGAGGAATCGATTGAGTTCGGGCTAATCGAATTCAGCGTGCGATGACCCGGAAAAGACGATTGAGGTTCGAAAGCCTTCCGAAGATGCGAGTTTCCCATTCAACCGTTTCCGTTGTGATCGTTAGACAGGTGATATTATTTTCGGCAGGAACACTAGTAACGCTGGGTAGTCTGGAAAACGTTATCACCGATTCGCGCAAAAAGTCGGGGCCGTTCCACCATAAATCTAGATTGGCTAGGTGCTTCGGCATAATGCCACGAGTGGCACAATCGGCGGGGTTCTCAGCGGAGCGCACATGATTCCATATAGACCCGGGGAATTGAGCGACGATTTGAGATATCCTGTTGTCCACGAAGACGTTTCGTGCACGTGGATATCCTTGGATCCAATGTAGAGCGGTTGTAGAGTCCGAATATTCAAAACACCTTCTTCCTGGCTTCCTTCACCTCGCTAAGCAGCTTGATTAGCAGTAAAGAGCCACATAATTCTAAGCGGGGAACCGAAGCAAAGGCTTGGCTGGAGCAATTCTTGATTTGGCGCATATTAGCGCAGTTTGTACGCCATTGGCTCCTACCACCCTGGAATACACTGCGGCGGCATAGGCTGACTCGGACGCATCAGCAAAGCCGTGCAATTCGATGACATCTCCTTGACCGTATTGCAACCACCTCGGAATGTTCAAGTTTTGCAGGGAGTTCAGATCTTATCTAAAATCCGACCACTCTTGATAGAGGTCGGTGGGTATGAATTCGTCCCAACCGACTCCCTTCATCCAAAGGCTTTTCATGAAAATCTTCATGCTAACAATTGCAGGCGAATGCTATCCTAACAGATCAAAGACTCGGGCTATATCCGATAGCGCTTCCCTCTTGGAGGCATGTGGCCCGATGGCGGGAAATGCAGAGGTGAATTTGAAGCAGTCGTGTCTCGTATCCCATTGCAGGCCTAACGCTTTGAATCCGATGTCACCAATGGACAATTCGGTTGCCAATTCTCGATGCACGGGAGGAATGGTATTTAAGAAGTCAGGCGAATTGGATAACCACTTCCGGAGGTCTATTCCCGCGTCGGTAAGGACATTTGTTAATTCGTTGTCTTAGCCCGACGGCTTCCTTAACGCTGTCGAAAGTAGACATAAAATCATCTACGTAAAAATCGTTGATTAGACTATTTGAAGCCCGTGGAAAATCTTTGTTCTTGGTGATGCCGATTAGCTTGAGGACCCGTGTTGCGAGAAACGAAGCGGAAGCCGTTCCATACGTTATTGTGAGAAATACATAGTAGCGTGGGGTTTCGGTTACTTCTTCCCTCCAAACGATCCGTTGAAAATGAATGTCATTCGCATTGAGCAAGATCTGGCGATACATTTTTGCGATATCTGCCTTACTGGCAACTTTATGTTTTCGAAATCGTATAATGAACGTAAAGAGATCGTTTTGAAGGGTATGCCCTTCAAGAAGGTAGTCGTTTAAAGAGAAGCCGTTAGTGGATTTTGAGGAAGCGTTGAAAACAACCCTCAGCCTTGTCGTTGCGCTGGTGCGCTTCAAGACTGCATGGTGCGGTAAGTAAAAGAAAACACGACCAAGGCAATCAGAAGACACGATTGCCATATGCCCAAGGCGTTCATACTCATGCATAAAATCCACATATTGTTGCTTCAGGTTCGCGTCTTTAGAAAATCAGTCGCCGAACTGAACGGGTGTTTTATTGAACGGTAAACTAACTACATACCTACCTTCAGGATTGATGAAATATGTTGAGGCAAAATGGTTTTCAACAGCTACACTTATTTCGCACTCGGTACGACGTCCGTCTGCAAGATCTTCAGGCTCAAAAAATCGTTTTAATAGCGCGTCCAGATCCACAGTTGAATGCTTTACACTTAAAGCTTCTTCTCTGAAGAAGATGTTTCCCGCGATCACCCAGTCGAAGATAGTGTTGTGGGGAACAGGCGAACTCGAGGGATAAGCGATTTTCCCTTTCGCGAGAATGTTAAAAAATACGTCCGCTCCTAGTAAAACATCGATTTTATTTGGGTAACAACACTTGGTGCCTGCCAGTGGCAGATTGTTAAAATAAGAAAGATTGTAGCTCGGTATATCAACACTTGGAGGTCATTTATTAATTTCGCGAGAACGTAGACACTACTAGATTAACTTGACCCCGTGTGCCCTGGGTACTTTCGCACTGGCCCATGCCCACTATCGGGATCTTGGCATGAACACGCTTAAATCCAAGACGTTGTACGCACGATACAGAGACTAGGGTAGTTTGTGACCCGGAGTCAAGGAGAGCTCTACACGGTTGTAACTCACTATTAATGACTTTGATCATTACCATTGCCGTTGGTAAAATTGGGAAACACTCGCGATGGGACGGGATTACCCGCACGGAAACTGCGGTTACGAAGCCGCTCGATGTAGCAAGCTGATTTGGCGTATGAGTTGCACGCACAAATTGTGGGGAAATTTTATCTAAATGGAGCAATGTGTTATGTTTCGAACTACACGCTTTGCAATTAGAAAATTTGCATTCTGACACTGCATGTTTCACGCGAAGACAATTACAGCAAATTCCGTTTGCTGGCAACGCGAGATCTCGAAATTTCGCGCACTGATAGAGCATATGCTTTTGTTTGCATTTAGGACACGATGGAATTGTCACATTTAACACGCGTCTGCCGAATCCTTAGCCTTACGCGCACTTATCGTATTACGACCGGTGTACGAATTTGAGAGGTTAAAGCTTTCGAGCTCATTGATACGCTTCTTCAAAAAAACTAGTAAAATCGGTAAAAGATTGGTGACTGCTGCTTTTACTCGCGCGAATCCACAGCATTTTATTTTCCGAATCTAATTTACACGTTAAAATATAAACGAGCAATATGTCCCACGACCCGACTGGGACTTTTAAAACACGAAGAGTGTTCATGTTCTTGATCGTGATGCTGTACAAGCGTTTAATTTTGAGTAGCGATCCACTTTTGACCACCGGTTGGTCGAATATATTGTCCAAATGTGCTACCATGATAAATTTCTGTTTATCATAATGCTCTAAGCCACATCGAAGATGTCGTTGCTATGAGGCACAAGTAATAACGCATCACCTTTCAAACGCAGTAATAGAAAATCTAATTTTTCGATAACCGAAACCGACTTTTTTGACATCACTAGTGCAGTAAACTTTGCACTATGTCGTTTAACGAACATTGATTTTCTGCTAACGACTTAATGGCTTTAGTGAGCTCGATATCCATATCAGAGCGCGAGTCATGTGCACTAGGTGTTTTTACCGAATGCTGTTCTATCTTTTCTGATAATTTAGCATAAGCACTATAAAAAATCATTTCGAATTCGACGCGATATTGAGCCTCTTCGGATAGTTGAACACTGTCACTTGCGGATAATTCTATTTCGGTTTGTATGCGCTCGAAGTCTTGCATATGTTGCTCTAGTTTTGTCTGTCGCAACTTGCTTTCAGCCAATGGTGTACCCGGTGACTCACTAAAAGTAACAATCTGTGCTACCTGGCCTTTAATAGCCGCCCGTTTGCGTTTAAGAGCTTCCATACTTCGACAAGATTTCGCACTGAATTGAGTTTGTGTAAATAAATTTGTACGTTTAACGTTTTTGAAAGATGTTCAACTACCGTACGCACACCAATTTTTTTTTGACAAGCCACCGGCGGTGGTGAGAGTTTACCATAAGGACAACGTACGAGTATGATCTCATCTACAGATGTAACAAAGCACTTTTTTGCTAACAAGCCGATATGGTTCACGAATACCTTTATTTTTTATGCAAAATGTACAGATTCAGGATGGAACTGCGTCGCGAAGGAATTACCTTGTTACAATTGCGCGTGTATATTGCGAAGCACCCAATCAAATGCCACTTTACCGCTCGATGACTTTCGTTGCACGCGTGGGTACAAAATGCGATATTTAATATACGAAACTAAATCCACGAATATCCGAAAAATCCGGCTCGAAAAAGGACCAAATGTTTGTTCGTTCGCGTTGAGGAACTTCGGATATTTTTTCGACTTACCGATTGCAAGCTTTAAGGGCTGAAATCTTATAACAAAAAGGAGGACCGATCAAAAAATAAAAATGCCTGGTTGCTGATTCACAATTTGACATGAAGAGAGTTTATTGAAAGAAAAAACGGTTGGAAGGAAAAAATGGGATGGAAATGGAACAAGTTACATGATTCATTCAATTTGCAATTTAGTTATCGTTCAGTGGCCACTTAGTGATTAAAGTGATTACATCGTCGAACACTATGTCATATTTACATTTTTCAATACGAGTAAAAATATTGTTGCATTTTGATATTTTACAATCTAACAAAAGTTTGATTGATTTGATAGATTGATAGATTGATAGATCTGAAAGATTGAATAAATTACATTTCAATTTTAATATTGGGTATTTATAGATAGTTATGATTGCATGATTAAAATAACAGATTGTGTGTATCGGCATACTCTAAGATATTTATAATAGTTAAGTCTAATTCTTTATTAGATGCTATTTATTGAATATCTTTTAAATTTAAAGTACCTGAATAAACATTTCCATTTTTAGGTAAATTTATTGTATTAGCAATAGAGGTTAGTTTGTTGTATACTCTTGTAAGAACTAGGTCGTCTATTATGGCTTTAGGGTCGAGA
Organism: Volucella inanis; assembly: GCA_907269105.1. Lineage (NCBI taxonomy): Eukaryota > Metazoa > Arthropoda > Insecta > Diptera > Syrphidae > Volucella > Volucella inanis. The sequence continues at coordinate 130,294,213 of OU026156.1, read as the reverse complement.
GTTTCTAGTATTTTCTCAAATTGTGAATTTATTATCTTTTGTTTATTGTTGTTTTCTATTATCATATTTAATTTTGTCTTGATTTCAATTAAGTCATCGTGATCGGGTGTACCTCTTATAAACTTAAGAGCTAATACTAGAGGCTCAAGTGATAGCCTACCTCTTATAAACTTAAGAGCTGATACTAGAGGCTTAAGTGATCGGCTACCTCTTATAAACTTAAGAGCTGATACTAGAGGCTCAAGTGATAGCCTACCTCTTATAAACTTAAGAGCTGATACTAGAGGCTTAAGTGATCGCCTAGTTCTAATGATGTTTGGGAGTAATTGTGATTTAAGCATTTATATTTTGTTTATTAATATTTGTTCTGTTGAATGTTTATATGCGAATTTCGCTATATTTTTATAAGGTGCTGAAATTTTGGAAAGGTTTGCTATATGGTATAGAAATAAAGTGTTCTGAAAGACGTTTACAGGATCTGTTTCTATCACTACGTATTTTCTGTTTCTTAGATCCGTTAGATTGTCGCAGAAGGCGGTAGAGATAAAAAATAAAATTATCGTTCTTTGCATGCTTGCACTCGTATATTATTCTTATGTATAATTGTACCGTGGTTTGTACGTATAGGATTTTCTAATAACTGATCTGACAACTTTTTTTTTTAAATAAGAGGCAAACCATTTAAGATATTTCAAAAACTTTATTATTGGCTTGAGGTACAATCAAAACATTTATGAATGGAACTCGACTTCATTCATATGGCCACCGCGGGCACGTTTTCTGCGGTCGATTCTTTGGACCCAATTTTCATTTCGGCCGCTATTTGGCTCTGAGCTCTTCCAACGTCGTCGGCGTTCCAATGACTTAACGTAGCCCCACAGAAAATAGTCAAGCGGCGTTAAATCCCACGAACGAGGCGGCCAATCGACTGTGGGTTTTCACCCGACCAATAACGCATATTTTGCTTATTGACGAACCCATTGAGCCAAAAATGAGCTTCGTCACTGAAGATGATTTTGCGACTCCGAATATCTGTAGAATTTATTTATAATTTGCAGACGTTGCAAATTGACAATGACAGTTTGATGATTAATGGAAGAGTGCGTTGACAAAGTTGTCAAGTCCCTATTGGAAAACCCTATATAGTATTACCCCTATCTACGTTTACAATGTGTTTGGCGTATTTCGGCACGTTTTTGTTTCGACGGTGTGTTTTGGAATAAACAATGTCTCCTTTTTTGTAATGATATTGTTTATTCATTTTTGGTTTGATGTCAGAATACCCTCCTCGATTAAAAAACACGTCCTCGGGTTTTTCTCCTGTCACTGAATGAATGGTTTTATTGTATTGTCGTACCGCGTTGAAAATTTCTTTTCCTTGTGAAGAATTATTTTCTTGTTTTAGAACTTTAGTGAGTTCGATTAGAGTGCTGTGTGTACGCTCGACTTGACCGTTGGTTACCAAATGGAATGTTAGTGTTACTGTATGTACAATTTGTAGTTTTTTATATAGTTGTTTGCTGCATATGCTTGTGAATGTTAATTTGTTATCGGTCATTATGAATTTTGCGTTGGAGTAAATTTGTGATAAGATTTCGTCAATGCATTTATGTACATTCTTTTTACTCGGGATTTAGCGTATGTAACAATATTTAGGTATTTATCAGTTGTGCTAATATATATTTTTCCATTCATGTGGAATTAATCTAAATGAATATGTTCGCCCACATGATTTGGTATAGGTATGGTACCGATTGCTTGTGTTCGTATTTATTTTTTAGGCAGATTTCACAGTCTTGTGCTTTCTTTTACACATTTGGCGTATAGTTGGCTAAAAATATGTAGTTGGTATTTCTTCAGCGTTATTTTTATAATTCCTATGTGCTCGTTTGTGTGTATGTTTAACTATTTCTTTTTTTGTAATTTTTTGTGCTAAAAAATTTGAAAACGTTGAGATAATGTCATTTTCGATGTGGAATAAAGTTTCTTCATCAATTTTTATGGCATTCGTTACCTTTGAGTTTATTATTCGTTTTAATCTGTCTAATAGTTCTCCTTTAGTTGAATAAAAAAGTATGTTTCGTGCATATGGAAAAATGTTTTGTGAAGAAATTATTATATTATAATAATTATTTGTATTCTAAATATATTTAACGATTGTTTTATGCGTTTTAATTTATCGATTGGTGAACTTTGAGCTGAGTGTTGTGAGTCGCTTGAAGTGTTGTTAATCTGTTAGCGATACAGTGCATCGGCGACCACATTTTGGTGTCCTCGTTAATATACTAGTTTAGCGCCTTATTCTTCGATGAAGTTTAATTTGAATTTTGTGTTCGAGTTTTTGTCAGAAATTGAAAAGATGAGAGACTGATGATCTGTATAAATTGTTAGGTCTGCTATACCGTACACGTAATTTCTTAGTTTTTGAAGTGACCAAACGATCGCGAGGAGTTCCTTTTCATTCGTGCTGTACTTTTGCTCAGTTTTGTTAAGGGTCCTAGATATAAATGAAATAGGTTTCTTATTCTGAGAGAGCACAGCTTCTATTGCAAAAATGAACGCAGTTTTTTTTAGATTTTTTGGAGTTTGAGGATCAATAGTTATTTTGTTATATTTAATTATATGTGCGAGGTATTCTACTGAATCCTGAAAAAAATGAGTGCACTTCTACATGTTCTTCGGGTGAGGAGGAATATATGAGTACATCGTCAATATAAACGTACGCGAATTTGCCAATATATGGACGTAGGATATCGTCTACGCATCGTTGAAATATAGAAGGTGCGTCCTTTAGCAGAACGGCATTCTAAGGAATTCGTACTTTGCGCAATTCACACTGAATGCGGTTTTTTCCCTATTTGATTCTTTGATTAAGATTTGGTGAAAATCTGACTCTAAGTCTAATGTCATTAAAATGTTTACTTTACCTAGATTTTGAATAGTCATTGCAACGTCTGGGATAGGGTATTTATCAGTGATAGTCTGAGCATTAAACTTCTGAAAATCTACTTCCATGCGTCTTTTAGGTTTCCCTTAATTATCGGTACTTTTTTTGCGACGGTCCAGATTGGAGAGTTGTATGGACTTTTAATAGGTTGTAAAATCTGATTGTCTAATAATTTTTGTATTTCGTTATTTATAAATTCGTTATCTGCGATTGGATATGATATAATTGTAGTTGTAAACGGTAGAACTTCGTTTGTATCATTATATATTATTTTCAATATTTTCAATACCACTTTTATATTTGTCATTATTAACTGTATATTTTACTTTTTTTTTTCACTACAAAAACAGTAATTTCTGCTTTTATTACTCTAAGGCCGTGTTCACCTAAAAGCATATCGAACTCCTCTAAAGCTTCAGTTTCAAAAAATGCTAAATTATGGTTAAATAGTGTATTGTTTTTTTTTTCGCTTTGGTGAAAGAGTAACCATGAATCATTTTGATTTTTGCTGGCCTTATAGGTATAGGTATTCGTAATTTACACTTTAAGCTGTTTAACCTGTACCTGTTTCTTGACAACGTCATTGTAGGCATGGCAATCAATTTATTCTCCTTAAAAAACACTTCCTGTTTTGTAGGTATCATCGGCGTGTGAGGTGAGTGATTATAGGTCTTCATCTCTGGTTTGGTTTACTCGTTGAGTTATTGACGAGAGTTGTCCTTTTTCATTGGTTCCCGTGTTGGGTGATAATTATATACGTTTGGGTTGTACTTTCTGTTGTCCCCATATCTTTGTCGTGGTTGATGGTTTTATTCGACACGTATATTTGGGTTGTATCTCCTGTTGTTCTTGTAAGTTTGTGGCGGAGGGTTTTGTCGTTGCTTGTGCCTTATTTGTGGTGATATTTTGCATCAAATTGCATATTTGTGTTATCGTGGTATATGGTGCTGTTGAGTCCTGTTATAAAAGCGCGGACTGCTTCCTTGTTTGCTAGCTTGCCATTGCTTTAGATCCCTGATTACCTGACATTTCTATTTTGGATAATGCCAAATTTAGGGCTTTGCTGACTTCACTGTGGAATTCTCACAGTGTTCGTCTTTTTTGCATTATTTTTTTCATCCCCTCTAGAAGTACATATAATGGCCTTTGGTCGGCATATGTATAGTCGAGTCTGTTGTTGATTGCATATATATTTAGCTTTGTGTTATGGTTGGGATGGTGTTGGGATGTAAAATTGTGAATGCCGTATAATAATTCGGATGGTTAGAGAATTGTTTGATGTTCTTCATGATTGTTCGTGCCCTTTTCCTCTAGGATCTGTATTGGTCTTCTTCCCCATGAATGTTTTGAGGCTTATTGGTTGGCATCAGTGATATTGGGTGTGTAGTCTTCATATTGTTTCACTGTTGTTATAGTAAGGAACGATCATTGTACTTCTTAAGTGTTGACCTTTGTTTGAGTGTTCTCCAGAGTTTGTGTGAGAATTTCAATTTGTGCTTTTAGTGCTGCGATGTTTCGATTGTTTGTTCTTTTTTCCTATTGGTCGTAAGTAGTTGAATAGGTTTTGTCTTCTGATGCGTGAATCCATTGTGGAAAAAAATCGTTCACTTTTTTTTGACACTTTTTCCACTAAAAAATTGCTGTCCGCTGTTACAAGATCTGCTTTTTTCTTGCAGTATTTTTTTTTTTATGGTATTTAATTTTCACTTTTTTCAACCATTTAGTGTTGGAAGTCTTCCTTCTCGTGGAATTTTTACTTTTATCCTATTTTATAAGGATATGTGGCTGCAGTCAGGAGTTAGACTGGCTTGAGCCTCTAGTTAATGTACATATATTCATTGCTTTGAATCAAAAAACATGTTTTTTCTTTTTGCTTCGCCCAAATGCGTGCAGTTTATTTCTATTCTTAAGACTAATTACAATATTCGATGTTACAGCTCTTTATACTAATTAGGATGCGATTGTTATCGTATTGTTGTTTATGTCGATAATGCAAACGCATCGGATTATTGTGTTGAAGTATGTTTTCCGTATTGCGAGATAATAAAGCATGTATTCGTTGTTTACGTGTTTTCGAATTACAAGTTACTGTTTTTGCTTGTTGAAACATGTTGTCGTTGTTTACGTTTGTAGTAAGAGATAACTAAGAGGTAGACAGGTAAAGAACCTACGTTATTAATTTGCGCTTTAATTTCCCATCTTTCTTGTGGTTGGCTATTTGTTTGTACACGAATTACATGCATAAAATACAATGACGACAACTTGCCAAAAACAAACAAAAACAAGTGTTTTTGGCCACATATGATTAGCATGCATGATGACTGACGCGGACGTTGTGCGGCTATTCTTATGCACACGTCATCATTTCATCTATTCTTTAAGTCTCATTTGTTTAGTACATAGAACTATTTTGCCTTCTTTTTGCTGTTATCTTAACTCTAGTGTTAGAATGTAAGCTGTGAGTGAGTTTTAGTCGTTAACAATAAATAAAGAAGTTGAGTCATTTAAAAGAAAATTGGTTTTATTTAACATTTTATACATAACGCGAAATAACCAATGAGCCCAAATATCTTTCTCTGTCTCTATCTCTCTCTTTCCAATTTTTCAAAAAACTAAACACGTCCTCCACCATTTTGAAAATAGTTACACCTTCTTGAGTGTTTAGTTATTTAAAAAAAAAAAATAAATAAATAAAAAAAAAAAAATAAAAATAAGGGATATCACATGAGATATCTAAATATATAAGTAAGCATTCCATTCCAGAATTATTAACCCCAATATTAACAAGGATTATATAAAAAAATTTATGAACTAAGACTGCAAATTTAAATGTGTTTTGGCGTTCAAATATTTTTTTTCCCAGTTCAATCCTTTATTGAAAATTTTTAAAGTAAAGTGAAGTGCCTACCTTTCTAATTTGCTTAGCAGCAGAATTTAATTTCAGATATTTTTTCATTTATAAGATGTTGTGAGTACAGTTTACAGTTACAGATTATATGTATATTATATGTTTAGTCTTTGGTTCAGAAGAGTTCATGTGCTCGTACATGTACATGTACTAAATTTTTTCTTAACAAAAATAGTTTTAATATTCTTAAGTGTATAAATTGTTTATATACAATATTATACTATTAATAACGCCGATAGATATCATGTAATGCAGAATGCCTCCATTGGGCCAGTAAGTTAAAATAAGGTAATAAGTTAATTGCTAAGGTTTTTTTTTGTATAGCATGTGAGGTTTATGAATTGTCCTAACAAAAACGGATTAAAAAAATTGAAGATGGCAGTTTTATTAAACTCTTTTCAACTAATAAACTCAATTAATTTAGCTGAATAAGGGAACACGAAATATGATGATGTTGTCGAAGAATTTCAGATTTTCGTAAGCTCTAAACTAACGAAGTATATCAGAGGTTTGTATTTTATAGTCGGAAACTGGAAACTGGAAAATCTTTTGATCAATTTCTAAAAAAAACTTCAAAAAATTTTAAGAAAATGTGGATTTAAAGAGTTAGAAAATAGAATATCATGATTATGCATAATCCTGGATATGGCTTGAGCATATACAAAAGAGATTGCTGGACACGGAGAATTCAACCTCAGAAAAGGTAGTGGAAATGTCGAGGGAGGCAGGAGCATTATAGTAGGTGAGCTTATGAAGAAACTGTAAGAGCAAGCTGGAGCTTCATCTACAGCTGTGATATAAGTTGTTGGAAAGTCTCAAGAAAGAGAATTAGTTATAAGAAAAATGTAGAAACGTTAAAAAAAAAGTGCATGCGAATGATATAAATGAAACGTGTTTCATATGGTACGAAAATTCACAAGTAAATTTAGAGATGTATAATTTGAGCTTGATACACTCGCGAAAGCAAATTTTAAAAATCAACAAAACACAAAGATAACTGAAGCTTATGGCGTTTTCCATTTGAAAACAGAAGACTTCGTTTTTGTATTCCGGAGAGAAAAAATGACTCAAAATTGTTATATTGGCACTCTTTTAATTTTTCAGACGAATCATTTTGCTTCTGGTTTTCATTTAATCTTCCTACGGTCCTCAAATTTACTGACACGAACGGGCTTCGGGTCAAATTTGACCCAGTACTCTATTTTCAGGCTTTATTTCCGATATTTGTTCATTTTTTACTTCAAGATTTTATTATTTAACAATGTTTATATTAAAAAAGAAAACACAAAGTTATTTCAATAAAAATTAAGGTAAATTTTTTTCAACTTCAGGTTTTCCATAAATACTTTAACAGAACTTTTAATTCATTAATAAAACGAAAAAAATACAGTCAGATATTACAATTCGTTCACAAAACAATTATCTGCTTTTTGGCATAATTAACATCGATTTCTTTTAGTTGTTCTTTTTCTTGAACTATTTTGTGATTGAGATGATGAAGATGGTTGTGTATCGGTTTGAAAATTACTTTGATTTTTTTTGGCAATTTCAAGTGAAAAATTTGCTAGAGGTAATGTTTGTCACTTTTTTATGTAGGGAGTAACAAACTGCATACCAAAAAATTCCAAAAAGTAGCGGCGCTTTCAGATACGGCCATCTTTCCATGTATAGTTACTGGAATTGAATAAAACAAAAGCGTTATAAGCTGAAATTTCGACCATATTACTGAACACTACTTGAGGCCACCGTTTTGTCATCCTTTTGCAAGTGTAGCCACTTACTGCTTTCTCCAATGTGTCCACACCCCCTTTACATTTGTTATAATCCAGGCTTTTTATCCGACTTTTGAGTCGTGATGTAAAGTACTTAGTAGATTTACAGATTTTTTTTTTCGGAATGTAAGATACGAGAGTAGTAGTCTCGGTAAATGCAAAATTAGATGAATATATTGGTCTTCCTTTTATATTTACTATTTCTGGTATTACTTCGGGCTTGTTTTAGTGTAATTTGTCTCTCCAGTAATTTTTGTGCAAATTGATAAGAATTGAAAAGTTATCAGTTGTGACAATCCTGGCACCAATTTTATAATATTTTTCCTTGAGGAAAACCGGCACGGTTTTCATTAGGTTTTGTTGAGTAATTTATTTGATCATTTTTTGACAACATCATTTCGGTAGGCACAAAGAAATTTTCAACATCACTAAAATCGCTGTCTGATGAAGCAGGTGCCTTAATGTGGTTCTCGAACAAGATTTTTCTTCATCCGATAATACTGTCAAAAAGAATTCACTTTCACAAAGGTACGCACTAATCACTAAAAGTTTATTGTAATACTAAAAAAGCGCCGTAAGTCGAACAATGTAATTGCACAACCAAAACTGATATAATGCACCTTTGAAATTGTGTGGATTATAATAAACTCAACAATTCATTCTCGTTTTCCTTTCTTTGAGCATAATTCCGTATTCTAAATATATTATTCAATATTTTGAAATGAACTACCCCGCGACACGTAATTAACATAAATGCGAAATAGATCTCCATTCTTGAATGAATAAGTTTTTCTCCGAAAATCTGATAAAAAGGGTACAAATGCACAATGCAAATATACGATTAGATAATACAAACAAAATCGCAGCTGAAACAGCAATATGCTGATTGGGTCATAAATGACCAAAATAGAGTAGGTAATTAGAAATCAAAGCGAACTGCAAATACCGTTCGATTCATACGTTGGGTCAAATTCGACCCGAGTGACGCAGACGTAAAAAAGTTTATACGTCGCAAAGTTCCTAATATTTTTTATAAAATCGTACGTAATTGTATTCAGCTTAACACTTTAGAAAAAGTCAAGAAATATCAAGCCTTTCAAAAATGTCAAAAATGACCCGAGGACCATAGGAAAGTTAAGAAGCAAAATTTTGTTTCCAAGCAATCGACTGTGTTTGGGTTGAAAGTCAGAAGATGTGTTTAGTGTTACCATGGAAAACGCTGTCGGGTGTGTGAAAATGCGAAAAATTTTAAGTTTTATATTGTCAACATAGGAACAACACCAATACTTGGTTTGAAAACTGTGTCGATCCCTTTTGCATTATTAGGTTATATTTGTCAGGATTTTATTGTTGCATTGTCGTTGAGAAAGCCGTTGAAAGAAAGGTTAAGAAAATTATTTAAAAAAGACATAATAGAAGAAGTGTAGAACCGGCTGAATGAGTTTCGAATTCAAAAAAAATAATAAATAAATAAATAAGAGTTTGCTTGGACCCAAAAGCATTGAATGATTCCATTCAAGAATGGTTAATGAAAAAGTTTTCTCGGTCTTTAAATATTCTCCCTTTAAATATTTTTAAATATTTTAAAAATATAAAATTGCGTCTACTTGACTCCAAACAGAAGATTTCGTCTCAATATGGATTGGTTGTCGCCTTATGCAAAAAAGTAGACCAGTTTGTTTCGCGTCTCGGAGTTTTTTAATTGTAGAAGTGCAATACGGATAGATAAAAAAAGTTGTTGGCTGCGGTTTTTTTTATAATTTAACCCAAGGGGGTATGAATATCCTTTTACTGTCTTTTCACCTGGGCGCGGGCGAGTGGTGTAGTAGTTTGAAACTCAGGTGTATTAGGTTTCGATATTTTTCCCAGAGGTGGTTGTCAAACTGGAGCCAGTGCATCCTCAACCAGTGGGTCTTAAGAACGTGCTAATTGTTAGTTCGTTACATTTAGCCCAGCCAATAACCACTCCAACATCAGTGTTATGCCTTCATGTCAGAGTTGTGGCCGACGGGATTTTCACATGCAAATTCTACGAAAAGACTTTTTCAGAAAACTGCCTCGCACGGGATTCGAACCCTTTGCTTGGGAGTCTATGCATATAGTATACCACTACACCACGGCCACTCGTGGTATTTGTATGCCGAAAATTTCATTTTTATATGGCAGAGAATGTGAAATGGTTACCTGCCACAAAACTCTTTTAAGTATTATGCGCAAACACTACAATAAGATCCCATCTCCTAGACTTCAGAGAATGAAATTAAGATATTTGTCTGGTAAATTTTGGAAATTTAAAAAAAAATAATGAGATATAACTGTTAAAATGATATGGTGCACTTAGTCAAAATAAAAGATTAAAAGTAAGTATGTCCGAAACACAAGTCAAAAAGTAAAAAGGAAATAATGATTTCGCACGAGATACCTAAGATGAAATACGGATACGTTTTATGGAGGAAGATGGAAGAAATTATTTGTTTATAGCTGATTATGAAATTTTGCCAGTGCAAAAAAAAAAAAAAAAACAGTTGAACTGCTATACAGAAGTTACTTCTCCTATTTACAACTCACGCATATCCAGAAAAATAATTACAAACAATGTACCTGCCCCATATACAAAAGGTTTAATTTTAAAATACAAGGCAGTTAAAACTAGTTTATTGTAACACTTCTGGAAAATATAAATACTTCTTTTAAAAACTTATCGCTTTATCGAACGGAATTAATCCTGATAAGAAAGAGGATAATTCAAATCACAGGGAGAGGGAAACCAGATTTAACATTTCAAACGTAAACGACTTAATCAACAAATAAAACCAGTTTTATTAAAGAATAATTAACAGATTAAGCTGAATTATGATAAGATCGAAAAACTAAGGATGATTTGGAAAGGGGGATGCAATCAGGGTTATGGAGAATAAATGTTGGGTACCCGGTAAAATTAAGTACAGTGCTATTCAAAATAGTTGGCCATAAAAATTAAATTTAAAAAAGAAGGAATTTTCTTGCAAAAAATATACGAAAATGATCGCTGGAAGAGAAAAAAAAGCAATGCACACTCATTCATTGTAGATGGCTTGGATTTTTGTCATTGTTGTCAAATTTTCACAACATAATCTTTTAATCCATTACATATTATTAAATTTTTTTATTTTTTCTTTTGGTAAATCCTTGTTTTCGAGTATTGTTCTATTTTTTGCTTCTACGAGGTGGGGCAAAAGTTGTCACGCAATGTTTTTTGGCTGTAATTTTGTTTATGAATGAAATACTTTGGTTTTACTTTTAAATTATGTTTACTTGAAGTTTTGATTTATTTTTTCATTAATTCAAGAAAATGTAAGTATTCGCCGCCAGAATGGATGACCATTCGGGCTCGATTTGTTGCATTTTTAGTACTCTTACCAAAACTTCCAGCAATGAGAACTCGCATTCTTGACGGATATTCTCTTTAAGGGCTTCTAGAATCTGACTTCAAAACTCTTTGTGAGTTATACGCGGATTTTCGGTGCCCCCACAGAGATACTTTTCCTTATTCACATATCATATTCATAGAGATGGAAATGGGATTTTTGGCGCCAGTTGCAAAAATTATAGCTTCTTCCGAAGCTTTCTTTTGTGTCTTATTATTATTTGGTGTGTAAAATCATTAATTGGTTTTTTAGTAATTTAAAAATAATCTATCCCGTTTTCTTCTGCTGAGTGAACCGTATTCAAATCATCCTTGCTAACTATACTTTTAGTTTCGCATTTTGAATGTTTCATATGTTTTTTGTGTGATCTTTTGGTTAATCATGAAATGTCACATATTTTACATTCTAATTCTGATTGTTTTTCGTGTTTCTTCATATGTTTTTTTATAGACGTTGTTTTTCTTTTTTTTGCTTAATGTTGGGTGGCATTTTTGGCAAGTTGGGTTTTTGCATGTATTTATTTCTCTAAAACTTAACAATGCGTCAGCCCCTTTGTTTTCTTTGGCTGGTATGTATGAGATGTCGTACCTATATTCGTTCAGTTTGAATTTTCATGTGATTAGTTTTAAATTACGTTCTTTAATGTTTGATAGCCAAATTAGTGGTCTACGATCTGTTAGCAGTTCGAATTTTTTTCCATATAAGTAATGTTAGTAAAAGAACTCGGTTCTTTTTCGGTTGTTGAATAATTTTGTTCGTGACTGTTCAATGTTCGAGATGCAAATGAAATTTGTTATTGATCTTGAGAAAAAACGGGCCCTATTGCGAAGTTGTTAAGGTCTGTTATCAGTTTAAATGTTTTGTTAATATCTGGGTATTTTAAGATCATTTCTGACGTTAATATTATTTTCAACTTGAGGAAAGTTTATTTGAAGTCAGTCTTCGGGGTTTACAGTAGTTTCTTTCTTTAATCTCAGTGTTAGAGATTTGCATAGAGCATAGTCTGGAATGAATTTTCTATAATATCCTCAAAGTCATAAAAAACTTTGTAAACTACCCAAATTTTGTTAATGTATTCTCTTAAGACATTGTCCATTATTCTTTGGAATTTCGTTGGTGCACTTTTAAGACCGAAAGGTATTCTAATGAATTCATTATGTACGTTTTTTGTGGAAAAAGCTTGATTTTATATGTCTTTGGGGTCGACTTTTATTTGATAAAATCCATTAAATTTAATGTTGAGAAGGAGTTTGCATTTTCTTATTTGTTTAGTAAGTCGTCTTTTATTGAAATTGGGTATTTGCGTTAAGTTTTCTCTAGTCTATCAATATTCTCCATTCTTTGGTTCTTATTTTGTCTTCTTTTTTGGGTACTATTCATATTGGTGAATTGTATGGTGATGAACTATGTTGTATTATTTCTTTGTGAAAGTTAAATCTGTTTTTGTTTATTTAAATAATTATTTTTATTTCTTCAATATTTAAATTTTCTGGTCTTAAATTATCTTCTGTACTTCACATTCCTAATAAGTCTAATTCTAGTAATGAAAGCCTTTCTATGGTATTTCGTTTTCATTGTCGCCTTTTAATAAAAGTGAATAAATTTTCTCGGGAAGAGTGTGAGTTTGACTTTGTAGTTTAAGACATTGCTCTTCTGAAATAAAGTTGTCTGTGAAACCTATGTCTAATAATAATCTTAACTTAATTCCTCAAAACTTTCGTGATTACCTCATTTCCAAACTTATTGACTTTAATTAAATAAATGAAAAAAAAAAGGACTCAGTAAACTGTCTAAAAAACAGAATAATAAAATTACGTCATAAAATTGTTTATTTGGTTTTAAGTTTCCTTTTATACGACATTTCGATTTCTTATTTTCTAATACATTTCGCATGATAGTTACTAAAACATCGAAATTTTATTACTACGGATACACATACAATTTATTTGGATTTAATTTAAGTTGGTTAAGTTGGTTGGTTGAATTTATTTCCAACATTCTTCCCGGCCATGAACTTGCTCTCAAATTTTCCTATGTCATCTTATTTCGTACGGGAACACCCTATGGCTAGGAAATCTATTACCTTTCGATGTGAATGTACATGGGTTATTAAATGCAATTTAATTAGACATCACAAATGCAACAGATATATGAACACATATAAGTAGAAAGAGCAACCCTATACATGTGTCTGATACCATGCCGATGATCGGTGCTTAGTAGATGCGGTTACCCTCTTTTCTCTCTTGCTAAGAGCCTTATTATATAATGTCGTTTCCATCGCTGATTTCTATTTTGTCTTTTGTTCACCATTTTGATGAAGATCGAAGTGATCAAATTTTGTAAATATGAATAAGAATCGCGGCTAGTGTTGTATAGTGAAGTGCATGGTTTCAAATTTGATTTGATTGATCTGATCCATTAAAAACAACGGTATGATGTGGTATATTGGCTGGTGGAATCGTTGGTCCATATTTCTTCAAAAATGAGGCAAATCAGAATGTTACCGTCAATGGTAACCGTTATTGCGCCATGTTAACGGACTATGTGCTTTCTGAAATTCAAGCAGATGGTCTCGGTGAGCTCTGGTTTTAACAAGCCGGAGCTGCGAGCCATACAGCGCGTGAAATATTGGACTTGTTGAGAAATCATTTTAGTGAGCACTTAATTTCACGTTTTATATGGTAAATTAGCTGCCTAGATCGTGCGATATCACACCTTTGGACTATTTTCTCTAGAAACTGAAGTCTCAGGTCTTCAGGAATAAACCAGTTACGATTGACGCTTTGGAAGTCAATCTCTTGTTATCCGCGAGACATTCGGAATAGACCACCTTAAACATATTATTATTATTTATTAAACATAATTTATACAAAAAAAATGAGTTCTTGTGAGTAGCGTAAGAGTATAAAAGTAAAAACATACAATAATTATGAATCTAAGATAGAAGGAAAGAAAGAAAATGAATTTATTATGCAAATGCTATCAGAACTCTATTTATGTGTACAAATTGAAAGCTAATGTTCAGAGGGAGACTAGGATGATGAAAGGAATTTCAGGAGGAAGGTTTTAAAAGTGTGGTGATTTGCGATACTTCGTACGTAACTAACAAGAATACGAAATATAGATCTTTATTCTTGGATAAATAAGTTTTTCTCCGAAAATCTGATAAAAAGGGTACAAATGCACAATGTAAAGATGCGATTAGATAATACAAACAAAATCGCAGCTGAAACAACAATATGCTGGTTGGGTCATAACTGACCAAAATAGAGTTAGTTTTTAGAAATCAAAGCAAACTGCAAATACCGTTCGATTCATACGTTGGGTCAAATTAGACCCGAGTGACACAGACGTAAAAAAGTTTGTACGTCGCAAAGTTCCTAATATTTTTAATAAAATCATACATTATTGTATTTAACTTAACTTTTTAGAAAAAATCAAGAAATATCAAGCCCTTTAAAGATGCCAAAAATGACCCGAGGACCGTAGGAAAGTAAAGAAGCAAAATTTTGTTTCCAAGCAATCGACTGTGTTTTTGTTCAAAGTCAGAGGATTTTTTTAGTGTACCCATGGAAAACGCCATTATTAAGGATCTGAAATAAAATCTGTCGGCTGTGTGAAGATGAATTTTTATGCGAAAGCTTTATATTGTCAACGTAGGAACAACACCAATACTTGGTTTGAAAGCTGTCTCGATTCTTTAAAAAATTATGCAGAAGTGTAGAACCAGCGGAATGAGTTTCGAATTCAAAAAAAAAAAAAAAAAGTTTGCTTGTACCTAAAAGCGTTGAATGATTCCATTCAAGATAATCTTTGTGAAATCCCATCGTTTGAGGATATGTATTAAAATAAAATTGGTTAATGAAAAAGTTTTCTCGGCCTTTGACCTCAAAGACGGGTGCTTACTGGCAAATAAAGCTTAACGCCAAATCAAAGAGGATGTGTACATTCAAAACTCCATTTGTGTGATATCGTTTTAAAAGTTTAAAAATTACTCCAGGAGCTTATCAAATGCTAATGGAAAAAGACTTATGTGGTATTAATGTGTTTATGATGATGACTTTGTAGTTGCAGAGAGTTGCATGATGAAATTGTAAAACAAATAATGGAAAGAGCTTTAGAAATATTAAATATAGCGTAGATGTTTGTGAACGAAGGTATAATATGTTTTATAGTTTAAATTTATTTTGTCTGTTTGTTAAATTTGTATGGATGTTGAATAATTTTATACTAAACCAAATTCTTCAGGTACTGTGATGTAATGATGGTAAGTCTCTGGTATGTAGCTAGTGGTAATGTGCAGTGTCATACGATTAGATACAAAACTATTCCCAATTTATCTACGTTTTAAAATTACTTTATTTAAGCTATAATAGCACTAGTAAATAGACCACATGGATCAAGCAAGAAGTTAGGTTTTGTTTATCCAACCGATCTCGATGGCAGTTTTACAGCGAATCAATTTTTTGATGATGATGATGATTTGATGATTTCTAAACATCCAGCTCCTCCTGAAAGCCCTTGGGTTTTAGAATTAGGTAAAGGGGCGAGCTTGGCTACTGGTCGGGTGTGATAGCAAAAACTAGTGCAAATATTCACGACTCTACATAGATTGTCTGCACCTGGATGAACCTTTATAACACATCCCAAAATCCATTTGCTCTTTCAACAGCACAACGTCAATTTTTATGTTGCATTGTGTCACTTACCATTTAGGACGCTGTTTAAGTGATGTTAAGAATTCTTTATGCCAACGTTTCCAAAACCCTTGAAGCATACCCTGTAAAAAATACCAATTAGTTTGAATAGATACATTATTTTGAGAAACATGAGGTTGGGGTAAGGCTGTATAAGAGTCGTCAATTAAAAAATGTGAGGGTGACAGAGCATTGAGATCATTATCAGATTTAAGTGTTTAAGAGAGCTTCAATTTTCGTAAGAAGGGTATACATGTATTTATTTGGTGTCTCCACCTTATAAGTTGTTTCCTATTACCCGCTTCAGATGCAACTTGACAGATTTCTACCCAGACTCCCAAGGACCTCCGAAATGTGGAGCGGATGGTTGTTTAAAATTCCATCGTATATTATCCTTGGACAAATGGTCAATGATCATACTATTGTGTTATTGGTTGCAAACGATACTCTGAAGTTCGCCAAGAAGTCGTTTAGCTCCATGGAGATTCATTCCGTTATCGCTCCAAATCTCTTGAGGTTTACCGCGACGAGAAACGAATCGATCAAGGACTAGTAGGAAAGCATTAGATGATAGATTTTCGACGAGCTCCAAGTGTATAGCCTTTGTCACGAAGCACACAAAAAGTGCTATGTACGCCTTCTCAAATCTTGAGTTTCTTCCTCTGTGTACTACCTTCCTTACGATGTTTCTGCAACCAAGGATAAAATATTTCTGCCTTACTAATGCAAATAAGTGTGACACACCAGCATGAAGGTTTTTTTTTTTGTGGCTATATTCTACTTTAAGTTTTACAGTGGGGTGAGTTTTACACAACAATATGGGATATTTTTCTGCGAAGGACCGCTGACGCGCAGAACACCGTATGAATCTACAAATGGAGTTAGGTTTAAAAGTCTATTTATTGATGGCAATTCCTTTTTATTTCTTAGTCATGATTTCATTATAACATACTGCCAATTGAGAAAGCTTGAATAAATGGGTCTATGCGAAAAATAACTCTTCGAGGGATAGGCTATTTCAATATCGATTGCTTAACGCAAGACGACAGTTTTTAATAAAGCGCATTACAAAAGCTAGAACGCGAACAAATTTTAACCAACTTGAATATTTGAATAAAAGAGTTTCGAATGTATTAAATGAAGTTGTATTTGAAATAAATGCATCCGAATTTAATGTGCTTCTTTCTTCTAATTGGATAGAATCAAATTCCTTATGGTATGTTGAAGGTTTCCACTGGTTGTTTTCTTTCCAAAGCCATTGCGGCCCCTTCCACCAAATACTTGTATCCGCTAGTATAGATGGCAGCATTCCACGCGTAGCTGCATCAGCAGGATTTGATACTGATCGAACATGATTCTACTTCCTGGCTGGAATTGAGCTTAGAATTTCATATGTTCTATTTCCAATAAAAACACCATTTTTTGGGCGAAGCTGAAAGCCAGTGGTGCACAATAGTGGAATCTGTCCAAGCAAATATTTTGATGTTTGGTTCCTACAACGCTGATTTTATTTTATTTAAGAGACGAGTTAAAAGTACGGGTCCTCAAAGTTCTAGTCTAGTCGCAGTATCTTTAGCGGAGCAACCCTCGTTTTCGCTGCAACTAGGCTAACCGTAATGGAGTTGTCTTCCGGAAAGCTTCTTCAGTTAACAACAGCGGAATATGCGTCAAGTGAAGCATTACAAAAGCCATGAAACTCCTAGTTTGGTTTATTATGCATCATCAGTTTAGGGATGGCAACAGATTCGACAAGATGAAGTTGATTCCTTATACAATAGTGTTCCATTGTTCCGATATACTTGTTGGTACTTCTTTATCCCATTTCAACTGTTTTCTCTACAGTTACTGAAATAATTTAATGGCGACTACAATAGGAGAGCGAAAGGCAAGAGGTTGGAATATCCTTAATGCCTCGGACAAGATACGCCATTTTATACAGACATCCGAAAAACTTATCTTAACCTTGTACAAGAAGCAGTCTCGCGATGGACACCACCGTAGACCAAGCATTTTAACTGTGTTTGATTCCTTATTGTCGACTGGAGAAAGCTCCAGTTGATCTTCTGATAGCGACATGAGAAGTGACCAACAATTTGTTGTCCACTTACGTAGGTTGAAACTTGCAGTATTTAACAGCTCGGTAAATTCCTTATGAAGGCCAATAACATTTTCAATTGTATCTGCACCTGTTATTACATCATCGACGTAAAGATCATTGAAAATAGAAGCGGACGCAAAAGGATGTGTGGTGGAGGAGTCAATGGGGAAATGTTGATGAAGTTCCATAAGTAACGGTCAGAAGTCTACAATGATTAAGAAGTTCTTCAAAATTCTCACACCATAAAACTCTTTGAAAATCTGTATGGCTTCGTTTGACCCATATCTGCCGATACATCTTTTTGATGTCTCCGGTTATTAAGAACGAATGTCGACGAGATCTCAGACAATGGTATGGTAGGGCCGACAGGTAAGGTTTTATTTAAAGACAGAATTAGTAGATTTCGCGGATGCATCAAACACTACTCTTAGCTTGGTCGTTGAACTTTCGCCCTTAAATACTGGATGGTGAGGCAGATAGTAAAGAAGTTGCTCTGAAGATCGAGATATACGAATCAGTTGTGATTCGTGTTCGTGGGGTACACATCGCAAAAAATAATCTCGTTAGCTAAAATGAATTGTCCAGTGTGTAAACAAAAAATAGATCGCAATTCCTCTGCAAAAATAAATTGCGAAGACTGCAAGCATATTTTTCATTTAAGTTGTGTGAATATCGCTAAAGATGATGCTGAACTTTACAAATCAAGTGGTAATGCCTATCGGTGCGATAAGTGTGCAGTTTTACGAAGACGCTCTCTGCATGATCAAACACCAGCAACGTTCAAGAAGCGCACCAACAACAAAGCTCCATCTAACACTAGTTCTCTTCCAACTGGAGAATCCAACACTGAGCCGCCAAATAGTGAGTCATCTAACAGTGACATCAATAGCGAGAGTCAATGTACTCTCCAGATGATACACGCTAAACTGACACAATTAGAAGACTGTAACAATCGCTTTCTCCAAGAATTGGCCGAACTGAGAAAAGATAACGTTGAACTTAAAGCATTTTGAACAAAGTGCAAAATCTAGAGTCTAAGCTAAATTGGCAACAACAAAAATCGCTAATGAACTCTATAGACATTGTTAGTGTCACAAATGTCAATGACACCAATGCAATTGAAAAGGCAAAACAAATTTTCAGTGATGCCCTATCTATAGATGTTGCTGACAGTGAAATTACGAGTTGCTATATAAAAAAAAAATGCGCTCAAACTCTCAGCATAAGCCAATCATCTGTGTTAAGTTCTCAAGGTGCGCAAGGAGGATGACCAAAAACAAACTCATCTCCCAAGTGGTTGACCTCTTCAGTGGTAAAGTAAGCATGAGCATGAGCAAAAACAACAAAGACAGCAGCATATTTGTTAATGACTCCCTTACTCATTACGTGAAAGCTCTTTTAATGAAGACGAAAGATACGTATGGTTTAGTAAAAATCAAATTTTATTAAGAAAAGCAGAGGGTGGAAGAGTTATCTCGATCAGATCATTTAGTGATATCTCACTCATTTGAGTTTGTTTTCCTTTCTATTCTTTTTGTATACTATAGTATTATGAATTCTAAAAATGATTTAAATGATAACTCTTCTATCCTTATCCAATGCAAACCTCACTGTGATGATGTTCTAACTAATTGTTCTTATTGCAATGAAAAATTATTTATTGTTCATCAAAATATTAGAAGTCTTAGAGAAAACTTTTCTGCGCTTATCGCACATATTAACTCGCTTGCGTGTGTCCCGTATATTGTGTTCGTGTCTGAGATACGGATCTATGAGGTTGAAGAAAATGATTACTTCCTGCCTGGTTTTAGTTTCTATGCTAAAACAAACGAAAATTACGCAGCAGGTGGCGTTGGCTGCTTTATAAAGAACACTTTTAAAATCATTGATGTCTCCCAAGTTGATTGTCCTCCTGTAGACGTTTAAAAGGTGTCCATCGAATTAAATAACGAACTATTTTTTTTTTATGTTTTTATAGATTGCAAATGTTTATTAACGATTTTTCTATGGTGTTAGAAAGGGAGAAATCCAAAAACTAAATGGTTGTAGGTGATTTTATTGTTGATTGTTTAGATGATAGTTTTAGTTGCGTTTTTGATTTTTTGATTACAGATGATTGCATGACAGCGTTCTACTTAACGTAAAATGTAAAGAAAATAGTCAAAGTCAGAAATGTTTCCTAGGCAAGCCAAAAATATATATATTATACTAAACTACGTAACAGGTTGTTTTGAGTCCTGGTACTGTAGTGTGGTATCGAATGCATATTCTAATTTCTTAACCACTCTCAAAACCCATATTTCCAGTTGTAGTTCACTGACCACAAGAAAATCTATTTATAAACTTAAGCCTTGGTTATCTAATTATTTATTATTTAAAGTAACAACTAAAAATAAACTTAGAGTAAAGTGCAAAAAAATACCCTTGCAACGCATTTCTCAAAATGAAATATAAAAAGAGCAAATCCCAATTTGCCGTGACTTTTATTACCGTGCTCAATTTTATTCAGCTAGAGGTAATCTTAAGAAAGAGTGGAAAGTTGTAAACACCATTCTCAACAAAAAATCTCCCATTCAAAAAACAATTGTCCTACTTACTAGTAATAAGGAAATAACAAATAACAATGAAATCACTGACGCTTTTAATAGACATTTTTCAAGTATCATACATACATCAAGTATCTGCCACTGATGATGTAAACTCTTTGCACTGTAGAAGTTTTGTTTTTGACCTTATAACTCATTTAGATATTTTAAGTACGATCGGCAGTTTGAATAACTCAAATTCATGTGGTGTCGATGGTATTTCTAATGTTGTCCTTAAAAATATTGCATGTTTCAATGTGAATGTATTATCTGATGTATTGAATCGTAGTGTTTTTTCTGGTATTTTTCCTGAGGATCTAAAGTGTGCAGATATTATTCCTTTGTTTAAAAAAGGCTCTCCAACTCAAATAAGAAATTATAGGCCGATTTCCTTTCTGCCAACCATAAGTAAAGTTTTCGAAAAAGTAGGTTAGAAAATTTCTTAGATAAAACGATGTTCTTAGATCCTTCTTAATTTGGATTTCAAAATTAATTTTTTTAAATTTAAATGAAAATCAGGAATTATCATTTGAAAAATCAAAAGTGACCTTCGTTTGACCTTGAAAATAGGTCTCAAGGTCAAACTCGTGGTCACCATCTTATGTCCCCTTCAGAGCTGAAACATTTCTCGGGATATCGCGTATTTTTCGAGTAATTTGGATGTCTCAAGTTAAAAAACTCACCCTGTATATAGAGATAAAAAGATTACAAGCGCAATGATGATTTTGTTCCGCATTTTAATACATCCATATACCAAATATATATTGTACCTGGTTGGCTTCTAGTTGTAAATTTTACAAAACGTTTTGTTTTCCTTATCTTCTTTTTTCAAATGTTTTTTTTGACGTGTGTTAGAGTCGAAATGCAGATGAGCTCTCAAAACACATTTTAAATATGGTATATGATAATGTAAAAGTGAATAAAAAATGGTAAAAATGAAAATGTAAATCCACTGCATTACCAAGAAAAATATTAGGGAGAAAATTTCCTATATAAATGTCGTTAATTAATACTCAGTTTATTGCATACCTTTTGGGGGTTAAATCAAGAACGCATAAAATTCAATTGTGAAGGAGTTATGACGTGGTTTTATTTTATCCGCTCTTACAGAATAATCATAAAGATAATTTCTTATTTCATGTGGTGACCTTTCTAGCGAGTTTCATACACTTTGTTCACCTTGAATTAATAAATGCACTTTCAAACAGAATTTGTTTCTTTTAACGAAAATAAGAATAAAATAAATATCCAGTTACACTTCGTTCGCTTCAAATTAATAAATGCATTTTCCCACATAACTTATTCCCAATTATTGTAAGCATAAATTCAGTATAAAATGTAAACACAATAATTTTTTGAAGTCTTCTGAAAAAAGTGGAATACGGCGTTATGCTATGCAAAACAGTTGTGCTTTTTTCGCCAACCTCTCACCACAAGAACGCTAGCTCTTGTGGGCCACTGACTCTGACTCAGTCTACCAAAATACGGTGCAGCTAGAGGAAGCGGGAGTAAAGTCTATATTAATCGGCCATTACACGCTAACGTTCGAGCAGTGCGCGATAGTATAAGCTCAAGTGGAAGCATGTTGGAATTTGCATCCACTCTGTCCGATAAATGATGATCCCGAAAATGTGTCGATCCTAACGCCTGGAAATTAAATCATTGATGCGTCGTCTGAACACAACACCAGAAAAGGACGTATCAGAAATTAAGTAGAACCAGTCATCACGGCATCTTCTCTAATTTTATTGAATTAACCTAAAATAACAAATAACTAACCAATACATACTCATATACCAATCTTGCTACACACCATTCATCACATCTACTTTTTTTATCTATTCCATGTACATACCAACTGCCACCTGATTGAAGAGGGGTCTGTAAGCTAAAATCATCATTCAGGATACATCTCTAAACTATGCTAAAATTTAAAAGACAACACTCGAGACAAGATGAATGCAACGGACGTAATTTGATGTAGTCATTGGATGGTAGAAACTCGCGATGTTCGACAGGATTGTTCTTCCCGTAGTTCGTTTTTGTTTCAGCAGAGTTTAAAGGAAAATGTATCCGTTCCAAGATGCCACTAGATCCCTAAAGTTTTTATGCTGTTGTTGCAGGATGCGTACTGCTAAGTACGGTGCTGCAGCAGTGCTGAAGGTGAGAGTATTCAGTTGATACATTTTAACATCTTTGTCTTTCTTGTCTCTCCACAAAATGATTTGGTAGACAGAATCAGGAGTTACTCAATTCTGCCTATACATTTTATTAATGTCAGCTACAAACTCTACCTAATGCTTTCTGAGCAATGTGATCAAATATGTCGTCTTGCAGTCTATGACCCACTAGAAGATGGTCGTTTAATGACGTATCATTTAACATTTAAAGATTTACATGACGCGTTAAGTACAATTCGCAGCTTGGTGGTGGTGTTCGATTGTTTTACCACTGCATGGTGGGGAACGAAATAGTGTGCCGCTCCACTTGCGATGTGGGTTCCACTTCTGTGATATTTCTCAACTCCTTGTATTCCTCCAAGATGCTTTTGTATATGGTGGAATGAAGTATTTGAGTCGAATATTATCTCCAGTTGAAAACACTTAATCCTCACTGAGTTATATGACAAACCCAGTGACAGTCGTGTTCCTTTCATGAATGGAAGTTAAACCACATATTTCGAAACTGTCTGTCATTGGTGATAGCGACAGAAAAGCATTTCGCATTGTTCGTCTTTATGAGACAGCATTTTTTTCTTTCCTATTTTCTGAAGTTCCCAACATTTTAGTAGAATTTTATCTTATCCCAACTTAGTTAGATATAGTTAGATACAGGAAACATCGCCAGACAGTACTCATTCCAGCATAGTCCTTTGAGACATAGGGGTTCCCTTGGGTACACCTTCAAGGGTGATTGGTGGATAGTTTTCTGCGCCAAGTATAACAACAATTTTGCTTAGTTTGTAAAATGTGTGATCAGCAAGTTGAAGATTTCGGATATGGTTCCTGTGTTGTTTTCTCCAATTCCTAATATTTGTACTTTTCTCCTTTCTCTCTTAAGCTTTAAGAACTTTGAGCAGATTCTGATATGAGGAATAATGATCAGGCTAATGGTCGCTCCTGTTGACCGTGAGCCATGAGCTTACGTAATGCATGCTCATGGTTTATTAAGATACAGCAACGAATGATGCTTTTGCGTTAACTTAACACACGTGAATGAGCTTGTGCAAGTTGGCAGAATTCGCACTGGAGAGACAATTGACGCATAACTTTAGTCCTTTCATGATGTCATAGGATTTAATACTTAAAGCAGTTGCGTATTGTGTGAGATGTCTTCGCAACTGTCGAGTTACGTGATCTCACTGTGCGGACAGAACCTCTATCTGATTTCAACTGAGATGAGTGGAATACCCAATTATCTCTAGAGTTCTCCTCATTAACATAAAATACTTTAGCCTTGTGTATGTCTTTTGAGTACTTTGACCAGCCTACTGATTTCACCAATATTTTCGATTTTTTCGCAAAAAGCTTTGTAAGAGGCGCTCCTCGAAGTCCGAATAAGCTTCTTAAAATCTTTTTGCTTTGATCTATTAAAATTCCAATTTTCCCCCAAATAATTCTTAAGTGACCTGTTTAGAAGTTTTCTAGATTCTTTACAAAGACGCTGCAGGTCTGCACTCTACCAAGGAACGGGCAATCTGAAGGATTTCTTACTAGCCAGGAAATGCCATTTCGAAACACTTGGTGAGGGTGCTGTTCATGCTCTGAATAGCTTCATCAAGCTTATGTTTTGTCTTGAGCTGTCTAGTTGGTTTTTTGCGGATTCCTCATTCCTGCCTCAGAAAGTGTTCTAAGCATAGGCATCGCAGCATATATTAAGTCCAGTCTTTATGGAATCACAATATTCAATGAGTTCTACTATCGCTTCACCGGTGGTGGCGGCAAAAAGGAATCGTAGGCAAAATAATCAGACGTAATGACGAATTTATACCATTCTTCGTTCATTTCGTAGCTTATATCTGCAACAACTAAATCTTGATTACATTATAATCTTGATTATCGCATAAGTTTAATTGGTGAAAGTGAGTTCGGCACAAGCTCTCGGTCTTACCGATCGCTCGTCTTAAAGTGGTGTAAAACTTCCGAAACCACATTTACGTTTATTCCACAACCATGGTTCCTGTATGGATATTAGGTGGGGTTTTGGAAGTGTGCCAGTATTTGATGGAATGATCAAGCGATTCAATAAGACTTTGAATGATTATCTGTCTAAAGTTGTCAGAAACTGCTGGTAGGACTGTTATCGACGCATACCTCTCTTCTTAATGGCTCACCGAAACACGGTCCACAGTTCAACAGGACCTACACAATCCTATATCTTATGTGTACAAACAGTTCGGTTGCCAAGTGAAAGGAAATTCGGATCCCCACCTACAGAGCCCAAGAAGTTAACAACTTCTATCCAGCGTGGGTATCGAGAAAAATTGAAGGTGACCCATTTGGATACAATGTGTCATTTCAAAGGAATGACTGTGAACATGTTTCCTAAATCGAGGGTATTCAACATCGATTTCTCTGATTTGCGGTTTGCCCTGGTACCACCCTTAAAGTACCTTCCTATTAGGAGCACCGCTATATAAATTCGTTAGAAGAACATAGGAATATTGCCGATATTCTTTTCATTCATCGACTGCTCTCATGTTCTATCGACTGTGCATCCCTTTTCAAATCTATTTCCTTCAACACCAACTCATGTAATCTACGGTGTCCTTGTCTCTTCTATCTACCAGTATACCACATTTCGTATGGCTCTAACGAACAAATCACCCGTATGCTCCAAAAAGTTAACTCAAACCTCTCCGCTTTTGATTTCAACCTGAGCACTCCTCATCGAAAACTAGATCTCCTCTATCATTCCCTTAGGTCTTTAGTTTTTAAGTTAGATTAAATTTATATTAAGCCAAATATAGGGGGGATCAGCCTCCATCGAAATTAAATTAAATTAAATTAAAAAATTACTGATTGGTTTTGAAATATGTGAGCGGAGTATAAACATCTGCATCTTCCAAGGTATGCAAGCCAATTCAAAAGTGGAATTTAAAGAGTGAATTAAGAGAGTGATTAAGTGGCTTAAGTAAAAGATAAAGATAAGTAAAAGTGGTAGTGATAAGTGATTACGTTTTGAATTGTAATTGTATTGAATAATGTGATTACATTGAAAGACTTAGTTCTATCATTTTTACCCACACAAACATTTTACAATATATTTCGACTCAATAGCGTCAAATCTTAATAATCGTGCTTAATAATATCATGGCAAAATAATTTAACATTCGAAAAAGAAGAAACTAAAACTCAATCTCCACCGTTTTGAACTTTTAATTCAACGCGAGATTAATATTAAAAGTCTTATTCCACATATAATGGCTTCAAAATAAAGCCAGAATCAATTTTATATCTCACACATCATTCTTATTTGGTCGCCATTTATATCAGCGTAGTCACCGATAAGTTTATCCGCCAGAATACGCTGCTCTTTTTTCAGCGCCTTCAGAGCCTTGATTTTCATACTCTGGACACTTGGTGTTGCGCGTCTCTTTTCCGTTGTGGTCAATATAGCCTCATTTTTCCATTATCTCTCCTTTTTTCACTTTAACGGAGAATGTGTTTGTACACAGAATCCTTACAGGAACCATTTTGTTCTTTGGTTCACTAAGATCTTTCCCACTATGAAGCCTCTCCTATTTTCTGGCTCCATTAAATAGATCTTTTACCCTAGCAACTAAGACTCTATTACTTGATTTCTGCACATGACGACTATTAAGACGAAAGTATTGCCGTTTGCGTATATCTTTGTTATTTACATGTTTCCGTATTTCAGGATTTGTATCCCAAACCTTAAATGTTGATCGATTTCATTGCCTTGGTGCGGCCTGGATATCTATGTTGATAGCGAAGTCTCTTTCGGATACCGATCTCATCTGCAATGGCTCAGCCGCCTTGAGGACAGCCAAAACCTCTGATTGAAAGACACTGTTTTCGTCCGGAAGTATTATGGACACTCTTAGATCTTGGTCTACTGAGAAGACACCACAACTTTTTCCTTCCTCTATTTTCGAACCGTCTGTGAATTTTGCAATTTTATTTCACTTGATTACTGCATTTTTTTTCCAGTCTTCCTTCACCAGATATATTATATTACACGGAATGTCGAAGTCGTTGAAGGAAGAAATTTTATCCATTACAATTGGATTACCTAGCAGTAGCTTCGGTAGGACCGTGCCGTGTACGAAAATTCTGCTCTTGAAGTATTTTTTGGTTTGTAAATCAAGCGTTATTAGGTGCAGAAAACTGTCCAATGCTGCCGTAGGGGTGGTATGGAGCACACCTGTAATGGCTATGGAAGCCGTTCTTTGAACAGCTGCTTATCTTCTGTAAACCGTTTTCTTGTTTTTTGCTTCCACCATTGTTGACATCCCTGATGTTGAGACTCACAAGCCGTAAGCTGAAACTTATCTGTCAACTAAAGCTATATGGTTATTTCCAGTTAGAAAATCACTAGAAAATTCCTTCGTACGGGTATTGTATGTAGATTGTTTCTGTAGTGAAAAAAATGATACCATAATTAAGTAAGATTGTAAAAATGTATTCTGACTGTGATATTATTGTTAAAATGAGTATATATATTAAATAAGTTGACAAGATGTAATCAAGTTTTCCAGTATTTATTTATTATAATGTTGTGACTATTAATTAATGAAGAAAGTGCAGGTATGTGTAACATTGGCTTGGTACATTTTATTTAGACTTTACAAATAGGACGCTGAGCAACAACTGACTATTAATATTCCTACTGATATTCATACCAATATAGGTTTACCCTCTACACACAGATGTCGTTACATACATTCGTATGTGTATTAGATCAAATACAAACTGTTAATTTAAATATTTCAACACATCCCCTAAAATTTAGAGTTTGTTGCTCTTACATTAACTCTCTGACTGTTCTAAATTAATTTTAATAAATTTCTTCATAAACTTGTTTTTACCTTAAGCCTTTGTAAGTATGGGGTTTTCTATAACGACTTGACAACTTTTTTTTTTAAATAAAAGGCAAATCATTTGAGATATTTCAAAAACTTTATTATTGGCTTGAAGTACAATCAAAACATTTATGAATGGATCTCGACTTCGTTCATATGGCCACCGCGGGCACGTTTGCTGCGGTCGATTCTTTGGACCCAATTTTCAACGACTCGGCCACACATTTCGCGTTCAATGTTGGCTCTGAGCTCTTCCAACGTCGTCGGCGTGTTGGCATATACCAATGACTTAACGTAGCCCTGCAGAAAATAGTCAAGCGGCGTTAAATTGCACGAACGAGGCGGCCAATCGACTGGCCCATGTCTTGAGATAAAATGATCTCCATACTTACTCTTCAATAAATCGATTGTAACGTGTGCTGTGTGGCTTGTGGCACCATCCTGTTGGAACCACATGTCGTCAAAGTCCACATCTTCCAATTCGGGCCAAAAATAATCGGTGATCATGGCGCGATAACGCTGACCATTCACAGTAACGTGACGATCGTTATCGTCGACGAAGAAATATGGCACAATAACGCCGCCGGCGTGCAAACCGCACCAAACAATTATTTTTTGTGGATGAAGTGGTGATTCATAAAGCACACGTGGGTTTTCACCCGACCAATAACTCATATTTTGCTTATTGACGAACTCATTGAGCCAAAAATGAGCTTCGTCACTCCAGAACCCAATCGGAGAACGTAGCTCGTTAGTGTACTTTACCATGATGAAAATGTTGAGTTTACTGAATAAATTGACAGCTTGATGATTAGTGAAAGAGTGCGTTCATAAATTAAGTTCAAAGTTGTCAAGTCCCTATTGAAAAACCCTATATATCTGCAATATTGTCTTCTGAATTTACTTTCATAAAATTTATATTCCCTTTTGCATAATTCTCATTTTTATAATGATATTATACTTCTATATTTTTTGAATACTTTGTATAATTTCCATATTTAGAATTTATAAAAGCGCCTTAATTATCTCCAAATAATTTTATTGGTACATTTATTTTTATATTGAAAGTTTCGCTTAACATATTTTTTTAGAAAAATAACATCTGTTACCGCTTCTGATAGAGCTACATATTCTGCAAATATTTTGTTTATGAGTTTTCCAAAAAATTACATTATTATACATTCTAATTTCATATCCAGTGGTTTATTTTCTGTCCACATTATCACCTGCCCAATCAGAATCTACCACACAATCTAAGATCTCCCCGTCAATATCCTTTTCTTAAGTTAATTTTAACTCTTTCGTCCTAAACACGCCCACGTCCTTTGGGGGTGGCCGTGGTGTAGTGGTATATGCATAGACTCCTCAAGCAGAGGGTTGCGGGTTCGAATCCTGTGCGCGGCAATTCCCTGAAAAAGTCTTTTCGTAGAATTTGTATGAAGTTATATGTAAATCCCGTCGGCGTCAACTCCGTTATGAAGGTATAACACTGGTGTTGGAGTGGTTGCTGGCTGGGCTAAATGTGACGAACTAACAACTAGCACGTACTAAGACCTACTGGTTGAGGATGCACTGGCTCGTCCCGTCCAGTTTAACAACCATCTCTGTGAAAAATATCGAAACCTATTACACCTAAGTTTCAAACTACTATACCCCCCGCCCGCGCCCTCGAGAAAAGACAGTAAAAGGGTATCCATATCGCCTTGGTGCGCTCGCGGAATTATAAAAAAAAAAAGATACTTTAGAATTCTAAGTGCATATTATTTGTAATGAGTTTCATCATATAATCTCTGATACCAACTCAAATAATTTACACTATATGCTATATCTGGTCTGATGCCAGCACTTATATATATCAGTTCACCAATTAAATTTCTGTTCTTAATTCTTATATCAATTTCCAATGCAGGTTCTAGCTTTAAATTTGTCTCCATAAAAGTATCATGTAGCTTAGCATTTCTCCATATATTTTCAATACTTTCTACATTATTCCGACTGATCGCGAAATTATTATTTTCATTACTTTCCACTCTGTTTATTTTGTCCTTTTCTTCATCCAAACATATAAGCTTTATTCCCTCATAATATTAACATGCCGAAAATTTACAACCCTATTTTTCATCAATATTCATATCCAATTT
This sequence comes from Volucella inanis, assembly GCA_907269105.1. Classification (NCBI taxonomy): domain Eukaryota; kingdom Metazoa; phylum Arthropoda; class Insecta; order Diptera; family Syrphidae; genus Volucella; species Volucella inanis. The sequence goes on along the minus strand of OU026156.1, from coordinate 130,264,610 downwards.
CATTATAGCCTACCAGAATTCCTATCGTCTAATTTACTTCCCCTCATTTGATCAGGTGTTCTTCCAAATATTCTACTTCCATAAATTTTTTAATGTTCTGCACTCCTTTTTTTTTTAAACATTATCTCAAAAGAAGTTTTATTTGCAATGTTAGCAATAGTCCGATTCTTCAAATAAACTGGAACCATTATTACCTCAAGCCAAAATATTCTGTTCACCTTAGCTTCTTTTAATAAACATCTAGCAGTATCCATAATCGATCTATACCGCAACGCAGTTCAACTGATGTTCGTATGGAGGACGTGGATTTATTTTAATACCTTTATTCCTAGCAAATTCATAAATATTTTGATTTAAATATTCTTTACCATTGTCACATTGCAATTTTGTATCCTACCAGGTGTACCGGTATAAAGTGACCTTTGTTTGTAAAAATAGAACACTAATTTTTAATGGGAGAGTAAAAATCATTTTATTCAAAGTATTGGCCACTGCTAGCTACACATTTTTTATATTGTATTTTTCAACTAAGTTAATATATTTAACGAAGTACTTATACGTATCAGGCCCAGATTTCATGCAATAAACTTTAAAACATTTGCTATTCACGTCAATAAATGTAAGGAAATACATTTCACCACCATATCCTGATATTTGATGTTGCCGATTCAAGTCAGTATATAAAAGTTCTAATACTCGTGATGGTTTAGTTATATTATTTTTAAATGGTAAGTTCATTTCCTAAATCTATCGGCAGCCCTTTCATAATTCATTTTTACTTAATTTATCTAAATATTGAATATTTATATATTATATAAATATATTATATTTGCGACAAAGAAGAAATAATTCAAGATCTGCGCAATAAAATCTTCAAAATTACTGATGCGGTTAATATATTAAAAAAAAAGGAATTCCTCTGTTTATGCTTACATTCAGTAAGAAGGAAAGTATTGACAACATACATATTATCAAATCAATACTAAACATGAGGATTAAGATTGAGGTAATTCGTAAGGGCTTAAAGCGTTGAAGCATACTCAAGGTTTTTGGTCTCGAGATCCAAGAGGTGTTAAATGTGCTGGAAACCATCTTACTCAAGGTTGCAAATTATATAAAAATACCCCTTCTCAATGTGTAAAATGCAAGAGATAGCATCCTACAAAATAACGTAGGTAGCACAAGAACTTAAAAAATTATAAATTTAGAAAGTAATATATCCAAAATCATGCTTTGAAAACACCAAACTGTATAGAAATTTCCAAAAAATATATACAAAAAATTATAAAGAAAACGCTAGCGAAGCCGGAAATTTTGAACAAGATATTGGATAATCACAATGAAACGAACGTAAAAACCTTCAATAACATAAAGAAAATAGAAACTACCATAATAAATGGATATTGACAATAAAAAAGTAAAACATTAAGACTAGCCATTTGGAATGCAAATAAATCACACACTTGAAATCGACATTCCTTTACTTTACTTCACTAAATATTTTTAAATTAAAATCCAAGGTAATTCTTGCTACAATGCCACCCACCCCGCTGATAAGGCGGAGGCTCATCAATTTTCATCACAGAAAGCATAAAGCACCACGAGACCAAAAAACTAAAAAAATATATGCAAGTGGTAATAATATCTATTGAATTACAACAAATCAAGGAGTGTCATATATCAGCAATCTATTTTCCACCACATTAGAAACTCAAAAAAAAGGAATATCTGAAGTTCCTCCAAACGTTACGTAAGAACTTTATAAGTGGAGGTGATTACAATGCAAAAAATACTTTCTGGGGTTCCAAACTAACAACCAAAAAATGTAGAGAGCTTCTTGCAGCTGGACAAGAAATCAAATGCGATTTCCACTCTGGTAACAAACCAACTCTCTGGCCGATTGATAATAACAAAATTCCTGATATCGTAGAATGTGTCTTCAGAAGCACAACACACAGTATTAGCCATAGTAATGCAACGCCACATCACTCGCTGACTAGAAACAATTTAGCTGAACTAGGAGTCATGTGTCAATAAACTGTTCCCATGATATGTACTTATATCTTGTTTATTTAATTTTTTTTTGGTTCACATTACATTTTTCATTTATTGTCTCACAACAATGTATGTTATATCCAAATTCATTTTCTTTCACACGATTTTGTCCCACAATGTATCTAATATCAAAATTCATTTTCTTTCATACTCTTTCTAAAAACCGTCAGCATATATTTTGTATAAATACTTATGTAAACCACACACCGAAGTTTCTTTTGGTCAATAAAGTTTCAACTTTTGTGAAGAACAAGTTTTTTTTTTTTTTAATCTGGGTACCGCCTTTATAAATGACGCAGTCGGTAGGATAAAAGTACATCCAGTACGTTGTGAATCTTTTTTGAAGGTTTATCAGTAATAAATTTCAATATCACAGGTTAATTGAGAGTAGTGATGCACTCATATTGTACATAAAACAGAACCTTTGAATTGTGTAGAAATTGATATGAATTAATATGATGCTAAGGATTATCGCAATCAAGAATCAACAATCAATTCGAGAGGTCTCAACCTAAAAAGTTCAAAACACTGTTTTCAATGCCAAGTATTAGCAAAAACATTAAGACAAGAAGTATTTACTATAGTCCTAATAGTTTTTATAACGAGGTGGAAAATAGTAAAAATAATTTTAGTAAAAGCTTAAGTGATTATCTTACCTTACATTTTTTAAACTCAGAAGATAGCGTTATTAACCTCTCCAATGACCACAAATAATATTCAATTAAATATGGCAGATTTGTTTAAGTCACTTCGTATTCTAGATGCTATAAAGAATTTGCCAAAATTCGATGACAATCCTAACCTCCTCTATGAGTTCTTAACAAACATAGAGGAAATTCTCCCCCTGATTAGACCGGCAGATGGAACCAGTTACGGTAAACTTCTGCTTCGCGTTATACGCACTAAAGCAGAGGAACCTGCAAATGAGGTTGTTAATATATACATATGTATATATATACGGTACCCCACTGAACTGGAACAGTATAAATTCGAACCTTATACATTATTGTAATGAGACACCCGTAATAAGTGATTTGCATGGCTTGAGGCAAAATCAAAAAACAATGGAATAGTTTTACAGCGAAATAATAGAAGTGCTATCCGCCATGAACAATCATGTGCATGATTCTAAAGTAAGCAAAACGAGAATTAAACGAGGAAATGTGTCTAAACGTATTTATGATTGGTTTAAAAGAACCCTTGGGATCTACTGTACGAGCAATGAAACCAACGACCCTAGAAGAGGCCTTTTCGTTTTGTATTAAAGAACAATATATATATTACGGTCGAACAGAAACAAAGCAACCCCTCTCTAAACCTTTAATTAAGATAGAACACAGTTATTCCACTTTATTCCATTTTTTGAAATAAAAGGCCGCAGACCACCAGAAGAACACTTAACCCAAAGTCAACAACACACATACCAACATCCCTACATTCATCTTCATCAACTACATTCTCTCTCTCTTCCCCACCTATGGCGAAGTGGAAACGAGATCAGCAAGCATCTCTCTTGCAACAAATCGATCATGGCTGACTTGGAGACAAGGAGAAAGGATGCACCATCTTGAAGGCTAATATAACACTTTTAAAACATATTATTGTAAACACACACACACGCCACGTCTCTAGAAGTCAAATGTTAATGTAGTAGTAGTTAAAGGATTTCAAGTTCAAGTGGTCATTCACCCACTTATGTAAAACTTATGTGCTTTTTTTTGTGATCCAGCGCGCGCACCAAGGGGATATGAATACCCTAATAGGTGTATTAGGTTTCGATATTTTTCCCAGAGGTGGTTGTCAAACTGCATGGGACGAGCCAGTGCATCCTCAACCAGTGGGTCTTAGTACGTGATAGTTGTTAGTTCGTTAAATTTTAGCCCAGCCAGCAACAACTCCAACATCAGTGTTATGCCTTCATGTCAGAGTTGACGCCGACGGGATTTTTATATAACTACAAAGACTTTTTCAAAGAAGTCCGCTCTTCACGTTGTTCAACAGACGACTGACAATTTTATGCATGTGCATTGCTTTGCACACACAATGTTTTTCAGATTGCAGACTATTGCTTCCAGCCATGAGAACAGACATAGGCAGACGATTCGGAAATTTGAGCCCGTAAATTTATACCAGCGAGTTTGGTCCAACCTTTGAGATGATATCAGCATTACAGTAAATTAATGAAAATGCAACTCAACAAAAATTATATTTTAAATGCTATAAAATTAAATCTTATTCGTAACTTAACATAACTCCCGTTCTTGATTATTCCTAGACTCTAAACCTTAAATCTATACATCCAAGCCAAATCGGGATGTAGTTGTTCAGGCGCCGGCTTTGGTTCTCTATTTTTACAACGGTAAGTGATGAAAATCCGAATCATGCCAAACAGCAAAAAGTAACTCAACCCGTAAAGATGGTAGTCGTGGATATTTGGACCTGCATTGCTGGGATTTCTTTCAATTTGTCAATTACCTCGTCAGTGTTGTTTTCAATTTTAGTATATTATACTTAGCTATGTCAATGTCGCCCACCGTTGGTAGTGCAGGAGCCTCATATATCGACTTTGAATCAAGCATCTAATCGATAATATAGGGTTTTCCAATAGGGACTTGACAAATTTGAATTTAATTTGTGAACGCACTGTGATTAGTGAAATCATCAAACTCTCACTGTCAATTTATTCAGTAAACATTTTCATCACGGTAAGGTACACTAACGAGCTACATCCTCCGATTTCTGGAGAAAATGCGCCAAGATAATGAATTTCATCGCAAAATCATCTTCAGTGACGAAGCCCACTTTTGGTTCAATGGGCTCTTCAATAAGCAAAATATGCGATATTGGTCAGGTGAAAACCCACATGTGCTTCATGAATCACCACTTCATCCACAAAAAATAACTGTTTGATGTGGTTTGCATGCCGGCGGCGTTATTGGGCCATATTTTTTCGTCGACTATAACGATCGTCACGTTACTGTGAATGGTCAGCGTTATCGCGCCATGATCACCGATTATTTTTGCCCCGAATTGGAAGATATGGACTTGGACAGTATGGTACCACAAGCCACACAGCATACAGCACACGCAACAATCGATTTATTGAAAAGTAAGTATGGTCAGCGTGTTATCTCAAGACATGGGCCAGTCTATTTTCTGTGGGGCTACGTTATTTCATTGGTTTATGCCAACACGCCGACGACGTTGGAAGAGCTCAGAGCCAACGTTGAATACGAAATAGCGGCCGCTTCGGCCGAAATGTGTGGCCGAGTCGTTGAAAATTGGGTCCTACGAATCGACCGCTGCAAACGTGCCCGCGATGGCCATATGAACGAAATCGAGTTCCATTCATAAATGTTTTGATTGTACTTCAAGCCAATAATAAAGTTTTTGAAATATCTCAAATGGTTTGATTTTTATTTAAAAAAAAGTTGTCAAGTCGTTATTAGAAAACCCTATATTAAGACTAGAAACGAATGCCTTTGAAATACATATTACTGCTGTAGACGTTTCGTCCGCTTTTTATGGCGTTGAGTTACCTTAAAATACATGGATATCTGGTTTCCAATATACCATTTCCAGTAACCTCTATTGTAAAGAGTGATTTGTCGTGAGGTTTGATTTATAATGTTAAGCAAAACACATACATTTGAAAGTGAACTTAAAACTTGTATTATCGGTTAAAAGAACAATTCGTGGCATTTACTTTTTGAAAATTATATCATGTAATTGTTAGCCACGACTACGTCCGAGGTGGTCCATTCCGAATGTCCAATTTTGGGCTACTCTTTCGAGCATAGCGACTGGTATCTCGCGAATAAAACGAGTAATGTTTGCTTCCAAAGCGTCAATCGTAGCTGGATTATTCCTGAAAACGTGAAATTAAGGGCTCACCAAAATGATTTATCAACAAGTCCATTGTTTCACGCGTTGTATAGCTCGTAACGCCGTCTTGTTGAAACCAGAACTCACCAAGACGATGTGCTTGAATTTCAGGAAGCACATGGCCCGTCAACATGGCGCGATAACGGTTACCATAGACGGTAACATTCTGCCTCATTTTTGAAAAAATATGGACCAATGATTCCACCAGCCCGTAAACCACACCATACCGTTGTTTTCAATGGATGTAATGGTAGCTCTTGGTACTCTTCGGGTTGCTCATCAGCCCAAAAAAGGCAGTTTTTTTTATTAACGTATCCATTGAGCCAGAAGTGGGCTTCATTACTAACCAAAATTTTACGATAAAACACCGGATTTTCATTGAGTTTTTCCAGAGCCCATTCACTGAAAATGTGAAGCAAATTCAAGTCGCCTGACTTCAATTCTTGCACAAGTTGAATTTTATACGCTTTTAGGACGAGATCATCACTTAAAATACGCCAAGTTGTCTAATATGCCAATCCAAGCTGCTGAGAACGACGACGAATCGATTAGTCACGGTCTTCGCATACACTCTTAGCTACAGCTGCTATAATTTCTTCACTTAATGCTGGATGTGGTCTAACCGGTCGAGTATCATCCACTAATGTAAACTGGGACTCAAGTTTGCGAATGGTATTGGCAATAGTGGTTTCAGTAAGTTGATTATGCGCACCGTATATTAAGTTCCTCGAATCGCATGAAAAACATTTATTCTAGAACGCTGTTTTCGAATTACAGCTGAACAATTTGAAGACGTTGTTTGAGTGTGAGTCTTTGCATGATGACTTGCCAAACGATACTGATCAAAAATGACAAAACAGTTTGATAGAAGTCACTCGAAATTTGTCAAAGAAAGCCTATTGAAAACTCACGATGAATCACCCTTTATTTGTTTTATCCACGCAAACCAGATTTTCCGTTACAGTAGACACAGTTGAAAATATCCAAATGTTGGACTCCCTCAGAGTAATCCAACGATCTCGTGTACCGGTTGCTTTGACAGAGAGCAGTTGGATAGTGCAGTTTTATCTTGATGTAGTATTGCCAATTCACAGCTTTGGGAATCAGCTTGGTGTATGTTACCTTGTTTAAATCGATTGCAAATTAATTTTTAGGCAATACTGTCTTGCATAGTGACAGCTGCATTTCATTCAGTGCAAAAAACTTATCCGTAGCTAATGTTACTGCAAGATACGGCGCTGATGTGCTTACTACATTACTGGAATTTTTGTGAAGAATAGGTACTTGAAGAAGATTAAAAATTTTTTTTTTGTTTTTTTTATAATACCGCGCGCACACCAAGGGGATATGAATACCCTTTTACTGGCTTTTTCTCCTGAGCGCGGGAGGGTGGTGAAGTAGTTTAAAACCCAGGTGTATTAGGTTTCGATATTTTTCCCAGAGGTGGTTGTCAAACTGGATGGGACGAGCTAGTACATCCTCAACGAGTGGGTCTTAAGTACGTGCTAGTTGTTAGTTCGTTACATTTAGCCCAGCTAGCAACCACTCCAACATCAGTGTTAAGCCTTCATGTCAGAGTTGACGATGGTGGGATTTTCATATAACTACATACAAATTCTACGAAAAGACTTTTTCAGAAAATTGCCATGATATGTATGAAGAGCAGAGGTCTTATGAAACGATCATGATGATGGTAGCTATTGTCTGATAGGCATATTTGATTCCTGGTGAAGTAGTTTGAAACCCAGGTGTATTAGGTTTCGATATTTTTCCCATAGGTGGTTGTCAAACTGGATGGGACGAGCTAGTACATTCTCAACCAGTGGGTCTTAAGTACGTGCTAGTTGTTAGTTCGTTACATTTAGCCCAGCTAGCAACCACTCCGACATCAGTGTTAAGCCTTCATGTCAGAGTTGACGCCGACGGGATTTTCATATAACTACATACAAATTCTATGAAAAGACTTTTTCACAGAATTGCCTCGCTCGGGATTCGAACCCACTACCCTCTGCTTGAGAAGTCTATGCATATACCACTACACCACGGCCACCCCGATGGCTACCTCGCTGTCGGCTATCGGGAGCTGCTTTTCAAATACAATTGAATCATTGAGAACACAACCTTTGACTATGGCCAATTTGTATTTTTCCAAGCCGAACTCTTTGGCAAACATACCTTTGATTAAGGTATGATGTTATCGCACCAGTTATGTTATCTAGCCGGTACATTGTCAAATTATAATATACATATATGATTCAGAATGAATTTTTTAACCGGATTGTTCAAATATATTCGAAGTAAATGCCAACAGAGTCGTCGGGTTTTTTGATATTCACCTGTTTGTTATTTTGTGATAATGCTACGGGTAGGACAAAATGAACTAGTAATGCCGTAAGTAAGCTACTTTTGGTATATTTGATTCTTCGTAGTGTTCTGGTTGGCTTATTGATTCTTTGCTTTTCCGTGCTAATATCCTTTTTCAGCTCGATTTGGTCACGGAGCAAAACATCTTTTATTGGTTCTTCCATCGGAAGTGGGCATACATTATGAATGGCTCGTTTGTATATACCTGTTTGAATTTTTATATTGTCCATACGAATTAAATCATCATTACCCTTTATAACGTCCAATACATGTTCTAGCTTCCATCTCATTGATGGAATATATTGTTTTCTTATAATGACCATTCTGCCAGGAGCTAAATTCTTGGACTGGGTTTTCCATTTAAACCTTTGTTGCATTAAGTGCAAATATTTTTTCGACCACCTTTTCAAAAAGTGCTGATGTATATGTTGAATTTGACGAAATTTATTTAATCTGGTTAAATTTGTATCAGTTATATCAGGCTCTGGGAGTGATATAAGAAGTGCGTCGATTAGGAAATGGCCAGGTGTTAGTGCCTCTAGGTCATTTGGGTTTGATGACATTGGGGTTAGCGGACGTGAATTTAGAATAGCTTCTATCTGAATTACCACCGTCAATAGTCTATAAGTGTGGCTTCCCTCAAATATGGAACCAATAATGCCTCCACAATGGGGAGAACGAGGAGGTATGAACTTCCAATTTATTCCATCCTTCAGGCATGAGTTGAATGGAATTTGTATTTCATTGAGATGATTTTTGGCGCCGACGAAGTTTCTCGCATTTTCACAGAATATTGTATGACAAACGCCTCTTCTACCAATGAATCTTTTTAAGGCACAAATAAAGGCCTCTCCAGACAAATCACCCACAACATGCAGGTGAACTGCCTTTGTCAAGAATCATACAAATACAGCTACGTACGACTTTTTAGGACCCTTACCACTGATCTTGTAATGAGTTTTAATTGGGACGCAAGTTCGACTTCAAAGTGATAAACTGCGCGGGATAGCGTTACTCGCTTTTTTGGCAAGTTTCCCATCATCTGTTCCATAGTCTTCGGGTTTGATCGAAAACATTCAATACAATTAGAAACTATTTGTCGCGCTGTTCTGCCAACAAAACAATATCTTTGTCGTGAGATTGCGATTAGTTTTCGAGATGTGGCATGCATATTTGTTTCGTGCAGGTATGTAAGAAGCAATCTTGCTATACAATTATTTTTTGGTAGTAAGATTTGATGATTGGCATCTGCCATAATTAATGCGTTTTTTAATCTTCCGGCGACTCTGATTAGTTTGGTTTTTTCCATTTTGCACATTCTTACCCCTCTGCAAAAGGCGGTAGTCATCCTCTTCTTTCGAAGTTCTGGAATGTCTTCCGGAACAAAATATAGCATCCTTTCCCAAGACATCTCATCTTTGGACAGAAAACTGGATCGTTGAACCAGGTGAACGTTTTTAAAAGTTCTTTCAGATCTACTTCTCTAGACACCATATCAGCCGGGTTGATACTCCCTTTTGGGCAGTTCCATTGCTGTATATTTGTGCTTGCTTGGATCTTCGCTACCCTGTTTGCAATGTATATTTCCCATGTGTAGGAAGGTGATCTTTTCCATGCTAGTACTGCAGTATAGTCAGTGTAATACCACACTTTCTTTATATTATTAGTTAGCACTTGCAGCAGCCTTGCCACTAGTTCAACCATGAGAACAGCATCTTGCAGTTCCAATCGTGCAATAGATGTTGTTTTGAGAGAATCCACTCATCAATAGATCTGATGTATACGCACGACCCAAAGGCATTGAGGCTGCTATCAGAAAATGCATGCATTTAACTATCGTTACAAGGACGGGAGATAAATAGCGGGATGTTTAACTCTTTCAAAATTGAAAATCTTTTAAGTATAACATCCCAAGATAACTTTGTCTTACAACAAATATTTAATAAAAGTGAATTACTTATTTAATAAAAAACTTATATAAACTAATAATACTAAGTGCTAGTTGAAAATTACAATATTTTAATCCATTTTAATAATGTTAAAACATGTTAAAACTACCAAAATCAATTGGAAAACAAGAACCTTTTTTTGAAGAAATAACAACTGATTTCGAGGAATATAAAAAAACAAACCGAAGCTCGTACATTAAGGAGTAACGTGAACGCGTGTTTGTTGGACGTGGATGACGTGGATGTGAGCAGTGCGGTAGAGTCGCTAAAAGACAAATATCTCACAGATGGTTTATACGTTAAAAATAAGAGAATTTATTTTCAATTTAGTGGCATGATAAACGATGACATTCATCAATTCTCACACGAGAACAATAACAATTTAGATATCTCGCGACTAAGCTTAACAAAATCCGCTGTGTCTGATATTCTCCTCCACGAATTAATATTAAACCATTTTCCGGTAAATTCAAAGAGTGGATCGAATTCCATAACATTTTCGAAAGCTAAATAGATCAAAACGTTAACCTTTCTGAAATACAGAAACTACAGTTTCTAAAAACTTCATTGTGTGGAGAAGCTGCACATCTCATACAAAATCTTCCTATTTATGGAACAAGCTAGGCATCAGCATGAGAGAGGTTTCAAAACAAGAGAAAATTCGTAAACACCTAATTAAGATTGTATTTGAGCAACCAAAGATCACACATGAATTTGCAGAAGCACTAAAATCGTTGCATGACACCAGCATTTAGTGCATCCATGCTTTGTTCAATCAAGGCATCAATGTAGAAACATGGGATGTCATACTTATATACATAACATATTAAAAACTTCCATTTGCCTTATAAAATATTGGGAAGCAAAATTAACCCGATTGGAAAATGTTTTTAGCCTTTATTGCGGGCCGATTTAGCTCCCTTAAAAATATCAAGGAATCAAATATGCCTATCAGACAATAGCTACCATCATCATGATCGTTTCATAAGACCTCTGCTCCTCATACATATCATGGCAATTTTCTGAAAAAGTCTTTTCGTAGAATTTGTATGTAGTTATATGAAAATCCCGCCATCGTCAACTCTGACATGAAGGCTTAACACTGATGTTGGAGTGGTTGCTGGCTGGGCTAACTGTAACGAACTAACAACTTGCACGTACTAAGACCCACTGGTTGAGGATGCACTGGCTCCAGTTTAACAACCACCTCTGGAAAACTATCGAAACCTAATACACCTGAGTTTTAAACTACTACACCAACCGCCCGCGCCCTGGAGAAAATCCAGTAAAAGGGTATTCATATCCCCATGGTGCGCTCGCGGTAATTAAAAAAAAAAAAAAAAAACTTAAAACATCATACGTTGCTGCTGTTGGTTAACACAAAAAGTTTCCCAAAAGTCACACCAAATCGTACAAAGTCATAATTGTCATCACTCTATTGCCCACAACACCAAATTGATGGAAAATAGCACCACTTTGATGAATCAAATCGTTGGAAACCAACTCAATCAAAATGCGAGTATCAAACAGCTCAAAATGCAATGTGTACTCATCCGCATTGCAACATTAACACCCTTCTTGTCCGAAAGAAAAATGTCCAAAACTAAATAGATACTTCTGAACGTGGATACAAACAGCAACACCAAATATGCTCTTCACCTGCTAAACAAATGTATTCAAAAGCATACCGCATTGCTCAAAGTTTTTGCAACCAACGGTAGCCAATATGTTCTAAGTGACCCGGGCTCAGAAGCCACCTTTGCACCGAATATGTTGCGCAGCGTTTCAAACTTAAGAACCAAAAAACATCAGCAAAAATTACAGATTTGGAGGAAGGAAAATAAACAAAGGAAGGAAAGGGATGTGAGCATCATTTTCAGAAGACCTACAGAAGAAAAGAAAACGGTAGATACGTATTATTTCAAAATAAAATTCGTCCAAAACTCGGGAATTCCAAAAAAACCGCAATGACCAGCTCCTTTCAAATAGAAAGACGACTCATATCAGATCAGAAACTACAAAGGGAATATGTCTACTGTATCCAGGAATACCTTACCCTTGGGCACATGGAAGAGGTAACCCGTGAGAGTCAAATCTCAACAAAACCGCATTACTTCCTTCCATATCATGCGGTATTTAAGGAAACAAGTAGCACCACAAAAATTCAGGTGGTATTCGATGCGTCGTGCATATCATCAAATGGTGAATCCTTAAACGATCACCTAATGATGGGTCCCCGCTTACAGGCAGAGATTGTAGAGCTGATTGCAAAATCGAGAAAGTATAAGATAGCATTAGTTGCGGATATCAACATGATATACCGTCAGGTATGGATGGCACCTGCTGATTATCAGCTGGTTTTGTGGAGAAACAATTCCACAGAGCCTTTAAAAACATTCACTCTAAAGACGGCTACTTTTGGCATCAGCACCATATCTAACAGTACGAACTGAACACCAGCTAGCGGCTGATGTAAATAAATCGCAACCACACGTTATGTTATTCTTCGTGGATGACCTGAAGAGATGTTCTGGACACCATGAAGCCAGCTGGACTCAATCTTAGAAAACGGACAAGTAATTCCGAAAAGGTATTGGAACAAATACCTTAAAGTGAAAGTGTTAAACAGAAAGTTAAGAAAGTAAAAAGTCAACCAATTGACAAACTAAAATCGTATTTTATTACGTTAAAAATCACTTGCGTACGCAAAGTGCAAATGTCAAAAAAATTAGTAATGAATAATGCGAAACAAGGCACCTATTAAAATGGCGTAACAAGTATACGGTAGTGTCATATCAAATGCGACTATCTTCAGACCTTAAGGGTCTGGGGCAACTTCCGAACACTCCACCCACCTCGTCCATGAATTGCGGTGAAAGATAAATAAACAGTGGACAGTGCATTAGCATCGCCCACCATTTAGCTCCTCATTAGCATCGTTGATAGGAAGCAACTAGTTTAGACACTGAACTCTTGAAGAATGAAGATCCAATATGAATAGTTGACACTCGTATAATATGGTTCTGTTCTGGATTCACTTCAAGAATTCTTCCGAGAGCCCATTGTGAAAGATGAGCTCATTCGTCTCGTAGAAGCACCAAATCATTCACTCGAAGATTCCGCTGCGCTTGTTGCCACATGAATTTGACTTTGAGGTCATGAAGATATTCGCAGTTCCAGCGCTTCCAGAAGTCTTGTTGTATCTCCTGTAACTGCTATCTAGTCAGACGATTTGTATTAGTATCAAGGAAATTGCGCTCGTCCAATCAAAAAGTGCGCCCTAGTGTTAGCGTCAGTAGATCCGTTGAACTATCAAACATCGCATTTAGGGATCTAGAACGCCTTCAATTTGCTTGAGCACCGTGTAGTATTCTTCAAAGGTTATTATCGTGTTGCCGATTGTCCGTTTTAGATATGTTTGACACTCTTTTTGCCGGGCTCCCATATGCCTCCGAAGTTTGGGGCGCCTGGAGGGATAAGGCATCATGTAACTCCTTGGCAGCAATCTCAACCTGATTGCGATACTCGGATAATTTTTGTCTCAAGACTCTATTAGCACCAACAAATGTTATAGCGCAATCGCTATAAATATCCTAGCTGTATACGTGTTGCGCAAAAAAAACGTCGATGAGCAGCAAGAAAGCACTCCGTGCTCCAGCTCCAGGTGTATAGCTCTTTTACTGAAGCACACAAAGAAAACTATGTAACCTTTGTATGTGCGATAACCGCGACCCTTGGAAGCACGAAATAGATAGGAGCCCCCATAGTCCAGACCACAATGTAAGAATGCTGGTGATGGCGAACAGTGTGGAGATGGCAGGCTGCCCATCAATAGACTAGGAACAGTTTGCGTCTGCCGAAAGCACCGAACGCATCGACGAATATATTTACTCATAGAGCACCGGGCATCAACTATCCAAAACCGTCGTGTACCGCCATGCAAGGTGAATTCGTGGGCATAAACGATCAGTAGCATACTGAGTGCGCTGTCTTTTGGCCAAATGACTGGAAATTTTTTAGATTCCTGTACCGACGCATTCTTAAACTTCCCGTCAAGTCTTAGGATACCTTCAGCGTTTAAAGATGAATTCAATTTCTTACTTACTTCTCACAGGAACGGGTTTGCCTCGAGAAAGACAGGAAATTTCATTAATAAAATATACAATTTTTCACGTACCTTATCCAGAATCGTAAGACGTCTTTCGTTCTTTGGCACAGGGATTTCCTCTAGTGGCATTTGCAAACCGCCGACACCAATCGGTAACAGCAATGGTCTGCTCCAAACTTGAATATCTCCTCAACATTTCATGCTCTTCCTGTTGCATCAGCCCTTCCGGTTTCGAAGAAGCAAGGAGGGCAGAGACATACCTCCAGCAGTCAACTGCAGTTAGCCCTTGTATTTAAGTAATGCGATTGGCGATGTACTGTTTGTGTTTCCCAGGATGAGATTTCATCCAACTCAGAGTAGTCCTTAAGTCCGACCAGCAGAAAGTTTGAAGTGACTTAATATTTAGCGCCTTTGTCGCCTTTGTCGCCTTTGCAAACACTTTAGCTCCAAGCAGGGAATTGTTATCTTCTTTAGCGGGGAAACTTTTGACTTGGCTATTAGAATCGATACACTGGTCACAGCTTCTCGAGATTTCACCCTTAGGTAGGCCGCAGCAGCATAGGTGACCGACGATGCATCGGCGAACACATGTGGCTGTACGTTGTAATCATCTGGGGATGTGAAAACCCACCTTCAAATTTTGATGTTTTCAATCAGCTGAAGCTGTGCTCGAAACATAAGAAAGTCCTATTGAAGTGGTTCAGATATGACTTCATCCCATCCGCAACCTGCGAGCCAGAGCTGTCGACAGACTATTTTCCCAGTAACTATAACCGGCGCCAATAGGCATGAGGGGTCGTAGATTTTGGCTATATCGGATAGCTGTTGATGTTTTTTAATTGGTCCTGTGACTGGGGTGATATTGACATGGTACCTAATATGATCGGTCTGACAGCACCAATAAATTCGTAGAGCCTTAGTGGTCCGATCTGCATCCAGATCGCAGAGAACGTTCGGCGCAACCAAGTTGTTTGGGAGGGTATGAAGAAACGTTGACGAATTAGAGTTCCACTTTCGTAGTATGAAACCACCTCGCTGAAGCTGCTTCCGAAGAATTAGAACCTCATTAGAGCATTGGTCCCATGCAGACAAACATCCATGAAGAACGACTGCTTAGGTATCTGCGCTGGTTTTGGAAACTGTGCTTCTTCGTCCTTCGCCAATGTATGAAGTGTTTTTATTGCGAAATATGGAGAACAGTTCAATCCGTAGGTATAAGTTAGCGAGTGGTAGACAGCAGGGACTCCATCCCTATCCTTCCAAGATATCCGCCTTATGTCCCTATCACTCAGATTGACAAGAATCTGACGATAGCATTTTTCTATATCGCCAATGAAACCAATTCGATGAGTTCGCCATCTTAGCAGTATACTGGACAGATCGTTCTGCAGCTTAGGTCCCACATGTAGGTAATCATTGAGTGACATACCTGATTTGGTCTTCTTCAATGCATTGAAAACCGTTCTTAACTTTGTCGTGGTTCTGCCATCCTTATAGTTACATTATATGATGAGGAATGTAACAGACACGGTTCGGCTCTATGTCTGCTGGCCAAGATTCTGATATTCAGCCATGAAGTCCTCATACAATCCTTTTAGGCTTACGTCTTTCTCCAGTCGTACTTCGAGAGAGCGGAAATGCTTTAATGCATCAGACCTCGTTTCGCCTAAATTTTCTGGCTTGAAGGTAGTGTACTTCATCTTGGGACATGTGGGATGAGATCTAAATATCTTCTTGCTCATGGAACTACCACAGGTCTTGCAACAATTCAAAAGATAAGGTACACTAAACGCAAATGTGGTGGTAGTCACTCTAGAGACGTGGTTGGTGGTAAGCGAACATAAACCACCCAGCCTAGTTGTGTTTTTAGTGATACAGGAGCACTTGGGTTTACTTATTTGATCTCCTCTTGCAGTATTGAACCGTAGGCATCAGCGCCTAAAACGAGATCGATTGCTCCAGACTTAGTAAAGTTGGGGTCCGCCACTTCCAGACCCAAGAACTGGCGAAATTGTGCCAAATACAGCTGCCTAGACGGCAGTAAATGATCCAGTCACGGCATATTCGCTAATGAATGACGCTTGTGACCCGTTATCTAACAGAGCTCGTAGCTGTAGAAAGTGTCAAGTAAAAGATCAAACACCCACCAGAGCAGTGGCGAGTAATACAGGTGCCAGCTTGATATATCTGGTGGAATAGATCTACACTGGTACATATTCATTTAGGCGCAGATACCTTTTTAAACATATTTCTTAATTAAAAAAAAAAAAACAATGCAAGAAAACCTTTTTTTTATTATTTGTTTTAATATTATTTAATAAGCAAATTAAATTTGTGGCAAAAGTTTCCCTCAATTCAAATTCTTTTTTTTTTTGTTAATTTATTTATTTTTTTAAAAGCAAAATGGGAGGCATGTTCGTTTAAACGCACTCACGAAATCTTTAAAAAAAAATAAAGTTAATAACTTGTAGATTTTCCATTATTTTGGATCAACTCGAAAATCCTGTTTGGCATCGATTTAACAAGGTTTTGGAGGATTTCGGTACTAATTTCATCCCAAACTTGCTTTATTTTGGTTTTAAGCTCCTTTACTGTTAAAAAGCTTCCAGTTTTTTTTGTTTTTCCGCGTATATTTTGCGCACCATGATACCCAATAGATTTTCTATGGGGCTTAAGTCAGGAGTGCAAGCTGACCATTGCAAAAGCGGGATATTTCGCTCTCTAAACCAATCCAAAGACGCTTGTGAGACATGGATAGAGGCGTTGTTCTGTTGAAAAAGAAGTAATCTTAAATTTTATATTCAATAAAATTTATGAGGACGTCATCCAACATATCCGTGTAAGTCTGCGAATTCATTTTTGTGGGTACAAAGCAAATTGTGGCCTTCCCTCGGGCAGAGAAAGCCGCCCACACCATCACACTGCCACCTCCGAAATTTCGCTTGGACATACGGACCTCTTTGTTTCGCAAATCATGCGAATAACTTGCCATCGAGTCGGGACCATCTAAATTGGCACTGGACCACTGAAATGTCCAGTGCATGTATCTGCGACCAAATTCCAGACGGGCTGCAATATGATGCGATCTTAAAAAGGGTTTGCACTTAGGCTTCTTCCATTTGATGTTAGGAGTTGATCGGAGAATATTTGCGATGTGTTTTTTTGTATCAGGAAGAAGATTGTGTTTTTGTTTTATTTGACTGGAGTTAAGTTTATTTTCTTTTGCCTCTCGTCTAATGGTTTCAATTTGTCGTTTGTTGAGTTTTGCGGTTACCTTTCGTTGGTTTTTTACTCTATATTTTTCTTTTTTCTTCAAAAAACTAAGAATAACACATTCTTATCTGTTAATGCGACGCCCAATTTCTCGATTAGAATAATTTTCCTTATGCAGAAGATCAATTTGAGTTTTTTCAGCATCGGTAAGATACTTTGCTTGAGGCATTTTTCCAATAACCTTAAAAAAGAAATAAAACTTATTTCTAATGCATCTTAAATATTAAACAAGACTTAGTACGCACTGTTAAGTTATCAACCGGCAGCAGATCAATTTCCACAATCAAACAATTACTAAAAATTGAATAAAAACTTTCTGCGTTTAAACGAATATGCCGACAATTCGTTTACCATAAAGCAACTTTGTCTGTTTTCTTTCGTAATAACAACAGCAGATGCCATGTCCTTATCGCAGCTAAAAACCGTTACTCCGTAGATAAAATTTATTTTAACAAAGTTGCCAATTGCGAAGTATTTTATTATTAAAAAGTGTAAAATCGATAATCATAGTTGTGCGCTTAAACGAATATGTATCAGTGTATTAGTATGAGTGCGATAAAAGCTTACCCTGCCCAATGTAGATTGCACGTCATCATGCAGCATCGTGTGATGCTTTTGTTTGCATTTGGAGCATGTATATGCTGATGTACACTGGTGAGATCGATGATCAGCTCGCCAACAATTTCAGCATAACTTCGCCTTCTTCACCATCTCCATACGCTGAGCCGGAGTTTTCGGCTTGAAATCCACGCAGAACATTAAAAAGTGTTTGCCAGTGCAATTGGGACAGGTTCTAGGAACGGTTGCTTAATGACTCCGCACGGTGTGGCTGTTCGATGTTGTCTGACCTGGTTCCTTGGGTCTTGTTTTTTCCAGTTGATGCTATAGCTACGAGGCCTTGAAAGCGTTTTTCAAGGAATTTGTTCAGCTCTGCATAAGTGGGAAGGGAGTTTGAGTATTCTCTGTAATAACATTCTAATCCCAATTTTTGCGAGTGACGGAATCCCATTGGTCAGTTGGACGCCCGGGTTGTTGAAGTGCCCTAACTGTTTCGGTTGCTCCATCCAAAAATCTGCGTAATCCCTCGGTAGACTCCTCATTTATCGACTGTAATTGTAAAATGTCTGGCAGATATGTTTTTACTTAACGTCGTTAGCTTTCGTAGCGGTTCATCAGCATCAAAAGCTGTAGTGAAATTGCTTTCGGTCACTGCAAGGTTTTGAATGAGGATCTTGGCTTCCCCTTGGACTGAGCTCTTGAAATAATACAATCGCTGTACGTCTGAGAGAGAACGATCCCGGACCAATCTTTGAAGGCCAGCCGTTCTTGAAACATGCCGTTGAACTTAGGGACCTCGATTGCTGGGAGAATGGATTTAGCAGCAAGCGCTTCGCTCCCCACATTTTGACTGCCAGCGGTGGTCTCTGGAATTTGACGTGATAGATTCTCGATCTGGTCATTGAGTTCACCCAGCGCTTCCGAATATACGGTTTCAATAGAAATATTCAATTGTCATAGCTGGGTCTTTTACAGCTCCTTGGGCTTGGAGTTCGTCATACTCAGCGGCGAATTTCTCCCAGTAACTGTGTAGCAGATCTTTCTGCCAATGAAATATTGTGTTGCTGATAAGATTCTGAATCAGTTTTGCATTTGCCATTGCCTCGTTGGTTGACTTGTTTTATAGTTGATTTTTATTTTTCTTTACTTTAAAATAAAACCATTTTAAATTATTAAAATGGCGTAATAAGTATATGGAAGTGTCATATCAAATGCGACTATCTTCAGACCTTAATGGTCTTTAGCAACTTCTGAACAGAAAGGGAGATCAATCTTTCACTAAGCCTGGACTCCACCGATATCATTAAGACCCTCGGAAAAGATGTGCTCGAATTTAAAATTAACTTACCAGTAGTAAAACCATACACTAAAAGAACTATCTTAACAGATATTTCTTGTTGATTAATCACCTCGGGTGGATCTCGTCTTGCATCACCAAGGCGAAACTTATTTTACAATAGCTGTGGCTTCAAGAGTTAGCATGAGATACCTCTACATTTAAGGAGACACGATAGCATAAAAGGCATATGCAGCCGTAGTATACTACCGAACTAAAAAAATGGGAAAGAAAACATAAACAACTTAGCATTAAAAACAAGAGCTGCCCCAGTAAAATACGTCTCACTATCACGCTTAGAACTATGTGCAGCACTTCTCTTAGCAAATCTGTTGTATCTCATATCACGAGCAATAAAATTGACCAATCCTAAAATCTTTTGTAGCCAATCGAATGGCAGAGATCCAAACGCTCACTACCAGATGTGGTGGCATGATCCGAAATTCTTACAAATCTTTTTGCCTACAGAATCACCAGCATCAATTGCAATTGACACCAATCTTGAAACCAAAGGTCTAAGTCAATCAAATGAACACATATAAGGCCTCACCTTACACATGTAGTGGGCATTGTACCCTAAGCAATTAAGCAGTCCTCGAACACCTTACATCGACTTGTTCGCAATTATGCGATATGGAGGAAAAATTTTTTTCATTTTAAAAATCCAAAAAACAAAAAACCACTTCAAGTACCAAGTGTACCGGTATGAAGTGAGCGTCGAGATACGAATATCTTATAGGAAATATTTATTGTTAATTTTTTTTTTTTTTTTGTTTGTTTGGTTGCTATGACACCTGTCAAACATATTTAGTATACATAAAGTCATTGAGCAAACAGCATTATCAACAACATCATGAAGAACATCGTGTTGAAAATGTCAAATTTTGTACCAAAAAATGATGACTTGCGGATAGCATTAATTTTTTGTTTTCATTTGAAGAAAAGACGGTTTTAACGGTTCAGACATAACTATTTTGATGTGAGAAATGAAGAACGTTAAAGATCACCAAAAAAGTTTGAAGACGCCAAATTGCAAACAATATTGGATGAAGATGACTCTTTGAGGCAGAAATAAATGGCAGAAATGCTACACTACACTACACTACACTGTTTAAAAGCTATGGGAAAGATCCAAAAGTCTGGAAAATCTCTGCGACCTAAATTGAGTGAAAGACAGATGGAAAACCGAAAAACCACTTTTGCTTTAAAGACACAATAAAAAATCAGTTTTGCAATTGTTACTGGCGATGAAAAATGGATTTATTTTCATAATCCTAAACGGAAAAAATCATGGGTTAATCCGGGATAACCATCAACTTCGACTGCAAAACCGGATTGATTCAGCAAGAAGACATTGCTGTGTGTGTGGTGGGACCAGAAAGGTGCGGTATACCACGAGCTCCTAAAACCTGGTGAAAGCGTTAATATAGATCGCTACCGACAGCAAATAATCAATTTGAACCATTGATCGAAAAACGACCAGAATGGGCCAGAAGACACGGCAAGGTAATTTTGCTCCATGACAACGCACCTGCACAGAAAGCAAAACTGATTTAGGATACAACCAAAGCACTTGGCTGGGAGCTGCTGCCCCATCCGCCTTATTTACCAGACTTGGCTCCTTCCGAATACAATTTGTTTTCATCAATGAGACACGCATTAGCTAAGCAACACTTCGAATCCTACGAGGAAGTCGAAAATTGGGTGACTTTTTGGTTTACTTCAAAAGACGAACAGTTATATTGGCGTGGAGTCCATAAATTGCCTGAAAGATGGGAAAAATGTGTAGCTAGCAATGGCCAATACTTGAAATAAAGTCACGCTCACTTCATACTATGAAGAACTATTTGGCGAAGACATCAAAGCAGGAAGCGAAAGATCTTATTCTTGATCCACGGAATACAGTAGCGGCCAACTTTTAATTTTTAAAAAAATTCATTTATTATTTTTTTTCTTTTTTCTTTGTACATTTCTAATTTTTACTACTAAAATATTTATTTATCTGTGTATATAAATGTATTCTGCCTCTTCTAATTTCAGTAATATCTCAGATGGCTGGGATGAGTTGCATTCAAAGCCAGGTGATGGTATTTTACGTGCAATGATACATGTGTTCTCATAACAAATTCAATGGCTTCAGCTTTGTCACATTAATGCGAAAAGTCTATATCATAAAATGGATGAATTACGTTACATTTTTGTTGGTTCTGGGATTGACATTATTTGTGTGTCGGAAACATTGTTCCTTTCTGGCTTAATCGATGAAGAAGTTATTGAATTGATTCAAAACATATATCAAATTGTTCGGGGTGGGATTGCAAATTATGTTCGCAACGGTATCTCCAGGGATATAAAAGTCAGATGTAAATCTCAGGGTACATGTCCTATGGACTACTTGTTTGCAGAATTATCAACAGCTGTCTACTCGATTCTGCTTGGTGTGGTCTATAGACCTAATAAGAATAATACTTACCTCGTTACTCACCGCTCCTAATTTTATCCTATGTGGTGATTTAAACAATGACCTTCTTAATGAGCGTGTGTTAATAGATGATATGAGATCTCTTAACATTTTTTTTATATAATTTCGCGCGCGCACCAAGGGGATATGAATACCCTTTTACTGGTTTCCAGTAAAGTTTCCAGTCAACTCAGTCACCCCACCCCATTTTGATACAACATCAAACACCCTACTTGACGTTTTATTTCTTAGTTATCAGCTCCTGGTTCTTCTAGACATGACCTTCTTCACCTGACGTTTGACTTCAGGTTCACTATACCAAACAGAATAACTCTGTTGAAGGGCTTTAGAAACATTGATTATGCAGTGCTTGAAGGAGACATGTATAGTATTAACTGGGAACAAATTTACTACATGTCTTCACCTAACCATCAAATCGAATACCTACAAACTAAAGTGGTTGAAATTTTCGAGACTCATGTACTTCTAGTACTTCTTGACTTCTCTAAGACGTTTGACACAGTTAATCACGAAATTTTATGTAGTAAACTTTCCAAGCTGTACAATTTTTCCCATTCGGCCGTCTGCCTATTATCTTACCTGGGTGGTCGTCAAGAAGAAGTTTTTGTGATGATTTCTTCTTGGATTTTCTTGACAATTCATGTGGCGTACCTGAGGGATCCTTTCTGGGTCCACATCTGTATTCGTTATGTATACCATAGTTTTATTTTCTTCAATTGAAATATACGCTGACGACACCCAACCACTGCATAAGTCTAACAAGTCTAAATGTATAGTTGCATCCAGCAAGTCCTTTGATACCTCCCTGCTTCCGGCGACTTATGTTGACAGTGAACCCATTAAATACGTGGACACCGCTAAAAACCTTGGTCTAATATTTAACTAGACACTTGCAATAATCATATCAATAGATATGTCGGCAAGGTTTATTGGGTCCTTATCCCTAAGATTCTTTTATATTAAATGATTCACATCAATTTGCAAAATTATTAGTAAGAGACATTCATCAGCGCACAATCCATGATTAATGATGGCAGAAATTCGGAATGTATATTGGATAACCAATATAAAGATACTGGTGAAATCCATCATACACTAATGCGTGAGATGCCATCGACATAAAGCAAAAATGCTACAACAGCTTATGGCGAGTCTGCCAGCTAAAAGAGTTATTTGCTGCTGACCATTCACTAACACTGGCATTGATTATGCCGGACCCATACAACTAAAGTTATGGAAGGGACGATGCAACAGAGTCGAAAAGGATTACAAAGCAGTATCCATTTACCTCTCAACGAAAGCTATGAACATAGAGTTGGTAAGCCAACTAACAACCACTGTCTTTATAACAACAAATAATCTGTCACTTACAGATTATTTGTCGCCAGAAGGGGTACATGTGCAAACATAATTAGCGATTGCGGAACATATATTAAAGGAGCATACAATGAAATCAAAAAAGAGAGCAAATTTCTTTCATTGAAGTTGCCAAGGAACTAGCTGCTGTAAACACAAGATGGCACTTCAACCCCCCGTTGTCACAATATTTCCTCTGGGAAACAGAAATAAAATCAATCAAGCACCATATCAAAAGGACGATAGGAAACTCCAAATAAACATTTGAAGAGTATGCAACATTACTCTGTCAAATTGAAGATTGCCTTAATTCCAGGCGGCTGTGTCATCAGATCCCAATGATCTGACTGTCTTGACCCCCGTCCACTTTCTTATCACTGTGCCAGAACGAACCATGTACGACAAGAATATCAGGCGCTGGATCTTCTACAAGCTATCTTCTGCAACAACGACCAAATTGGTTGATCCGAAGGCAAACAAACATCAACATCGGAAATATCGTTATTGTTAAAGAGGAAAATGTATCACTCTCGTCGTGGGCACTCGTTTGAGTGATAGAATTACCGATTCGGACGGTCTAACGCGCGTCGCGACCATTAACACACAAACATCGACACTAAAACGACCAATCGTAAAATTTTCCCCCTTGCAAGTATCTTAACCATTGAATGAGAGAACAGAAACACGATCTCACATTCCCCTACCCTTAATTATAAAAAAAAATAAAAACTGAATTTTAATTAAACATTAATAACTAAACTAAAACAAAAAATAATATAATTAGCAGAAACATCTTAATCATAACATGCAATCACTCACAAAACACTCGCCCTATGCCAATCACCATCCCATACCACTAAATGAGGATTCCAAAAGTAGATAACTAGAAATTGAATAAACAAAAACTACATTGATTTGTACATTTCACATATGTTACAACACATTTTTACTAATACTTGTTTTTTTTTTTTCGACATCACGATGAGAGTCGCCTGACCAAGGCATAAGGTTCAATCAGAAAAAATCCAGAGGTTCAGAACAGAGAACTAATTCTGATCAACACGACGTTTACCAGAGGATCGAAAAAGTTGGTTCCTAACACAGTTGACTTACTTTCTTCCATTTTTTTTAAATAAAAGGCCACCGACCACCAGAAGAACACAAAACCAAAAGTCAACAACACACATGTCAACATTCCTACATTCATCTATATCAACTACATTCTTTCTTTCTCTCTCCTGTATAGCTAAGTGGAAACGAGATCAGCAAGCATCTCTCTTGCAACAAATCGATCATGGCTGACTTGGAGACAAGGAGAAAGGATGCACCATATTGAAGTCTATCGCTGCCTGTACACATACCTTTAGGGGGCATTAATTGTTTCAACATAACACTTTTAAAACATACATATTATTGTAAACACATACACATGCCTAGTTTCTAGAAGTCAAATGTTAATGTAGTAGTAGTAAAAAAATTTCAAGTTCAAGTGGTCATTGATCCACTTACGTAAAACCACTATATTCTGTTAAGTTTACAGCTGCAAGTAAAAGCAAAGTTTCATGAGATGTAGGGTGAAATTTATGCGACATTAGTCTGTAAACCATCAATAGTCTTTAATTTGTGCTGCACAGTTAAAATTTTTTACTAATCCCTTTTGACTGCAAGATATCTTTACTTGGGGAATAATTCTAAGTTCAACTCAGCTAAGAACAAACAGATAAGCTAAATTCAATCTATAACAGCTGCAAAATATGTATCCCATACAATCGTTTCGATTGTAAGCTAACTCAAACCTATACTGGATGAATTTGTCTTTCTCCAAGACTCACTTAAAACCGCGTTCACTGGAACCGAATAAGATTTAAATTTTGATAACCCAACCTAGATCAATGCATTTAAAACATGAACACTCTTTACCCTATATTCATATCTCATCTCCCTTCGGAGGACTCTTGAAATTCCTAATAAACACAGGAGTCTTACCCTCTTTTATAAGCCCTGAACAAATTTTTCTTCAAGTTCAAGAAGTTATCCCACCTGTAATCATAAAAACTATTCTAAACCGACATAAAATTGATAAGCAAGTATGTTTACTAAATTTTTTCGAATTTAATTATCCCGGAGAACTGAGATTCTTTATATTCAAATTCCATGGATACTTTAATGGATTATTAGGTCTAGTCACATTGAGTTTCTTCAAAGCTAAAGCAGATCTAGGAACTAAACACTTATTACCCCGTTTATTAAAATTCCACTGCTTTTTAAGCCTAATTTCAAGTGTATCGCGAGTACACTAGCAAGAATTTTTATCTTTTATCTTTTAATTATTCGCACTAATAAATCGACTTTGAAAAAAGTTTTAAAGAAAAAAAAAGACTGTTTCATGTATTAAAAATTGTTTTTGTTTGACTCGACAACCGTCTCAGTGTAATGTGTACTTGACTGTGAATGTGATTTCTCTGTTTGCTATTACGTAACCTCGTCTGGGGTTGCCTTTAATAACGTTCCCAGGTCGTTGAACCATCTTTTGCGGATCTACAGCTGTTACACCGGAACTATTAGCTCCCGATGGTCTAGCATGCATGGTGTGCAGATTTGCTAATATTGGTTTACTGTCGACATACATACTAGTACAATCCAAACAAGTTCTGCTCTTGTAGTGTGCAGCTTGAGATGACAATAGAAAACATAGAATTTTTTTTGTATGAAATTCTGCATTTGGTCACTCCTTATCCGTCTGCCATATGTCGGCTCTCTAGTCTGCAGTCGTTGACTTCAAACAATGTTGTTGTTGTTGTTTCATTTCACCGAAGACCCACTGCGATTTACTGACGGCTTTTTGCATAATCCGAATTTTCAAATTATGAAATTTTCGAATGATCTTGATTTACATAAGATTCATTTTGTCATTGTTGCACTGCAACATCAAGTCTTAGAAATATAGTATTCCCCCTATTCTAACGCACTATTATGGCTACCTGTAGATATTCACAATGGTGATATTTTTATCAGAAGTATTGAAATCCAACCCGGAGTTTGTATTTCAGAAGGAATCTAAGTGCCAATAACTTGTTTAGTTGAAGTAAGCAAAAAGTCAAATAGCAACCAAACAAAAGAACACTCCTTAAAAGTAAACACACTCTTAAGTTCAAAAACAAACAAAGAACAACATTTTCCGAAGAAGAAATTATACAAATATTCAAAAATCATAAACTCATGGAAATATTTACTGAAGACAATACTTTCAAGACTGCTCTGAACGTCTGTTCAAATTATTACGTTGCACGGAATTATTGACAGACAAAATGAGGAATTAATGAAACTTTGCTTCACTTAAAGAGAAAATACTATTTTCCCTTTATATCAAACAAAATTACACAAACAATAAATAATTACAAAAAAAATGTAAAACGTTAAAATATGATAGGAATCTACCTAAAGTGATGGATGAAAAATCTGAAATACCTATTAAGCCGCTAGATATTATACATGTATATATTTGTACGATTAATGGAAAACAAATCTTAACAATATTAGATCAATTTCCTAAATTTGCTGCCGCCTTTACCCTACCGATTCGAAATAGTTTTAACATAGTCAAATCAATAAAGCATTTATTAAGTCTACATGGGATTCCTGGAAACTGATTACTGATCAGGGATCAGAATTCACTGCAAACCTTTTTAAAAGATTTTGCAATCAGTTTGACATTTACTTGCACACAACATCATTTCAACAGACAATAAGTAATTCTTTCGAGGAACGCATGCATTCCACTCTAACAGAAATTTACAGAATTATTTACTACAAATACAAATTACATCAGCAATCAAGATTTTGTAGATTCATGTTTAAACAATACTACGCCAGTCGCTTCTACCAGGAAACACTTCCTGTGGTAGTTACTAAGAGCGGAGAAGTTACATACAACCCAACCAGGAGCCATGTGTCAATAAACTGTTCTCATAATAACTACTTATATTTTGTTTATTTAATTTTTTTCGCAATGCATTTTTCATACATTGTCTCAAAGCAATGTATCTAATATCAACACTCATTTTCTTTAACAAGCTTTTGTCTCACAATTTTTGAAAAAGCCGTCATTATAAATTTTGTGTAAATATTAATGTAAATCAGACACTGAAGTCAATAAAGTTTCAACTTTTGTGAAGAACAAGTTGTTTTTTTTTTAATTTTAACTTATAACTCGCGCCATACTCTTTCGAAAGAATTGCATAGCTTTAGTGGGAATCAAATTGAGTGGCCGTTTTTCATTTTGAATTTCAAAAGGTTAACGGATATATCTCGATTCACTGAAGAAGAAAACCTCCTCCTTCTACAGAAGGCAATTAAATGAAATACATTAGAATATACATAGAACATATGAATATGTTTTTCGGAAGACCAGAATTGACAGTTCACAACAGAGGGATATGTCTGCAAAAGATATGCCAGAAAACTCTCCACCGAAGAAATAGAGGAAACGCGTCCCTCTTGGTATATTCCAATATTCCCTGTCCAAAATTCCAACAAACCAAGCAAATTGAGAATAGTGTGGGATGCTGGAGCCGAAGTGGATGGTATTTCTTTAAACTCTATGCTACTCAAGGGTCCAGATGAGTTTTTTTCACGGACATCAGTCGTTTATAAATTTAGAGAATGCCGTATAGCTATATGTGCTGACATTATGGAAACGTTCCATCAAATTTTTATGGTTTGGGCAGGATCAAAGAGAAATGAACTCTTACATAATGAAAGTTATGACCTTCGGTGCCGCTTGTTTATCTGTAGACTCTTCTCTATTTTCCCCATCAGGTGCAGGGTGCAGTTCGGTTTCATATGTACATGCTGTGACTCAATCAAAAAGCTATTACTACATCTGCTCCTAATATGAATCTCCAATAATCGATCTAGGGTTTTAGGCATAAATGATGACAAACTTATTGGTCTGAAATCTGTTTCAGCTTTAGGTATAAAAACAACCTTAAGTTTCCTCCTAGTTATTGGTATGTACCCTATTTTTAGACTGTGTCTAAGAATTTACACAATTTTTTGAATTAGCATAATCGGTAGAATACCATCCGGAGCGGGAGATTTTTACGGTTTAAAGGAATGAATTGCCCATCATTTTTTTTTTCCTATTAATAAGAATACATATTTCTTTTTCTTCGGAGAGAGAAAGAGATTAATGTTCTCAGTGCCGTAGCACGCCAGAGTCATCTGATAATGTGGACCCAGGAAAATGGGTTTCCACTAACGTTACCAGAGCCTCTTAGCTGCTTTCAGCACAGGTTCCATCATTTTTCCTGAGGTAGCTAGAAGCGCTCGCTTCCTTTAAAAGCATTCTGCGTCACTTCGAAGCCTCGTCTGTTACCGTGATAGATTCGCAGTACTTGTGCAATGTAACCCTTTTTGACTTTCTAACTACGTACTTGAATTGTTTTTTTTACATCCGTAGCACTTTTTCCATGTAACATTTCCTAGCCCCTTTCCTTTTTAAGCCTATTTCCCTATTCTAACATTTTGCTTGAACCCTTTTAGATGTTCTGTCTATCTACCTATCTAATTTCACAATATTATCGCGATGATTGATTGGGTGTTTAGGTGTATATTTAACACTTCGGAATACTTGACCCAATTAGTCTTGCTAGGGTTTCCTTGAAAACTACAAGCCCTGTTCTGAAAGTTTACCTTGAAGCGTATCCATCGGTCATCCGACATCGACGCTTCGTCAACTACTATCCATTCACATATTTCTAGCCCTTCCGTATTTGAAGCAAGGGTGATATCTAGCACCTCCTGCCCATTTTTCACCACAAATATGGGTGAATTCCCTATATAGCATATATTGAGGTTGAAAGATGTAATGAAAGCATACAAACATTTGGGTTATTATCACCTCTTCATTGTATATGACGGGTGTTTGCGTCACAGTCCAGCACCAGCATCCCATCTTTCTGCCTTGCCAAGTCCTTTAGTTTCTCCGAGTTACTCGAAGTCGTGTGTACATTTCACAATACTATGAACAAATAAAAAACTGACAAAATAAATATGTACATACATATTGAATCACAAAAATAACTTACATAACATATTCATCCATGAGTAGAATATACCTATTATTTTATTTAGATGTTGGTTGTAACAATTTTTTATTTCTCATCAAAAATGTCACTTACATTTTCTGGTACACCGTTTGGGTGTAACAATGTGCCCTGCAGTGGAAAAGCAGATTTCTGATGCATAAACTTTGTTTGGCCAGAATCGCTAGGGCTGGGTACTTTAAGAAATTAGTTTTCCAACATTTTAATGGGTCAGGAAAATTGTGGCTGTCGCAGGTACGTGTCGAACTTACTTACTGTTTCTCCTGATTTGCATTCTAAAAAGAAATCCAAGGCGCTACATCGTTCAGTTATAACTTCTGCATTCCTGCTTTCGTTACACGTCAAGTTTTCCAACGAGTTCTACACCTGTTTTCTAATTAGTAAACTTTCTTCATCAAACTCGATATCCAGTTTTTATGTCTCGGATCCAAGAAAGTAGAAACCTGTTCCTTAAGAACTACTTCGGATTCCTGTCTATCCATTTTGAACCTGCGCCGTAAGTTCTCTTGGATAATTCCTACGAATTTTATAACACTTTCGTCATCTCCAATGTATATTTTTCAATATAATTGTGTATGGTACCACAGACTGTAAGGTATGTTTAACGCAAATTTGTAGAGTACATATGTGTAGCACAGCCAACCCTGTTTTTAATTTCGTGTACGAAATTTAGCCCCATTCTGCTATGACTATTTCTAATAACAGAGCTAAGTGTTCCGCAGTGTGCCTCTCTTCCATGTGTTCAATACCCAATGTATAATCTTTAAGTTCCCAGTCATCATTGACATAATGCAGGGTAACATAAATGAAAGAGTCCTGAACTCTTGACGACTAACCGTCTAGAGTCAAAGCTACAAAGCTGCACCTGACTATATAATAGCTGTAATCAGGAGCTGCACAACTGCTGCTGTTGCTGTAGTAAAATATAATGTAAAAATCGTGTACACCCATATTAAAAGTTTACTAGAAAAAACTGCATACATACATACATATGTATTTATGTTTGTTTGTTTATTTAGTATTTTTAAGTATTAATTTTAAAAAGTTTAATGATAATAACAATTTTTGATTTATGAAAACGTATTAAAGGGAGAATAAATTTCGAAGTTTAACAAAATTCACGATTTGACGTTTAAACTTGTTGTTTTCTGATTTTATTAAATTTGGAAAAGTGTTGAAAAGTCGGAGTCCTTTGTAAAAGGACTGTATTTGTTCTTGCAAAAGAAAGGCGGAAGTCTTGAATATTTCTCAACGTTGAGCATTTCCTACATAGTTTAATAAAAGTGACAGATAATGAGGTATTCGATTATTTTTTATTTTAAAGACGAACAGTAAAACATTCATCAAAATTCGTTGTTAAACACTAAGTCACATCAACATATTTAACATGAAACATATAGGTGTATAAATATTGCAATTTAAAATTGTTCCCATTGCCTTAGTCTGAAGGAGTTGGAGCTTGTTAATCATGTCTTGATTGCACAAAAAGGATTGGGGAACAGTATTCAAAAAGTGACTTTTTTATTAAATTAAAAATGTTTATTGCACTTATTGTTGAAATATTTTTACGAATTCTTCTAAGTAAATTTGTTTTCTTTTTTTTTAGATATATTTTTTACAAGAAAATCTATGTGTTTACCGAATTTTAATTTGTTGTCCCAAGTACCATTTCAAGGCTTTCATTTTTGTTCTAGAAACATTCAACTTAAGCTTATTTGCTTTTTTGCTTTGAGCCATACGTTATTATTATCCGAATTCAGTGGCATTTTTAAAATACCTTAGTCTAAATTTTCACAACTTACATCAAATAGACCATCATCTGCAAACAAAGCGTATTCACTATTATTAACTTCACTTTCGATGTCATTGACATAGACGTGAAAGAGAAATGTCCCTAAAATGAAACCCTGCGGTAAGCCAATACTAATTACAATTTTTTCAGATAATAATTTATTCACTTTAGTCCTTTGTGTTCTGCCTGATAGGTACGAAACCATCCAGGATAATAATTTCCCGCGAACTCCATACTTTTCTAGTTTTTCAAATAAGATTTCTTTGTAAACCGTCTCAAATGCCCTCAATGCCTCTCAAATGATGTTTCCAAATTTGCTATGACCATGTTAAGTGCACCTTTACAAGAATGCTGCTTTCTAAACCTCGACTGATTTTCAACTATTAGTCTGTTGAAGCCAAAAAATGATTCCAGTTGTAAGTAAACAAGTTTTTCGTGTACCTTCTCATAATTTTCAACTTTTGGAATCGGAGTGATTTGAGGCACTTTCCAAAAGTTAGGGGAAACACCTTCTCGAAATGATGGGTTGATAATTTTACTCAACGGATGTGCTATGATGTCAGCCATATCTTTAAAAATGTTAATGTTAAGGTAGTGAAGATCTCGTTTATTTTTTATATTGAAAAACTCTTTATATCAGAGATATTAATTTCGCGAAATCTAAAAGAGACGGGGTTTATTTCGATCCTATTAATTAAAGGGACATATTTAATCGAGACACTTATTTCTGTTATACTGTCTACAAAACATTTATTAAATTTGTTCGTCAAAAACATACTGTCACTGTAAGTTATGTTATCACATATGACTGTTTTTGCTTTAGTACAATTTGTTTTATCGTTCTCCATATTGACTTCTGGTCGACTGAATTAACTATTTTATGTTTGATAAAATCACTTTTAGCCTTAATAATTTCTCTATTAAACTGGTTTCTTAAATATTTATAGTTATTCCATTTGATTTGTAAGACAAGGGGGCTATTGTATGCATTTATTTTTTGATCTTTTAATATTTTGAGATGGTGGCTAAACCCATCATGCTCATCTTCGTTTGTTTTTAGGAAGCAATACACTGTTTCTTTTAAAATATTTTGATATATCGAAGCCATTTGGTTTGTATCACTTAAGTAATATATATTATATACAGGGTGAGTTTTTTAACTTGAGACATCCAAATTACTCGAAAAATACGCGATATCGCGAAAAATGTCTCAGACAAAAGTCACAAGCTTCTGAAGGGAACTTAAGATGGTGACCACGAGTTTGATATTGAGCCCCATTTTCAAGGTCAAACGAAGGTCACTTTTGATTTTTTAATGGGAACCCTATTTTTTGACAGATTCGTAATCTGCGTGAAAAATTACAATTCTTTTACATGAAACACTTTTTTCAAAAATGCGTTCTTTTCCCGTTAGAGGGCGCCATAAAACTTAAAACACCAAAATTACTCGAAAAGTACGAAATATCGCGAAAAATGTTTCAGACAAAAGTCACAAGATTCGAGTAATTTTGATGTCTTAAGTTTTATGGTGCCCTCTGATGGGAAAAGAACGCATTTTTGAAAGAAGTGTTTCATGTAAAAGAATTGTAGTTTTTCACGCAGATTACGAAACTGTCAAAAAAATAGGGGTTCCCATTAAAAAATCAAAAGTGACCTTCGTCTGACCTTGAAAATGGGTCTCAAATTCAAACTCGTGGTCACCATCTTATGTCCCCATCAGAACCTTGTGACTTTTGTCTGAGACATTTTTCGCGATATCGCGTATTTTTCGAGTAAGTTAAAAAACTCACACGGTATATTAGTCTTAATGAAGCGGTTACTAAAGTCACTTCTTTGGTAATTTAAAAATTGGATTGTTTTTCTTTTCATTTCTTTTTTTATACTCACATTAATCTCTGCTAAAACAGATTCATGATCAGAGATTTTTAAACTTGTTACTAGTTTAGCTGTTATTCGTTTCGAGATCGTTATTGCAAGATCTATTAATGTTTTCGAATTTAAGGTTATTCTAGTGGGCTTAGCAATAATCTGTTTAAAGCCACAATTAATCACGGTTCTATGAATATTCATCCTATATAATTCATTTTGTTGCATCTAGTGAACATCAATTGAAATAACAATTGAAATCCCCAATCACAAGGACTTCCTGTAAAACTCTGTCAACTCATCCATCCACTCACTAAATTTGTCACAAAACATTTTTTTTGAACATGATGTTTGTAGACATTTACTATAATTAAAGTGTAAGTATCACAAAAAACTTTAAGTGCAAGCCACCATACTATATATCACATTTACTACTACCACGTTTTTTATTTTTTTTTTTTTTTAATAAATAGTCACACCACCAGTATGCCTTGACTCACTGTTACATATATATATATTATAATTACTTAAATATAGAAATATATATATATATATAATAATATATAAAATATAAAATGTAATATATAATAATATAATATAATATATAATATATAGAAAGCAAATTACTTGTTACCATTGTTTCGAGCTGATTCAAATTACTTAAAATACTTTGAATATTTAAATAAATTTCGGTTGCTAAAATTTAATTTTATGTTTTTCTATACTTATTTTTGAATAGTTCACAGTTTCTATCCCTGCGGTCATGTCTAATATCTAAGCTAAAGCCTAGTTTTCTATTAGCATCATCGCAATTATTACATTTAAATTTCATTTTCTGACAAACACAAGCATCATGATTTTCACCACATTTGGCACAGACTATACCTTTAATGCACTTACTTACAATATAGTTAAACTCCAACTTATACCTGGATACCTATTCCAGCCCACGCTAACTTTACCGACTTCCATAATTTTCTTATATGTTTTACTTTCGATTTCAATAATTGCTATGAACAAATTGTGTTTTCGAGGTGCCCTATAAAATTTAACACATTTGACGGGACACTACGTTGTTTTGTTTCTTTATTGCTTCTAAAAATCTATTACTATCCCATTCTTCTTTAATGTTATTTACTAAAATAGTTGGACTTCTCATTTTAGGCACTGTTATGTATTTGTCACCAAGTTTTTCTTTTGCCTCTCTTTCAATCGTTTTTCTTGAGACTTCGTCGACACAACTAACTGCAATTGCACCGTTTTGATGATTTGAGGCACTATTTATTTTAATCAAAAGCAATTCTGTATCTGTTTTTTGTATCATTTCCTTTGCCACTTGACTTTCTTGTTCATCCCTTGGTCTAATTATTACCGGCGGCTCCTTCCTTACCATGTCTGCGTAGGATTTTTTTCCTTGACCGACAAAATATTGGCAATCGGCGCACATAAAAATAATTCGGTTTTTTTTTTTTTTTTTTATTATTATTATTATTATTAATTCGACATCTTATTCAGATAAATCCATGCACTTCAAATCAAACAACCCGCCACAAACTCAATTGCATATTACAAATTTATCATTTCTAATTCCTTTGCTGCAATCTTACAAATTTTAGCGCAATTCGTCGAACGTTCGACATAGGTTGCCACCACCACTGTATATAAAAAAAGTCATGTCAGATGATTCGTTCAGTCTGATCAGTTAAGCAAATTTGAGAGATAGCACTTCCAAAAGAAATGATGGGATCTTGTGGCTAAGGCTGATATGGAAGGGGGATGCAGGCACCCATACACACATAAATACATATGTAACTACATGGTACTGGTGCAGTCTCTGGATCATAATTGTGGAAAAGTCGCAGGTGCTTATTAATTGATGATGGTGAATTGTTGTATGAAATTGCAACTTCGCAAATATTGCACACAATGTCTTTCTTGTTTTTACTTAATTTTGAAAATCGCCACACCCAGCTATTCCTTCTCTCATTTATTATTGATTTTAACACTTGAACTTTATTAAAACAAGAAAACACAGAATGATATCAAGAGACTGATGAGAGTCACACTTATACAAAACGTAGTTTTAATAAGACCCAACAAAAAGTGATAAGAACCAAAGAGACCTATCCGAAAAACAACATGGATTTAGAAAAGGATATTCAACAATTGCCGGCCATCGGGGAAGCCATCGCTCGAAAAAACTTGCCATTCTAGCTACCCTAGACGAGAGAAACGCCTTTAACACAGCCAGATTGATAGACATGTTGATACATGCAGAATACCGCCGTAACTACTCTGTATAATACAAGACTACCTCAGCGAACGAAAATTAATTTACATCACCAAAGAATAGCTCCGGGATATTAGGGTTTAGATACAAAATCTTTGCCCACTAGCTATAAATTTGCATACGTGTTTATTAAGATTGTTTAGATAACATACTAAAAGTCGCCGCTCTCTGACGCATGCGTTCTTAGGTATGGAGCATGTGATTCCGTCGACCGGTGTTTAAGTGACGACGTGTGACTGTAGCGTCCCTCCCCCAACCTAGCCGGGTCCGTCGCTTGTGTACATCGACTGTGTATGTGCGGATTTTGTGTTTTTGTTCTTTTTTACTTGCGTTGCGTCGTAAGCGTAAATAAAAATGGATGTCCGTTTATTGTGTAAACTTTCGCTTAATAGTCCACGTGAAATGCAGAAAAGAGTACATTCATACCCAAAGGGAGCGCAAAAGTATTAGTGAGGCCATCATTTCGTAATGTCGCCCTAGATCATTTGTATCTCCTATTCTCTTAGACATTGGTTTATACATATATCGCCATTTCGCATCTCGGGTTTTGTAGGGTGTTGTGTTCCATATACTGAAATACAGAAATTTGAGAAGTCTTTAATGGCTACTCCTACGACACAGATCGTAGATACATATGTTAACCGTAGATTGTAACCGGTTACCTAAATGCTACACACTGCGGAAATCCAACAAAACTTAGAAGACGTTTTACTGTTTGCAAATTCAATTTTTGGTTGTGATGCATCTGCATTTTCCCAAAAAGAAAAACTAAAAGAGTACAGAGTTGCGAAAATTGTCTCGATATTCAATAACCCTGAAGCTAAAATAGATAAAATTGCAAGTGCTGGAGAAACACTTGTATAAAATCTATACAACAAATCAAAGCTTGGTGTTGATTTATATGAGCTAAGGTATTATAAGTACAAAAAAACTGTTGCCCAGCAATCATTTACGGATAATTTTCAGCTGTCATCTCTTCTACCTACCAAAGACGCAACTCTGCAGCACTCGTATCGTGCTTACTTATAAGTACAGCCCTGGATATTAAACAATTTTCCACCATGTGAATGGGGTTGGACAATGCGTGGCAAATGTTTAACTGCGGTGAAAACAGAGCTACCTCCTGCTTCTGATCGGTTACTGCTTCTCATCAGCCGCGGTTGTAAAAGGGGGTGCGAACGTTGGTGTGACTGTCAAAAAGCAGATTTGATGTACTATGCGATGTGCCGCCAATGCCTTGGCCAATCGTGTGCAGATTGATGATGAGATGAGGATGATTTATTTTTGTAATTTTATTATAATAATTTCTTAAGCTTTGTTAGCGAATTATATAGTTTTGAAAACTATATTAAATAAGTAAGTTTTTAAGATAATAATCCGTAGTACTTTTTTTTCACCAGGGCTGGTCAAAGATATTGGTTAAAAATAGTTCGAACCAAAACTTTGTAAAGAATGGTATTGTTGTGTTATCTATCGATCTATCTATCGATATCCCAATAATTAAGGATAAATATACAAAAAACAGAACTGTTAATAATCCTAATTTGAAGAAGGCCATATAAAAAACTGAGCTCAGATGATGATTAAAAAAAAAAAAATAATAATAATAATTGCTTGGGTATATAATTATTTTCGTGCGGTTTTTTTTTCAAAATTTGAACGTTTATTTAAGAAAAACATGTATATAGTATTATTCAAAGTATTGCCCATCTGAAGCTATGACTTTTTCCCATCTTCTGGCAATTTGTGGATCCCATCCCAAAAGAACTGCGCCGGCTTGGCAGCCAAGAATGAATCAAGCCAATTTTGGATATTCTGCTCTGATGTAAGGGCGTTTTGCATCGACCGGAACAAATGGTAGTCAGAAGGGGCAAGGTCTGGGCTATAAGGCGGGTGGGGTAAGACTTCTCATCCACTGTTTTCCAAATAGTTCTTAGCCGGAGTAGCAACGTGGGGCCGAGCGTTGTCATGATGGAAAATTATTGCATCGTGTCTGGTCGCATATTCTGGGCCTTTTTCGGCTAGTACTCTCTTCAAACGGATGTGTTCGGTCCATTGATGGTTTCACCCGGTTTTATCAGCTCATAATACAGCACACCCATCTGATCCCACCAAATACAGAGCATTAACTTCGCGCCATAGATATTCGGCTTTGCCGTTGATTTAGCTGGTTGGCCGAGTTTCACATATGATTTTTTGCGCTAGGGGTTGTCGTAATGGATCCATTTTTCATCACCAGTAACAATCCGATGCAAAAATGACTTCCTTTTGTGGCGTTCCAAAAAGTAGGCATTTCAAAAAGTGCGGTACATTGCATATTATTTGAAAATTTAGACATAAGAAAGCTGTGTGCAAGATGGTTGTTGCGTTTGCTTACACTCGAGCAAAAACAGTGTCGTGAAGATGTTTCAATTGAGTGTTTAGTGAAGTTTCACAGCAACAAAGCAGTATTTTTGCGCCGTTTTATAACAATAGATGAAACATGGGTCCATCACTTTACACTCGAGACAAAAGAACAATTAAAACAATGGATTTAAAAGGGAGAACCGGCTCCAAAGAAGATGAAGACGGTTTCATCTGCAGGCAAAGTCATGCCATCGATTTTTTGGGATGCGCGTGGGATAATTTTCATTGACTATCTTAAAAAAGGAAAAACTATCATAGGCCAGTATTATGGGAACTTATTGCAACGTTTGAGCGAAGAAATCAAGCAAAAACGGCCGCATTTGGCTAAGAAGAAAGTGTTGTTGCATCAAGAAAATGGACCAGCTCACAAATCACATTATTGCAATGGCCAAAATTAATGAATTTAAGTTTGAATCGCTACCTCATGCACTCCATTTGCCAGATTTAAACCCCCCGGATTATTTTCTGTTCCCAAACTTGAAAAAAAATGGTCAAAGATTTTCCAACGATGAAGGAGTGATGTCGGCAGTTAATGACTGAAAGACGATTATATTAAAAAAATATATAATATTTTTTTCCAAATAAATAAAGTTTTCTAATAAAGACTTGACAACTTTTTTTTTTTAAATAAAAAGGAAACCATTTAAGATATTTCAAAAACTTTATTACTGGCTTGAAGTACAATCAAAACACACCAATATAGCTCGACATCGTTCATATGGCCACCGCGGGCACGTTTGCAGCGGTCGATTCGTTGGACTAAATTTTCAACGACTCAACCACACATTTCGGCCGAAACGGCTACTATTTCGCGTTCAATGTTGGCTCTGAGCTCTTCCAACGTCGTCGGCGTGTTGGCATAAACCAATGACTTAAGGTAGCCTCGCAGAAAATAGTGAAACGGCGTTAAGTCGCACGAACAAGGTGGCCAATCTACTGGCCCATGCCTTGAGATAACACGCTAACCATACTTACTCTTCAATAAATCGATTGTAGCGTGTGCTGTATGGCTTGTGGCACCATCCTGTTGAAACTACATGTCGTGCAAGTCAATATCTTCCAATTCGGGCTAAAAATAATCGGTGATCATTACGCGATAACGCTGACCATTCACAGTAACGTGACGATCGTTATCATCGACGAAAACATATGGCCCAATAAGGCGGCCGGCATGCAAACCGTACCAAACAGTTATTTTTTGTGGATGAAGTGGTGATTCATGAAGCATATATGGGTTTTCACCCGACCAATAACGCATATTTTGCTTATTGACGAACCCATTGAGCCAAAAATGAGCTTCGTCACTGAAGATAATTTTGCGTTCCGAATATCTGTAGACAATTTTTATAATTTGCAGACATTGCTCGTTAGTGTACTTTACCATGATGAAAATGATTAATGAAAGAGTGCGTTCACAAATTAAATTAAATTGTCAAGTCGCTATTGGAAAACCTTATATTAATAGGCTATTCTAATTTTAGCGTCTTAGATTTATTTATATATGTGTAGTACTTATCGGATTCTACAGACTCCTCGTCGTTCTGGCGCCAGCACTTCGAAGAATCCTTTAACCAATTTCATAAAACTATTACTATTATTATTATTTAAATTAAATATTTAAATTTAAATTAAATAAAATTCAAAAAAAATTAACTTAAATCTAAAAAAATAAATCAAAATTATATGAAAACAACTCAAAAAAAATCAGACCTTAACCTATGAAATTGCGGTAATTCTCTGACCTTTTTACGGAGCTAATACACAACAAGCCGATCGCTAAACGTCAAAAGATGTATTTTCTAAAGACAAGTCTGTTTTTGAAGCAGAGAGATTGATTTGCCATATGGCTCCCACTGAAGCAAACTATGAGCCAGCCTGAAAACTCAGAAAGAAAGAAATAAAGATATGAAAACAAACGTATTTTGGTTAACGTTGTCCTAAACAAACTTCTTACTCAACAAACACCAACGACCGAAAGCGTGTCTTCAATTAAATCACTTCATGGCATTTCTCAAGAATGTCTGTTAGCATTGGAATCGACACCTCATCATGGGATCCAATACTCCTGCAGATCATAGTAAAAATATTAGACAGAAATACCCACACATTGTGGAAACAGTCTCTCAAACAGCCTAGAGAACTTCATATGTTAAAGGAAAGTGACTCAATCGTTGGAGTCACTAGGGGGAAAATCAAGGCCCACTGATGGTAAAAAGGCGATTGCCGTATCAAAATTCTCTCGCTACAACATCAACCGCAAACAATTCACATTCATACAAATGCTGCAAGGAGAATCATCAATTTTATGTTTCTAAGCACACTGTCAGTGAAGCTGATGAGTAACAGTGGAGTGGAGCCAATTTACAATTTTGTGATATCCTGGACTCTGGATCGCAGGTAAACATAAGAACAGAGAGAATGATGCGTAAACTGGAGATGCCACTAACAATGAGCCCAATAGTCATTCATGGTATAGGGCAATTAAAACGGCAAACTCATCCCAGATCGAAATTCTAATTCTTATCCAACGTAACAAACTTTTCAACAAGCATAGAAGCTATTATATTATTTCAAATAATATCCCCACAACCTTCATAAATATTCGATATTTCTACTTGGCTTATACCAAAGAACATCAAGTTGGCAGATCAACAATTTAATAAAACGAACCACATTGATCTACTTATTGGAGCAAAACACTACCATCAACTTCTATGTGTTGGCAAAGTACAGCTGGGAAAAGGGCTTCGACTACCACAAAACACCCTTCTTACATGGATTGTTACGGGTAGTATCAGCAAGGCATCAACTTTAGCTTCAACTTGCGGTATTTTTACACAGGATGAGTCTCTTCAGTAAGCGATAGAGAAGTTTTGGGAAATTGAAATTGTTGTAAGGTTACCTTTCTCAATGGAGCCGCCAAAGTTGGGTGCGTCTATTGACATAGCACTGAGCCGGTTCTATGCACTAGAACGGAGATTCACAAGGAATATTAACCTTAAACAGCAATACATTAATTTTATGAACGAATACATTAGCCTTGGTCACATGCAAGACATCCACTACAATTCCATTCAAAATCCACATTAGTTCTTGGCACATCATGGGGTTATCAAAGCAGACAGTAGCAGTGCAACGCTAAGAGCAGCTTTTGATGTATCAACGAAGACTTCCACAAACATTTCCTTAAATGACAAAATGTATTAAGGTCCAACTATCCAGGATATTCTATTTGCAATTTTGATGCGTTTTAGGCTGCCAAAGTATGTCAGACATATTTTGCATTAAAGTCAAGTGCGAACCACAAAAACAAGTCACAAGAAGAACAGTTGTATTTAAAATATGTACATGAGTTGAGACGGTCACATTTAAAACCTGACAAAACAATCTGGTCGTTGGCAGTAGCAGAATTAGACAATGCTATATTATATTCAAGAACAAGAATTCAAACAAACAGACATTTTTCATTTAAAGAAGTACAAGGAGCCAGATGCAAGGTGCAGATTAATTGGTCTTTTAGTTTTCCTGGATCAAAACAAGCTTTTGCGAGTAGGCGGACGACTTGAAGCATCCTCGCTACTATATGACGCCAAACATCCAATATTATTGCCTTATTACCCATTTTTCCAAGTACTTATATGCAGAAAATATGCACGTAGGCCCTCAAGGTCTATTAGCAATAACAAGACAACGTTTTTGGCCGATTAAAAGAAAAAATGTAGCTCGTTTCATTGTTGAACACTGCACAGATTGTATTGCAAGGCCTAAGATATATGGTCAGATGATAGGCCACCTACCTGCACACAGAGTTTAACCAGTGCATCCTTTCATCAATTGTGGAGAAGACTTTTGTGGCCCCTTCTGGATTCATTACCGCTCAAGGGGAAGTCGTCCACAAAAAAGCTACCTGTCAACACTCTGCTGCTTTAGCACCAAGGCGACTTATCTACGGATGTACTCATCAGTGCGCTTAGGAGGTTTATTGGTCACCGAGGACATTGTAAAAATCTTTATTGTGATAATGCACCTAACTTTGTCGGCGCAAGAGATCAATTAACTGAGTTACAAGCAACAATATATTCTATGCAAGCTCAAGGTCAAATTTCAACCACTTGCAACTCGAGAGGAATAAAGGGGCAGTGTTAATAGTAGATGGAACCTAGTTTCGCACATTAAAGTAGAGTTTTGGAAAAGGTGGTCTCAAGAGTATTTGAATGAATTACAGCACCGGAAAAAAAAAACAATTTAAACCTTCCCAAAACATAGAACACAACCTCGTCCATATAATCACATAGGTCCAAGACGTTTTACTTGTTGCCAAGTCCTTATCAGATGCATCAAAAAAATTTAAATCCTTCAAAATGAACATATTCATTTTACGCTACAAAACATAATAGCTGTGATTAATAAAAATAATACTTAAACCATAACATTTTATAATATTTAATTTTTACTAAAAAATAACATAATTTTAAATTTATGAGCCACTCGATTCGTTTTCGGATTCATCGAAGGAATCGAGATGACAATTATCATCTTTCCTTTCCGATATATTTCCATCAATTTCAAGAACATCTTGTATACTATCAGGGACCACATCTCCTTCAAACCATTTCATTTGAAGCATATATTCCAGGAAAACCCAACAATTTTGTTAAGCTAACACGATATGCTGCCAGATGATAAGATCTAAAATCACTTCCATCAAGGCTTAATATAAATGTGCATAT
Source organism: Volucella inanis (assembly GCA_907269105.1). NCBI lineage: Eukaryota > Metazoa > Arthropoda > Insecta > Diptera > Syrphidae > Volucella > Volucella inanis. The sequence goes on along the minus strand of OU026156.1, from coordinate 130,222,053 downwards.
CGTTTGGTTACCTTTCACAGCCAAAAATTACTGCGGGCTCTTAGACTATACCAATTGTTAGAGGAAGTAATAGTGTGAAAGTAAACAAATTTGACGCAACTCCCGGAATACACTTTGTTAATCAAGGAATTGTACATTTGGTAGCTAAAAAATGGAACTTAATAGTTTATTATATCTATATGGCTGAGACATCAGCCACTTCAGACTAGCGTGATCAATTATTATAGTAAAGAGTAAACCCTCAACATAAGCCCTAAGCTTCTTCACCGACAAGACGGCCACATAGCATTCAAGCTATGTGATGCTATAATTCCGTTGCGGTCGGAATGCTATCGGTCATTCCTTATTCCCCTCGTCCACCTGGAATAGGAAACTACCCAAGACAGTAGCTGAAGCGTCGCATTGTATGTACAAGCGTCTTTTAATGTCCGGTTTTTAGAGTATGAGTGCGGATACCAAGGTCGCCTTAAGCTTGTCAAACGCTTCAGCGCATTATCTGTCAAAGTAAAAGCTTGTTCTTCTTAAGGCAGTCCGTCGTAAGCGCGGATAGTCCGGAGAAGTTTGGAATAAACCGCCTATAGCACCCCATCATCCCAAGAAACCATCATCGCGATAGCAAAATTAGCTTTTTCAAACGTTGATCATCAGTCCTGCTTCTCTTACACAACTCGCCACCTCGGATAGTAATTTGGCATTACTATTATTACCAAAAGATCATCTAGGCAGACAAAGACATTCTCTTTCAACCGATTGGGAATGACATTGTCCATTAGCTGACACATTCTCTAAGCAGCATTACACAGTCTAAACCGCATGACCGTAAATTGGTAAAGTGTCTTCTCCCTTGATTTGGCCTCCAGAGGAATCTGCCAAAACTCGTCTTTTAAGTCGATACCAGAGATATATTTGGTATCTTGGAGGCGGCTTTGTAAACCGTCGATGTGGGGAAGAGGGTAGGCATATTTTTTTTTTTCACGGCGTTCGCCTTTCCCGAGTCTGGTCATAAACGATCTTACTCCGGTTTGCTCACCAAGACTACCGGCAAATTCCTACCACTACTGCTTCCTTCGATTGCTTCTAATTCGATCATTCGCTCCAGCTCGTCATATAAGAGTTTTTGTATCGCTGGTAAAATGGGGTAATATCGCTCTAGAAGGTTGGTCTTGCTTAGCCCCAGGATTGCGAACGACGGAAAAAGTTGTTTCACCCTCTCCAACTGATCGGTTTGTGACTGACTGAGTGCTCGGATTGTGTAGTTATTTTCGTTCGGCGATGCCGAAAGCAGCGACCGCGAAGCTCTTCAAAAACTCCACCTCTTAATATAACGGTTTTTGTAGACTCGGGACCACGAATATTTCTATGTCCCTGGTTTTGCCAAACATTTTCTGATGGTTGCTATCAGCTGTCCGTATATCGGTCACCATATTCGTTAAGGTAATGTTATGTGTCTTAAGAAAGTCCTGCATCCCTTTTCCCAAGCAGGTTATGGATGCGCCACTGTCTAGCAGACCGAGGACATCCTTTCCCAAGATATTTATTTGGGCGAACGGTCTGTTGTCGTGTCGTATTGGTATCACAGATTCTTTAGTCGTCGTCTTGGTTTTGCACATTTTTCTCTTAGCATTTGTATTTTTTATATTTTCTTGTATTCTCCATAGGCACTGTCACTTCTTCTCCGAAGATACGTTTCCTCGATTCGTTGTATTCCACAATCCGTTGGTGGAGGCTCTTACGTTGAGGAAGATCGGATACGTCCGAGCTGTGAGTGTCGTGGGGTCACGCTGCAGAATACTTCATGGCGGGGTTTGTCGGGGTTTGTCGAGGTTTGCTGGGGTTGTAGTCGGTTTCGATAAATGACCCCCGACATTCCCGTCAGTCAGGTTTAGTGTAAGTTTTGGGTCTACTTGTCCGTTGATTTTGTAGAGCTGCCACATCAAAGTCGTCGTTATCGAACTGTCTTGGCGGTTTTACGCGTAAAGGTGGTTCGTGAATCTCGGTCACGTAGAGTTTATGACGTTGGTGTCTGGTGGATAAATACATTTCCGCTCTTCGACACTCATCGCGGAGGTCCTGTATACTCGTGGAGCAACCGAAGATAATTGTCGTGACTCGGTCCTTAATTTAATATCGCAATATGTCGACCAGGTCTAGTTCGTGTGGTCGGTTGGTCATATGTATTGTCATCAACCTTATATCGGCATAAAAGTCGTCAAAGGTTTCATGGGGCAACTGTTTCCTGTCCATGATGGCTCCAAGAATCTCGAGATCACGTCATCGTCTACAAATTGTCAGATCAGCTCAGTGTTAAGGTTAGGTAACTGAGCTGTTCATAACCCCGATCTCTTCTAGATGTTCCCAGTACCATTTGAAACTAGATGAAACTAGGCTAGCCGCTGGGCAGAACTCACCGCATTTTTCCTTTTCAGAGTTTCAATGCGGAATACCGGCATTGACTTGGACGTGCCGTGGAATTTTATCACCCACTTATGGATAGCTGTATCTACCCTCCGAGCATTGTCGCGACGGTAGTATCCAAGTGTGTCCTGGTACCCTTCCTACCTTATCGAGCGAGTGTTTCGTCGTTGTCTATTTGAGTAAGTCATGTTATCGTATGCAGGCAATTCAGGTCTATCTTGTCGTTCCCTGGGTTCGTTTAACCGTCTGTTACTCGTCGTCATGTTACTTTAAAAGACGTGGCAGCTAAAAGCTCAAGACAACTGATTTTTCGCTTCTCTCTGTCTTGCTTAGATATGCGTCTTGTCCTATGTATGTCCTTTGGCTGAGCTCTGTTTGTTTCTTCCCACGTATGTTTTAGTTTTCGTCTTTGTCCTCTGTTCTGTGCCACACTCCTGGTGGTCTCTCGCAATGTTCGTAATCTTCGTATTTTAGAGTGTGTTGATCGTACGCGTCTTGTCTTTTCATCGAGGCCCGTTTGCTTGTCGAGACTCGTTCTTGGCGACGCTCAAACGCCTCAGCCTCGGATGGGTTGGAGCAAGTTTCTTCCCACGAGACTTCTGGGATCTCCTTTAAAGCAGGGCTCGCCTTCTTGGTCGATGTATTGTATATATATATACAATATATGTATTTTGATATTAATATTTAGGATATATATAACAAAAAATATGTATTGTAATTCAAAAATTAGGTATTGTAATTCAAAATAAAAAACATAAAAAAATTATAATAAAAAAATAGATTTCAAAAAAGTAAAAAAAGGATATCTAATAAAAGCAAAAGAAATACTATATATTATGACTAACTAAATAAAAAATTAAAGAATTGTTATGTGGTTGTTGATGATACAATAATTGATAGATCTCCTTGGGGTGTGGAACTAGAACCGATTTTCCAGTCACTCTGGATGGGTACTCAAATTGATCTAAGTTTAGTTCGTGAGGTCAAGTCACGTATTGTGGAGACTGGTATTTCAATAGCATAACGAGTGTTGAAGCATTATCCTTATACACCCACCATACTGGGTATATAACCAAACCACATCCCAGGCTGGCAGAGAATGTCCAGGTTATATTTCAACACGACTAGAGGTTTGTGATCCCAAGCCTACGCCTCACGAAAAGACAACAAAGGCCAATTATATCGGACAGCAGTCAGCCCACAGATCTTCTCCCTCTAGTCTGCTTTTGGATCTTGTGTGACATTGGAGAAGTAAAAGATAATAAGAAAAGTAAAATTAAGCGTTGAGCGCCATTGTTGTCAGCCACTAAGGCATCCATGATGCAGGAGTAGATGGCAGTGGCACTCTCACGGTTGCTCGGCTCTAGCTCGTCGAGTCACGTAACGGTCTTCGGGAACGCTCTCAGCTACAGCTGCTATAGTCTCTTCACTACGTGCTGCATGTGGTCTAACCGGTCGAGTATCATGCACTAATGTAAACTGGGACTCAAGTTTGCTAATGGTATTGGCAGTAGTGATTTCAGTAGGTCGATTATGCGCACCGTAAGTTCCTCGAATCGAACGAAAAACATTTCTCAAAAAAAACCGATTTTCGTAATACAGCTGAACAATTCCGAGGCGCTGTTGGAGTGTGAGTCCTTTCGTAATGACTTGCCAAACGATACTGAACAAAAATGAGAAAGTAGTTTGATAGGATTCATGTGTGATCTGTCAAAAAAAGCTTATTGAAAATCAACTATATACAAACGGCGTTAACTGATGTTGAGAAGCTTCACTATTTAAAGTTAAGTGTAGGAGGCGAAGAGGAAAGATTAATTCAACAATAGTAACTATAAGCCAGCGTGAGACATTCGTACTTTTTTTCGGTCAGGACTCACTGACTACGGAAACTTGTGTTGGTTTAAAAAAGCTATTGGACACTTTGATAGAATGTCATCATGCTTTAAAGAATCTCGGTATCCCAGCAGAACATTAGGATACTACCGTAATTTGTATACTCACCAAGAAGCTACCTATTCTTACACAGTAATTATGGGAAGAGAAACTAGATCCTACAAAGGAACTGCCGAAATTCGAATCATTTAAAGAATTTCTAGAAAGCAGGTTCAGGACGTTGGAAGCCGTTGGTTCTTAACAAGCTGCTTAACAAGTTCGGTTACCATCAGTGAAAGCGAAAGCTCTTCACATTAAGCCAACACCGAAGGCACAGTTCGGCCTTAAGATTTGCCAAAAAGGGGCACATGCTATACGAATGTGCAATCGATTTCTAAAAATGGATATTAACTCTCGCAGGAATTTAATGAAGAGAATAGGAGTGTGCGAAAATTGTTTGGCATACTACCACGGCATTCAGCAATGCCCTAACAGAGTTCGATGCTACTTTTGTCAGCAGCCGCATTACTCCCTTCCACATTTTACCCCTAAATACTTAACACAATTTAACAATGTTTTGTTAGCGCCCACTTTAGTGCGAGTCAAGACATGCTCTAGTTTTCGAGTCGCTGACTGGCCTTTTTCCGGCCCACGGACTAAGAACGGAAGGTTGGAGCCACATTCAAGGTTTACGTCTGGCCGACCTTACATTCCACCCGCCGGCGGAAGTAAATCTCCTATTGGGCGTTGACACTTCTGCCAGAAGTGCCTCGCGGCGCAGAACCAATGTCTCGTATAGTGTAAAGCACGATACTATGATGGATTTTGATGGGCAAGGTCCACCAACCGAAGCGAAACATTCAAAACTTTCACCAAGTTGTCGATGTCAACCGGCAAATATTTTGGGAAATCAATACGACTGCATGGATTGCTGCTCCCCCCACGAGATAGGCCACATTCTATAGCCATAGGGTGGTGAAAATACAGCGAAAAGTTGAATCTAGCCGTCTTAGCTTCATGGGGAGTAATGGCTCCGGGCCTACTATCAAACACCCTCTGTTGGTACCCGGACCAGCCAACGAACCTAGGGACGGAGGAGGAGAAACGTCCTGTAAAAACCCATACAGCCACATTAACACAAAATGATATAGTTACCTTTATCTTTCAGCAATCTAATCTAAATAAACTGGTTAACATATTAGCGTACTGTAGACGATTTATTCATAAATCACTGACTTTACCCAATTCCAGGAACTATAGCCTACTCTCTCTATCAGAATTGCAGTCCACTACATTAGTGTTGATCGAAATGGCACAAACGGACATGTTCTCATCGAAGAAAAAACCTACATACCGAAATCGCTCTGCCCTTTCTACGATACAAACGGCATCTATGATTAGGAGGAAGGTTACAGCAGGTTGAGCTGTCTTTCGATAAACGTCATCCCATCGTCGTGCTGGGTGATCATCACTTCACCGAGACCCATTGGAGGACACTGCAGTGGAGGCCTCCACAGTTTTCCTAAGGAATAAATTTTGGATAATTAAGTTTAAAATTCGGTCAAGGTACATAAGTGTACTATCTGTTCCAGACACCGAGCAAAACCCAAAAGTCAAATAATGGGTAATTCGCCAGCACAAAAGATCCGTATCTTCATTCACCCATGCCGGAGTGGATTACGCGGGACCAATTAGGATAAGGCCTTGAAAAGGTCGAGGAGTCAAAACTCTCAAGGCATTTTTCGCTGTGTTCGTGTGTTCGTTTACCAAAGCCAGGCATTACGTCAATTCGTCGCACGAAGAGAAGTATGTTCGCACCTTTACAGCGACAACGGCACGAATTTCGTAGAACCCAACAAGGAGCTGCAAAGGTTATTCGCAGAAGCACACGTCGGGTGGAAGGCTGTGGCTGGCATTGCCGCCAATGAAGGTTTACAATAGCACTTCATTCCTTCTGCGTCTCCTCATTTCGGAGGACTATAGAAAGTCGGTGAAGTATCATATGAAAACAATTGTGGGAGAAGAAAAATATAAGTACGAGGAACTCAACACATTTTTACAACAAATTGAAGCTTGCTTGAATTCCAGACCTCTATGTCACATGACTGACAACCCACATGACTTCACCGCACTAACCCCTGGACACTTGCTCATCGGCCGAACTCTGACCACAGGCCCAGAAGCGAACATAACCGAAGCCCCAATTGAACTTCTACAGCGATCGCAGCATTTTGGAAACGATGGACGTCGGAATACCTAATCCGATTGCAGCAGCGAACGAAATGGATACGGGTGTATCCCAAATCGGTGACTTGGTCCTAATCAAAGAAGACAATTTGTCACCAACCAAGTGGAACTTAACTCGCATTGTCAAGATGCATTAAGGGAAAGACGAATAGGTACGAGTCGTCACACTAAAACGGCCAATAACAAAAATCTATGTACTCCTGTCCAACGACACATATGAGACTCGAACATCGTCCAAACATCTTCATCACGCATCTTTGAAATCCATCTGAATGGTTATTGCGGTGCAAGCAGTTTTCAAAAAACATCATTCATACATATCAACTTACAAACAAAAACGCATAATATATATCATTTCTTGCATTCAAACTTCAAAATAATCATACATTCATGGATAACACATTATAACAACACTTCAACTATTTTATTTATACAACCCTAATTTCATTTTATCCATCACATAATATTACATCGAAAATAAACTACTTGACTACATAAAAAGAATAATTTCTACACAACACATTAATAAGAACAACACATTTTCACATTAAGATTTTATTTCTCATCATAATAATTAATTTGCAAAAACCTAACCAAAATAATTACACCACACTATATTATACAACATAGTAATATGTCAGTCAGCCCCATGACTTAATTCCGCACAATAAACGCCACGGATCATATGGTGGGGGTGGCCGTGGTGTAGTAGTATATGCATACACTCCTCAAGCAGAGGGTCACAGGTTCTAATCCCGTGCGAGGCAATACTCTGAAAAAGCCTTTTCGTAGAATTTGCATGTAGTTATATGAGAATCCCGTCGTCGTCAACTCTGACATGAAGGCATAACACTGATGTTGGAGCGGTTGCTGGCTGGGCTAAATGTAACGAACTAACAACTAGCACGTACTGAGACCCACTGGTTGAGGATGAACTTGCTCGTCCCGTCCAGTTTGACAATAACCTCTGCGAAAAATATACACCTAATACACCTGAGTTTCAAACTACTACACCACCCGCCCGCGCCCTGGAGAAAATCAGTAAAAGGGCATTCATATCCCCTTGGTGCGCGCGCGGGATTATAAAAAAAAAAAAATAAAAAATATGGTGCAGTTAATTGTATTATGTACATATCTCCATCCCATCCCATTGCATTCCACATAAATGTAGATCAACGACGTCGATCAGCAAGCACAAAAACAAAAAACAAATCCAACCCGCCGCGACGCAATTTACTCCACACTACACACACACTCACAAGAATACCATAAAACAAAAACAAAAAACACTTTATTAAAAAAAAACAACTCTTTTTTTGCAAGTTTTTTTTCAGCAGTAATATATTCATCGTGAATAAGGTACCCGTAATTTTTCTAACGTTTTAAACTTAGCGTTTCATTTATGTTTATATATTTTTCTATACATATGTATATATATAAGACACGGAACAAAGACCTCATTTGTTCAACTCAAATATACTAATTTCACGACTTGGGTTATGGGTCCCCGGTAGTAGGTTTGTATTTTTAATGACGACTAAATCGTTGGGTTGAATATTGAATTGAGGTTGTAACCACCGTGATATTTGCTGAAGCTAGGTCAGGTATTCCATGCTCCAATGTCACCAGTACCCTTATACTTTATCTTGTAGTTTATGTTGTCTAGTGACGGTTCGGGAACAGCTGAGTAAGATTCAACTAAAACGAAATGTGAAATGGATCCAATCATTATTAGATTGTAGACACAAAGGACGAGAGTTTAGTAAAGCTTCAATTTGAGTTAATAGCGTATAATATTCTTTGAATGTTAAGATATTTGACCCAATAACACGCCAAAGATGTTCCTTAATGGATTTTATGCCCGCTTGCTACAACCCACCAAAATGTGGTGCCAATGGAGGAATGAAATGTCAAGTGAAGGCATCACGAGCAAGCGATTCGCCAACAATAGGATAATGATGTTGTAATAACGTGAGTTGATGCATCTCTGAAAGCTTTCTAGCAGATCCGTGGAAATTGGTGCCGTTATCTGAGTAAATAAGATATGTGATGGCTTAGCACAACGAGCAGTGAATCGGCGAAAGGCAGCTAAGAATGCGTCTGTGGTGCAGTCGCTCACCAACTCCAAATGCAAATAGTAATAAATGCATAGTAATAAGACAAATAGGGATATATAGCCCTTCGAAGTGTGAACCTTGCGTCCAATTTTAATTTTAAGTACGATAAGTCACGCAATGTAAAAATGGTCGGCTTGGTTGAATACGCTGTGCTGAAAGATTTCCCATAATTTGCATTATTGGGGATTTTCTTTGTCAAAAACATTTGACACAGCTATGTGTAATTTTGCGTAAAAGATTTCGACATCCGATAATCCAATTATTCTAATATGAATAAATGTTATGATCTTATAAACAACGACTTTCCCATTCAAGCTACAAGAAGCAATACTGACAGTTTATTGTCTTTTACTAATAGCAAATCTGTTTACGTTGTTCATCAAAACATTAGAAGCTTGCGGCAATTTCGATTTATTAGTAAGCAGCCTAGAATCTTTAAAGCACTTGACTGAAATTGTTTTCGTATGGGAAATTTAGATTGATTCTTATAAAATTAGTGAATATATTATACCTGGTTACTTACATTTACAAACGCCAATGAGTCGTATTCTGCAGGTAGAGTTGGAATTTTTTACGAGATTTGTATGATTTGGATGAATGTGACGTGAAGCGCTATAATTTGGTGAGTGCAGACTTTATAAAAATCTCTATACACCTATGCAATGAAGATTATACTATTGGTTGCGTGTACAGATTTAATTCACAGTCTTTTCATGTGTTCTTAGATGAATTTCAAACTGGATTTGCTAAACGTCATTCCTGTGTTAGATTTATATCTTGCACTTATGGCAGAGCATGGGTTAAACTCTTTAGTTAATAATGAATTACTGAACCAATTGCAGGGACATGCATTGACCATGCATTTGCATGCTCCTAGTGTCGGTATTAACCTCGAACTTCAAATATCCGATCATTGTATGACTGATTTAATTGGCTTGGAAAGTAAAAGAGAAAAAGAGCATAATTGTTTAAGAGAGTTGAATAATATTTACTACGTGCTGCTTAATAATTTACTGCGTTTCGAAAATTGGGAAGAGATTTATACTCAAGAAAATGTAACTACGGCTGTTAAAGTTCTTTTGAAGATATCTATTAAAAAATTGTATAAGCTCAGCTAGCTATGTCACTATCCCTAAAAAGTCAGATTTCAGGCTTGGATTAGATGGAACTACGGAAAAAGTGCTATAACCGTATGAGCCAAATCATAAATAATGAAGTACTTAAAAGCCGTGATGATTTCTATCACAATCAGATAACGATTTCGCAAGGGAATCTTAAATAGGAATGGAAAGTGATTATTAACATTATGATTCGAAATGTTACCAAGCAAAATAATTCTTTTGTCATAAAAATTGGAAATGTTAATGTTTCAGATCATACAGATATAGCAAACGAATTTAATAGATACTTTGCTTCAATTGGGCTACAATCTTTTCAAATAAATAATCTTAACGTTTGTAATTATTGTCATCCGTGACCCAGGCTTACAGATACTAGCTTTGAAAGGGATAGCTTCTTTTTTGAACCAATTTCTGGGGTTAAGATTTTGAAGACCATTCACACCTTAAATAGCTCCAACTCCTGTGGCAGCGATAGTATTTCCAACGTTATGCTTAAAACCATTTCCTTCAATATTGTAAAAATTTTGGAACATCTTTTCAATTTGAGTATCCTGTACGCATTTTTTTCCTGAAGATTCAAAATGTGCTATTGTTATTTCTCTCTTTAATAAAGGTATAGTCCAACTTTACTGTTGTCTTCTATAACTAAGATTTTTGAGAAATGCCTAAAGAAAAGAGTTTTAGAGTATCTGAACAAAATAAAGTTCTTAAATCCGATGCAATTTGGGCTTAGAGCTGGGCTATCTACTGAAGATGCTCTTTTCGATTTTTGCTCATTATACAGAAAGGTTTAGATGAAAAAAGATATTTCGTTTGGCTTTTTGTTGACAAGAAAAGCGTTTGATATGGTTGATCATAGTAATATTTTAAACAAACTATACAATGTATGTTTTCGTGGTTCGATACATAGTTGGTTTATGTCCTATCTAAAAGACAAAAAACAAAATGTGAAAATTTAAGCTATTGGGTCTATAACTTAATTTATGCTCGGTTTGCTAAGAGATGGCGTAACTTGTATTATTCCATTGTTATTATTCCGTTGGACCATGTGTTGGAAAGCTACTGCCATTGTACGTCATTTCAGTATATGTCATTCATTTGAAGCGTAAACAACAATAATTTTTTTTCACTCAAATATATCGAACTGTGTGCCTGAAAAAGTGTTTTTGCGGAGAGTTCTTCTTCATTACTTTAATATGAAGAAAACTGCTGCCGAAAGTCATCGTATTTTGGTGGAAGTTTATGGTGAACATGCGCTAGCTGAGCGAACGTCTCAAAAGTGGTTTGCACGATTTAAAAGTGGTGATTTTAGCTTAGAAGACGATGAACGTCCTGGGCAGCCAAAAAAGTTTGAAGATGAAGAACTACAAGCATTACTCTATGAAGATTGTTGCCAAACACAAGAAGAGCTCGCAGAATCTTTGGGTGTCACTCAAGCAGCCATTTCAAAACGTTTAAAAGCAGCTGGATATATTCAAAAGCAAGGAAATTGGGTTCCACATGAACTCAAGCCAAGAGACGTCGAAAGGCGGTTTTGCTTGTCCGAAATGCTGCTAGAACGCCACAAAAGGAAGTCATTTTTGCATCGGATTGTTACTGGTGATGAAAAATGGATCCATTACGAAAATGAAATACGGTTCAAATCAGAGCAGAATATCAAAAATTGGCTTGATTCATTCTGGCAGTTCTTTTGGAATGGGATCCACAAATTGCCAGAAAGATGGGAAAAAGTCATAGCTTCAGATGGGCAATACTTTGAATAATACTATTGTACATGTTTTTCTTTAATAAACGTTCAAATTTTGAAAAAAAAACCGCACGAATTAAATTACATACCTTGAAACTTATTGTTCTTATAAAATGCTAAAATTGTTTTTATTTTTTCTTTTTTTCTCTTATTTGAATTGATAATTTAATATAAAGTAACATTTGACTCTATTTATGTTATTTAATACAGAATGTCACTAACTATTCTCCTATTTTTAGCTGCAATATATTTTATTTTGAAACTTTTTTCTAAACTGTTAAACGAGGATAATGATAAAATAAATAAATAAATATTCTTGACGATTTACTGCAAATAGCGTAGATAGGTTCGGATACAATAAGCGTTGATAAGCATCGATTGCGATAAGGATTGTTACAGCATGACCTTTTGAGATAATTATTGGATGCTTTACGTTGTACGTGATGGTTGCCTCTTGCAGCCTTTCTCCCACTCGAAGTATCAGCTCATCATCGAAGAAAGGATTAGGATTAAGTATTTTATTTTACATTTCTCACCGACGTTTTCCTTCCTTTTTCAAATAAATAATGTATTTTCCGAAATAAATATCTTGAATCTATTTGACGAGTTCACGCTTTGCGAAGTAAAATTCTTAGGAGCGAGAGCATGGGTTTTCTTTTCAGATAATTTTTTTCATTTTGAAATAAAACTTAGTATAAATGCAACTGATGCTAGAGTTTGAATTGGATGATTAAAACTGGTAATAATTCTACCAGCGACCCTTTTTCTTCTCTTGTTTGCAAGTAGGGTATTCCTGAAAATTAGTTATCATCGGCCACGTATCGTTAATTTTCCTTAGCCAACTAGGACCTTTCCACCATAGTGAATAATTTATTAAGACTGATGGCGAAACGCCTCGATATGTGCAATCGGCTGGGTTTTGTTCTGACTTTACGTGATACCACCTGTTTTGGGGAATAGTGTTGAGTATTTCGGCGGTTCGATTTCCCACGAACTTGTCCCACCGCCAAGGAGGGGACGATAGCCAAACTGTGAATCACACCAAGCGAAAACATTTGAACATTTTATATTAAGAGATTTGCACAGTGTCGAGCAACCGTGCTAACAAAAGAGCACCATACGTGCTATGGTAAGTTACTTAATTGGTGCAACTCGGGTTTTAGCTGCAAGTATGGTTGTTGCTATATCTCCATATCTCCATTGTGAAGTATAAACTGTGAGTAAATGACTGCAACATAGACGAAGATCAAACATCCGAAAATCGGTGCAACTCATATGTGGCTCAATACTCCAATAGACCGAAGAATACTAATTTTTGAAAGGACTGGTAGCTCTTTCCTATATTTGAACCACTGTGTAGCGAAATATTTTGAAAGAGAGTCATTTTATTTGAGGTTTTGGTTCCTTAACTCTTGAAGAATTATTTTAAGTTAAGATTCGAGCAATTTCTTTAAGGATTTGACGTTTGGTTAGAGTTTCAGTTTAAGAATTGCTATCTAACGAAATACTATTACTTTGCACCAATTAATCATTAGGGAGGAGTTCTTTACAATTGCTTTACCACTTACTTAATTCCAAAACGGCTTTGGAGAGAAGTTCGATAAAGCACAGTTTTTTGTAAAAATAAGAAGCTACAAAGTATCTCGCATACTTCAGGATACTCGTCTCGATAATTAGACGCTATTTGCTCTAAAACGCGAACTGATAGATAGGGCGCACAAGATGTTCCATATGTAACCGTACACAAGCGAAAATATTCTGGCAGATCAGTGGTGATTTATGTCATATGATGCGCTGATAATCTGTCTACAAAAATTTGACGAAACATCTTAACTATTGTATATTAGCGGTGAATACATATTTATGGCATCGAAAATGGAGACAAACGGAGATACGGTTACGCTAAATGGGAGGACTAATCATAAGTGAATCATTTAGCGATCTTCCGAAGTTTTGTCGACACACTGTCTGGCTTAACCATTGTATGGTGTGACAAATAAAATTGTGTTCGATTTAGACAATTCTGATGATGGAACCTTTTCCATATGCGCTTATAATCTGTGTCTTTTATGTCTACCGAAATTTAACGAAATATAGTATCTATATCAGCGGTGAATATTTTACATATTTATGGCGTCGAAAAAAAAAGCGGAAAAAAGTTTATGATCGGAGGACCGATCATGAGTGAGTCATTTAGCGATTTTCCGTTTTTGTCGGATATGAAGCTTTGCCGATACGCTGTCTGGCTCAACCACTGTGGGAAATAAAATGTGTTCGATTTAGATATTTCTCATGATAGAACTTTTTCCATATGTCCTAAGTATTCATCAAAAAATTGTGAATATGATTGGACGAGGTTTTTATTGCCGCAAATCGCTTTCCCATAGTTTTTAAACGAGAGAATGCTACATCGAGAGTCTGACGATGTACTTTTATCCCTTTGATGTGATTCACGAAAGTACTGCTTGATTTTGATATCTTCTGGAAAAAGAATAGATTTTGAACCGACCTCTTCGATCGTCCAAAATGCTTTTAAAATTGAGTCAATGTCAATTAGTGTATGATTAGACCGTATTCCTTGTTTGATGTCCAAAGTGGTTTTCACAACAAAAACCCAACCAAAAATAGTCCCTTGTGTGATTGGAAGTCCATTTGATCCGCGAATAGCTTTGCCTAAAAGAATTTTCCAGACCGTATCGCATCAAGTAGGACATCTATTGGATTTAAATATGTATCGGTTAATTCCAATCTGAATATGTAATCCCAGTTATTCATATCAAATGAACTACAACGATGCAAGATTTTTTAAAATATAGGTCTTGACAGAAATGTTGGTCGAATTGAAGCAAGAACAGATAACCAACGATACTACTCTTTTCTATGTGACAGCAGATTTTGCACCGATACCTGTTATAGGTATACGCGCATTTCCTTGTTAAAGTCCAAGATTTTGGATACAAGATTCGATGATAAAGGAGATTACAATCGGAATTACAATCCGAGTTGATAAGTACGGGAATTTGCTGATAATTTCCGCTAGCATATATCACTTTTCCAACAATATTTGCAATATTTTAGGAAGCATATGCCCTATATTTGTTGAATGATTGGAGTCGACGAGCTAGCTTTTGTAGCTTTGGTACTTCTTGTAGTAGTACTACCATGATGTACCAAAGTATGGACAAAGTGAATAATGAATTAAATTCGTGATGTTTGATTTTGAGCTCTGTAAAATTTCATAAAATTTTAGTTAAAACCCAGGAGATTAAACCAAAGACTTTGTTCAGCGAATCTGTTCTCAAAAGGAAATTGGTTTTGGTATTATAAGCTTTTATTGTGTGTTATTTTAGTATAAAAAAGTGTTTGAAGTTTATCAGTTTTCCCGATATTTACAAACTTTATTTTATTTTATTTGAGTGAAAATGTTTAACAAAAGCGAGCAACAAAGAAAGCTGAGATCTTCAGAAAAAAATATTGCACCTGTTTCGCCATACTGCAATTCACCGTTTGCCGTTTTTTTTTTTGAAGCAAATTTCTGGAAATCCATCGAGACTCGACTGGACTCTTTAAACAAAGACATAACTGAATCAATTATATCGCACTTAAAAACAGAAATAAAGGCCATGACAAATAATCTGTCTGAAAGGATTAACCTTATATAAAGTGATCTTAAGGATAAACTGAACTTAGTTGAACAAGGTTTAACCAAAAGGCAGAGCACCATAAACAAGTCTCTGTTCACTCTGCAAACCAGAGTTAACACTATTGAAAGTCACTGTAATAACATGTATGAATTGGAAAACGAATTATTATTTTTTGAAATTATCTGAAATTCAGACGCAAATAGATGCGCTAGCTCGGAAAAATATTGTTGGAGATGTCGTACTCTATGGAATACCGATAATAAAGGACAAAAGTTTATCTGGTATATTTAATAAAATGTGCGCAAAAGTAAATTTACCACCACCAACACCAAACTCCATTATATGCACATCACCCAAGAATGAATCGTGTTATCATTATTATTTTCCGCACTTTCAAAACAAAATAAATCGGCTGCAAAAACTGGCTGAATACTATAAGACAAATTCTAAGCTCGTCACGTTAAATGATCTTGGCTTATCAAGCAGCAAATTTATGCGTATATACGAATGTCTTACAAAGCAAAATTATTCTGTCTTTGGGAAGGCCAACAAACTTCGTCTTATACTAAATTTTAAGCAATTCAAAAATTGACATACATAGTTATGGTCTTTGAATCATGGCTCCATAGAGATATATTGTCACAACTCCAACCATACTCCAATGTCATTCATTGTTCTTACCAATTCAAATGCTGACACGGAGTCTGGTTCACATTATATTACGCAGTGCTTTCGCAGAAAAGTGTAGTAAGTCGCCTCAAGAAGCCACCGTAAACCCAGCCAAAAAACACGTTCCGAAGTCAGTCGCTTTAAGCAGTCGCCGTTCTTTCCGTCTTCGCGTCTATCGCTGCCCCGTATATCGTGTTACGGTAAAAATCTAAAAGGGCTCCGTAGTAGCCCACTAGTAAAAAGTGGACATAACGGAAGCTTGTATAAGCTTATATATTTCTTAATGACACCGCTCAGGATATCCATATTTATGTAAGACATTTCCAATTATTTTATAAGAAATTGAAACTAAGAAAAAATAAATTAAAAAAAAAAAGGAAATTAAAAACCCTCATAAGCAAATCAATCATAAAAGAAATTTTCTACCAGTGAAACTACAAAAAAAGAAATTAGCATATCAAATCGTATAAGCAATTTTAAGATACAACAAGTAATAATTAGTTGAAATATCATGAAGATACATTAGCTTTTAGGAGAAAATTTAATTATATTAAGACAAACCCAGAAATTTATAATAAATATTCCTTAAAAAAAAGGAGAAAAGGAAAAAATATTGTAAAAATTAAACAAGGTTTGGAAACCCAAACCTGTTCGATAATTCAAAATATCATAAATCCATCCAGAGATACTTCCAGGAATGATCACACAATAGCCCCAGAATATCGTGGTAGGCTGTCTGAATTAGATAACATCCCAGATGTTGTACGCAGCATTAGGATTTTCTCAGGCGACTCAGGTGAATTTAGCTCGTGGAAGAAGAGCGTGGACGGGATCCTGCAAATATGGTATATGAGAATTTGAAGGGTACCCCAAAATATTTTGGGATAGTAAATGGGATAAGGAATAAGATAATCGGAAACGCTGACGTTGCCCTGGAGTCATTCAACACTTCCCTTAATTGAACTTACATCTCACGCTGCTTGGCTATGCATTATGCAAACAAGCGTGATCTGGGAAGCCTAAAGTACCAAATGATGTCCTTGGTCCAATGCAACAAGACTATTCATGAGTTTTATGACATCGTATACAAACACTTTTTATTCATTCGGAACAACATAGCTTGCATGGATATTGGAAACTGCTTACGTAGACTTACAGCAATAAAGCCCTAGATACTTCTATCAGAGGGTTAAGGGGTGATCTGCCAAAATTGCTTAGCATCCATGAGCCCAGTGAACTGCCGCAGACTCTAAGCCTTTGTGAATTACTCGAACCAAATTTAAAGGTCGCATCAAGTATACAATAACCAAATCAGGACAAGGAAGCCAAATATAACAGCTCCTGGCAAACCAATTAACAGAATGACCTCGATTCAAGTTCAAAGCAAACCAGACAACAACATAGTGGTGCAGTTGTTCAACCCAATAACTTTACTCAAGGAAAACTAGGAAGTCAAAATTTCCACATTGGATAAACTACAGAACTGCCACCCGGCCATCAAGGACCTTGCCCCCAACAAAATGCGCATACCGAAAAAGTTGAAGAACGTCCGCGAAATCAACGCAAACAGGCCCTTGCCAGTGCGTGTGATTTCAGTCAACCGACCCTAACCGAATATCTTCAGGACTCTAATGATAATTACCAATACTCGGCATCTTGTGACCACAACCTAGTCGATTCAACATCTTATTATTGTGCCGATATTCATTTTTTAGGATAGGCGATTCTTAGCTTCCATACTTTGTATGTATAACAGGAAGGGGAGAAAAGCTGAATTTTTTTTACCGACACTGGTTTGAGTAAGAATTATATAAATTCAGATTTAATTGCAAAGCCTTTTCCCAATCAACAAATATTCTATGCCAAATCAATAGCAGGCGACGTTAAAGTCAGCCAACATACCATCGTCAATCTATTCGGCTTAGAAGAAATACGTTTAAAATTTTACCTTCTACCTTCACCCTTCACATTTCATGGAATTTTAGGAAACGATAGCTTGAGAGATCTATCCGCAGTATTCCATAGGAAGGACAGTTTCACATCTATCCTTAACAAGTTCCGCGACCCAATCAAACAATTAAAATCACAGTCCTTAAATTCACTCAATATAAGTTCGCTTCGAAAATTGATCATCTCTCACCACAGCATAAAACGTTGTTAAATCCGATAACACGTAACTATCAAAATCTTTTCTCTGAACCCGAAGAGAAGTTGACTAACACTACTAAACTAACACTACAGAGATAAGAACATCTACAGAAAAACCTATCCATAAATGTCTTTCAAATCAAAAGTCGAAAAACAAGTCCAAAAGCTACTTGATAATGGCATTATTAGACCTTCACGGTCGCCATATCACTCACCTATTTGGAAAGTACCTAAGAAACCCGATTCTTCCGATATTAAACAGTATAACATAGAATGGTAACAGACTACAGGAAACTTAATGCTGTTACCATAGCCGACCGGTACCCCATAACGGATATTAATGACGTAGTTGCCTAGTGAGGGAAAAGTAAGTACTTTACGGTACTCGATCTAAAGAGTGGGTTTCATCCAATCACTCTAACAGAATCGGATGTTAAAAAAACTTCATTCTCCATTAACATTAGAAAATATAAGTTTGTTAGGTTGCCGTTCGGATTAAAGAACCCCCCGGCAACCTTTCAACATACTCTGGACGATATACTGTATAAATATATCGGAAATTTTTTTTTTTTTTTGTGTACATCGATGACATAATCATCGAAGAAGACAAAGCCCAATACCCTAAACACATTGAAAACGTCTTTGAAATATTGAGTAAATTAAAAATGAAGGTCCAATTGGACAACTGTAAGTTCTTCGAAACCGCTGTAGAGTTTCTAGGATTCTAAAACTCAGCCAACGGAATCAGAACCAATCCCGGGAAAATAGCATCTATTCTTGACTTTCCCATGCCTAAAATCCCGAAACAACTGAGTTCTTATCATGGTCTTTCGGGGTACTACAGATGCTTCGTTAGAGACTATGAGAAAGAGGGGAGGATGGACGCGTCTCAAAGTTTCAATCAAAAAAAGTCGAATCATTTAACAAATTAAAGCAGTCCCTTATCTCTCAAGACTTAATTTTTGCTTATCTAAACCCTTTGATCTTACCACAGACGCGTCAAAATTTGGAAACCGATCACATTCATTTCAAGGACGCTAAATACGAAAGAGGAGAACTTTGCCGCTAAAGAGAAAGAAAATTTAGCTATGATCTGGGCATTAACTTCACTAGGAAGTTTGCTTGAAGATAAAGTATAGGCCTGGTAGAACTAATGTAATAGCAGATGTCTTTTCAAGAGCTCCCGTTCCAGAAGGAACTTCGTGTATAAATGTCATAACAGTCACTCAGAATAGTGGCGAAAGTTCCGGACAGATCCTCATTCAAATTGCAAAAGAACTCCTAAATGTTTTCAAAAACCAAATCATTTTAAATTTGGGTGAAATAATCTTTTATCAATTCCAAATAGTTTTTCCGACATATCACCGGCATATAATAGTTGAACCACAATATTCCCCGGAAAAAGTCCTTGATATTCTAAAACGTTATCTCAATCCCTCAGTCACAAATGGTTTGAAAACAGAAGGATCTTGGGTTAGATCCAGGAAATTTATCCCAACCATTTCACCATAGGGTTCGTTTCTCTAGAGAATTGGTTAAGAACCTGTGTACGGAAACTGATAAAGAAGTTGAAATCGCTAAGGAACAAATTCGCAATGCAATGCTCGCGAAAATTATAAATAAAAGAATTGGAAAAATTTTATCACCTCGATATAGAAAAGAAGTCGTAGTACAAAACAGAAGTACTACAGTCCTTACACAATCCGGCAAGGTTGTTTCCAAAAATCTCATCAAAACCTATTTTTTTCTCTTTTTTAAGAATATGTTCGCTGTTTATACCCTCCTTTGTGCCAGAGACACAGATCTTGGACTACTCAACCCCATAGTTAGTTAAAATCGACATTGGCAAGGCAGGTTGCAAAATGTGCTATTTAAAATTAATTATCAATGTCAATGATGTAGACTTAGAAGCTTACCATGATTTAGTGAACAGACTGGAAGATGTATTAGGCTCAAACGCGGACCACCACCTTCATTCCACCCCTCCCTATGAAATCCTAAAGGTACTGTTAAATCTAGCACACGAATTAATTAATCTTATGGACATAATGTGTTCCAAACCTTTTGAAAAGTCAAATCCCAAACTACAATGTCATCAATAATCACCACGTCCCAACAGTCGGATAAGTCTCACCTGGAATACTTTTCCTCAATCAATTCAATGGCTCAGTAGACATCAATATCGAAACTCTAAGGTTACAAGGTACATTTATCATCAAGCACGTTAACACCACAATCATAGTAAATGGCTAGCTATTTAGGTAAAGAACAAGAAATTACCAAATACAGTTACCAGCAATTTTATAACTACCAACTCTGAATAATATCTTAGAAGAAGTACTATCTCTGGAAATGCTTAAGCAACTGCACATCAATGGCAACGAACAAATAAGCCTGCTTAGAATCAAAAATAACATAAACTCAGTTGTCAACATCGCTTTAATAACACTCCTTATTGTGCTTATAATAGGTTTCTGCTGTTACTCAAAAATGTGAAACCGGAAGGAAGCAAGTAAAGATCATGCTCCAGCATCTGTGGTTTTTAGAATAGATGACCTCTCACATCATATAAGGTTGGTACCGTCGAACGAGGGCGTTCGAAATGGAGGGTGGAGCAGTTAAGGTAACAAATATTTCATCTCATAAAACCATACTCCAATAACATTCAGCATTCCCACCAATTCAAATGCTGACACGACGTCTGGTTCACATTTTATTACTCTAATTTGCGCATTCCATCACGTACTGTGACCCGGTTACACCTGTGGGAACGCATCCGGTGGATAGAAAGGAAAGGAACATGTAGAATAGTATTTAAGTTAGCATAAGAGAATTTGTAACTTAGTTTTAGTTCTGGTTGTAAGAGGCTATTAGGCCCAATTTTTGAAATAAAGTTTTTTTTTAACTAAATAATAATTTAAAATTTAATTTACATAAGGAAATTTTTATTCACCAAGTGTATTTACTCTTCGTATAGTTTAAATATTCAGTTTCTATGTGTTGAGATCAGCAACAGGGGTGATGAAATGTGCTTACTTATTTTTGTGTATTCTCCGTCTGGTAATTTTTGCGATGTTAATCTTGAGGAACTTGAAGATACGCTTCTGAATTAAGCCCAAAATATGAAGACATTTTAATTGGCGGTGATCTCAATGTTAAGATTCTGATTCACAACAATCTAACGAGAAGATTTAGGTTTTTTTGTGACCGAATGGGTTTATCGGTTGTAAATACCTGCTGGCCAGCTTGCTTTAAGCCACTCGAAAATCCGTCCCTAATTGATATGTTTTTAACAACATCAATGTTAGAAGTACTAGGAAGTGATCAGGTTAGACTTACATCTGAATTTATTTATGATATTGGTAATTGTTCGTTTAAGTTTGATATTGATAACAGAGATAGGTCTAAGTATATTACATACAGATCGTTTCGTAGCATGGATTTTGAGCGTCTCCAACAGTTCAGTACATACGTAAATTGGAGTGATATTTATTATACACCAGACGTTGATAATAAAGTGGAGGTACTGAATGCCTTTGTTAATATGTTATATGACAACTATGTTTCCTTGATAACTATGAGACTTACGCCTAAGTCTTGTCCTTGGTATAGTAATAAAATAAGATGTTTAATACAAGAAAGAGAACATTTTTTAGAAGATACAAAAGGAGTGCGAGCGATTTTTTTTTATCAAATCAAATCAGGATAACTTTTAACACGAGCAACGAATTACACATTACAAAAAATGTAGCCTGGCATGTCACCTTTTAAACACGTGTTCGTTTGACACAATCAGATTAGTGTTTCCAGATAAATGGACACCAACACCATCTAACGACAAAAAAAAGGGGGAAACTTTTTATATGACCCAAGTTTATGGAAGTTTGTGCAATACGTTGCACTTTGCACTGACGATGAAGGTCTTACTTTATAACGATCACGAACGTGAATTTACAAGCTTCGAACGTTTCACACCGACGTTCTAAAAACTCTAAAATTCTTGGTTCTTCGATGTCTATCACTATCTTTCAGCCAGGGTTGCCGAGTGCTTTTTAGAGTTTGATAAGTTTTGTTTTTGTTGGACAAAACTCTTAAACACATCCTTGTAATTAGCTTCAAACGGTTTAATATAGAGCTTAGGGAGGCAATCACCAACGTGACTGCTTAAATTTGAACTATTGATGATTTGTAACTTGTACTTGTAAGCTGTATAAGCATTAAGGTCAGACTTTGTTTTTTCCCGTATTTCAGAGAGTAGAACCGATTTAACTATAAAATATTTTGATTCGAACTCCACAAACTCTTTTCCAGGATCACCGTAATTCTCTTCCTCACTAAATTCATAAATTTGTGCTTGTGCATTTAATTTTTCGAATATTTCATCGAATTTCTCGATACGAACTTGAAGCGCCTCACAGTCTTTCGGTAAAATAAGCATATCTCGTTAACGAACCCTTAAAATTACCACGTACCGAGCTCAGAACTGTTAGATTTTTAATCGTGTTCATATTTAAATAATGTAAAACTTTATGATAATAAATTGTAATTTCAAAATCCTGAATTCACTCCATTTCAATTAAAATTCAATTAATATGCATTCAAATACAATAACTTAAATTAAATTAATAGGTCATACAACAGTCATGCATACATGCGGGAATTTTATCTTACACATGTTTTGAGTCCGATAACTGTCCAATCAAATGTTCAATACCGCGACAAATATTGTTCGTCCAACAATGAATTACTTAATAAACGGATGTCCCGATAATCCTCCAAGATTGTATGAAGTAACTTATTTTAATCGATGATTGTTGATGATAGATTTGATAGCGCTCTCTCTAATCAAATGTTGTATAATATGTGAGTACAAAATAAATTTAAAAAAAAAAACGTATTGATTTTTATGGTTTTACCTTTCAAGGCAACAATTAACTTTAGTGTTTTACATTAAATGTTATACATCATTAAATGAGTATAAATGTGCAATTTAGTTTAAATATGAGAGAGAAATATAAAAGACTTTACCCAAATTATTGTTGAGTACAGTCAAATTCAGAAATTATTGAAAGTACAAATTAAACTTTAAGTAAGATTTGTAATCGAAAAGTTTGTATGACTATAACATTATGGATATAATTTAAAAAAATAAATTAAATCACAAAAAAAAGTGTTCTCTGTAAAAACAACTGGAAAGAAGTCCTGCTTAGAAGGGTATTAATATACGTGTAGTTAGTTTTATTAATTATTAATAATCTTAAGAGGGAGAATTGCGGAAAATGAAAGTTAGCAATATTTAAGTGGGATGGGGATACTGAAGTGTTATTGGGATCAATTGTGAAAATAAGGTCTAATTATTTTTCCATATAGTTGGAAACGCCGCTAATTATATTTAAGGTAGACTCTTAACCGATCTAAGAAGATACATGCCTTAGCAAAAATGGGGTTAGAAGCGATAAAAAAAGACAGATCTTCAGATAGAGTCCATTTCAGCAGAGGCAAATTAAAAACGCCGAAGATAATGATACCATCAAGAGTGTCCGACACAGCACGGGTTTTTAGAACGCAGCTCTTCTCTATTGGTATCTCGCGGTATCTAGATCGCACGATCTAGGCAGCCAATTAAACGTAGCAAAACGTAAAATTAAGTACTCACCAAAATAATTTTTCAACAACTCCATTGTTTCACGCGCTGTATGGTTTGTAGCTCCGTATAGTTGAAACCAGAGCTCACCGAGACCATGTGCTTGAATTTCAGGAAGCACATAATCCGTTAACATGGCGCGATAAGTTGCCATTGACAATGACATTCTGATTTTCCTCATTTTTGAAGAAATATGGACCAATGATTCCACCAGCCCATAAACTACACTATACCGTTGTTTTTAATGGAAGTAATGGTAGCTCTTGGTGCTCTTCGAGATGCTCAGCAGTCCAAATAAGGAAATTTTGTTTACTAAAGTATCCATTGAGCCAAAAATGGGCTTCATCACTGAACAAAGTTTCACGTTGAACACCGGATTTTCATTGAGTTTTTCCAGAGCCCGTTCACTGAAAATATGACGCAAAGTCAAGTCGCTTGGATTTAATTCTTGCACAAGTTGAATTGTGTACACTTTTAGGCCGACATCCTCACGTAAAATAAGCCAAGCTATGGAATACGCCAAGCCAAGCTGTTGAGAACGACTAGGAATCGAATCGTCTCTCACTCTCAGCTACAGCTGCTATAGTCTCTTCACTACGTGCTGGATG
The DNA here is from genome assembly GCA_907269105.1 of Volucella inanis. Lineage (NCBI taxonomy): Eukaryota > Metazoa > Arthropoda > Insecta > Diptera > Syrphidae > Volucella > Volucella inanis. The sequence continues at coordinate 130,197,821 of OU026156.1, read as the reverse complement.
TGGTCTAACCGGTCGAGTATGATCCACTACTGTTAGCTGGAACTCAAATTTGTGAATGGTATTAACAATTGTGGTTTCAGTAGGTCTATTATGCGCACCGTAAGTTCTTCGAATAGTAAGAAAAAAGTTTCTCACAGAATGCTGATTTTCGTAATACAGCTGAACAATTTGGAGACTCTGTTGTGGTGTGAGTCTTTCAATGATGACTTGCAAACGATACTGAACAAAAATGACAAAGCATTTTGATAGGATTCACGCGTGATCTGTAAATAAAAAGCCTATTGAAAATCAAACCTCACAATGAATCACCCCTTATCTTTTTACAGCGACATTTGGTGGTATCGCTAGTTTGTTGCATTAATTTAACAGTGGTCGGCGAAAGAAAGTATTGGGGAGAGATTGTAGAAGAGAGGTTTAATGGCGCAATAGACAAGGTATCAGAATTGAGGTGTACAATGTGAGAAGGCTACGAAATTTAGCTTCAGTTCCGAGGTCGAAACTAGGGAAAGGCGTGTGTGTTGAGTGGTGGTAGTTTAAGGGGTAAAGGATATACTAAAGGACTAAAGGACCATCTTATGTCCCCTTCAGAACCTTGTGACTTTTGTCTGAAACATTTTTCGCGATATTTCGTACTTTTCGAGTAATTTTGATGTCTTAAGTTTTATGGTGCCCTTAGACGGGAAAAGAACGCATTTTTGAAAAAAGTGTTTCATGTAAAAGAAGTTGTTGAAATCAATTGTAATTTTTCACGCAGATAACGAATCTGTCAAAGAAAATAGGGGTTCCCATTAAAAAATGAAAAGTGACCTTTGTTTGACCTTGAAATGGGGCTCAAGGTCAAACTCGTGGCCACCATCTTATGTCCCCTTCAGAACCTTGTAACTTTTGTCTGAAACATTTTTCGCGATATCGCGTATTTTTCGAGTAATTTGGATGTCTCAAGTTAAAAAAAACTCACCCTGTATGTATTTATTATTAATATTATTATAAATATTTATTTAATTTAATTTAAATTTGACTCAATAAAGTATTTGAAAATTCCGTGTTGAATCACTGAGCCTTTGTTGTTGTTTCTGTGCAGTGTATTTCACTATTGAAATTGTTCTTCCCTGTCTTTCTCTCTTTCATGCGCGTTATTCGTTTAGGAAATTTGTAGATAATCCAGATTTTCGTTAGTGTCGTGTTGTCCTTGAACTTCAATTTGCGAAATGTACCATTTTGTACCTCGAGAAACAAAATTTAAAAAGAGCATATTTATCCAAATTTTCTTTTGTTTCCTTCGCCGTGTTGCCTCTCAAAAAATAATGTTTTATGAGAGAACGAAAATCGTTTTTGTCCATACGCAACATGACGCCAAACACGTCAACAACAATCAGCTGTCAAAACAAAACTAAAGACAATATCGCACTGAAATTTAGCATGTCTGCCATGGCACTATAACCTTTAATGCAGTAGCAGCGCATTCTGGCGGTCAAGGAGGTTACTTTTCACTCCACCTAGTATATGAAAATCCCGTCGGCGTCAACTCTGACATGAAGGCATAACAATGATGTTGGAGTGGTTACTGGCTGGGCTAAATGTAACGAACTAACAACTAGCACGTACTTAGACCCACTAATTAAGGGTGCACTGGCTCCAGTTTGACAACCACCTCTGGGAAAAATATCGAAACCTATTACACCTAAGTTTCAAACTACTATACCCCCCGCCCGCGCCCTCGAGAAAAGACAGTAAAAAGGTATCCATATCGCCTTGGTGCGCTCGCGGAATTATAAAAAAAAAGATACTTTAGAATTCTAAGTGCAATACTCTGAAAAAGCCTTTTCGTAGAATTTGCATGTAGTTATATGAGAATACCGTCGGCGTCAACTCTGACATGAAGGCATAACACTGATGTTGGAGCGGTTGCTGGCTGGGCTAACTGTAACGAACTAACAACTAGCACGTACTGAGACCCATTGGTTGAGGATGCACTTGCTTGTCCCGTCCACTTTGACAACCACCTCTGGAAAAATATCGAAACCTAATACCTGAGTTTCAAAAAAAAAAATACTACACACCCACCCGCGCCCTGGAGAAAAGCCAGTAAAAGGGTATTCATATCCCCTTGGTGCGCGTGCGGGATTATAAAAAAAAAATCTGGAAAGCCTAAGTACAGTCCAGTAGTGTTGCAAGAGTAACAACGCCACAGAGTTCAGGTCGTGGCAATGTTTGTGATTTTACTGGAGTGATTCTGGTTTGGGACATAAGCAATTGTACGTGGATAACGTTATTGGAATCAAGAACTCGAAGGTACCATATATAACGGCACCGTATGCCTTCTCGGATGCATTTACTGAAACCGTGTATTTTTAGATTATTAAGAGTACTGTGCATCAAGAGTTTGCCTTTGACGACGCATCGTCGAGTTGAATATTCTGAAATGAAAGACAATCGTCTAATGGAAACCATTTGATTCTTTAATTTTTGACGTGATTTGGGGTATCTAAAAGCCAAAAACAGACAACTTCCTGCCGATTTAAAGGTATTTGATCTAAAACCTCGTTGGAATTGCTTGCCCATTTGCGGAGATTGAACCATCCTGCGGCCAGCAAACTGTTAACTTCATCACGCCTCAGCACTGTTTCCTCAACAGTATCAGCTCCAGCGAACAGATTGTCTACATAAATGTCTTCTCTCACCATTCGTGCGCCCAGAGGATAGTTGTGATCCTCATCAGTAGCCAGTTGATTGAGCGATCGAATAGCAAGATAGAGTGCACAATTTGTACCGAACAGAACTGTCTGGATACGATGTACCTTGATTGGATGGATATCACAGTCACGCCAAACTGTCAGCTGATAATAAGAGTCGACTAAGCTGACACGGATTTACCTATACATTTTCTGAATGCCGACTGTGAAGGTATACCATATTTGTGTTTTCTCCATCTTAATATGATTTCTGTTATATCCGCAAGCTCCGCTGCTGACCTTCCCCAACCCTGATACCTGTACGAAAGTGCGTTTTCCCTTCATACCTAATCTCTTGATTGCCCGATCAGTAATGAAGGTGGCTTCTGAACCCGGATCTATCAATCCGCAAAGTGAGACATCTGTACCTGAAGAGGATCTTATGATAGTTTCGCCAGCGCTGTTGCAAGTAACACGCCTACATGGGGTTCTACTGCGTGAAAAGTTTTGACCTGTTGTGTGGGCTGAAAAAGGGTAGCGTTTGCGTTCAGATAAATGAGATTGTGTGGGGGTGCATTTGTGTTGGGTGGTGGTGACCGAATTAGGCGCTGCCTGTGATGTGTAGAATTGGGTATTTGTTGTGTGTTGAATTGTGAGTGTGAAGGGGAATTAGTGCGTAAAAGGAAGTGATGAAGCTGTTGGCAGAAATAGCATCGGGCTCTGCTGGGACACTGTTGGGTTGGGTGACTGTATACTGCGAGTCGCGATGTCCATTTTTAGAAACCGGTTGCAGGTAGGCAGTGAGTGACGCCCTTCATTGCACACTTTAAAGCTGAACTGCCTCTTTTGATTCTACTTGAAGTAAAAAGATTTTGTCTTTGCTAACGGTACCCTAGAGACCTTACTGACTCCAATATCTTTCCGTTAACCAACTGCCTCCAATACCCTAAGCCTCCCTTCTAAAAATTCAGTAAAACATGCAAACTTTAGTAATTCTTTATCTTTCCCTAGCTTTTCTTCTCAAAGTTGCTGTGTTATTTTGGGGAATTTATTTCACTAGACAAAAGATGAGGATAACATCCCAGTGTTCCACCGGTACATCGAGATTTTTCAATGCATGTCGACATTCCACGGATGTATCTAATAATTTTTTCAGATGTGCAGAGGTCTCATGGATAATGTTTTCTTGTGCAAAAAAGATGTAAGGACTCGAAGGACCATGAAACTCGATAGAAAGGTCACCACACGATATAAGACACTATCTTTATGATTTTTCTGTAAAAGCGGATAAAAAAAAACCACGTCTTAACCCTTTGACAAATGAATTTTATGTGTTCTTGATTTAACCCCCAAAAGGTATGCAATATTCTGGGTATTACTACCTATAGTATTAAAAATATTAATTAATTTGTATAAGCAATTTTCTCCCTATAATTTTTCTTACATTTTCGTTTTTGCATATTTTATATTTAGTTTTTACGTTATCATATATTGTCTACCTATTTATATAATTATCTAAACTCCTCGAACAGTGTTATTGTATATGTTTAAATACGATAATGAATTAATGCAAGGTAAATGAAATTTGGATGTCGTCATTATGAATATGTAACTCTTCTCTCCTTAGAGTGGAGCGTCGACCAAAGGAATTGCATTCCTGCTGTTTTGGTGGCAGGAGCGATGATTTTAGCAGGTACATGTTTTGCTGCTTGTGGGATTTTCGAGATGTTGAATAATCCTTTATATTCTTAGTGCTGATTTAATAGGCATATGAGGATGATGATGAAAAAGAGGCTGCAAATTAGTACGGTGTTGAGCATCAATATGTTAGTCCGGCTGGTTTTTGTGTGTAGTGCAGTAATGAGCTTCGTATTATCAAACTGATAGGATTGCAGTTTCTGAAGGTTGGGTGTCACTAGTATTGAGGATGCGTTTATCTGACTAAATGATGATGGAAAAATGTGTATGTCTTCCCAGTATATTTTTTCGTTGCTTTCGTAGACAATTTGGTTTATTTCGATTTCGCAGTTTTCGAAGTGAATGAAGTCTGTTCATTTTAATCTTCGGCGGTAGAGGGCCACAAGTTATTTGGATGACTGTGTCCGAAATGTTAATAACTAATATAAAGTTAAGTTCTGGTTGCCAAATTTCGACTCTGTCTGGTTCTTCTTTTAGGTTGCAATTTGCTGAAATGTTGTTTAGTAGCTTGGTTATGCAGGTACCATTAGCGTTATTTCTGTATTTCCTGTCATCTCTACAGTAGTATGTCCTCTAAATTTGTTGACATTTTTCGTCAAAGTAATGTATACTTTTGGAATTGGACATTCTATTAGTATGTTATTGTTAATGGGTAATGGGATAATGTGAAAAAATGAAGATGTTTCTGAGAGGAAACACAAACAATGTTTGTGGCTTTATAGTAGGCTCGAAGATCAAGGAATTTGTAAATATGCTCTTCTGATTTGATTTCAATACATCTATTTTCAAAAAAATCATATATTGCATTAAGTTCTTCAAAATTTAAGATTTGCTTTGATATAATATTGAGCCTTGAGAGTACAACAGCTTCTTCTATGTTTGATAAGTGACTATTCAGCAAATCAATATTGTAGTTGATTTGATTGAGGTATTGGGCAACCTTATTGCAATCTCGTCGGATTTAATTCTATTGTTAATTTCTGTTTGCGAATACTTTAAGTAACCTTGAATAATTTCCTGTTGTCTGTTTATATGATCAGTAATATTACTAAATTTCTGTGTCATTTGATGGCTAATTTGGGTAAGTTTGTTTACCTCGTCTGTCACTATTGATTGGCCTTGGTTCAATTGTGATATTTGTTCGTTAAGTTGCATAGCATCGTCTACATCTATGTTGCCTGTTATGCCCTTAATTAATGATCCTAGTCCTCCCTTCTACCTTAATTTTGGCATAAATGACTTTAATTTTTCTTAAAGTTTGCTAACTTTAATATTCAAAATAGTTACTGAGTCTCCAAAGTCGGTTATATATATATATAGGTTTGATTTATAATGTAAAATAAAACACATAAATTTGAAAGTGAATTTAAATTTTTTATTATTGGTTAAAAGAACAATTCATGGCATTTACTTCGTAAATGTTGGCCACGACTACGTCTGAGGTGGTCCATTTGAAAGGTCAAATTTTGGGCGTATTTTGGTATCTCGCAGACAACACGAGTAATGTTGGCTTTCAAAGCGTCAATCGTAGCTGGATTAGAAATAGAAAATAGTCCAAAGGTGTGATATCGCACGATTTAGGAGAAGCAAAACGTGAAATTCAGTGCTCACCAAAATGATTTCTCAACAAGTCCATTGTTTCAAGCGCTGTATGGCTCGTGGCGCCGTCTTGTTGAAACCAGAGCTCACCGAGATCATGTACTTGAATTTCAGAAAGCAATAAGTCCGTTAACATGGCGCGATAACGCTTACCATTGACGGTAACATTCCGATTTGCCTCATTTTTGAAGAAATATGGACCAATGATTCCGCCAGCCAGCCCCCGTTGTTTTTAATGGATGTAATGGTAGCTCTTGGTACTCTTCGTGTTGCTCATCAGCTCAAATACGGCAATTTTGTTTATTAACTTATCCATTGAGCCAGAAATGGGCTTCATCCCTGATTGAAATTTCACTATAAAACACCGGATTTTCATTGAGTTTTACCAGAGTCCATTAACTGAAAATATGACGCAAATTTAAGTCGCTTGGCTTCAATTCTTGCACAAGATGAATTTTGTACGCTTTTACTTCGAGATCCTCACGTAAAATACGCCAACTTGTCAAATACGCCAATCCAAGCTACTGAGAACGACGACGAATCGACGATCTTCGCGTACACTCTCAGCTACAGCTGCTATAATCTCTTCACTACGTGCTGGATGTGGTCTAACCGGTCGATCATCATCCACTAATGTTAACTCAAATTTGCAAATGGTATTGGCAATAGTGGTTTCCTTAAATCGGTAATGCGCACCGTAAGTTTTTCGAATCGCACGAAAAATAATTCTCACAAAACGGTGATTTTCGTAATACAGCTGAACAATTTAAAAACGAGTCTCTTCATGATAATATGAGTCTCTTCATAATGCTTTGCCAAACATAATCGACAAAGCAGTTTAATAGGAGTCACGCAGAATCTGTCAAGAGAAGTCAATTGACTTTTTCTTGAAATTCGTTTAGTTTCTTAATATATTCATGTTCGTTATTTAATTTTACTTCTTTATCAAACTTATAGGTTCTATCGTTAAATAATTCGTAAGGTGTATGTTAAGCTTACTGCTAGAATGAATGGCGTTATTATAAGAAATTATTGCTTCGCTTAATATATGTTTCATCATTATTCTATAAATCTCTGTAGGTGTTGAGGGCAAGCATTCTACGGGGGGAATTACTACTTGTTTGTTGGGACTAGGTTGTGTGGAAGTCACTATAATATTTCTCACAAAAGTCTTTAAATATGGTTGCAGTAAATTCTGCACCTTGACTAGAGATTCATTTCTTTGGTATGCCGTGAAAACTCATGAAATACCATATGGATTTGATTACATTGAGACTGTTTTGTATACAGAGTGTACATGCCGCTACATATTTTGAAAATTTGTCTATAATCGTCAGTATCTTTTTATTATTTATGCTATAAATATCAACATGAGTTACCACCTTGATCAGCAAGAATTTGATCAATTTATATAGAAAATTAAAATTTATATTGTCTCCTTCAACGTAATCCCCATCGACTGCAACACATTTATGCCAGCGCTTGATCCAATCCTTGAAACATTTTTTTATATTTGGTTTTCGGTATGTCTATCAGTGCTTCCTGTGATTTTTCCATTACTTCCTCTCGGCTGCTGAAACGCGTTCCCCGTAGTGGTTTTTTAACTCGATTCAACAGAAAGAAGTTACAGGAAGCCAAATCAGGTGAATTTGATGGCTGTTGGATGGCATTTGTTGCATTTTTCGTCAAAAAATTATGAGTAATGATGGCACTGTGTGACGGTGCGGTATCATGGTGCAACATCCACGAGTTTTCTGCCCACAATTACGGTCTCTGCCCAAATAATACTCTTTGTTTACTGTCTGGCCTTCTGGCGAAAATTCATGATGCACTACACCGTTGTAATCCATGAAAACCGTGAGCATTGCCTTCTTCTTTGACTGAAAATCGATGTGATCTCGGCTCATTTGGTGAACGCGCCATTCACTTGTCTGATGTCTGGATTGCGTGTCGTACTCATAAACTCACGTCTCGTCTCCAGTATTGATCCTTTTGATGAATGTGGGATCGGATTCAGCCTCGCATTTTATATCTTTTGCGACGTCAACACGATCTCTTTTTTGCATGAAATTGAGGTCTTTTGACACCAACTTTGCTGCTACACGACGGAAACCCAAATCATTAACCAAAATGTCTTGGACGGATTCATGGGCAATGTTTAAGTCCTCCGCTGATGGTTAATTTGCGGTTACTGACCAACATTTCTTTTACTTCATCAATGTTTTCGTCGGCTTTCGATGTCGATGATCTGCCACTGGGTGCATCATCTTCTATTGACTCACGACCACTTTTGAACCGCTCGTGCCACTGGTAAACGACCGCGTTCTTTAGAGAATTGTTGCCGAAACACTTTTCCAACATTTAATACAAGTTCGTTGTTTCAAATTTAAATCCATTTCTAAAATTGTAAAAAAAATCGCCAACACACACATAGATGTACTCTTAGCTACATAACTTAAGCAAATGTCAAGCTATGACGCTAAGATTTAGAGGGAATGTCAACAACAGATGTACCAACTTAATTAAAAAAAAAAAAAAACAGAACTCAAATCGGAACAATAAGAGCGCCACATGGTGGTTATTCCGTTTTTTTTGAGCAAGTAGGTATGTCTAAAGGTTTATCCGGATTAACTGGTGTTTCGAATTTTACCCTTGAAGGATTCCTGTCGAATTTCATTAACTGACATTTCTCACTGTTGTTGATAATTTTAGCAATTGTCTTCATATAGGAGAAAAAGTATGCTTTTTTGAGATTTTTTTTTTATAATACCGCGCACGCACCAAGGGGATATGAATACCCTTTTACTGTATTTTGCTCCAGGGCGCGGGCGGGTGGTGTAATAGTTTGAAACTCAGGTGTATTAGGTTTCGATATTTTTCCCAGAGGTGGTTGTCAAACTGGACGGGACGAGCTAGTACATCCTTAACCAGTGGGTCTTAAGTAAGTGCTAGTTGTAAGTTCGTTACATTTAGCCCAGCCAGCAACCACTCTTACATCAGTGTTATGCCTTCATGTCAGAGTTGACGCCGACGGGATTTTTATATAACTACATACAAATTCTATGAAAAGACTTTTTCACAGAATTGCCTCGCTCGGGATTCGAACCCACGACCCTCTGCTTGAGGAGTCTATGCATATACCACCATATACCACCATATACCATGAATAAGATGTAACAGTTTCGTTAATACCTCTATGGTTGTTATTATTGTGATAATGTGTAGCAATCTTATCTTGTGCGTCTTTTTCAATTATATCTGTTAAAGTCTGTACAACGGATTAGTTTAAAAAATTAGCTATTTGAAAAGTATTTCGAATAAACACTTTGAACAATTCTAAATGTGTCATCGTCTGTATAGACGAGTATAGCGAAATGCTTGTTATGAGGTAAGAAATGCTTAAAAATGCCAGTAATATTATTTTCGTCGTCTAAATTTTTGTTGGCTGAATGTATAATACAGCAGCTAGGGTTGGCGTTTGCCTTTTTATTACTTGTTGCTTCATTAGTGTTTCATTCGATATCATTGTTAGATTAAATTTCATAACCAAATTCTTCGAGTTTCAGTCGCCATCTAACCAATTTCGAATTAGGGTCTTTTAGAGTCATAAGCCATTGCAATGGTTTATGGTCAGTTACTATTTTATATTTATGACCAAATAAATATGGTCGAAAGTATTTGGTAGCCCACACGATGGCTAAAAGTTCTTTCTCTATCGTTGAGTATCTAGTGTCTGTATCAGTTAATGTCCTACTGGTGTAACATATTGGTTTGTCACTGCCTATAGTTTCTTGCGATAAAACTGCACCTAATGCGAAGTTACTCGCGTCGGTTGTCAAAACAAATGGTTTGGAGAAATCAGGATATTGTAATATATTTTCATTAATTAGTATATCTTTGCATATCTCAAAGATGCGTTTGTATTTCTCATTAAGTTTTATTGTAAGACCCTTTTTTAGACATTGTGTTAGGGGCTTGGTTAATTTTGCAAGGTCTCGGATAAATTTCCGATAGTACCCAAGGAGTCCTAAAAATGATTTAACTTCTTTCTGTGTTCGCGTATAGGAAAGTCCTATATAACTTTGATCTTTTGGATTTGGCTTAACGCCCTGGCTGGTAACCACATGTCCAATGCTATTTCCTTGTGCAAAAAATCCGGCTTATCTAACTGAATTTTGAAGTTTGCTTGGTGTAATCTATCGAAAACGGTCTTTAGATTTTCAGCATGTTCCTGAAGAGATGTAGAAAAGATGATTATATCATCTAAATAAACTAGGCAGATTTTGCCTTGCAACTCATTTAAAACATAGTCTATGACTCTTTGAAAGGTCGAATTACCTTTTTTCAGGCCGAAGGGCGTTCGGACATACTCATAGTATCCGCCCTCTACTGTGTATGCAGTTTTTTCTATGTCTGCTGGGTTCATTTCAATCTAGTGAAATCCACTAGCGAGATCGAGTGTAGTAAAATACACTTCTAGCAAGTTCGGTAGGGGGTATTTGTCGCTAATTGTTTTTTCATTAAATTTACGGTAATCGAGTCGCCATTTTATTTTTCCTCAGATTAGTGAGCTCCAAGATGAGTAGCTCAGTTTTATGACACCTGGCTCTAATACTTTCTTTATTTGCGGCTGGACTTCCTCCTTATGAATTTGGGGGTAACGATAAGATTTAGAATAAATAGGACTTTCGTCCGTGGTTTTGATACTATGTTTTATCTTATTGGTGAAGATCATCTTTAAAAATAAGATGTTTCCTGTTTTCTCTTCACCGTTGGGAAGTTTGAATAGGATCAATTATATCATCAGAAGTTATGGGACTTGAATTGGGGCTGTAAATATTAATACCAAAGCTAGATAACATAGTCCACAGAAATCTTGTTTACGAAATTTTTAACTTTAAGTGGTTGTTCCAAAAAGAGAATTTGGTCTGCATTTGATGCATTAATTACTAATAAGTTTGTATGCCATAGCTTTACATATACCTTTAGGAATATAGGGATAGGGTGTGATATATGTTGTGTTAATGAAAATATCTCCTTCTTCGACATCTGGTAAATTTATAATGGTTTTTGAGTATACTGATATAATATATTTTGGGGACATATAATTGGGTTTTAATTCTAGAGTTAGTCCAGAGTCTTGTGTTATTAGGAGTCTGTTGGCTAAATCAACTTTCGCTCCTAGTGCGGTGAGTATATCAAGTCCTAGCAAACCGTCGAAGTATCCGTGAAAGCGGAACACTCAGAATCTAATTTCTCCAGGCTCATTGAATTCTATTTTATTTTATTTTGTGAGTATCTAGTATAGGAACTAAGGCTCCTGTGTCTATTAAGAATTTAAGTGAACGTCCAAAAGGTGAAGAAATATTTATATAGGGTAGATCAGTTTCGTGTTTATTTATGTCTGGTGGTCTGCGGAGGCAGGTGTTTGAAATTTTTTATCATCTAGCTCATGCATTACGATTAGTAGTTTAAGATCTCTTTGACCGAAATCGTAGTCATAATATGGGTCTAGCTGTTGGTAATTATTTGTTCCTACTTGATAATCTACGTTGTTTTTCGGATTATCTACATTTATATAATCTAATTCCTGGTTTGTGATTGAATTGATCTTAGACCAATTTTGTCTAAAATTACTAGGATGCTGGCTTCGTCGGGTTCGTCTGGTGTTTCCAGAACCGAGTTCCATTGGTTCTACTGGTGGTAAGTTCCTTTGCTGAGTATGGGGAAATTGCTGGATATGCTGTTGTGGAGGTGATGTTTGTTGCTCGAACTGTTGTCGTTCTGGAAATTGTGGCTAGAAAATTGGTTGTTGCTGTATCAGTTGTGGCTGAAAAGTCGACTGTTGCATTGGAGAACGTCGCTGGAAAGTTTGCCGATACTGTCTAAGATTTTGGCTGGAATGTGGTCGTGGTTGGTTCGGTGAATATGAGTTGGAAAGTTATGGCTGTCGCATTTGCTGTAGATGAAATTGTTCTGGTGGCTTCTTGTGAGTGGTTCTTTCAGAAGTCCAATTTGATTTAGAGAAGATTATAGTTTGCCATTTTATGCATAGGACAAATGCTTCGGGCAATGTAGTTGGTTTAAGTGTTCGGATAGTTGAACCCAAGGGCTCACAAAATCCAACCAAGAATGTGATCAAGCACATTACTTCGTAGAGTTTTTTTTTGCCTTTATAACGTTCGAATCTGTCTCATGAACTTGTAAATGATTGCTTATTATAGAGAAAATTTCGATCGTTCTACTGTACAATTTCTCTACAGTACCTGGGCCTTGCCTTAGACAGTAAAGGTCTCTAATAAGAGAAGCCGCATTCCTCTTATCTGAATAATGTAGTACGAGGTTGAATCTTGAAGTCCAAATGAGTGGTCTTCCTTACATATTTAATGTCTCATTGGCTGGTCCAACGATTTTATTTCGGATTGCTCGCAGCAATATTTTGCTTGAGTTGTGCCATCTACTGTCGGGATAAGACTCAATATATCTTCTACATTGTGTACAAATTCGAAAAGGATAAACGTCAAATTTTGGTAAATCCTTAATAGCATCTGGCACCCTTGATCACTGAAATACTTATATTTAAGCATTTTGCTGTGGGACAGGAGGGTGTTATTCTTGATTTAAAGACATTTTTATTCCTACTCTAATATTACCAAAATCCTATTCTTAAATTATGAAGTGAGTTGCTAAGGCTGTCTTGATTATTATCTGAGTTTCTTATTCTTAGAATACTAAATGTATTATTTTCCTGTTCTTATTTATTTATTTTATTACTCTTATATTTAAGTTGATTGACGTCTGAACTTTCGCTTAAATTATTAAATCTATTGGAAGCTTGCAGATAGTACGGAACTTACCTTGGCCTAGCCTTTATATTATTATTATCGGATATGGCATTTGGATAGGGATATATATGTATAGTTACTCTGACTTACATGAGAGTAGCTCAGGTGAACGTTGTGTTCATGTTCTTGAAGTTTTCCTTGTTTACTGGTCCTGAACCAATGTGTTAAAACACTTCAAGATTTGTTTCACTACACCAGAGTACTGGATTACTTAATTTTTCAGTAAACCGTCAAAAATATATATATGTTTCTTTCGATGACCCGTCGAAAATCTATTCGATAAAAACTAATCTTGTGTTCTGTTTTTCATATACGCAACTTTTGTTTCACTGAGTTCGCCTATCAATAACACGTTGATTAACGACAGTACTGAACGTTTTTAAGTATACAAGAAAATTGACTCCGTACACGACTGCGCCAGTTAAAAGTACGACCATGAGATTGGCAAAAAAAACACAACCGTATTCTATTTTATTCACAACACTTCGAAAAAATGATTGTTTTTTCATTTGTTTTTATACTTAATTTATGCTTACTCTACAATAATTGGGAATAAGTTTTGTGGGAAAATGCATTTATTAAATTAAAGCGAATCAAGTGTAACTGGATATTTATTTTATGCTTATTTTACGATAATAGAAACAAATTCTGTGGGAAGGTGCATTTTTTAATTCAAGGTGAACAAAGTTATTGGATAAGTTTAAATATGTTAATGAATTAATGCAAGGTTTGTCCAGGTGTAGAAAAGACACAAATATTATGTTTATATGCACATATTTAAATTCATGTTGCTTGTTATATTGATATATTTTTGAAAAGTATAATTTCAAGAGGTAACTCAGTAGAAATCGAGTTATATGGACGCCTCGATACTAGAACGTAATCTGTATGGCGAACATAGGGGGACAGGCAGCCTTCAAGCCCAACAATGAAGAACCCATTTTTAGCCAAAGACCCCGAAGTCTTCGAAAGTATTAATTTGAAACATAACTCAATTACCTTAAAAACGGCTTTCTACCACAAAGTAATGTTTTTTCATTAAAATATTATGAACGTACGTAATCACTTTAACCTGATTAATGAGTCGGACAGACCAAAAACATTGGCATTTTTCGCCGACAGCACCGGGATTATCAAAAATATTAATTTCAAAGATATCTCACTAGTCCAAAAATCAACTTTCTACACCAAAGTAATGACTTAAATCAACAAATTATGCAAGTACGAAATCTGTATGACTTGCTTAGTGAGACATCCATTCTTCTAGCACACCAAAAAAAAAATCACGTTTTTCACTGACGACCCCGGATCATCAAAAATATGATTTCAAATATAATTCACCCGCCCGAAAAACGACTTTCTATACCATAGTAATGGTCTTTTATTAACAAATAATGCATGTTTGTAACCTGTATGATATGCTTAATGAGAAAGAGAGCCTATAAGCACAAAAAAAAAATTCGTATTTTTTGGCGACGGCCCAGGGGATATCAAAAATACTAATTTGAAATATATAAGTATTCTATGTGACCACCTTCCTTTTAGCACACTAAAGAAATTTGCATTTCTCTCTGACAACCCCGAGATCATAACATAAATTAATATTTAACATATCCAACTATCCCGAAAAACGATTTTCTACACCAAAATAATGGTCTTTCATTAACAAATTATGCATATAAGAACTCTGAATAACTAGCTTAGTGAGACTGCCTTGCTTTTATCCCATCAAAAAAATTCGCATTTTTCGCCGACGACCCCAGGATCAGCAAAAATATTAATTTCATATATATTTCACTCGTGCGAAAAACGACTGTATTAACCAAAAAAATGGTTATCAACAAATAAGGCATATATGTAACCTGTATGCCAAGCTTAGTGGGAGAGTATTTCTTTTAGGACACCAAAAAAATTCACATTTTTCGTTGTGGACGGCTGGATCACAAAAATGTTAATTTCAAACATATCTAACTCGCCGGAAATACGGCTTTCTACACAAAAATAATGGAATTCCATCAACAAATTATACATGTACGTAATCATTATGACTTTCCTAATAAGATAGCCGCCCTTTATGCCTTTCAAAAAAATTCGCATTTTTCGCCAACGACTCCGGAATCACCAAAATAATTACAATAATTTCAAACATATCTCACTCGCTCGTAAAACGACTTTCTGCACCAAAGCAATGGTCTTTCGTCAAAAAATTATACACGTACGTTATCTGCATAACTTTCTTAATAAGATGGCCACCTTTTAAACACACAAAAAAGCTCGCATTTTTTTCCTAAGAAAAATTAATTTCAAACATATCGCAGCCGATCGAAAAACGGCTTTCTTCAGCAAAGTAATGGTCTATCATCAAAAGATTATGCATGTACGTAATCTGCATGACATGCTTAATGAAACACGCAGCCATTCAGCATATCAAAACAATTCGCGATTTTCACCGACCACCCCGGGATCATCAAAAATATTAATTTCAAACTTATCTCATTCGTCCGGAAAACGACTTTCTGCACCAAAATAATGGTCTTTCATCAACAAATTGTGCATATACGTAATCTGCATGACTAGTATAATGAGACAGCTTTCCCTTTAGCTCACCGAAAAAATTCGCATTTTCGCCGACGAGGCAGTGTGACGAATTGCTGATTTAGCGGAATTAAATTAATAGCGATCACAAATAAATGTTTTTGTTCAGACTTTTTGTTTTTTCTTATTGAAATTGTTCACGGAATAGAATATAACAAATTTTTTTAACATATGGTTACAAATTTCAAGACAAAACAACACATAAAAACCAGCATATTTTATTTTTTTTTTAATTATTTGGTACATCTAAATGTTGCCGGACTTCATGTTCCATGACACTTTTCTTTTTTTTTCGAAAAGCATCATAGACATGCTAATAATGGATCTGAGGTTATAAGCAATCGATTTAACAGGTCAGTATTTGTATTCACACGTAATATTTTTTTTTAGTAAACAATTCCCTAAACCTTCTATTTTCCTTGTTTCTTGCCTCTTGCGCTTCTTCTGAAAGTTGTCCGATTGGAAGTATTCGAGTAGAAATTATTTGTTTTCCTTGAAGCAAGACGTTATGCATACTTACTGGCATAAAATACCAGCCATAATTTTTAGAATATAGTTCCCTTGTTTCCTTTGCATACCTCTCAAAAGCGTCTGCATCTATTGGAAACCCAGACCCAAGAGCCTCTAAGATGATATGAAACTCTTTGATAATTTCTTTATCTATGTTATCCCTGTAATTTGGGTAGTCTTTTCCTCATCTCTAAAAAAATCTTCTAGCCATGTCTCCGTTATTGGTATTGCCAGGCTGTTGAGTCGGCATATCTACAAATAACCCTGTTTCTTTTCTAAATTTTTCTTGGATTAGTTTTTTTCTGGCTTTGACTTTTTCTTAACTGCCTTGGTCTCTTACCTGCCACATCTTGACATCTAATCTATACGCTATGTGAAGGATGCATTCCATAAATCATATCCATGAGTGAAGGGGGCTTAATCCAAAGGACATTGCTTCTTGGTTCACATCCCTAGTTGAAATATTAGTTAAAATTTTCATTTCGGAGGGTTTGGCACCGCAAATGTAACACGTTTGTGATGAAGATGTTTTAGATAATAAAGCAGTACAAATTTTCCAGTCAATCACAGTTAACAAAAAGAACGGTTTTATTATGGTATGCAAACTGTCAATGTTAAATTCTATAGGAAGTAGGGTTTTAGTTTTATCTTGAATTGACGCTTAAGAAAAAACACGGTCTCCAACTTGAAAAACTTTGAACAACTAAACTTTTCGTCTAATGAATACAAAAACCCCATATTTTATCTATAAATTTTATTTTCATTTACCCCTTATATTAAACAAAATCTTTAATTATTTTGGAAAAACTTACTTTTATACCAATTAACTGTTTACTTATTGAGAAAAAACAAAAAAAGCTATGTACGCCAACCAATTAAAAACGATATAAACACGATATAAAAATGCGAGTATTTTTGATGGGCTAGAAGGCAGCCTGTCTCAATAAATAGATCATGCAGATTACGTAAATCCATAATTTGTTGATAAAAGACCATTATTTTGGTGTAGAAAGCAGTTTTACGAGCGAGTTATATATGTTTTAAATTAATACTTTTGATAAACCCGCAGTCATCATCACTAAAAGGCTGCCTGTCTCATTGAGCAGATCATACGGATTACCAGCATGTATAATTCGTTGCTGAAAGACCATTACTTTGGTGTAGAAAGCCGTTTTTCGGGCGAGTGCGATATGTTTGAAATTAATATTTTAGGTACATGTAGAATTTGTTGAGGCAAGACTAATATATAACTTTGGTGTGGAAGGCCGTTTTACGAACGAGTGAGCTATGTTTGAAATTAATTAAAAATCCGAATTTTTTTGATAAGCTATAAGGGTGGCTGTCTCATTAAGAAAGTCATACCGATTACGAACATGTATATTTTGTTGACGAAAGACCACCTTTTTTAGAAAGGTTTTTCAGGCGAGTAAAATATGGTTTGAAATTAATATAGTTCGCTGATTTAGCTTGATTTAACTTTTTTGTGCAACAAAAAAAAAAAACATCTCAAACTTAAAATTTTGTATAATTTTTTTTTTATAAGAAAGTCAATTTGAAGAGCAAATGTTTATATCGTTTTTAATTGGTTTGCGTACATTTTATAGCTTTTTTTTGTTTTTTCTCAATAAGTAAACAGTTAATTGGTATAAAAGTAAGTTTTTCCAAAATAATTAAAGATTTTGTTTAATATAAGGGGTAAATTGGTATAACAGTATTAGAGATTTCGTTTAATATAAGGGGTAAATGAAAATAAAATTTATAGATAAAATATGTGTTTTTTGTATTCATTAGACGAAAAGTTTAGTTGTTCAGTGTTTTTCAACTTCTTGCGCACTCATACTAGGAAGACAGAGAAAAAGCTTTGATAAGTGCTGTGAGAAAAGCAAGAAGAGAAAAGTTAAAACCATTTTAGATACTTTTAGCGCTGATGAAATTGCAGTGCCTCATGAAAAAAGGCTTAGACAAGACGGAAAAAGAAATACAGCTATTGCAGTGAAAAAATTATCTGAAAGTTCTCCGAACAGAGGTTTGATTGTTTTGTTTTTTTTTAATATTTTTGTAGGTTAAATTTTGTTATTAAGATTCTATTGTGAGGAAAACGCTAAAAACACCTGCTCCTGGATTTTTACCAATAACTGCAGATGATGCACTAGCATTAATCATTATAATGCTCAAATTCACGGAAAAACGGCTGTCTACACCAAAGTAATTGTGTTTCGTCAAGAAAATATGAATGAACGTAATATGTATTAGCTGCATTCTATGACAGGATTCCTTTTAGCCCACCCCAGAAGTTCGAATTTTTGCCGCACGACGGTTTTATCAAAAATATTAATTTCAAACATATCAAACTCGTCCGAATAACGGCTTTCTACACCAAAGTAATGGTATTTTATCAACAAGTTATGGCTGTACGTAATCTGCATGACCTGCTCAATGAGACAGGCAGCCATTTAGCCCGCCCGAAAAATTCGCATTTTTCACCGACGACGGCGGGATCATCTCAAGTATTTATTTTAAACATATCTTACACGCCCGAGAAACGACCTTCTACAACAAAATAATGAACTTTCGTTGACAAATTATGTACGTACGTAATTTTTTGACCTGCTTATGAAACAGACAGTCTTTTAGCCCAGAAAAAAAAATTTCATTTTTCGTCGATGATCCCGGGTTTATAAAAAGCATTAATTTCCAACATATCTCACTTGCCTGAAAAACGACTTTCTACACCAAAGTAATGGTCTTTTATCGACGAAGTATGCATGTACGTAATCTGCATGACCTGTCTAAAGCAACAGGCACTCCCTTGGACAATCAAAAAAATTCGCAGTGTTCGCCGCCAATGCTGAGATCTTCAAACATATTAACTTCAAACATATCTAACTCGCCCGAAAAAGGGCTTTATACACAAAGGTAATGATCGTTCATTAACAAATTATACATGTAAAAAAAAATCAAACAAATTCACATTTTTCGCCGACGACCCTAGAATCATCAAAAATATTAATTTTAAAAATATTTCACATTACATGTACGTAATCATTATGACTTTCCTAATAAGATAGCCGCCCTTTATGCCTTTCAAAAAAATTCGCATTTTTCGCCAACGACTCCGGAATCATCAAAATAATTACAATAATTTCAAACATATCTCACTCGCTCGTAAAACGACTTTCTGCACCAAAGCAATGGTCTTTCGTCAAAAAATTATACACGTACGTTATCTGCATAACTTTCTTAATAAGATGGCCACCTTTTAAACACACAAAAAAGCTCGCATTTTTTTTCTAAGAAAAATTAATTTCAAACATATCGCAGCCGATCGAAAAACGGCTTTCTTCAGCAAAGTAATGGTCTATCATCAAAAGATTATGCATGTACGTAATCTGCATGACATGCTTAATGAAACACGCAGCCATTCAGCATATCAAAACAATTCGCGATTTTCACCGACCACCCCGGGATCATCAAAAATATTAATTTCAAACTTATCTCATTCGTCCGGAAAACGACTTTCTGCACCAAAATAATGGTCTTTCATCAACAAATTGTGCATATACGTAATCTGCATGACTAGTATAATGAGACAGCTTTCCCTTTAGCTCACCGAAAAAATTCGCATTTTTCGCCGACGAGGCAGTGTGACGAATTGCTGATTTAGCGGAATTAAATTAATAGCGATCACAAATAAATGTTTTTGTTCAGACTTTTTGTTTTTTCTTATTGAAATTGTTCACGGAATAGAATATAACAAATTTTTTTAACATATGGTTACAAATTTCAAGACAAAACAACACATAAAAACCAGCATATTTTATTTTTTTTTTAATTATTTGGTACATCTAAATGTTGCCGGACTTCATGTTCCATGACACTTTTCTTTTTTCTCGAAAAGCATCATAGACATGCTAATAATGGATCTGAGGTTATAAGCAATCGATTTAACAGGTCAGTATTTGTATTCACACGTGATATTTTTTTTTAGTAAACAATTCCCTAAACCTTCTATTTTCCTTGTTTCTTGCCTCTTGCGCTTCTTCTGAAAGTTGTCCGATTGGAAGTATTCGAGTAGAAATTATTTGTTTTCCTTGAAGCAAGACGTTATGCATACTTACTGGCATAAAATACCAGCCATAATTTTTAGAATATAGTTCTCTTGTTTCCTTTGCATACTTCTCAAAAGCGTCTGCATCTATTGGAAACCCAGACCCAAGAGCCTCTAAGATGATATGAAACTCTTTGATAATTTCTTTATCTATGTTATCCCTGTAATTTGGGTAGTCTTTTCCTCATCTCTAAAAAAATCTTCTAGCCATGTCTCCGTTATTGGTATTGCCAGGCTGTTGAGTCGGCATATCTACAAATAACCCTGTTTCTTTTCTAAATTTTTCTTGGATTAGTTTTTTTCTGGCTTTGACTTTTTCTTAACTGCCTTGGTCTCTTACCTGCCACATCTTGACATCTAATCTATACGCTATGTGAAGGATGCATTCCATAAATCATATCCATGAGTGAAGGGGGCTTAATCCAAAGGACATTGCTTCTTGGTTCACATCCCTAGTTGAAATATTAGTTAAAATTTTCATTTCGGAGGGTTTGGCACCGCAAATGTAACACGTTTGTGATGAAGATGTTTTAGATAATAAAGCAGTACAAATTTTCCAGTCAATCACAGTTAACAAAAAGAACGGTTTAATTATGGTATGCAAACTGTCAATGTTAAATTCTATAGGAAGTAGGGTTTTAGTTTTATCTTGAATTGACGCTTAAGAAAAAACACGGTCTCCAACTTGAAAAACTTTGAACAACTAAACTTTTCGTCTAATGAATACAAAAACCCCATATTTTATCTATAAATTTTATTTTCATTTACCCCTTATATTAAACAAAATCTTTAATTATTTTGGAAAAACTTACTTTTATACCAATTAACTGTTTACTTATTGAGAAAAAAAAACAAAAAAAGCTATGTACGCCAACCAATTAAAAACGATATAAACACGATATAAAAATGCGAGTATTTTTGATGGGCTAGAAGGCAGCCTGTCTCAATAAATAGATCATGCAGATTACGTAAATCCATAATTTGTTGATAAAAGACCATTATTTTGGTGTAGAAAGCAGTTTTACGAGCGAGTTATATATGTTTTAAATTAATACTTTTGATAAACCCGCAGTCATCATCACTAAAAGGCTGCCTGTCTCATTGAGCAGATCATACGGATTACCAGCATGTATAATTCGTTGCTGAAAGACCATTACTTTGGTGTAGAAAGCCGTTTTTCGGGCGAGTGCGATATGTTTGAAATTAATATTTTAGGTACATGTAGAATTTGTTGAGGCAAGACTAATATATAACTTTGGTGTGGAAGGCCGTTTTACGAACGAGTGAGCTATGTTTGAAATTAATTAAAAATCCGAATTTTTTTGATAAGCTATAAGGGTGGCTGTCTCATTAAGAAAGTCATACCGATTACGAACATGTATATTTTGTTGACGAAAGACCACCTTTTTTAGAAAGGTTTTTCAGGCGAGTAAAATATGGTTTGAAATTAATATAGTTCGCTGATTTAGCTTGATTTAACTTTTTTGTGCAACAAAAAAAAAAACATCTCAAACTTAAAATTTTGTATAATTTTTTTTTTATAAGAAAGTCAATTTGAAGAGCAAATGTTTATATCGTTTTTAATTGGTTTGCGTACATTTTATAGCTTTTTTTTGTTTTTTCTCAATAAGTAAACAGTTAATTGGTATAAAAGTAAGTTTTTCCAAAATAATTAAAGATTTTGTTTAATATAAGGGGTAAATTGGTATAACAGTATTAGAGATTTCGTTTAATATAAGGGGTAAATGAAAATAAAATTTATAGATAAAATATGTGTTTTTTGTATTCATTAGACGAAAAGTTTAGTTGTTCAGTGTTTTTCAACTTCTTGCGCACTCATACTAGGAAGACAGAGAAAAAGCTTTGATAAGTGCTGTGAGAAAAGCAAGAAGAGAAAAGTTAAAACCATTTTAGATACTTTTAGCGCTGATGAAATTGCAGTGCCTCATGAAAAAAGGCTTAGACAAGACGGAAAAAGAAATACAGCTATTGCAGTGAAAAAATTATCTGAAAGTTCTCCGAACAGAGGTTTGATTGTTTTGTTTTTTTTTAATATTTTTGTAGGTTAAATTTTGTTATTAAGATTCTATTGTGAGGAAAACGCTAAAAACACCTGCTCCTGGATTTTTACCAATAACTGCAGATGATGCACTAGCATTAATCATATAATGCTCAAATTCACGGAAAAACGGCTGTCTACACCAAAGTAATTGTGTTTCGTCAAGAAAATATGAATGAACGTAATATGTATTAGCTGCATTCTATGACAGGATTCCTTTTAGCCCACCCCAGAAGTTCGAATTTTTGCCGCACGACGGTTTTATCAAAAATATTAATTTCAAACATATCAAACTCGTCCGAATAACGGCTTTCTACACCAAAGTAATGGTATTTTATCAACAAGTTATGGCTGTACGTAATCTGCATGACCTGCTCAATGAGACAGGCAGCCATTTAGCCCGCCCGAAAAATTCGCATTTTTCACCGACGACGGCGGGATCATCTCAAGTATTTATTTTAAACATATCTTACACGCCCGAGAAACGACCTTCTACAACAAAATAATGAACTTTCGTTGACAAATTATGTACGTACGTAATTTTTTGACCTGCTTATGAAACAGACAGTCTTTTAGCCCAGAAAAAAAAATTTCATTTTTCGTCGATGATCCCGGGTTTATAAAAAGCATTAATTTCCAACATATCTCACTTGCCTGAAAAACGACTTTCTACACCAAAGTAATGGTCTTTTATCGACGAAGTATGCATGTACGTAATCTGCATGACCTGTCTAAAGCAACAGGCACTCCCTTGGCCAATCAAAAAAATTCGCAGTGTTCGCCGCCAATGCTGAGATCTTCAAACATATTAACTTCAAACATATCTAACTCGCCCGAAAAAGGGCTTTATACACAAAGGTAATGATCGTTCATTAACAAATTATACATGTAAAAAAAAATCAAACAAATTCACATTTTTCGCCGACGACCCTAGAATCATCAAAAATATTAATTTTAAAAATATTTCACTCGTCCGAAAAACGACTTTCTAAACCAAAATAACGGTCTTTCATCAAAAAATTATGCATATACGTAATCTGTGCGACCAGCTTAGTGAGACAGCCTTTCTTTTCGCCGCATGCATTTCAATAAATGCATATTTCAGACATATCTCACTCGCCCGAAAAACGAGTACGTATTCACGTACGTAATCTCTGAGACCTGCTAATGAGTCAGGCAGATTTACTATATAGCCTTACTATACTTATACTTATACTTATACTTATTTTAAACATATCTTACTCGCCCAAAAAACGATTTTCTACACCAAAATAATGGCCTCATCAATGAATTATGCATGAATGTAATCTGTTTGAGTAACTTAGTGGGACAGTATACCTTTTAGCACACCAAAATAATGGTCTTTTATCAACTAATTATGCAAATAAGTATTCTGTATCAAAAATATACACCAAAGTTATGGTCTTTCGTCACAAATTATGTATGTACATAGTCTTCATGACCTACTTAATTGGACAGGCAGCCTTTTAGCCCATGAAAAAAACTCGCATTTTTCGCTGACGACCCGGGGTCAGCAATAATATTATTTTTAAACATACCTCACTCGTCCAAAAACGCCTTTCTACACCAAAATAAAGGCCTCATCAAAAAATTATGCATATACGTAATCTGTATGACTAGCTTTGTGAGACAGCATACCCGTCGTGAGACGGGTCCTAGCTAGCTAAGTCATTAGTTAGTTCCAATTCATCGGAGGTGACTACTAATCCGTCGGTCTCCTTTTTTGACACTCAGGCTGAAATGGAAACCGACGACGAAATAAAAAGACATCTCTTGAGCTCATTTTCGGAATCGAAGGACTCCAATAAAGCCGTGATGGAGACCACTCTGGGAAAGTGTAACAATGATACGATTTCTCCAGATTAATCTCCACCACTCAAAATAGACTTCGGCCGCACTATTTCTGTGTCTCTCCAAAAACGCAGAAGATATCATCCTAATCCAGGAACCATGGATCGTGAAAGGCATGGTTCGTGGACTTGGGACACCTTTATACGCTCCACTTTATACAAAAGACAAAGATAAGATTAGAATTTGTATACCAGTGAAACGTACCCTTAATGTATTTTTACTTCCTAACCTCGGCGACTCCGACTTAATCGTTGCCAGGCTGAAGACTGCCAAAGCCTCCTACTGGCTGGCATCGGTGTATCTTGGCCACAATCAAGTGGGCCCTTTTCCCTGGTGATAACCTTGAAAGGGTGGTACTGGAAGCTGGCAAAAAACTGGCCTCATCATCGGATGCGACGCTAACGCTCATCACAGGGTATGGGGCAATACCGACAACCCACCTCTATCAGTGGGTCATCTTTTGATTACATTTTAAGTAAGTTATAAAATAACTTTTATAACAAGGAACCAACAGGAAGGGCGAGATAACTCTCTTGTCTCAGACAACATCACTCAAATGCTAACGAACTGGATGGTGTACTTAACATTCGTTTTCACATCACAGATACATCCAATTCGACCTGGGTGATGCTCCCTCTAGTCAAACAGTATTCCAAAACTATTGGAAAACTGATTTTCAAAAATCCCAAGAAATACTGTCGAAAACACTATCCTCTGAACTCTCAAGTCCAGCGCGAAACACCAATGAGCTTGACATGAAAGTCAGGGAATTCACCCTATCTCTCAATCAGGCCATAGCTTCTTCTTGCACTCTGATTCAACCTTGGGGTGGACTTCAAAACTAGGATGGCTTAAAAACACCTGCAGAAAACTTTTCAACCTTGCAAAAAGCACAAGAAAAGTGACTGATTGGAACTCTTACAAAGAATCCATCACAATATATAAAAAAGAACTAAGAAAAGCAAAGCGACAATCTTAGAAATCATTCTGTGACAAAATCACAGAAACCTCTAGTAGTTTAAAAAAAAAAAACGATGACTCCTGGACAACTTCATGTGATGAATCACCCAACTTGCTATTGGATACCCACTTTCCAGGTAGCTCCTCATTCGCGGCAAACAGTAACCAAAACAGGACTACTGCAACCGTAAGCAAAATTCATGGTCTGATTACAAGAGACAAACTGCTTTGGGCTCTGAATAGCTTCAAACCATACAAGTCTGCTAGTCCGGACGGTATAGTACCGGCCGAACTACAAAGGTCCTCAGATATTATCTTGCCCACGCTAGAGTATATCATAAGTAGCTTTGTAGAACTGATCCACATTCCACTGTCATGAAGAGAAGTAGTTTTCATTCCCAAGGCCGAAAAATGCTCTCATGATATCCCAAAGGACCTAAGACCTATATCCATATGATATCCATATTCGAGCTAAAATTGATCCAAGACTTTTGTCAACGGCTCTACATGTTTACGTGGGAACGACTAGCCACATCGAACGATCCCTACAATACAAAGAGTACACAACGGTTACCTTCCTAGACATAGAGGGCGCCTTTAACAACGTCGACACATCCGCAATCACGACTGCGCTACCAAATCTGCAGGTAGACGACTCACTTACTCAGTCTCATTCTTAAACCAGGATAATCAACTCCAAACTGTGTGGGACCTCTGTTAAAAGATGTGTTAGTAGAGGTACGCCGCAAGGCAGTGTTCTTTCTCCCCTTCTTTGGGACTTAGTGGTAAATGATATGCTAATATACTTGGAAGCGAGAGGCAGCAGGGTGATTGCCTATGCAGACAACTTTGCAATAGCCGTTTCAGAGAAGCATCTCAATACCATCAAAGAACTCCTTCAGCTAAATTTTAACAGATTAACCCGTTGGGCGGATCGCTGTGGATTGGGAGTTACCCCCCCATAAAATTGATCTTGTCCTCTTTTCCAGGAAATTTAAAATTCTAACTATAGATCCTCCTTACCAGTTTAGTGTTTTCCGATACAACAAAATACCTGGTTCTTATTTTTGATAGGAAACTAAACTGGAAATTCAACATTCTATAAAGAGTTAAGAAAGCTACAGTAGCTTTACTCTCTTGCAAGAAAGCCGTTGAAAACAGGTTGGGCCTCCAACCTCAAATAACCCACTAGCTATATCTCGGTCATAAGACCGATACTCACTTACAGTGTGGTCGTCTGGTGGACGGCCTTAGACATTGCAGTCGATTGCAAAAAACTAAGCCGAATCCAAATAACAACATGTCTATGCATAAGCGGAGCGCTACGCTTCACTCTCTCCGCGGCGCTAGACATTCTGTTTCACTTGACATCCATCGACATCTTCAGCAGGCACAGAGCGACTACACAGTGGACAAATAATTTATTTGATCACGCTTATCTTCTTAATGTTTTAGGAATGCACTAAGAGAACATCAATTACACCATACCTAAACTTCGGTTTCACAAAGTGTTTCAAGCAAGCTTTCCCTCTAGATCCTTCTGGGAGGAAGATGTTTTCATGGAGGACAAGTCTATCCATTTCTATACAGATGGTTATTAAACTGTTAGCGGGGTTGGTAGAGGTGTTTTCTCAGATAAGCTAAATTTAAGCCTCTCCTTCCGTCTTCCAAATCACTGTAGCGTGTTCCAGGCGGAAATTTTTGGCGATTAAAGAAGCTCTGTCCTGGCTGCAGAAAAACGTGATATCTGCAAAGGATACCACACACATCTCTTCGGATAGTCAGAAGGCTATCAAGTCCCTGGACTCGATGTGACTAAATTCTAAAACCGCTCTTGAATGCCGATCATCTCTTATAGAGATGGCAGAGCATTTCAACCTTCACCTTTGTTGCGTGATGAGCCACGAAGACATTCCAGGGAATTGTAAGGCTGACAAACTTGCCAAAATTGGAACCACTTTACCTATTCTACTGGAAAAGGCCAACATAGGTATACCAATCGTTACGTGCAAATTATTATTTAAGCTGGATGCTTATAAAAGAACAGACTTTAGATGGACCGGTGGGCTAACATGTCTAGCGTTTAAACAGATCTGGCCAAAGCTGGATCTAAATCGCTCCAAGAGTCTGATTCTTTTAAATAGGAAACATCTCATCACTGGACACTGCCTTATAGGCAAGCATGCAAGAAGGATTGGCGCATTTAAATACGACTTCTCTAGAAGCTGCATGGACGAGGGGGAAGAGGAGACAATCTTCCATTCATCTAGCGGAATTTGATTACAAAAACGACTTGCATAAAATGATGTAAGAACCAGTTTTACTGGCAGCCTATAACTTCAAATAAATGATTTAGAAACGACTGTTATGTGGAAATCATGTAAAATAAAGATAATTGGACTTGAAGTTGAATTTTGTGTTAATTTCGGTGGCAATTGGCTTGTGAAGGTAGTTTTGGTATTTCTTGTATTACGAGTGCTTGGTGTGTTTTTTTAAATATGATATCAGGGAATTGAAAAGTAAGTGAAATTATTGTCCAAAGGGTTTTTTAATATATTTTTATTATTATCAAGGGAACGATACAAATCAATTTGTAGGGTCTGGGATTTAACGCTGGGGTACTATGGCCATTTTTTGGTGGATGGGATAAAAAACGGACAATTTTTATTCAATTTTTGCATTCATACTATAGGAGAAAAACCTATATTCCTATTCAATGTTTTATCCACATAATGTGTTGTGATTTTCTAATAAGTTTTTGATATCCTAAATGCCATCTTTTTTGGTACGTATAAGTACATGTTCAACTTTTTAAGAGTAGGTATAAGCTTTTAATACATGATATTCTTTGAAATTTTCAGAAAGTCTATAGAAATTACGAAAAAACTAATTTTTGGAGTTTGGGTTTCCAAAGTCAAAATAGCGCGTGTTGATGCGGTATTTTCCTTTGTGATGAGCTATTTTGATCAAATACCATTTTCGGAAGAAGCATTCAAATCACTTAAAGCATCTGTTAGGCTTATTTATTTTAAAATAAATGAGATGTAGGCCAAAAGGGGGTAGGCACCGTAAACGCTTCGAAAGCACTCATTCTTCCTGGCTAAATGAAGCCTTAACTTTGCCACACAAACTTTTAGATAAAATTCCATCTTCATCATATGTAATCAAAGTTGGGAGACTAATAAAAAATTTTGAAGAGTGCTGTGAAAAATTTAAAAGAAAAAAGTGCAAAGCCTCTTGGATTCATTTAGCTTTAAAGAAATTGGAACGACTTATGAAAAATGCTTAAGGAAAATTGGAAAGAGAGATACTGCCGCTATAGTCTGAAAACTGTCACTTAGTTCCCAAAAGAGAGGTTTGTTCTCAGTATTGTATTATCCAATTTTTTGAATTTTAACTTAACTTAAGGTAGGATTTTAAAGAATTTAAAGATATTTGTCTTCTGACCAAATATCACCATCTGCTGATGAAACGTTTTCTTTAATTGTCGATTCACAGTTATCCACTCATCAATATGAGATTATACGTCAAAAAATCAACAAAGTCGTTCGAAATATACTGCCATCATACGTAGTGTGACCATCTCATTTAAGAGCATTTGGGTTTGACTATTGAAAACGGGACATTTCGGGACATTTTGAAACCAAATTAATTTCAAAAAATAAGAAATGATTAAATGTAGTGAACAAAAATTATGTTAAAAATAAAATTAAAAACTAGGCTTTGCTGCTACCGCCTGCTTTATTTTCTAATCGTTTTTAACACAAGCGGTGGTGTGTTCCGGAAGTACTTCTCGCTGCTCGCAATTTTTTTCCTCAATTCTGGAGAATTTTGTAGTAACTCGAAAAATTCAATGCCAGTAAATTTCATGTTGCATTTTACGAAAATTATGCATTCCAACGAAGCCAATTCGAGGCATTTTTTTTTCTTTGGTCCAAATGCGGTTGATCATGGAAAAAACACATGAAAACACAATAACTGAATCGATGGTTTACCGTAGAAAGCTGAGGCGTCATTAAGATAACATCCTTCGTAACCTCAACGTGAATTTCATTTAAATTTTCTATTTTATTTTGGATAGCAATAGAAATATATTTGTTTCGTTTTCTTGTCTCCAGACTTTCAATGAAATAAGCCTTCCACTTTCAACACTATTTGATTAAAAATCGATGCATATGTGATATAAAAAAAAAGTGTAATGGTTGTGATTCAGAAAATATTAGTAAATACTGATCTAACATATGTACTTTATTGGTCTCGGAGAAATAGAAGCCATAGTTTTGATATATTGTTATTGTAAAAATCCCTAAGAATTTTCGGAGCCTCTTTGCTGTGGTTACAATATTCTTTCAAGGCAAGAAAGATTTTATGAAAAGATTCAATGGCTGGCAACATTGATAAGAATCGCGTGTTTGAACAGCTCAAGTTCATAACTTAAGTTCACAAGTTGAATGTCAAGTTCACCGCAAAATATCTCTAGTTGTGCGACACGATTTGTGAATTGGCAAAAATGCGAATAAGTTTTTACTAGTATCACCTCGACATCAAATCACATTCCGTTACAACCAGCTTGTGCCGCATTATGAATGATATAAGCAGTACACCCAATTCCAATTAAATTTTGATTTTTTTTCACACAGTTGCGCAAAAACATTGTTTTCACTACGTTGTGTAATGCCGCCAAAGTTCACTCTTGCATTATCTGCACCAAATCGATTGATTGGTGAGCTGAAGAGCTTCACACCTTCCAGTGACAAAAAATATCGAGCGACCACAGGAAACATTTTCACATTTCCATGATTTGATGTATCTGTCAACAAACTAACACAACGGCTGCTACTTAGATCATTTTTCACTTCACCAATCACATATGGAGCAATTACATTAACTGCAATTGATTCACATTTGGTGAACGAAAACTGTGATTTTCGGAAATGACATGATATGCCCAAACTCCCTCGGCTGAAGCAGTTTGAAAAGCAAATTTGTCTTCAGTGAAAAATGTTGACACTTTTTTGGATGAAGAACCGACCTGTAATGCTCTGACATGTTTGTCCTGTTTAATGTGGTTTTCAATTGAAATTTTTCCATCGTGTGTGAAGTTGAAATCACCATTGCACATATTTTGTCAGAATTATTTTTTGATTTTTTTATAAACGGATATTTCTTTTGTAAATCTTAGTTAAAAATGCATTTACATTTTTCCATTTTGAAACTAAAACAGAAATTCACAACACAACACAAAATATGACATTTAAGCGAGAACAAATTATTTTTGAACAAAACGCGGCATACGAAAACACATTCAACAACATATGTACCGTTATCCTGTTTTTTTTTTTTTTTTTTTTTTTTTGCTGCGGTATGGTAGCTCTAAATTCTTTCGCGAATAGAAAGAATAAAAATAACAATAAGAAAGAGTACGAGAGATGCTGTAAGTTGCTGCACCAGAGAAAATGAGTAATGCCCATCGTTGATTTTTTGCGAAACTTATTGCTTTTATAAGGCAGCCAACAAAGAGAATATATAGAACGAGAAATGAATTATTGTTATTTGTGTTCCTTTTCGTGCAACTATTGAGCGTCAGCAAGAAAAAGTTTTATTTTGAAATTTTGTTCTAAAATAAAATAAAAAATTCATCGCATAAAATGTGACATTTTGAGGCTGTCCCGTTATCCCTGAGCGAAGGTCTGGTACACAGGACAACGCTTCCGAAAACGATACATCTCCCGTAAAAGCAGGACATATGATCACACCAATCATACGATAAAATTAAAGAGTCTAAAAAAATGCTATTATGTTCAGAAAACTCTGTCAGAATCGTCTGCTGTTTTGACGAAAACCTTTTCAACATTTCCATGGTTCCGATTCAAATGTACTTTTCTAAGGAAGAACTTAAGACAATACTTTGACAAAATCCAGCCCCCTCTTCAATAAGATACTGCTGCCCTATTAAACTTGTTTTTGCAAAGGAAACAACGGAAGTTGTTGGGAAGTTGATCTAATAGTAGAGCAAATAAATTCGCAGGGAAGAATTTCATATTGCAGTAACACCTATTTTATTACTTACAATGGTAGATGGTAAGGTTTGCACTACCTTATCACCTGTGGCTTCATCATCTCAAACCTGTTACATATGTGGTGCAAAACCATTGGAAATGAATAACGCCAGTACTGTTTCAAGAAAGTCTGAGAATCCTTTTTCAATGTCCTTTGGGTCAAGTCCACTCCATTCTTGGATTCGTTTCATGGAATGTATCCTTCACATTGCATATAGGCTTGATGTTAAGGTTTGACAAGTCAAAGAACAAGAAAGCAAGGAAAAAGCTTATACAAGATAGATTCAGAAATAAAAGGCTTACTCATTGACATACCATCTCAACAATCAGGGAATACAAACGATGGCAACACAGCAAGGCGATTCTTCCGAGACGAAAACAAAACAGCTCAGATAACAGCCATTGATATAGAGCTTATCAAAGGACTCCACATAATTTTGAAAGCTCTAGCGTCTGGGTTTCCTATTAATTTGGATGCTTTTGACACATATGTGACCAGGACTAGGATTTTGTATCTTGAGAAGTATGGCTGGTAGTACATACCAGTGAGCGTCCACAAAGTTTTGTTTCATGGCAAACAAGTGGTTGCTTCTTGCATTTTTCCAATTAACCAATTGTCGGAGGAAGCGAAAGAGGCTAGAAATAAAGAGAATAGGAAATATTGGGAACTATTCACAAGAAAAACATCGCGGTTGGACACGATCCCAGACCTTTTTAATAGATTGTTAATAATTTCAGACCCTTTCATTGCAAATCTCAGGTGCATTCCCCAAAGAAAAAAAGTTTTATCAAACATGAAGTCCTGGAGCTTTTAAATGTTACAATTTAAACAAACAAAATATCTATTAAAGTCTGTTTTATACGATTGTTATTTTAATTTATTGTTATTATTAATTACATCACATTATTAATAATAATGTATTTTGTGTTCATTCTTAATAAATATAAGGAAAAAAGGAACGACATAATTTTTTATGTCAGCGTAATAAATTTGCTTAAAATGGTTCTACTTAAGTGCATAAAACGCCATTCAAACCTCCATTAATCAAAAATTTGGCTAAGTGTATAAATAATTGTAGTTTTATTTCATTTTTTTATATATATTCCTTATAATTATTACAAAAAAAAATTAACAAAAAATTTTTGGGAGCGAAAATTATTTTTTAAGAAGGGTCTACCAAAACGCCAAAAAAGTGTACCTTCAGAGCTCTATACTATAAATTTTTTTTTTTTTTGAATATTTAAATAATTGTAATTTTATTAATGTTTGCCTATATATTCATTATGCATTTCATAAAAAAAAAATTGTGAACGTAATTCATTTTTTCAAATGGGTCCACCAAAGTGTCTATAAACTTAAAAGTCTATAACTTTTAGCGGTTTTCTAAAAGATGGCGTAACTCGTATTGTTCCATTGTTATTATTCTATTGGAGCATGCGTTGCAAAGCTACTGTCATTGTACATCATTTCAGTATATGTCCTTCATTTAAAGCGTAAACAACAATAATTTTTTTTCACTCAAATATGTCGAACTTTGTGCCTGAAAAAGTGTTTTTGCGGGGAGTTCTTCTTCATTACTTTAATATAAAGAAAACTGCTGCCGAAAGTCATCGTATTTTGGTGAAAGCGCCGAGAGACGTCGAAAGGCGGTTTTACATGTCCGAAATGCTGATGGAACGCCACAAAAGGAAGTCAATTTTGCATCGGATTATTACTGATGATGAAAAATGGATCCATTACGACAACCCCAAGAGCAAAAAATCATATGTGAAACCCGGCCAACCAGCCAAATCTACGGCAAAGCCGAATATCCATGTCGCTAAGGTAATGCTCTGTATTTGGTGTGATCAGATGGGTGTGCGCTATTATGAGGTGCTAAAACCGGGTGAAACCATCAATGGACAACGCTACCGAACACAATTAATCCGTTTGAAGAGAGCAGTTGCCGAAAAACGCCCTGAATATGCGACCAGACACGAGGCAATAATTTTACATCATGACAACGCTCGGCCCCACGTTGCTATTCCGGTTAAGAACTATTTGGAAAAAAGTGGATGGGAAGTCTTACCCCACCCGCCTTATAGCCCAGACCTTGCTCCTTCTGACAACCATTTGTTCCGATCGATGCAGAACGCCCTCACTGAAATACGGTTCACATCAGAGCAGAATATCAAAAATTGGTTTGATTCATTCTTGGCTGCCAAGCCGGCGCAGTTCTTTAGGGATGGTATCCACAAATTGCCAGAAAGATGGGAAAAAGTCATAGCTTCAGATGGGCAATAATTTGAATAATACTATTGTACATGTTTTTCTTAAATAAGTTCAAATTTTGAAAAAAAAACGCACAAATTAAAAAATATAACCAAAATAAAATTGTAAATATATTTCATTTTTCACAAATTTATAATAACTTTAAAAAACAAAATTTCAAAAAGTTAAACTTGTAAGCGCTATTAATTTAATTCCGCTAGATCAGCGAATTCCCACACTGTGCGAAATGGTCTTTCATAAACAAATTATGAATAAACGTCATCTGTATGACTAGCTTAATGAGACAGCCTTCCTTTTAGCACACAAAAAAAATTCGCATTTTTATCAGAATCATCACAAGTATTAATATTAAATATATATAACTCGCCCGAATAATTACCTTCTCCATCAAAATAATGGTTTTTCATCAACAAATTATACATATAAGTATTCTGTATGACTAGCTTAGTGAGACATCGCATTTTTCGCCGACGACCTCGGGATCATCAAAAATACACATTTTTGGCATATCTCAAAGGCGCGAAAACCAGCCTTCAACACCAAAATAATGGTCTTTAACCAACAAACTATGCACGTACGTAATCTGTGTGACCATCTAATGAGACAGGCATCCCTTTAGCCTCCTACAAAAATTCGCAGTTTTCGCTGAAGTCCCCGGAGTCTTCAAAAATATTAAGTTCAAACTTATCTCTCTCGGCCGAAAAACGACTTTCTACACCAATGTAATGGTCTTCCATCAACAAATTATGCATTTATCTGATCACAAAAGAAAATTTGCATTTTTCGCCGACTGTCCCGGGGTCATCAAAATAATCAATTTTAAACATATCTCACCCGCTCGTAAAACTGCTTTTTACACCAAAGTAATGGTCTTTCGTCAACATATTGTACATGAACGTAATCTGTTTGGTTTTTTTAAATAAAATAGCCCTCTTTTAAGCACACTAAAAAAATTCGCATTATTTGGGTTATCAAAAATATTAATTTCAAACAGATCTCACTTGCCCTAAGAAGTGCTTTCTACACAAAAGTAATGGTCTTTCATCAACAACTATGCATGTCCGTAATCTGCACGACCTGCCTAAAGAGACAGGCAGCCCTTTGGGCCATCAAAAAAATTCGCATTTTTCGCCTTCGATCCCGGGGTTATCAAAAATATTAAATTCCAACATATTTCACTAGCCCGAAAAATTGTTTCCTACACCAAAGTAACGGTGTTTCATCAACAAATTATGCATGTAATCTGCATGACCTACTTAATGAGACAGTCTTTAAGGCCATTAAAAAAACTCGAATTGTCGCCGACATCAACAAATTATGCATGTACGCAATCTGTATGACTTGCTTAGTGGGACAGCCTTCATTTTATCACACAAAACACAGTCGCATTTTTCACCGAGGGCGGCGGGATCATATTAATAAAAAATATTAATTTCAAACATATCTCACCCGCACGAAAAACTGTTTTTTACACCAAAGTAATGGTCTGACATCAAAATATTATGCATGTACCTAATCTGCATGAACTACTTAATGAGACAGGCTGCCCTTTAGCCTACCAAAAAAAATCGAATTTTTCGCCCATGACCGCGGATTAATCAAAAATATTAATTTTAAACATATCTCAGTTGCCCGTAAAGAGGATTTCTACGACAAAGTAATGGTATTTCGTCAACAAGATATGAATGAACGTAATATGTATGACCTGCTTTTAGCCCACACAAAAAGTTCGAATTTATAGCCGAACACAAAAATTCATATTTCGAACATATCTCAGTCGCCCGAAAAAGGGCCTTCTACAACATAATAATGGGCTTTCATCAACAAATTATGCATATACGTACTTTGTATGACCTGCTTCATCAGACAGGCGATTTTTAGCCTACCAAAAAAAATCGCATTTTTCGCCGAAGACCACGGAGTCATCAAAAATACAAATTTCGAACATATCTCACTCGTCCAAAAAACGGCCTTCTACAAAAAAAATAGTGGTCTTTCATTAAAATATATATATATAATCTATATTATATAACTTGCTAATTAAACAGGCAGTCCTTGAGCCTACCAGAAAAACATCATCAAAAATATTAATTTCAAATGTATCTCACATGGCCCAAAAACTCTCTACACCTAAGTGATGGCCTTTTATTAACAAATTATGAATATACGTAACCCATGTGACTTATTTATTGAGACAGCCACCATTTAAGCCCAACAAAATATTAATTTCAAACATACCTCACTCGCCCGAAAAACGATTTTCCACACAAAAGTTATTGTTTTACATCAATAAACTATGCATATACGTAATCTGCATTACCTACCTAATGATGTTAACGATCCTGGGGTTATCAAAAGTAATCATTTCAAACATGTCTCACTCGACCGAAAACAACAACTTATAAATGAACGTAATTTGTATGACTATGATTAGATAACCGCCCTTCAAGCCCACCAAAAAAATTAGCATTTTCGCAGATGACCCCGGGTTCATCAAAAATATTCATTTCAAACGTATCTCACTTGCCCCAAAAACGGCTTTCTACACAATGTAATGGTCTTTTATTAACAAATTATGAATGTACGTAACCTGCATAATCTGCTTAATGATGCCTGTCTCAAGTCTTTCAGCCCATCAACTCGACGATCACCTTTTTAGCGCCCCAAAAGAATGTGTATTTTTCGCCGACGACGACGTGATCATCAAAAATATTAATTTCAAACATATCTCACTCGCCCGAAAGAGTGCTTTCTACATTAAAGCAATGTTCTTTCTCCAACAGAATTTGCATGTACCTAATCTGTTAGATAGCAACGGAGTGTAGTGGGTGCACATCTCATTTAAAAGCTATTTGCAATAGTATATTGCATGAATTAACATTCGCGAGTTTAAAATTAATTGTCCGGTTTGTTCCTAAAAAGTTGAAAGAAACTGTATTTTAAAAGTATCTTGTGATGACTGTAATGTGTTATTTCATGGCAGCTGTGTTAAAGTTTTCGAGCAAGACTTTGAATACATGACGATTATTTGAACATCTTTTCGATGTGATAAATGTGCTGTCTTTAGCCGAAGATCTTTGAACCTCCCCTTATCGTCATTGGCTAATAAGCAGACTGAACCGAAGAAAAGTTCAAACGCGGCAAATAGCTGATCATCAATTCACTAAATGTTAAGTGAAAAATCTCCACAAGGAGAACCGGAAAAATGTAAACAGCGGTGCATCTAGCAAACGGGTCATTTGCATGGAATTGTCGGACTTCGCAGGATTATGCAGGAGAAAAAGAAGACGCAGAACTTTCACTCCTACCATCATGGAAGCAACAGCAGCAGGAGTAGCAGCAAAGACAGGCGCTGATTCGCGTATATCAATAGTGCTCTTCCTAAATACACACAAGCGTTACAAACGAGGCGAAAAAGGTGAAAAAAGAAAACGAATATAAGTATGAATGGTTTAGTAAAAACAAAGTTCTCATGAGAAAAGTTGATGGTAGTAATAGCATCGCAATAAAATCTTTTGAAGATCTTAAATTATGAATTCAAGTTTTAATTAACATAACTGACTCCAACCTCTTTGAAACAAACTATGAACAAAATTTACTATTCAATCTAAATTGTGTAAACAAACAATTTTTCTTACATCAAAATAGTATTCCATAAACGATTAATTCAATTGTAAACTGAGTTGACAACTGAATTGATGTTTGAACACATACACCCAATTGAATTAAAAGACTGTTTTTACTGTCAAAAATATTATTATTTTAATGGAAGTGGTACGACGTGACGTAAATTTTGTAAAATGAGTGAAATTAAAGAAAAATATAAGTATATATTGTATAAATGATAACTGCAGAGTGTATAGATAGTGAAACGGAAAAAAACAGAAATAAAAAAAGCGTAGAATTTGAATGAAGGAATGGATGAAAGATAAGAAAAAGTTTTCGAATTATTGATAAGAAAACTAAAAATAAAAAAACCGGATTATTTTTCGAATTTTGCAGGAACAAATGCAGAATGCTTTCATGAACTTTTAAATAAAATTTCTTTACTTATTAGAAAAGAGGACACTTTTATAAGAAATGCAATATCTCCGGAAACGCGACTATTGATTACTATTAGATACCTCGCCAAAGTTAATGATTTTGAGAACCTACAATTTTTTTAAGCTGTTTTCCCTCAGGCTATTGGGAAAATAGTAATGGAAACCTGTGAAACCATAATATCGGTATTGAAAGAACACATAAAGGTTATATTTTTTGAATGTTTCTTTAAATTGTGATGAAATCCGGGTGCTGTTTTTAGATACCAAAAACTACTGATCAGTGGAAATTTGAATCAGACAAATTCTTCAATATAAGGGTTCTCACATTGTCTTGGCGCTATAGATGACAAACAAACTGAAATAAAGAGACCACCGCATTACGGATCATTTTACTTCAACTATAAAAAGACATTCAGCATAGTTCTAATGGCTGTTGTTAACGCAAATAGTGAGTTTCTAATGGTTGATGTTGAAAAAAATGGACGAATTTCCGGTGGCGGAGCTTTCGGCCACACTAAACTCCGCAGGAGTTAATTTTTAACAAATGCTTTAAGCCTGAAAAACCAATCGAAATTGCCTTAGCCTGCTGTTTCTTACACAATTATGTAAAAAGAAAAATGGTACTATATACGAAGCTATATCGTCAACAGAAAATCACACACCGATTGGACTTGAACCCAGCTCATCTAGAAATTCTACAAATATATCAATGTCCGCAAAACATTATCCGCATATATAAATACAACATCTAATTAAATTCATTTCAATTTTATTGTTTCAATAAGTTAGTAGTATGTACATAGGAAAAAATAGTAAAATAAAAGAAAATATAAAAGAAAGGATTTATTTAAGAGAATTGGTTTTCTCCGAATAATTCCGAAATACTAGCGTATTGCAAAGGAGATGAACTTATCGGGGTTGATGCCTTGAAGACCTCGACAGTGAAGGAGAAAATTTCATGTGCTGACCAGATATGCTGCGAGGTGATAACACTCTTGATGAAATCGGTGGTGATGTGCTTACAAAATTCAGCGAAAGTTGTTTGAGCTGCCCAAGAATAAGAATTTCTTCAATTGCTTTTTTGGCATACAGCTGCTGCCCTGCATCCATTTTGCTGCCCAAGATTTTGCTTACCGAAACATCAAAATCAAGTGGTGATAAACTCTATGATGCATCTTCCTGGTCACTGAGAATCTCCAGAACCAGACTTCATGGAGTCTGAATTTTTTTTTAACTCGCGGCGGTAGGAAGTTTTTATGTTTGTTATACGATTTTCTAGAGTGTTTATGTTTTCCATCAGGCTCGATCTCTTTAAATATCTCTAACAATAATTTCCACGCCTGTTTTTTTTTTTCATTGTGTTTTATACTCTGGGCTTTTAATTGATGACCGGATTTTCTTTTAAGAGATCGAACACACATTCTTGTTTCCAAATTGTGTCATTATTGTTTTATTTCAAAAATAATGTTTCACTTTAACGCTGAACAAAAAAACACGACCAACTCCTTTGCAAACGATTTCACAATAAATATCTACCGCAAATTCTTAAATTTAACAGTTTGTCGGTCATTTTGCAAACACACGATTCATTAAGTTGAAAGACCTGCCAATCAACTTCGAAAAACTAAAATCTTTTGATTTTTCATCAACCGACTCGCCAACTGTTAAATCGATCAAATGACTAGACTACAGAACAGTTGGCAACAACCGACTGAGTTGACAACTGAATTGAATCGTGTATGGACAGCATAAGAGAAAATTTCGCTTCTCTTGTATCCCATCTGGATTGTTTTGTCCCTTTGCCGGAATTTGTTTTTGTATCGGAGATTTGGATTTATGAATTCGAGAAAAATGATTATAGTTTGCAAAAAACAATGAGAGCTATGCGGTTTGTAGCGTAGGTTGTTTTGTCAAACAGGACTACGATGATTGTGTACCTACGTATTTTTCAGAATTTTTGAGTGGTTATATTCTGAAGTTATCTTGAACTTTGAACAGAGCTGTTTATATTGTTTTGTGCGTTTATCGGCTTCACAAATTTTATTTTTCGGTGTTCTTGGAAAAATTTTCAATTTTACTAGACAATGAAAACCAAAAAAATTTTATAATATTGTATTGGGGAATTTTAATTTTAACATTCTCAAAAATAACGAAAGAATTGCAACATATTTGACATTATTAGCATCAAATGGGTTAGAATCTTTTATAAAAGAATCAACAAGATTGACGACTGGTACATGTTAAGATGTATAGATGTTAAGATGTAAATCGATTTATGGTCGATTTTCCAATATTTCTCCCGATTCATGTGAAAAATGTGTCCTGAATGTTGCGATCACTAATCAGTCGATGACAGGTTTACTGGTTAGTATAGTAAAAAGCAAAAAAAAGTAGAAAACATGACTCAATGTCACAAAATGAACCCAGTCGATTGATTGGCAAAGTCTATTTCTTGCCTTGAATCATGGCAAGATACTCTTGCAGAACCAGATGCGTCTAAATCGTGTGATCTTTTTTATAAAATGTCTTACCAAACATATCAAAAACTGTAGTTTTAGAACAAGGATAAAAAAAATCAGCTAAAAGGCTTAAACCCTGGATCACTTTGGACTTAGTGTACGTAATTAATAAGAAAAATAAACTCCGACTGAAATGTAACAAGAGTCCTGGAAATTTATTCCTAAAAGATAATTATAAAAAAATATGTCTGGAAGTAAAATATAGAGTTCTAAAATGCCGTGATAACTTTTACCTGATTTATGTAAAAGTTTTCTTCTAAAAGAAGGGTGAATAGTTATTAATATACCTAATAAGACTCCGTCCTCTAAAAGTCCTACCATGATTCTCTGTGATATATAATTGTTACTGATAAGGTGTATATTGCTGATGTTTTCAATAATTTATTTGCCGCCAATATCCATCTAATTTCTACTATGTCGTCTTGTCAGAATTTAAGCTCTGAAGCAGCACAGAACTGTACCTTTTTTTTTCGAGCCTATTACAGGGTTAGAATTGCTGAAAACCATTGGTGCCTTAAAAACTTCAAATTCTTGTATCATAGATGGCATTTAAAATCAGATACTAAAGAGCATTTCATGTTTTGTGGTGGATAAACTATCGGATGTCCTTAATAACATTGTTTTATCCGGAGTCTTCCCTGAAGCTGTTAAATGTGCGGAAGTAGTGCCACTTTTCATAAAAGGTGCTGCTAATGATATGAGCAATTAAAGGCTTATCTCGCTGCTTCCTTCAATAAATAAAGTTTTTGAGTAAGCAGTAAAAAATAAAGTTGTTAATTGTCTTAATAAGACACGTTTTTTAAGTTTATTGCAATTTGGTTTGCAGTAAGGTAAATTTTTTTTTTGTTCACAAATCCTCGATAGCTTAGACAGCAAAAAGTTCGCAGCGGGTTTATTTGCCGATATTTCTAAAACCTTATATATGGTTAACCATAGCATTCTGATTCAAAAGGTACAAAACGCTGGTTTTAGAAGTTTTATGTTCAAATGGTTTAATTCATATTAATCAAATAGATCTCAAATAGTATAGATTGAAGATGCCAGAAGAGGAATTAGGATTATGAATTTAGGGGTGCATTAAGGCTTTGTATAAGAACCGATCCTCTTCTTAATCTGCATTAACTCGTTGTTTGAACTACCTTTTAAAGACGTTATTGCTGCTTTTGCGGAAGACGTAGGTTTATCCTACGGTACGGTTAGCCCCCTCAATTTAATTGCTGAAATCAATTCGGACTTAGAGGTGCTAAGAACATGGTTCGATTTGGATATGCTGATGCTCAGTTCCAAAACAAAAATAATTTTTTTCAGTCTGTCGGCGAAAAATTCCTTTGGCGCTGAAGTTTTTTTTTTCATGCCCCTGAGTGATAAAGACTTAAGCTGTTGATCTGCTTCTGTTGATCCAGCCCATCCACTAAAACATTGTAGCAGCTTTGCAGCGAAAATTGTTTTCAAATTGAGAGCGTCAATGAATTTAAATATTTGGGGTTAATTATCGTTTGCAGAATGTGTTTTTATAATCATATCAACAGCCTAAGGCAATATTTTCGCATAACACTTAAGAGTTTCTTTTATTTGAGTGTGTATGCTCAACAAATCTTCTTTAAATAGTTTATTGCGGAGTTTTTCACTCCAAACTCCAATATTTGATTGTTTGTTAGGAAGACGCATATTTCAACAAAATCCAACCCCTTCTAGTTTTACGAAAATATATTATAAGGAAATTATGTGGGAAAAATCGCACATATCCTAGTTTTATATTATTCTACAATCTGAAAATTCTTCCTGTCCGTCATTTGTACTGTTTTAAAGTCCTAAAATTATTCTTTTATAGATCTTATAATTTAAATATTGGAGTTCTCTAAAATTATAATGTAATGTATAAAAAATGTTAAACTGTTGCTTCACGCCGTCTTTTTAATAAGCTTCCATTTTGGATTAGCACTCTTAGTCCCATAAATAAGTTTATGAATCATGTGAGGCATTGGCTTTTAACACATCATATAAATAGTTTGGAATCCGTATGTTTGTGTATTTTGATTTTTTGGTATTTTGTTCTTTTCAAAAAATTAACTTACATATACATTGTTTATCGTTTATTTTCTATAATTTTCAAAAAAAATTGTTTGTTCTAATTTTGAATTATGTGGTATATAGTGTTAATATGAATTTTTGGTTTTGCTTTTGCTAATATTAATTTATAAATTTTTTGAAGGTTCACCCAACCTTCTTGTAATTTATTCTTAAATTAGCCTCTAAATTTTCAATCGATATAATTTTATTGTTCAGAAATATGAAATGTCACTAAACTTTCTGTAGATGAATTTATGTTCCTTTAATTGTAATTAGTTTAACAGTGTGTATTATTGTAATTTATTTACTTAAGAAAAAAAAAAATAAAATAAACTTAAACTGTATGACTAGCTTAATAAGACAGCCACTCTTTCAACCCATCAAAAAAATTCACATTTTTCACCGTCGAACCCGGGGTCATCAAAATAATTAGTTTCAAACATATATCACACGCCCAAAAAACGGTTTTCTACACTAAAGTAATGGTCTTTTATCAAAAAATTATAAATGTACGTAATCCGTGTAAATTGCTTAATGCGATAGCCACCACTTCAGCC
Source organism: Volucella inanis (assembly GCA_907269105.1). Taxonomy (NCBI): domain Eukaryota; kingdom Metazoa; phylum Arthropoda; class Insecta; order Diptera; family Syrphidae; genus Volucella; species Volucella inanis. The sequence continues at coordinate 130,155,383 of OU026156.1, read as the reverse complement.
CATCAAAAAAAAAAAAAATAAATAAATAAAATAAAATTTTTCACCAATGGTCATCAAAAATATTAATTTCAAAAATATCTCACTCGTCCAAACAACGACTTTCTACAGTAAGTTAATGGTCTTTTATCAACAAATTATGCACGAACGTGATACGTATGACCTTCTTAATGAGACAGCCGCCCTTTAAGCATACCAAAAATATTCGCATTTTTTCCTACGACCCCGATATCATCAAAAATATTGATTTCAAACATATCTCATTCGAAAAACTGCTGTCTACACTAAAGAAGTGGTCTCGTGTTGTCCCATACATTTCTAGGCTAGCGGCAAAATGCCGTAGTGATTGCCCAATTGGTGTTGGACGACCGGAAAATTTGCCCCGAAATTCACGCTGCGCCAACGCCACCAACGAATTATTCCGAAAAAAATCGTAATAATTATTCCCCCTTCCTTAGAAGGATAGGGATTTATGTCTTGTTGACGTGCACTTTGTATTTGTTAACTTTACAAATGTATAGTAGAATTGACATTTGCCGCCATTTTCAGAAATTATATCATCTTCCGATAGTGTAATGACTTTTGCGCCACCTAGTACAAATAAAAGAAGTGAGAATTCTTTGGATTTTTAAGGGAGGGTATCAGTACAAATGTAAAGACCTTTCAAGTGTACTAAAAATGGATTTTTTCTTTTAAAAATTAGCACTAGGCTTTATGTCTTGATATATATTGTACTAAAAAAATATAAAAATGGCTGCCAACAGTTGACTACTTAGTTCACAACTGAAATTTGTTTTATCTGTTGATTCTGAATGCCAATTAGTTTTATTTAAATAATAAGCATATACTTGCTGAATTAAAAGGTCTTATTTATTTTTAGTCATTTTTGGCGAAATGGATATAGACTAAAAATTTTAAGAGAAAACTAATGAAAGCGTCGCGTCATAAGTTTGTTAGTAAAATCTTTAACAGTGGAGAAATCAACAAAAAAAGTACATTGAAAAGCCTGTCAATATTTTTAGATGAAACATTATTTTCAAAAGCTTTTAGTTTTTCTTCCATTTATTCTTGCTACGGAAACATGTCTTAAAATTAAAATGTCCGGGAAAGCTAAGAAATATATGCATACATATTGTAATTATGCCTGTTCAGTGGAAACTGCAGCATGTAATGAACATGTGACCTCATTAAAAACAATTTCGCATATTTTGGCAGTGTTTGTTTTTTTGTTAACATATTATTAACAAAGTAAAGCTAGGCATTAGTTGCAATTTTACTCGGTTTGTTTCCGTAACAGGAAAAAATGTGTACATATGTATACCAGGAATTTATTTTGAACAAAGTACAAAGCAAATCCAGAAAGTCGATTAGGAAAAGTGCGAAATTGTGCGATTTTTATTCACACTGCCATGGAAAAAGTTAAAACTAAATTTTCTTTGGTGTTTGCCGTTTATTTCCAGTCGTTGCAGATATGAAATGCATATTATGTTGAACAAATCCAATCCGTAGGAATACAAAAACAAACTATATGTTTTGTTTTATTGTGACTCACCTAAGAGTTAAGATTTAATGAGATTGACATTTGAAAGAAATTATATACATATGTGTATATTACAAAAATTTATTAGTAACCGAAGAAAATATGTGTTATTGTAAGATATATCACTGAAAAATTGATACAAGCTGCATTTTTAAACAAATGTAAGCACATACTAAAAAAATAAGTGATATTACAAACATTATACATTTGTATTGTTATTAAGTGTTTTTTTTTTTTTTTAGTTTACATGATCTAATTTTCGTGGCGTCCTTTCAGTCGAGGCATAAACGTGGGATTAAATACATATTTGAATAACTTTTGTTTATGAGGAGCACTTTATGTGTAAATTCGTGGAACAAATTATTATTTAAAAAAATGCAGTCAGCGGAAACCAATAGTGATTCTTCGCGATATATCTTGCAGGTAAATCTAGTATATTCTCTAAGTATGTCTTATCTTAATAATTTAACATTACATTACAAAAAATTAAATAATAAAAATTATTTTTATACAATGTCCCTATACCATTCGTACCCTTAGTGCGAATTATTAAATTAATTTTGCTGTCTTATTCAGGCTTTTGTTTTATTAGATTTTAATGACAAACCTTTTATTTATTAAAGTCAGATTTAGAATTTTATTTAGACGAATTAAGATAATCTCGAAAGACTCAAAGTTATGGCATGCTTGTTTTCAAAAGTTATGCCCTTTTAAAAGCTAGTTATACTTTGCTTATAAAATCGTTTTTAAGAAATTTGATTTTGTTGATATATATTATTGTAATATGATTGACTATTGACATAGGCTTAATTATTACTGGAAACAGAGCGTCTATGGAACACACCAAATGATTTCTTATGATGCTGTCTGCATTAATTTGAAAAGATGCAAAACACTAATTCTCCTTGCCCGAAAAATTAACTGCAGCCCCATATCGAACAACTTACTTGTGTTTTGTTAATACTCATTTTTTTAGATCTTGACACATTCGCCAAATGTAGAAGATACCATTTAATTAATTGATTTTACATTTACTTCTGTCAGTAAAAATAACAACTTTTTTTATATGTCAAGACTTGTTTTTTCTTGGCTTTTTTAATAATAAATAGGCATTTACATATTCAGATGAAGGCCATTGAAAGGACAAATCAGGTCCGCTACTTTAAGGTTTTGCGAAATGACAGGGTGTTAACTTTTTTGGGTCCACTATGATATTCTAGACTTTTTGCTGGTATACTTTTTGCATGAATATTCTTAAATTTCATTTTTATCCAATTTCTCACTTTGAAAGTCAATTTCATTAAATTACAATTTTTCGGTCTTGGTTGAAATGTATCCCTTTCCAAACATTTTTTTTTAAAAAAAGTTATTCAGTTTTCTTCTCTTATTGTTGACAGATTTTCAGAATGTTGAACAAATAAACTTCAGGTAAAGACATACAAACATTAACGCTTTAAGGTTATTAAAATTACGTATTGACTGAGGTGATCCCTTTAATGCCTTATCCTGACTCCGGTGATAACTGGTCCATTTTTCAAATGATGATCAAAATTATGAGATACATCAATGAACTTAGAAACCGTTTCTTCTTAGTTTTTGAGTGTTGTTATTAGAATAGGAAGAAGATAAGATTATAGGCGGATTGTAAACAAAAACAGTAACTCTCATGGTATAACGGATATTCCTGATTAATTAAATTAAATATGCTAAATAAAGATGTAAATAATTTAGTCGTTAGTCTGAAATATGTACTAAACTGACAAAGTTTATTCTTTCGCACTGAGAGTGAGAGACACTGGATGACTGAAACGAAATTTTCGTCAAACGCAAGAAATAAAATAAAATATTGGGTGCCCGACTAAGTTCTAAGTTAAAAGATGGTTAAAAGCAGTTAGTGCTGGTCGATTTAGACATATCCAAAACATCATGAACCAAGATTAGACATATGGTAAACAAACCGTTTCCACATTTTAGTGATTTTGTTTCGACATCATATACTTATGGTTGTGTGAAAATATCTGATTTTGTGCCAAATAGTTGTCATTTGCGGGTAGTGTTAATTTTCTTCTTTCATTCTAAGAAAACGGCGACTGAAGCGCATCGAGAACTCCAAAAACTTGATTAGAGGTATTGCTCGATGAGAATCCGTGCCAAACTCGAGAAGAGCTTGCTTCATGATTGGGTTCCTTATGATTTGAAACCAAGGGACGTCGTTTTTTAGCCTCTGAACAACTACTCTAGCTGTTGTCAGCCCGGCAGAATATTCACGTTGCGAAGGCTATGCTGTGTATTTAGTAGGACAAGGTCGGTGTTATTTTTTATGAACTGTTGAAACTCAACAAAACTATCACTAGGGAACGATATAGAATTTAATTGATGCGATGCAGCCGAGCACTGCGCGAAAAACGGCCACAATACGAGCAGATGAACTAAAAAGTGATTCTACAGCATGACAACCGTTGCCAAACCCGTTAAAACCTACCTGGAAACGCTCAAATGGTAAGTTCTACTCCACATACATATTCTCCAGATATTGCGCCGTTCGTTTATTACTTGTATGAGCAGTTCCGCTCATATGAAGACATCAAAAAACTGCTTTATTCGTGGATAGTCTCAAAAGATAAACACTTTTACCGTAACGGTATTCTAGCTCTGCCAAAAGATGGAAAAAAGTTGTAGCTAGCGATAGGCAAAACTTTGAATAATTCGTTTATAACCATTTTTTACAAATAGTGTTGCATTTTCATAAAAAAATGCGATAACTTAGTGGCGCACCTAATACATTTCTTTTTAGTTATTTAGTCAGAAGAGGAGGGAGATTCATTTATTGAGTTCTGAAGAGTTTTTCTGAATAAATATTAAAAAAAAAAAAAAGTTTTCCTTAGAATAAACTGGTTACTTACTTACTTTTATTCACTCTCATTAAGACGACATATTTTTGTGTTGATTATTTTAACCAAATTAAATTTCTAGCATTAAATTTTTAATTTTAAATGAGAAATCGTAAGGGATTATAAATACAACTTGGACCATGGGATTGGCAGTCAGACCAACTGTAAACATGTTTCAGTTGTTTCGAGAAATTCGAGGCTCATGTAATTTAAGAACTTAAAATATATAATGTGGCGTGGAAGTAACCAAAAAATCATCGCCGTACTGTCGAGTTAACTAACTGATTAAATTAAACTTAGATCCATGGATATGAGTCCAAAGGACCAGCAAGTGAAAGAGGAATAACGGTTAAAAACTGATCCTTATTACTGTAGGCTTCTGATTAAATTTTTTTTGTGCTATCATATATTTTCACATAATAAAGGGTCTTTCAAAAGCAAGACTATATGTTTTTCCTGTTTATATATATATATATATGGCTCTTAACCATTATGTGTGAAAATTAACATCATATAAATGTCCACCACGACCACGACCGCAGGCTATCATACGAACATCAACATTTTCAAGGACTCGCTCACAGATTACCGCATTTAATTAATCAATTCTTGAATGCGTTGTTCTAGAGTAAAACTATCCATGGTTAAAATTGTATCATACATGTGTCTATTTCATATATGTCAAAGATGGATTAAAAAAAGCTAGCGTTCAGAAATTATTTACAACTACATCTAGGCGCGACTCTTAAAAGACCCTTTAAAAATATAAACAAGCTGCTGACAGATTTCTCAAGTTCTAACGTAGAACTAATTTTAAAATTTCTATATCCTCTATATTTCAGACTTGTTCCGGATAATGTGTCGAAAACCTTAAGCGAAAATTCCTTGACACACGAGTGGTGTTTGATGAGTACCGCCATTAGAAACAACAACGCAACTTTTTTAGGTTTTAACAATTTATTTTTCAATATAATCCCCTTTCAACTCGATACACTTTTCCCAGGGTGCTGCAACTTTTTTAACCCCTCCGTATAATACGACTTATGTTGGTGTGCAAAATATTTCTCCGCGGCGGCGATGACACGTACTTTTTTCCGGTGAGCGATCTTTTAAGGTTTGGGAACAAAAAGAAGTCACAGCAATTCGTTGTGCAATTCAGCCAATTTGGCTGTGGCGACTGCAGAGTTGTGAGCTGGTGCGTTATCGTGGTGAAGTATCACTTTTTTTTCGCCAAATCTGATCGTTTTTTCGGCCCAATAAATCGACGCGTATTTTCCTGTGATTGTTTTTTCTTCTCCAAATAGTCAACGTGGATCTCACCTCACGCGTCCCAAATAATGGTGGCCTTCACCTCTCCGGCCGAAGGCACGGACTTCGCCTTCTTTAAAGCACGTTCACCAGGTAAAACCCATTGTTTCGATTGTTCTTTGTTCTCTGGTGGTAAACGGTTGTACGGGAACATAAATGGTTCCCATATACACCATTGAGAATGGGCTTGATTTCCTCGCAAGTTTTGCCACACAAAAACAAGAATCGGATCACGGAGCAATACTGCTCCTTTTTCATGGCTGCAAAAACACTAACATAATGATTTGAAATGGGTGTCGAAACAAAACTAAGAATTGGATTGTCACCAAATTTTGACAGGCGGGCTAAAAGAGGTTATACTAAATAAAGATACTCATTTTGGCTCAGTAGCGCCACCTATCTTCCAATACAGGCACACATCAAACAGACCTCGTATTTTGGGGAAAAAATTGTATTCAGAAATTTAGAGGTTCTAACGTTAATTATAAGTATTTTAATTGTTTCAAAGCAAAAGTTAATGAGTTCTTAAACGTCTCTTCACGTCTTGTCTTTTCTCCTCAAATCGATAGTTTGAGGTATATTTCTTGTGCTGGCCTTGATCGACCCGATTAAAGCACTATTTTTCCACTCATTGGCTTCCGTATTTGTTCTCGAGCCCTGTCACTGTTTGCGGTTTTGTATCCCCTCGTATATGGAAAGGCTTTCATAGTTCCTCAATGCATGAGTTGAGGCTGACCTATCAGGTGTATCCTTAAGTTTTTTTTTTTTTTTTTTTCGTAAAAAAATCGTAATTTTCTAGGGAAATTAATTTTTTTTATTCAAAATATGACCATCGGCTTCTACACTTTTCGACCATCTTTTAGGTAATTTATGAATAGCCTGTCAGAACTGCTTGTTTTTTGCGGTAAACCATTCATCAAGCCATTTTCCAACTTCCTCGAAATCTCTGAAGTGCTGCTCTGCGAGCACGTGCTTCTTGATGCGAAGAGGTGATAGTCAGATAACGCCAAGCGATTTTAGGGTGTCTTTCACTAGTTTTGCTATGTGTGAGACGGCGAGTTCTCGGGTAACAAATCACTTTGCCATACCTTCTGCCCATTCCGGTCGTCTTTCGATTATTGTGTGGTTGAAATTATTCATTTGTTTGCGAGAGCGTTGTGTATTAACCATTCCGCATGTTTTCAAGAGTTCATAATAAACAATACCGCTCTGGTCCCACCAGACACAGAGCATGGTCTTCTCGCCAGGTGAAAGCAACAATTTTTTCCGCTTCGAGTTTTCAAAATAAATCCATTTTTCGTCACCCGTCACACTTCAATGCAAAAATGATTTCTTTTCGTGGCATTGAAGCAGCATTTTACAAGTGACTGCGATTTTCCATTTGACGTTCACTCAAATGACTGTTTATTGTGACACATGTAATGTTTCTGCTAATTGCCGTTGAATTTGAGTTGGGTCATCATTTTTGTAGTCTACCAGAGCACTCATTGTCTGTCTTACAAATTGTCGAAATCATGTTTCACATGTTTTAATTGATGGAGCGTGTTCACCATATATTTCTACCAGGAAACGATGACTTTCAACAGCCTTTTTCTTTTGATTAAATAAATTAATACGCTGCGTACTTTTCGCTGGCTCCATCTCTTAGTTAAACCGGAAAAAAACTTATGCATACACCTGGTAGAACCTCTTGCCGATTTTAGGGTCCGAAGTCTGGGGAGCTGCTGTTATGGACTATGCTTTTGCGGCGACACTGTATAGTAACAGTCCCCCAATTCATCCCTTGTTAGCGCTGCTTGTATTGCTATCTTTGCGTTCTGTTCTTTCATGTGTGTGTGTTGCTGAATGTCAAGTAATTTTCATAACTCATGGGATTTAAGCGGTTTGAGCTTAATTCCACTTCTGAAACTTTAGCAAAATACAACTCGTCTGCTACAAGTATTTATTATACACGTAAATCAATAAAAATCTGTTTGCTGATTTCAGTTAACTTTATTCGTCCGACCTTCTGATTGATCACTGCCCCTGGCGAAGTTCGGTAAACATATCAGAGCAGCCAATAGCACAGTAGGGTATTTAAGTCGTCCGACGAGCAACCGGTTTTGGGTTATATTTCGATTATGGTGTGATACGTACGAGTATAGGAGCTGATAATGGTGTGATGTAGGATGTTGTAATGGATATTGTCGTTGTGGTTCCATAATGTTTTTACATTTATAAAAAAAAAACTACCTCGATTTGAACTTACTTAACTAAATATAACTATATACATATATATAAGCATACATGCCTATTGGTATTTATATATACAGTGGTACATATTCGTTTAAGCGCACAACTATGATTTTCGATTTTACACTTTTTAATACTAAATTGGCAAATTGGCAATTGGCAACTTTGTTAAAATAAATTTTATCTACGGAGTAACGGTTTTTAGCTGCGATAAGGACATGGCATCTGCTGTTGTTACGAAAGAAAGGAAGGAAGTTTTTACTCAATTTTTAGTAATTTTTTGATTGTTGAAATTGATCTGCTGCCGGTTGATAACTTAACAGTGCGTACTAAGTCTTGTTTAATATTTAAGATGCATTAGATATAAGTTTTATTTCTTTTTTAAGGTTATTGGAAAAATGCCTAAAGCAAAGTATCTTATCGATGCTGCAAAAGCTCAAATTGATCTTCTGCATAGGAAAAATTATTCTAATCGAGAAATTGAGAATGTGTTATTCGTAATTTTTTGAAGAAAAAAGAAAAATATGGAGTTAAAAAGCCAACGAAAGGTAACCGCAAAACTCAACAAACGACAAATTGAAACCTTAGACGAGAGGCAACAGAAAATAAACTTAACTCCAGTCAAATAAAACAAAAACACAATCTTCCTGTTACAAAAAAACACATCGCAAATATTCTCCGATCAACTCCTAACATCAAATGGAAGAAGCCTAAGTGCAAACCCTTTTTAAGATCTCATCGTATTGCAGCCCGTCAGGAATTTGGTCGCAGATACATGCACTGAACATTTCAGTGGGAAAAAATTATATTTTCGGACGAGAAGAAATTTAATTTAGATCGTCCCGACTCAATGGCAAGTTATTGGCATGATTTGCGAAACAAAGAGGTCTGTATGTCCAAGCGAAATTTTGGATGCTGTGGGCGACTTTCTCTGTCCGAGGGAAGGCCACATTTTGCTTTGTACCCACAAAAATGAATTCGCAGACTTACACTGATATGTTGGGTGACGTCCTCATAAATTTAATTGAAAATAAAATGGAAGATGACTTCATTTTTAAACAGGATAACGCCTCTATCCATGTCTCACAGGCGTCTTTGGAGTGGTTTAGAAAGCGAAATATCCCGCTTTTACAATGACCAGCTTGTAGTCCTGACTTAATCCCCATAGAAAATCTATGGGGTATCATGGTGCGCAAAATATACGCGGAAAAAACAAAAAACTTGAAGCTTTTTAACAGTAAAGGAGCTTAAAACCAAAATAAAGAGGGTGGGATGAAATTAGTACTGAAATCCTTTAAAACCTTGTTAAATCGATGCCAAACAGGATTTTCGAGTTGATCCAAAAGGATGGAAAATCTACAAGTTATTAACTTTATTATTTTTAAAGATTTCGTGAGTGCGAATAAACGAATATGTCTCCCATTTTGCTTTTGTAAAAAAAAAAAAAAAAAAAAAAAATAACAAAAAAAAAATAAAAAAAAAATAAAATGAATTGATGGAACCTTTTGCCACAAATTTAATTTGCTTATTAACTAATATTAAAACGAATAATAAAAAAAGTATTTTTTTTTTTTTTTTTTTTTTTTTTTTTTTTTTTTTTTTTTTTTTTTTTTTTTTTTTTTTTTTTTTTTTTTTTTTTTTTTTAATTAAGAAATATGTTTAAAAAGGTATCCGTACATAGGTACGGATATTTAAAATATTTCTAGCTAAGTTGGCTTGACTAAGCCGTCAACATTCTTAGTGCTGTCAAAAGCCCTTCATATCGAGGCTTCCTATCGCCCTACTGAAATATAGACGCTCAGAAATGTGTTACGTCTGTCTAGTAGTTGAGTTGCCCCAGTGCAGTTGTCGAGTAGCGTGGAAAACCATCAGAACCGCTTATTGGTCCCGGATGAATCCTTTCGTACTCATACGAATATCAAAAAAGAAAAACGCCTAATTTAAAATGAATCCTTTGAAACAACGCACATCCTTGTTATATACGCTCCAAGCCAAAAGTTTATGAATTTTATAAAGTAGATTGAGTTTTGTTTACCTACATTCTGATAATAAAAGTCCGATTTTACAGCCACGTTTTTGAACAACGCATTTGGTTTGTTTTTTAAATGTGCTTTTGCGGTTTATGGAGAAATGTTTAAGTTTTTCATAACTATTTTAAGTATTATTTGTTGATTTTGCACTTGTTTATGATTTTGTTGATTTTTCACTTGTTTATGATTCCTTACATAGAAAGGATAATCAAAAGGTTATCAAACCGTGGATAGAGACAAATTATTGCAAAAACTATCAAAATATGGTGTGAGAAATGAAGAATTGAACTGTTTTCGGTTAGTAGATCTTGTTGATAATCTTTATTTAAGTACTAAGGAGCAATGTTGTTTTTAAATAAAAATAAAAGCGTACTCTGGATAGAGAGAGAAAGAAAGATGTTTAGGCTCAGTGGTTAATTCGTTCCATGGGTGGCATTAAACTTAGTGGAAGTTGGCTTGTTATTGATTTCCAGTCAACTACTCATCTTGATTTTTGTTAACTGAAAAAATGAATAACTTTCGTGCGCGGTTCTGATTCGAACACCGAACCTTCCGTTTTGGAAGCCAGTCCACTACCACTTGAACTACGGCTTTATTTTGTTATTTTTTCCGACTATCCAAAATACAATAATATTATTGTCTGGAAATACTCGAAATTGGGTCTTATTATAGTGTTGTTTATCTTAATTGCTAATGAAATACTAACAGTTCTTCTAATTCTCCGAAAGAAACTTTATTTTACCAGTTTTCTTTTCTATATATTAAAAGATCATTTCCTAAGTACTTCATCTCAATAACACACTCGAATTCATCAATACTTTTATTCCTTTACCTTAAGCTTATACGTATTAAGATTATTATAAATTTATTAATAATTATTTATGAACAGTATTAATATTGATACAACGCTAGCTACCAGGGCATTCGGCTGGAATTAAAACATATTTAAGTCTAAAATATTATTTATTAATTTAATAATTACAATTTGTTTACATAGTTATATCTTATTTGCTAGATTTATATTTTTAAAGATTCCATTGAGTAGGCTTATGCTACCTACAGACGGCGTCTTAAGTCGAGTTGGCAACGGGAGATTCATAGACTAGGTGTTTCATGCTGAGGATATTGTTGTTGTAACAAAAATGACAATTTGGAGGAAGAGTTTTTGTAAGTAACTAATCATAAATGGTGTTTACATATCCTAAACGAAGACTAAGGAAGATCTTGATTTCGGTGTTTAAATATCTTATAGGATAAGTTGCCCTTTCTGCCTGTTAATAGTGGAGTAGTGGTGTGAGTAGTTTTTTCCAAGTTTTTTCCCTCAAGTGTTTTTGTCTTTTCAGTATTGAGATATTGTGTGTTTTAAGTCTTTATTGTTCTGGAAGTAAAATTTAACTAAATGTTCTCTTACTGATGCTTTTGCGGCCGAGTCTGCTTTTTCATTTTCAATAATGCCTACGTGTCGAAATATCCACACAAGTTTTAAATGGTCTTCGTTTGCAATTAAATTATCTCGTATGGCTCCAATTATTCCAGTTTTGATATTGATGCTGTCGGTGCAAATTATGGTTTTACTTCATTTTGCTAACTCCGTAGCTTTCAGAATGGATGTATCTTAAGCTAATAGAACAGATGAGAAATCCAAAAGAATACCCTTAGATAGTATCGTGCCTTCCTTATAAACTACAGCAAAAGCCAATCCCGATTCAATTTCTCAACCGTCAGTAAAAAGGAAGGACCAACTATTTTTACGATGTTTTGAGTGAGTTTCGAAGAATACCGAGATCCATTATAACTGATTCTTTTTTAAGTAATCACGGTGGATGCCGTAGCGGTTTACTTGTCCTTTTAGGTAAATGTGAACCTATTGATTTTGTGACGGTAATCTAAATTTTTTGATGTCAGAATGGATTGCTGTTAGGTAGGTTGGGTTAAATATTTAAATAAGTAGTGCGGTAAGGTAATCAAGACGGTTTTGAATGGCAGGTAGACCAGCTTCAGTAAACATGTTTCTTATGGGAGTGCTTCTACTGCAGAGTGATATAAAGCTTCAATAAGTTTAAGTGCCAATTTTAAAACATTTTCATAGATGCTCAATTCATAGTCAATTTTGGATAGTACTATGGATTAAATATGTTAAAATGTTGTATGCCTTTAAATTTATATAAGTAACCATATAAAAAGTGAAACTAATTTTAATACATATCTTCAAAAGGGAGGTAATTTCATATGTGGGAATATGAAATATAAATATATATATAACTATAATTATGCAAAATAAAATGTAAAAAATAGCAATATGAATAAAATAAACTCTAAATTGTTATTATTATTACTCGCCTACTTAAGGTGACGCTACAGTCCGGGGTGGACCTGGGCCTCAAACAACAGCCGTCTCCAGCCAGCACGATCTTCGGCCAGCTGTCTCCAGTTTCGCACGCTAAGTTGGCCAAGGTCCCTTTCCACTTGCGTGTGCCGCCTGAGTCGCGGTCTTCCTTTACTGCGCCTTCCCTCGGGAGTGGATTCGAACATCTTTCGAGCCGGAGCATTCGCTTCCATTCGCTCTACATGACTCAGCCATCTCAGTCGTTGGACTTTCACTCTTCTTGCTAGATTGATGTCACTGTACAGCTCGTACAGTTCGTCGTTATATCTCCTTCTCCATTCACCGTATATGCAGACGAGGCCGAAAATTACTCGAAGAATTTCCCTCTCAAAACGACCAAGAGTAACCTCATCCGTTTTTGATAGAGTCCATGCCTCTGCACCATAAAGAAGGACTGGGATGATAAGGGTCTCATAAAGGGTCACTTTAGTTGTTCCAGTGAGGGCTTTGCTACTCATTTGCTTTCTTAGCCCACAGAAACAGCGATTGGCAAGAGTTATTCTCAGCGCTGGTGTCATTGCCTGAGTTCATAGCGGGATCTAGGTAGACAAAGTACTTAATCACCTCGAAGTTATATCTGTCTAAAGTGACATTCTGTCCGAGACGTCGGGGTTGTGTGTCCTTTCTTGATAACAGCGTATACTTTGTCTTGTCACGAACACGCCAGTGACATCTCGCTGCGTTCTGCTGATTATGTCGATGTCGTCGGCATAGGCAAGTAGACGGACGGACTTTTGAAAGATAGTTCCTCTGGTGTTAGCGTTTGAGTTTTGTATTGGGTATGTAATTTAATTCGTGTGGTTTTTTTTTTTTTTTTCAAAATTTGAACGCTTATTTAAGAAAAACATGTACAATAGTATTATTCATAGTATTGCCCATCTGAAGCTAAGACTTTTTCCTATCTTTCTGGCAATTTGTGGATCCCATCCCAAAAAAAACCTCCGCCGGCTTGGCAGCCAAGAATGAATCAAGCCAATTTTTGATATTCTGCTCTGATGTGAACCGTATTTCAGTGAGGCCGCTCTGCACCGACCGGAACAAATGGTAGTCAGAAGGGGCAAGGTCTGGGCTATAAGGCGGGTGGGGTAAGACTTCCCATCCACTGTTTTCCAAATAGTTCTCAACCGGAATAGCAACGTGGGGTCGAGCGTTGTCATGATGGAAAATTATTGCCTCGTGTCTGGTCAAATATTCCGGGCGTTTTTCGGCTACTGCTCTCTTCAACCGGATTAATTGTGTTTGGGAGCGTTGTCTATTAATGGTTTCACCCGGTTTTAGCAGCTCATAATACAGCACGTCCATCTGATCCCACTAAATACAGAGCATTACCTTCGCGCCATGGATATTCGGCTTTGCCGTTGATTTGGCTGGTTGGCTGGGTTTCACATATGATTTTTTGCGCTTGGGGTTGTAATGGATACATTTTTCGGCACCAGTAACAATCCGATGCGAAAATGACTTCCTTTTGTGGCGTTCCAGCAGCATTTCGGACATGTAAAACCGTCTTTCGACGTCTCTCGGCTTGAGTTCATGTGGAACCCAATTTTCTTGCTTTTGAGTATATCCAGCTGCTTTTAAACGTTGTGAAATGGCTGCTTGAGTGACACCCAAAGATTCTGCGAGCTCTTCTTGTGTTTGGCAACAATCTTCATAGAGTAATGCTTCCAGTTCTTCATCTTCAAACTTTTTTGGCTGCCCAGGACGTTGATCGTCTTCCAAGCCAAAATCACCACTTTTAAATCGTGCAAACCACTTTTGACACGTTCGCTCAGCTAGCGCATGCTCACCATAAACTTCCATCAAAATACGATGACTTTCGGCAGCAGTTTTCTTCATGAAGAACTCCCCGCAAAAACAATTTTTCTGGCACAAAGTTCGACATATTTGAGTGAAAAAAAAATTATTGTTGTTTGCGCTTCAAATAAATGACATATACTGAAATGACGTACAATGACAGTAGCTATCCAACGCATGTTCCAATGAAATAATAACAATGGAATAATACAAGTTACGCCATCTCTTAGCAAACCGCACGACAAACCGTTATAGACCCAATACTATTCTTTCAAAAATGATGTTGAAGAAGCCACATGACAGCGCATCGCCTTGTTTTTATCCTTTTTTGACATCGAAGGTCTCGAGGAGTTCTTTACCGACCTTGATGGAGCAGCGTGCACTCTCCATTGCCATTCTGCCAAAACTAGACATGGGTATGTATAGCTCGTCTCTATAAATGCTGTCATAGACTGCCTTAAAATCGATGAAAAGGTGCTGGGTCGTTTGGCATGGATGCCAAAACTAGACATGGGTCTGTATAGCTCGTCTCTATAAATGCTGTCATAGGCTGTCTTAAAGTCGATGAAAAGTGGGTATTGATTTTGACTTCCTAAGTTTTCTTCAAGATCTGCCGCAGTGTGAATATTTGATCGATGGTGGACTTTTCTGGCCTGAAGCCACACTGATAGGGACCAATAAGGTTGTTGACGAAAGGCTTCAGGCGTTCACACAACACGGCAAATAAAATCTTGTAAGCGATGTTAAGAAGCCTAATACCTCTGTAGTTGGCGTAGTTCAAAGGGTCTCCTTTCTTGAGGATTGGGCAAACAATGCTGAGGTTCCATTTATCGTGCATAGTTTCTTCCGACCATATTTTACATATGTGTTGGTGCAAGCTCTTAACCAAGTCATCGCCTGTCATTTTGAATAGGTCGCCGGTTAGGCCATCTGTTATAGCGGCTTTGTTGGACTTAAGCTTAGATATGGCTATCTTCATTTCGTCCAGATCGGGTAGACGGAATTGTTGGTCTTCATCGTCCGTTTGAATTGTTCATTGTTCCTGACAGCGGGACTTACTATTTTGATCAAACAAAATTTCGGAATTTATTCAGAAAATTAAAAATACAAGTTTATTCATCTAAATCTATATTGTCCCCTTCAAAGTAATCTCCATCGACTGCAACACACTTATGCCAGCGCTCTTCTCTTCTTCTCTCTTCTCGAAACATTTTTTATATTCGGTTTTCGGTATGTCCATCAGTGCTTCCTGCGATTTTTCCATTACTTCCTCTCGGCTGCTGAATCCCCCGTAGTGGTTTTTTTTAACTCGATTTAACAGAAAGAAGTCACAGGGAGCCAAATCAGGTGAATTCGGTGGCTGTTGGATGGTATATGTTGCATTTTTCGTCAAAAAATTACGAATAATGTTGGCACTGTGCGACGGTGCGTTATCATGGTGCAAAATCCACGAGTTTTCTGCACACAATTCTTGTCTCTTTTGGCGAATTTCTTTACGCAAACGTCTCATAACGCTCAAATAATACTCTTTGTTTATTGTCTGGCCTTCTGGAAAAAATTTATAATACACTACTCCGCTTTAATCCATGAAAACCGTGAACATTGCCTTCTTTTTTGACTAAAACCGATGGGGTTTTGTTGGTCTCGGTCTCGGTCATTTGGTGAATGCCAATGATTGCCTGATGTCTAGATTGCGTGTCGTACTCATAAACCCACGTCTCGTCTCCAGTAATGATCCTTTTGATGAATGTGGGATCGGATTCAGCCTCGCAAATCATCTCTTGCGACGTCAACACGGTCTCTTTTTTTCATGAAATTGAGGTCTTTTGGCACAACACGACGGAAACCCAAGTCATTAACCAAAATGTCTTGGATGAATCCATAGGCAATGTTCAAGTCCTTCGCTATCTCTCTGATGGTTAATTTGCGGTTATTGACCAACATTTCTTTTACTTCATCAATGTTTTCGTCGGTTTTCGATGTCGATCGATGTCGATGGTCTGCCACTGCGTTCATCACCTTGATTGACTTACGACCGTTTTCCTTAGAGAATCGTTGCCGAAATACTTTTCCAACATTTACAACGTTAGCGCATCATTAAATCCGTTTTTTACGCAAAATTTAATACAAGTTCGTTGTTGCAAATTTAAATCCATTTCTAAAATTGTGAAAAATCTCCAACACACACAGAGATAGATGTACTCTTGACTACGTAACTTTTGCAAATGTCAAGCTATGACGCTAAGATTTAAAGGGAATGTCAACAACAGTTGTACCAACTTAAAAAAACAACTCAAATCGGAACAATGGGACCGCCACATGGTGGTCAAGGAAGTAATTCGTCATCGCCGTTAAACAGTCTGCAGATGTAGTTCTTCCAGTTCCTTAGCATCGACTGCGATTTTACTGTGATGTTCCCTTGTTCTTCCTTGCAAGTTTCGGTTCGGGCTCTGTAGCCTTGGCATTTTCTTTTTACCTTTTGGTAAAACTTCCGAACTTCATTCCTGCTGTAACATCTCTCTATTTTCTCGATCGCGCGCTTCTCGTGGTCTTTTTTTTTTTTTTTTTTTTTTTTTTTTTTTTTTTTTTTTTTTTTTTTCTCCTTAGAAGCCGGTGTTCGTCTCTTTTTTTGCGCATAGAGATCACGAGCAGCTTTCTTTACAGCGCCGCACCGTGTGCAATATTGGCAAAATTAATTTCTCGAAATATTTCATGTGTGTACAAACACTTGATATTCTATTAGCAAAATACTTCATCCATAAAGCGAAAAAGGAACTATTTAAAATAATCATGTTGGAGCAACGGTATACTATCTATAAGTTACCGTTAAAGGCTTTGCATAAATTCACAGCCAACGAGTATTAATCAGTCGCTGCATTTCAAATTTTATTTTGTTATTTTGTTCAGTTTATCTAACACATGGACAGAAAAGTCTACGCCGTTTCTAAGAGAGGGCACCACTTGAATTAAATCCATACCATTTTCAGTTAGTACCAACCTTCAAAAGATAAGTGTATAAATTTGACAGCTGTCGTACCATTGGATATAGCGTTGTAAGTGAAGCAACTTTTATTATTGTGAAAAAAAAAAATTGATTCAAAGCAATTTCGTTGTTTTTTTCATTGCTTTTTCATGGGAAAAAATGCAGCCGATGCAAAGAAATGGCTTGATAAGTGTTACCCGGACTCTGCACCAGCCGAACGAACCATTCGCATGTGGATTGAAAAATTTAAAAGTGGTCATACAAGATGATACACGCAGTGGACGTCCAAAAGAGGCTGTTTCAGATGAAAACATCAAAAAAGTCCACAAAATGATTACGAATGACCATAAAGTGAAGTTGATCGAAATAGCTGAGGCTCTGAAGATATCAAAAAAGCGTGTTGGATATATCATACACGAATATTAGGACATACGAAAGCTCTGTTCAAAGTGGGTGCCGCGTTTGCTCACAGTCGACCAAAAACAGCAACGTGTTGATTATTCAGAGGATTGTTTAAAGCTGTTCAACCGCAATAAAGCCGAATTTTTGCGTCGGTATGTGACAATGGATGAAACTTGGCTCTATCACTTCACACCAGAGTCAAGTCGGCAGTCAGCTGAGTGGCGAGCAGGCGACGAACCTCGTCCAAAACGACCAAAAAACTCAACAGTCGGCTGGCAAGGTTATGGCATCCGTATTTTGGGATACACATGGAGTAATATTCATCGACTATCTTCAAAAGGGACATACTATCAACAGCGATTATTACATTGTGTTGTTGAAGCGTTTGAATGACGACATCGCAGAAAAACGGCCGCATTTGAAGAAAAAGAAAGTGCTGTCTCATTAAGAGAATGCACCGTGTCACAAGTCGATGAAAACGATGACAACATTAAATGAATTCGGCTACGAATTGCTGCCCCACCCACCGTATTCTCCAGATTTGGCCCCCAGTGACTATTTCCTGTTCGTAGACCTCAAAAGAATGCTCGCCGGAAAGAGATTTAAGACCGATGTAAAAGTAATCGCCGAAACAGAGGCCTATTTTGAGGCTAAACCGAAATCGTTCTACAAAACTGGTATCGAAAGATTGAAAAATCGTTTCAATCAGTGTATCGCCCTCGAAGACAACTATGTTGATAAATAAAGTTCAATTTTGCAAAAATTTTGTTTTACTATAAAAGGGCACTGACTTTTCAGCCCATGTGTTACATTGTGTAACGGATGTTACTTTTTCTTAATAATATGGTATATTGTTAGTGAGCATTACCCTGTTTAATATGTGAGTAAATTATGGTGAATGAAATTATAGCTTCGATATTTCAACTAGAGTTTTACTTTATTATATAGCCGAATATTACAATCATTTAATATACACAGTATAGCTGGACAATTAAGCTATTTAAAAATCAAAAAACATTCTGCGATAATAGTTGTAAATGGCTTCTGGAATTTCGCATCAATTAATTTTCGATGTTTGGTCTACAAACTCGAGCAATAAAATGGTAGATTTAATGCTATTTTTGATAATGTTTTGCGAGCTTTTAGCAGTATTCCACTGCCTATTGAAGCATTAGAGAACATTAAAATTACAATAAGAAGAGTGTCAACAAATTGAAGTAAAATGGGCCCAAGTTGCCAGGCACCGCGGTCGTTTTTTGGAATACAATTCTTAGCTTTAGAGAAATATTAAATTTTCAGAGTGTGTGACTGATTGTATGCCTAGTACTTCTCAGAATACTTCAGGAAATAAACGTGGAAGGCCACAAAAGCAATTTGGTACTTGTACTTATTGGCCTAAAAAACGAAAGGTGAAAGCCCTCCAAAACAGAAGTCAAGAACTGGTTTTGGCCACAGAAATAAAACTACGTTACTCAGGGAGAAAAGATTAGGCTGCAAATGTTAAGGAACTGTCTGCTTCTTCTCCTAGAAAAGGAACTACCTTAAAAAGAGCTCACGAAACTTTTTATAGGAAGCCAGCAGAATTATTTGCACATCAAGCGCTTGCCTTAATAGCAGATGAGTACTTCGGTCTTTAAATTTACCGCAAAACAGTGTTTTGCATATAATTATAATATGGGGATGTGATGGGGCTGAACAATCTAGGTACCGACAAAAGTTTTCTGACGAGCAACACACTGACAAAAGGCTTTTTAGTATATCCATGATTCCAATACAAATGTATGCTGGCACTGTCGAAGATAAAAAAATTGTGTGGCAGAACTCAGCTCTATCTTTGACCAGGTATTGTCATCATGTTAAGTTTATTTTTGCAAAGGAATCAGCAGATGTAATAGCTGCAGAAGTTCAAAG
Organism: Volucella inanis; assembly: GCA_907269105.1. Lineage (NCBI taxonomy): Eukaryota > Metazoa > Arthropoda > Insecta > Diptera > Syrphidae > Volucella > Volucella inanis. The sequence continues at coordinate 130,135,909 of OU026156.1, read as the reverse complement.
GATCGAAGACGATTTGCGGTACTCTCTCCAACAATAATACTAGTTGAAAGTGCAGATGTTTTTGTCAAATCTACAATGATATTTTGTATGATAGACGGTAAAGTGTGTAATGCTGTCGCATCATGTGCCTCAACACAAACTTGCTACTTATGTGGGTCGAAGCGCAGTGAATTAAAAATCAGAGATGCTTTTCAGAAAAGTCTTTTAACGCAAATTGCTTTTCTTTTTAATTGTCCCATCTTCATTCATGGATACGTTTTTTCGAATGTTTTTTGAACATTTCCTACAGTTTGGAAATAAAAACACGGCAAGTACGTGGCGAAGAAAATAAACGGAAGTTGGCAGAAAAAAAAAGAAGGAGGTCTAACAATATTCATAGTTTTCAATGCCTGTAGGTGTGCATAAAGTATTATTACATGGAAAGGATATAATATTGTATCATCTTGTATTGTCCCTATTGGCCAATTATCTGAAGGAGCCAGAAAGACACGAAATAAATATAATAGAAAATAAAGGGAACTTTTTACAAGAAAAACATCTAAAATTGATACCAATACCGATTTTTTTCATAGACTGCTTTTTACATCAAATCCATTTATTACTAGTTTACGTGCTCCGCCTAAAACAAACAAAAAAAAAGATATCAGAAATGGGGGTGGTGCAGTGGTATATGCATAGACTCCTCAAGCAGAGGGTCGCGGGTTCGAATCCCGTGCCAGACAATTCTGTGAAAAAGTCTTTTCATAGAATTTGTTGTAGTTATATGAAAATCCCGTCGGCGTCAACTCTGACATGAAGGCAAAACACTGATGTTAGAGTGGTTGCTGGCTGGGCTAAATGTAACGAACTAACAACTAGCACGTACTTAAGACCCACTTGTTGAGGAGGATGTACTAGCTCGCCCCGTCCAGTTTGACAACCACCTCTAGGAAAATTATCGAAACCTAATATACCTACGTTTCAAACTACTACACCACCCGCTCGCGCCCTGGAGAAAAATAGAGTAAAAGGGTATTCATATCCCCTTGGTGCGCGCGCTGTTTTATAAAAAAAAAATGTAGGAGTTATTAGAAGAACCCCCATTTTTGAGTTCAATACGTCAGATATTCCTGAGGATTCCTTATCAAATGTTTCAGCTACAGAACATTCCGATTCCAGCGAAAGTGAAGTGAATAAGCGTCAATTAATTAAAAAAAAAAAAAGGATAGAAGTCTTATACCTATTTATGCACATATAAAATACTGCAAGTTTCAAGTTGTTATATGTGCAGATTCCCGACATTGTTCAATAACCTTCCAACTAACCTGAGATGCATCACAAATTTTAAAATAAGAAAAATAAATTTTAAAATACTTTTACTTTCAATATACTTACCTTGAGCATTGTACCTATCTTATTTATCATACGTTTTAAAAAAATTATATTCTTATGTATTTTAGTTATCTCTTAATCTGTTATTCTGAAATATCTTTCTTCAATGTATGTACATTTTATTAATATATTTTTACTTGTTTAAACTTGTTTCATCAGCAAAAATATTGTTTATATTATATTGTTGTAAAGTAATAAAAAGAATAATAAAAATAATAAAAAGAAGCAAAAGTTTTAATATTAAACACGAAATAATTTAGCTCACCTAGATTGCCAAATTTGCACCTTGTGCGCCGATATGTATGCCTCTTGTTTCGTTGTGGTGGTCGAGTGAAAACAACCACCAGAGAGGCGGCGTTTCTGATGTTTTTCTTGCAGTACTGCCACTTGTCTTCAATGCTTGATGATGACTACATGGAACATTTTGGGAGATTGAAATAGACTCGAACAGAGAAAGATCTGGTGATCTCTGGCGATTTTAGCTGTCCGACGTCAACTTTATCACAGTATTTACTTGCAATGGTGTTCGGGATTTCCGAAGCCGTACCTTGGCTACAACAAGGTAGTGGTCCGAGTCAATGCTGGCCCCTCGGAACGTTCGGACATCCATAATACTGGAGGAGTGCCTTGCGTCGCTCGTAATGTTGTTAATCTGGTTGACGGTTAATTGATCGGGAGTTATCCATGTCCCTTTATGAATATCGAGATGCGGTAACCACGTACTGCCTATGACACTATTTCGCTCCGCCGCGAAGTCGATCAGCCTAAATCCATTATCGGAGGTGGAGTCGTGTAGACTGTACTTTCCGACAGTTCTACTAAGGATGCCCTCTCTTCGTATCTTTGCATTTAAATCACCTAAGACAATTTTAATATCATAGAGCACTGCTCATCGCATTTCTTGGATGGCGGTTAGATCTGCTTTATAGTATTTCAGAGCCTCCGCTAGCTGTTTGGCTGCACGCGGTTTGTTAATGGACCTAACATTTCACGTACAGATGCGAAAGTCTTTGTCCTTGTTTCGTTTACATAGTTCGTCAACAGTAAAATAATCCATATCTGAGGCTTGTTATTGCTTCGCAACTTTATATGTTTTATGCAATCGGGCAGTTACCCCGGCGTACAACCCCCAACCTGGAGTGCCAGGCCCTTTGTTGAAGCCCTTGGACGAAAGGGGCCGGATCTTCCGGTGTCAGTAACCCACATCGGGGATGTGAGAGTTGCCGTTGTCCCAAAAGGGCTCATCCGCCACCATCTTTGTTTCAGGACATTGACTAGACCTGAAAAATTCTCACTGACCTCAGCTCCAAATATGTCGAAGTAGCTCAAGTAAGGTATCGGCTAAATTGACTGTTGCCGTTACCGTTGATTCAGTTTAATGAATTCATCCGTCGTACGTCCTCTTTCTGAGGGGCTCATCTAAAACTTTTGAGACTCGTTAAGTCAATCTTTCCGACACAGCATTAAATTGTTGCTATTTTCTTTGTGTTCAACACTCGCGCTTATAATTTCAGCAAGTCAGCAGACTATTAGCCGGTGGTTACCACGGGGAGGTAAAATAAGGACACTTGACATGTATAAAAAGCTAAAGCAGCTGGCCACCGCCAAGTTAATGCCAATCAGCGGTTACCCTACTTATACACACCCAACCACCAAAAAATTATTATTATTGTTATATTATAATCCCAAAATTTGTCGACCAGGATTGCAGCGGTATTACGTTGTAAGTCAGTGCCAAGCTGATCTCTGACGAGTGCACGCGCAATACCACTACTCTTGAAATTCGTTAAATTCTATGCAAATAAAAAAAAAAAAAGAAAAAAAAAAGTGTAATACATCTCCCGCTAATAGAAAAAAATTATCAGCCTAGAAAGTAAGGCGATAGAAAAAAAAACTTGACGAAATTCCATGAATATGCAACACATACTGAAAAATGAGCTTGGGCTCAAGCCATTGAAGTTCCAAAAAACACACGATCTTACACCGCAACAGAATAAAGTTAGAGTCGAAAGAGCGAAGGAGTTGCGAAGGTCCTTCGAAAATTTATAACTTCGGACGGCCACCAGAAAGCAGGCAGCACCGACGGTGATGGTTTGGCCCGCCATAACCGCCGATTGACGCTCTACGCTCGTATTTTTGGACCGTGGCGTCAAAATTAATGCGATTTTGTACCGCGAAAATGTTTTAGAGACAGTATTAAAGCCTTGGGCAAACAATCTTTCGGTCGGAGACCGTGGACATGTCAACAAGACTCGGCACCGTCTCACAAAGCGCGCGTCAACCAAGATTGGTTAAAAAACAATGTTCCACACTTCATTTCTTCGACACAATGGATTGCAAATTCTCCGGATGTAAATCCGTTGGATTTCTCTGTCTGGGGTATTTTGAAGGCGAAGGTTGGCACTAAAAAATACCAAAGTTTGGACCACCTCAAACAAGCACTTCCGGGAATGGGCCAAAATACCTCAGAGCCACTTGCGTGCAGCGTGCGATGCATTCTTCGGCCGTCTCAAGGCGCCAAAGGCGGACATATTGGAAACTACTGATACAATGTGAAAATTGATTTATTTTCCATTTTTTGCTTTGGTACTATAAAATTTATCAAAAAATAAAAAAATTATAGCATTTTAAAAAGTTGCAGTTTGAGTCAGTCACCCTGTATAAATTCGTTACAAAACGAGTGCTGCATGACACGTGTAATGACACGTGCTAGGGATAGGCCGAATTCAAAAACGTCATTTGCTTCACGAAAGTCAATGATCAAAAATTCAAAAACTCTTTGACGCATACATCAAGAATTCGAAAACGCGATGACTAGCAGATGATCGCATAGATCCGTGCAACAACGCATTTGAATTCCATTGAATGCATTTTGACATTTCATACAAATTGTGTAAAAATGGACTGCGAAAATGAGTTGATGGAAAATAAGTAAATCAGTTTTACATAAATTATTTGTTCATTTTATGCCAATTTTAAATTTGTAGTGAAACACAAGTGTGAAACAAGGACGAAGTAAAATAAAATGCCTCATCTCAAAAAGAATAAAGAATGAACATCATTTCAAAGACGAAAAAAAAGACTTACGTCATCAGATACGCAAGATCATGTGGAACAACAAAGAAAAGTTGATGAAATTTTAGATTTCTTTAAAGAGACCCAGGATGCTGTAAGGAGATACTAACAGAGTATGGAGTAGAAAAGCAGAGAATTGATATTCATTTAAAGTGTATCCATAAATAAGTATGCTGTAAATTACTTTGCTGTCAATGAAACTAAGGCTGTTTTGTATTTCGTTATTTTTTTTTTTTATAAGAAAATGAATTAATTTATGTATTTTTTAACATTCGAATAAATGAGCAGAAATATTTGGTCATATAAAAAGTCTCCGCGGGTTTTTGATGCATTTTTGAAAAAAAAAATATTCTTTATTCAAAATCAATTTCAATCAAGTACATAATTTTCATTATTATCTATAACCTTTTCCCATTTTCCGGGTAGCTTCATAATTTCATCGGTGTAGAACTTATGTGGTTTATCAGTGAAAAACTTGGCCAAATGATTTTCAGCGGCTCTTCTCTCGGCCAATTTTTTACCATCAAGAGAGTTTTGCAAAGACCGAAACAAATGGTAATCAGAGGGTGCAAGGTCCGAACTATAAGGTGGATGCATCAAAACTTTCCAACCCAGCTCCATAAATTTTCTGGGTTATCAAAGATGTGTGTGGCCTAGCATTGTCATGATGGAACACAATTGGCCAATTCTGGTCGCTTTTTCTTGAAAGCTTCATTCAAACATTCGAGAATCGAATGACAGTAGAATACAGTAGAGAATCGAATTGACCGTTTCGCCACGTTCTAAAAGCTCATAATAGACAATTCCCTTTCAATCCCACCAAACACTCAACATAACCTTGTTTGCCGTCAATCCATGCTTTGAAGTCGTTTGTGGTCGGTCGCCTGAACTTGACCATTTGCTGGATATTCTCGTATTTAATCCATTTTTCATCGCCCGTAATGAATCGCTTCAAATATGGTCCCATTTCGTTACGTTTCAGCAACGTTTCACTGATGGTTATTCGGTCAATTAAATTTCTTTGCGTTAATTCATGTGGTACCCAAACATCGAGTTTCTCGTTTTAGACAACTTCCGTGCCGGTCTTGCTCCATCAGTTGCAAAATTTTATCGACTTTTTTAGTGACAGGCCGACCAGTGCGAGGTGCATCTTTTACTTCGAAATTTCCGGAACGGAATCGAACAAACCACTTTTGGGTCCGGCGTTCACTCACAGAACTCTCACCGTAAACTGCACAAATTTTTCGGCATGTTTTTTTATAGCGTTTTTCCCTTTTTTATAGTAAAAAAGCATCACAAGCGTATTTCTTCAGATATTTCACTCATATTCAAATCCGTATAACTTTTAACATTAACAACGAATTATACAGCTATCTTCACAAAAATGTAGCCTGACATGTCACCTTTCAAACACGTGTTCGTCTGACATAACCAGATTAGTGTTTCCAGATAAATGGACATCAAAACCATCTGGTGACAAAAAACGGCGGAGATTTTTTATATGACCCAATATTTCGTTTTCGTTTGGCTTCTTCGCGTGTGTCTTCATTATAATTTATGCCATTTACTTCGGTCCCAGCATTTTCATCCAATTAACTTTCTAAATAAAGAACAACACACGATACAACAATACTTCTTGCTTCCGATATATCATATATGTGCAAATATTGTAAGATTCTAAATTTCCCTTTTAGAATACCAAAAGCCTATTCGATGCATACTCTACTCGAACTATGGTAGAAATTTAATTTATTTTCTGTCGTTGATAAATATCCATTATCTCGAAATGGTACCATAAGATATGTGGTCAATGACTAAGCTGAATCTCAACACAAATGACTACCATTAGGTAATATAATGACACCAGATTCCAAGTTGCACTTTAAAGGACAGCTTTCCCAAACAGAAGTATCATGAGATCGACCAGACCAACCAAAAAATATATCGATGAAGCGTAAGCTGCTATCACAAACGGCCTCGCGTTAAAAACCAAAGTAAAGCAAATTAATAAATTCTGAGTTCATAGATAATATTGAATCTACCTGTAAAATTATTGAATGAGTTCCTTTTCGGTTGTAACAACTAGCGCCGTCATCTTTGGTTGTCGAAATCTGAATATGAGTTAAATGTAGACATCCAACTACATTCGGAAATGGCCTTTCTCGTCGCATTTTTTGAAAATCCAACATTATTTTCTGTAATTCATGTTGAGATCTTGGCCATTTTACAAATTTGTTGACAAAGCTGGCTATAATCTGCGTCATATTTTGAAGTGTTGAAGGGGCTGTTCCTTGTCCAATTTGAAACCTATCAGAAACAACACGATATCACGCTCGGTTCGCCAATCTCCAAAGAGTAATATTCCAGGTGTACCGGTATGAAGTAAGCGTCAAGATACGAATGACTCGAAAGGGAACATTTATTGTGATCGGGCTTAAACTTTTTTTTTATTTAATTGCTATGGCACCTGTCAAACATTTTTAGTATACATCAAGTCATTAGGCAAACAACATCATATTTTTTCATCGTCTTAAAAATGTCGAATTTTGTACCAGAAAATTATGACTTGCGGAAAGCATTAATTGTTTGTTTTGATTTAAAGAAAAGTGCTGCAGAGTCGCATCGAATGCTTGTCGAGGCATATGGTGATCATGCTCTATCAGAAGCAATATGCATAAGATAGTTGCAACGGTTCAGACATAACGATTTTGATGTGAGAAGTGAAGAACGTGGAAAACCACCAAAAAAGTTAAAAGACGCCGAATTGCAAACAATATTGGATGAAGATGACACTTTGAGTCAGAAACAAATGGCAGAAATGTTAAATGTTGCAAAACAAACAATATCTGACCGTTTAAAAATTATAGGAAAAATCCAAAAGTCTGGAAAATGGGTGCCACATGAATTGAATGAAAGACAGATGGAAAATCGAAAAACCACTCGTGAAATTTTACTTCAAAGACACGATAAAAAATCAGTTTTGCATCGAATTGTTACTGGCAATGAAAAATGGATTTATTTTCAGAATCCTAAACGGAAAAAATCATGGGTTAATCCGGGACAACCATCAACTTCAACTGCAAAACCGGATCGATTCGGCAAGAAGACAATGCTGTGTGTCTGGTGGGACCAGAAAGGTGCGGTGTACCACGAGCTCCTAAAACCTGGTGAAACCGTTAATACAGATCGCTACCGGCAAGGAATGTTCAATTGGAACCATGCATTGAACGAAAATGACCAGAATGGGCCAGAAGACATGACAAGGTAATTTTGCTCCATGACAATGCATTTGCACACAAAGCAAAACTGGTTCAAAACTGCTGCTACCCCACCCGCCGTATTCACCAGACTTGACTTCTTCCGACTACCATTTGTTTTCATCGATGGGACACGCATTAACTGAGCAGCACTTCGAATAGTACGAGGAAATCGAAAATTGAGTGACTTTTTGGTTTGCTTCAAAAGACGAACAGTTTTATTGGCGTGGAATTCATAAATTGCCTGAAAGATGGCAAAAATGTGTAGCTAACAGTGACCAATACTTTGAATCAAATGTTTTTTACTTTTCCATTAAAAATTAGTGTTTTATTTTCATTTCATACCGGTACACCAGGTATAGGGGTTTCTCAACATGAACTTTTGGTCTTACCGTTCCTTGCCTTTTCCATTCCTTTGTAACTTGTTGTTAAGGTACATGATTTGCATCGATATATCATATGCTTACCTCAAAAGTTTTTTGTTTAATACGAAAGTTTATTCTTTTATTTTATCCAAATAATTTACAATTTTCGGAATGATTCTTGATTTTAACCTAATACCCAATTTAATGTATTTCGATAAAAATTTCTTTCTTTTTTTTTTTCAATTTGTTCAATAACTGATTTTTCACACTTTCTTCCACAAGTGCAGTTAACGAGAAATTTGTGAAAACATTTTCCATTTTCGCTATGTTATTTCGCATAAACGGATTTGACAGACAAAAAAAAAATCCAAGATGGTAGTGTTATTTTCATTCTAAAACGTCAACATATGCGATGACAATATAATGCAAATGACAGTCGCAGGATTGCAAATGATCATAATGTCGTTGAAGAGGTCGTCACGTCAATCACGTTTTCGAATTCGGATATACTCTACAACTTTTATTTATTTTTAAGTGTGGAACGACCAGAAATACATCGTGAAACATAACTTGAAGTGTAATAAGAAAAAAGTAAAAGGGATTGGAGGTGGCTCAAACAAATGAATTTCTTTAAATAGTTTCAAAGAAAGTATAGTGCGAATTCTCCACCAAGATTCACTTATTAGTGGAACCTAGTAGAACTGCCTTTGTTAAACCTACAGTGCCTCTTACTGAAAAAAAACAACAAAAATTCGGTCGTAGTTGATAAGAAGAATAATACTTTTGATGCAAAAGTGGCTGAATTCTTGATTTTGCGTAGTCTGAGAAGCAAGCCATTTAATAAAGAAGAAAGGATGGCTCTTCTAAAAGATTGGTATCCAAAAAAACATTTTAAAGGCACAACAAGACACAAACAGGCATCTTCGGACAATTTACAAAATTAAAGAAGAAAAATTAAGTCTGCTCAAACAAGAAGTGAAGAATAAACAAATCTTTAGAAAAGAATTAATAGAAATGAAAAAGAGGAAAATCGAAGCTTAATTAAAAAAAAAAAAAAATTAAAAGCTTATAATGTTAGACTTAGAATAAAGTTATCATAAATAAAACCACGTTTTTTTTTTCTGTTTTATATGTTTATTATATTTTTTCTCAATTAGAAATAATAGAATTCATAACATTATTGCGTATCCCAGCATTTTTAACATCTTCAGCAGCATCCGCATGATTTTCTTCCCTAGTGAAATTCTCATTTTCCGCATCAAGGCGGTTTTCCTGCACTTTAAAATGAAGGCATATATTGTGTAAAGCGCAACAAGAATTTATGATTTGAGTAGCTTTCTCTGGCGTATAATGTAGTTCTTTTAATCCTAAAATACACCGAAACCTATTTTTGAGAACACTAACTGTCCTTTCGATGATGTTGCGCGCTTTTGAGTACACACTGTTAAAGGTGGCTTCTCTGCTGCCTGCTGATGTACATTGGAATGGTGTAATTAAAAACGGTTCCAAAGGATAGCCCGAATCACCTTAATTAAATCATTTTAGCAAATTTATATGAAATGCAAATGTTTTTTTGCCTAACAACCAGGAATTCCTCTTACCATCAGCATTTCTTTGTTGTAGGTACTCCTTCAAAGAACTCTGCGCCCATACGAATGAGTCATGGCAAGACCCGTGATATTTTGAATCCACGAAGCGGATGCATGCCATGTGATCCCACACCTTTAAAATTCAAAATTTAATTATTTCAATTTTAACACAAAAATCAAACTTTAGTTTACCTGCATTGCATTTATACTATGAAAGCCTTTCCTATTATTGAAAAGGTGTTCTATTTCTTTAGCTGGGGAGATGATTCTAATGTGCGTACCATCAATCCATCCTATAACTCCCGGAAATCCAGTTCTCTCGAAAAATGATCAGCTTTGCTTCTTCCTTTTCCTGCTGCGTTATGCGAAACTTTATCCATTTTGGACAAATGTGCTGTAAACATCTTCAACAGATCTGTCAGGATTTTGGAAAATGTTGGTTGAGAAATACCCAAACTGAATTCGTTTCCAACGCCTTTTTGGTAGCTCCCTTCACAAAACTTTAAAAAAAAAACAGCCAACTTAAGAATAGGTGACACTGATTTTGAACGTACACATCTTTTAAATAATGGGTTAAGTTCGATAGCCAAAATGATTTCACAAAACTGAAATTATGTTTCGAAGAATTTAATTAAACTTAATAAATAAGTTATTAGTAAATTCATACTAACCAAAAATTTCGAAGCTCCATTGGATTCGAATGGTCGCTAATATTACTCCGTGTGGCTAATATGATTGAATTCATATCCAGTTGGGCAAGCTTTGGAAACAACTTGGGATAAATTAATGAAAACACAAAAACCTCAAACAAATAAAATTCTTAATAAATCTCAGTTATTGATGAAAACTACAATAATTTTTTTGATTACATTTTCCTTTGTTTTGACAATACAAATATGAATTTAATACGCCTGCTTGTACGAAAGAAATACGAGAGTCATGTTCGACTTGTAGAATAGGGGTGATTGTCTTTTTTACTTCTAGGTTTTTAACACGACTGACTTGTTATCTTAATTTAATTTGGCATAATACCTTGAATAATACCTTGAATAATATTGGGTATATACTTTAATTCGTGCGGTTTTTTTCAAAATTTAAACGTTTATTTAAGAAAAACATGTACAATAGTATTATTCAAGCTATTGCCCATCTGATGCTATGACTTTTTCCCATATTTCTGGCAATTTGTGGATCCCATCCCAAAAGAACTGCGCCGGCTTGGCAGCCAAGAATGAATCAAGCCAATTTTTTGATATTCTGCTCTGATGTGAACCGTATTTCAGTGAGGGCGCTCTGCACCGACCGGAACAAATGGTAGTCAGAAGGGGCAAGGTCTGGGCTATAAGTCGGGTGGGGTAAGACTTCCCATCCACTGTTTTCCAAATAGTTCTTAACCGGAATAGCAACGTGGGGCCGAGCGTTGTCATGATGGAAAATTATTGCCTCGTGTCTGGTCAAATATTCCGGGCGTTTTTCGGCTACTGCTCTCTTCAAACGGATTAATTGTGTTCGGTAGCGTTGTCCATTAATGGTTTCACCCGGTTTTAGCAGCTCATAATACAGCAGACCCATCAGATCCCACCAAATACAGAGCATTATCTTAGCGCCATGGATATTCGGCTTTGACGTTGATTTGGCTGGTTTACCGGTTTTCACATATGCTTTTTCGCGCTAGGGTTGTCGTAATGGATTCATTTTTCATCACCAGTAACAATCCGATGCAAAAATGACTTCCTTTTGTGGCGTTCCAGCAGCATTTCGGACATGCAACGCCTTTCGACGTCTCTCGGCTTGAGTCGATGTGGAACCCTATTTTCTTGCTTTTGAATATATCAAGCTGCTTTTAAACGTTTTGAAATGGCTGCTTGAGTGACACCCAAAGATTCTGCGAGTTCTTCTTGTGTTTGGCAACAATCTTCAATCTTTCAGTTCTTCATCTACAAACTTTTTTTGCTGCCCAGAACGTTCATCGTCTTCCAAGCCAAAATCACCACTTTTAAATCGTGCAAACCACTTTTGACACGTTCGCTCAGCTAGCACATGTTCACCATAAACTTCCACCAAAATACGATGACTTTCGGCAGCAGTATTCAGTAATAAAGAAGAACTCCCCGCAAAAACACTTTTTCAGGCAAAAAGTTCGACATATTTAAGTGAAAAAAAATTATTGTTGTTTACGCTTCAAATGAATGACATACTCTGAAATGACGTACAATGACAGTAGCTTTCCAACGCATGTTCCAATGGAATAATTACAATAGAGTAATACAAGTAACGCCATCTCTTAGCAAACCGCACGGATTAAGCTATAGACCTAATACAAAACATTATAAACTGAAGAGTTGATAGGTAACAGTTAACAATCATGTTGTTTTGCTTGCATTGCTATTACCATGCTATTCCCCAACTAGATCAACCGATATCCCTGGAGCAAATGCTGCTTTTCTTCTAGGTGTGGAGAAACAAAAGCCAAGTCAAATTTAGTTGTTAAGTTAAAGTTTTCTGTTACGTGTTGATGATGCTTTTAGTGTTGTTACCAAGTAATATCTAGGTAGGTATTATACTTTGACGATGGAATCATTGTGACATGACGATGCCGATATTGTTGCTATGAACGTAACTCGTACATTCCTCCTATTTACTGCCCCATCATACGAGTTACCCCCTTTTTTTGTTCCCTACTCCCTTTTTTCGCCTTTTCGTTCCTCCCATAACTGATTCTGCTTTAGCTGCCTCACCATTCGCTCTTCACCCTCCCGGTTCTTGTCGCTTTTTTGTTTTATCAAATTTTTAGCACTCATGGTGGAGAGCACTATTGGTGGAAATAGTGATGCAACATCGCAAAGCTTCAAACACTTCATTCTTGTTGGATAATGTCAGTGTCTTTTACAAGTTTTATCGCACGGCTTTAAATGCTATCTAGTGGGTACAAAAGGCACTATTGGTTCGTTTTATCTAAGTTCGGAAACACTTTTTTTTCGTATCATCAGAGTTCGGAATTACAATACTTCCTAAAGCAATAAAAAGTTTTAATAAAAAAAAAAAATCAATCAAACAAACAAAAAAACTGCTGTTTAATTTAAAAAATAAATAAATAAATAAAAAAAAATAAAAAAAAAATAAAAATAAATAAAATCACAGTGCGAGCATCCTTTAGCATCTCCTGCCTCTAGTCTTAGTGGTGTTGCTTGCATTCAGCCACTGATGTTACTGTATTTGCCATACAGCACGGGCAACAACTGAGTGTATGTAACAACTTATGGATATCGGGTAGTGCGTTTAAATGACAATTGAATTTAATTTTTTCTGAAAAGTATAAAGTTAAAATGTCAAGAAAAATACTGTGAAATTGTGTGAAAGTTCTTTTTTTTTTTTTTTTTTTTATTTTTTTTAATATATGGTTAAACAAATCAATAGAGACAGTGAAATACGACTAGAAATTCGCTAATTGGAATCTTGCATAAATATAAATATATATATACATATGTATACACATATATACTCCTAGCAGAATATTTTAAAAAGACTATTTCGCCTGGTGGAAATGAAAAAATGCTGAGAGCTGGTTGCAAGCAATTACTCTCTTGTATGTAAGAACCTACAACTTAAGAACCAAGCCAATTTCCACCAACTTAAATATTTTCTTTAAAATATTCTGCTATAATATTAATAGGATTCCATCTAAAATAGTTGCATTTAATTGTCTTTTTGCTTACATTTTTTAAATAACATTTTCGTACATATTTCAAAACTTAAATGTCTTTCCTCAACATTTTAACTAAATACGTATTTGAAAACAAAAATTTCTTTAACAAATTTATTAATCTTATTCCGAATTTTAACTTCCCATATGAATTTGTTCCAGCCAACGAACTGTCAGAAATTAATATAGGATTTTAAGTACAAAAAATATCTGCCAGAATTTTCTTCCGAGTGTCAAATTTACATTCGGTAAAGTGCGCCCCTTGGTGGCATTTTTTTTTTTTTTTTTTTACCCACGTCCCTAGACTGATTTCTGACAGTTCGTTGTCGGCAGTAAATTCGTATGCAAAGATAATTTTGGTGTCGAACTAAATAAATTAGTTCAAATTCTTGAATTTTAGTCTGAAAAGTAAAAAGTTAATATGTCAAGCAAAAATACGCGAGTTTGAAAAATGTTAACAAAGCACTTGTGAAACATGAAAAAATTGTTGTGTTGTTATTTTTCCATTAAATATATTATGTTATTTAGTGAATACTGTGTAATATGATGTTTTTATGCTTGTGAATTAGATATTGCAAATATACGCGGGCTGAGAAATAATAATTTCTCTGCGTACGAATATGTCTGTAAATACATGTCACCTGTTTTTTGGTACTTAGTGAAACACAGGTAGATCCCTGCTCACACATCTCGGACCACTCAGATCTGAAGCTACAAACTACTGTCATTATTCTTTTCTTACCGCAGTCTCGGCATTTACGTGCGTAATAATGTAGTTTACTAAACTGCTTTATTTACAGAAGCCCCAGACCAGACAGTAATTCTTCAGAATAATCTAAAGAGTATTCATAGTGAGATGGGTGCTACGATTGAAGGCTTGAAGAGGCTGATTTCTACTGGCAATCCCGTTAGAGCACTGAAATTGTTTGGTCAATTGTTGGATGTCAATTAACTATGTAATGTTGCTATTACATATGAATTTGGCCAAACGTACAATGTACTATAATTTCGAGAAGGAAATACTTACTACGTCGTGTCTGGATGCATTCTGTGAAAACCGTATATTGATAATAGCTCATGTTTCGAGATATTTCATGAGCTGACAATTTAACAGCGTTTCCCTGACATTGAAAAAAAGAAAGCTAAGTACAATGAGTATGTAGGAGAAGAGAGAAGAATGTGTTCTATTTGCTCGGAAAGAGTCCGAAAAAACGTACGCAGGCTTGGGAAGCAGAATTTCTTATGTTTTTGACGGACAACCAAAAATGTTAACCACTTTTGGGGCATCGTAAAATTTGTTTTCATGTTTTTTTGTCGTATTTAACTTTAACATGTTTTTGAAAACGTGGAAGTCATTCCTAACTCGTTTGAATAATTGCCGGTTTTCCCTCGTTGAGTTGGCCTTGTAACCAATAAAACTTCTCCAACCCTGACAACCTCCTTAAACAGTTCGTTCAATAAGTTCTGTTTTTTTTTTTTTTTTTGTACCGTTATGAAATTTTTTATTTTAATAGGGAATGTTATTTTTTACATCGTTACAAGAATTTGTTTTGATCGGACGTGTTTTAAGTGCTCAATATTTGAAGGATAAGAAAGAGCATTTTGGCATATTTTGCTTTTTTTTTCTTTAAAAAAGGTGTCAAAGCGACAGGCGCAACGGAATTATTGCATCCTCTCAGGAGATTCGGCATAAGCGCTGACACTTGTCAGCGTTGGTTTACACGTTTTCGTTCAGGAAATACAGACCTTGCTGATGCTGTTCGCTTCGGACGACGACAATTCAATCTTGGCTGCAGTTACCCTTGACAGTCATTTAACGACATGGAAGATCGCTCAGAGGCTTAACATCGCTCATACAACCGTTTTGCAGAGACGGAAAAAGCTTAGAATATCGAAAAGTGTGGATGTTGCAATTTTGCAACGAACTTGTTGCAATTTTGTTTTATATAATTTTTTCTTATTTTATTTTATTTTCCCCGAATTATTATTCGGTTATCAATTAGTAGCCGGTCCGCCGGTATAAACAAAACTCAAAAAAACAACAAAGCCATCGCGAACCACACGGGTGGTGGTGGCAGCAGGTTAAGTGCTGCCACTTTCGGCTGCTCAGCTACGGGTGAGTTTAGGTTAAAAAAAAAAAAAGCGATACAAGGAAGTACCAAATGTTACAAATAAAAAATACACAAATGTGTCCGTAGGCGCCACGCAATCTTTTTAAAAAGGATTTGAGAAACCTTAAAAACATGAAAAAAACAACGCTTTATTGATCGGAAATTTTATGAAAAAAGGAATTGAGCGGTATAAAAAATTTACGGATAAAGACGAGTGGCAGTGAAAACTACCTTACTGGAAACCGCTTAAGAGTGGGCCGCTATCTTCAGTTTTCCCGAACGACAAAAAAAAAATTTTTTTTCTCTAGCGGCTAGCGTGTCCCGTTTGCTTTTCTTTTTACGGGAGTAATATTTTTTTTTTATATCTACGCGGGCGAAAGCCTACCGGGATCTCATTACAAAATCTCGCAACACAGTACTTAGTTGTTGTTTGGTATCCTTCTCCCAAATTAAGTTCACTTATAAAAGATAGACCCGGTGAAATTCCGTGCAGATTTTGGGGGGAAAGGGAATATTGGATAGCGTCCCACTCTTTACACTGATTATGCTTTATTTTTTATTGTATTTTTTTTTCTTTCTTTCTTTGTTTCTTCCAAAGCGACAACGGACATAACAGACAAGGCGGGAAAACAAACAAAATCTATAGCGCTTTCCTTGCTCTCATATAGCAGGCTGCCCGCCTGCTCTACCGGGTTCTTCCTAGAGTTTTTGACCGTCCGTCGTATCTATTTATGTTGTCCTTTCGAGATGCTGAGAAAGCGCAATGATGACTGATGCGCCCATGGCTGCCCATCACTCTCAAAATTTTGGAAGAACAAGTGTTAAAGGGAAGATGTTCGAAGCAGGGAAGCGAAGTTTTTAAGGAAAAATAGTCCAGCTTGTTGTGAATCTTACCTCAACAAACTCAGTGAAAGAGACATTATGGATCACATATTGGTCTACGAGTCTTTCTTAAGATGGAACTCGCTTAAAGCTTACCTGAAAAGAGTGGTTACGAAAGAGGAAAAATGAGTTGTTTACAAAAACATAAGGCGCCATGGTGCGCTCCTGTTGAAACACCGCAATCGGTCGGTAAACAAGATTTGCATACATAAAAGTTCCTGTTGAGCATTTGGTGGGATTGGCGAGGTGTCTTCGAGTTGCTTTCACGCAATCAGGCAATAAATGCCGTTAAATATTGGATAACAGGAAGGGCGTTGTTTTTCATCATGACAACGCCAAACCAAACACAGCTTTAATGACAAAACTAAAGCTGAATTAATTTGGCTGGGCAGTTATGCAGCGATTACCGCACTCTCTAGACCTTTCGCCTCCTATTCTGCTTTCTCCAAAACCATTTTCAATTGTTCAATTCCGAAGATGAGATAAAAGCGAACCTGGAAAACTTGTTTACCCAAAAGTCTACTGCCTTAAACAAAAAAGGCATTTGTCTTCCAGAGCGTTGAAAGAAAGTAATAGACCATGATTGACAATTTTTGATGGATAAAATATAAGCTTTTATACCAAAAATGTGTGTATAACTTTAATCCAAAAAAACTGCTCATCGAACTCATTGAACAACCCAATAAATTATTTATAAGGCGCGCCAATCTTTAACTTAAACCAGAATAATTAATTAAATAATAATAATTAAACGGCAATAAATGCCGTTAAATATTGGAGAACAGGAAGGGCGTTGTTTTTCATCATGACAACGCCAAACCAAACACAGCTTTAATGACAAAACTAAAGCTGAATTAATTTGGCTGGGCAGTTATGCAGCGATTACCGCACTCTATAGACCTTGCGCCTCCTATTCTGCTTTCTCCAAAACCATTTTCAATTGTTCAATTCCGAAGATGAGATAAAAACGTACCTGGAAAACTTGTTTACCCAAAAGTCTACTGCCTTAAACAAAAAAGGCATTTGTCTTCCAGAGCGTTGAAAGAAAGTAATAGACCATGATTGACAATTTTTGATGGATAAAATATAAGCTTTTATACCAAAAATGTGTGTATAACTTTAACCCAAAAAAACTGCTCATCGAACTCATTGAACAACCCAATAAATTATTTATAAGGCGCGCCAATCTTTAACTTAAACCAGAATAATACTTTAATAATTTGTATCAAAGTATCGTACGACCCATTCTATCAACAATTTTTAAAAAGTAAATGCATGAGATCATCGGCGAATCCGTATTTTATAGAGAATTTAGTTCTAAAACCAGACTGCACTTGGGATATCAAACTAGTCGTATATTAACCCAAAAAATAAAAATTCTTCTCGAAGATTGTTGATAGATATAAGCCGTGTTTATTCCTACACGTCCGTTATCCCTAAAAATAAAAAAACATAACGATATAAAATATATTTATAAACTAAGTCAATTTATAAACGCTAATAATAGTATATTGACCTAACAACGAAACCCAATTACAAGAAATGCTGACCACGTTTGCACGCGCGAACCCCAATAACGTGAAATGCTGAAGCTGAGTTAGGGAAATTAGACTATAAATATAGGGTTTTCTAATAACGACTTGACTTTTTTTTTTTAAATAAAAGGCAAACCATTTGAGGTATTTCAAAAACTTTATTTATGTCTTGAAGTACAATCAAAACATTTATGAATGTAACTCAACTTCGTTCATATGGTCACCGCAGGCTCGTTTGCAGCGGTGGATTCGTTGGACCCAATTTTCAACGACTCGGCCACACATTTCGGCCGAAACGGCCGCTATTTCGTGTTCAATGTTGGCTCTGAGCTCTTCCAATGTCATGCGTGTTGGCATAAACCAATGACTTAACGTAAACCCACATAAAATAGTCAGGCGGCGTTAAATCGCACGAACGAGGCAACCAATCGACTGGCCCATGTCTTGAGATAACACGCTCACCATACTTACTCTTCAATAAATCGATTGTAGCGTGTGCTGTGTGGCTTGTGGCACCATCCTGTTGAAACCACATGTCGTCCGTGTCCATATCTTCCAATTCGGGCCAAAAATAATCGGTGATCATGGCGCAATAACGCTGCCCATTCACAGTAACGTGGCAATCGTTATCATCGACGAAAAAATATGGCACAATAACACCGCCAGCATGCAAACCGCACCAAACAGTTATTTTTTGTGGGTGAAGTGGTAATTCATAAAGCACATATGGGTTTTCACCCGACCAATAACGCATATTTTGCTTATTGACGAACCCATTGAGCCAAAAATGAGCTTCGTCACTGAAGATGATTTTGCGACTCCGAATATCTGTAGAAAATTTTTACAATTTGCAGACATTGCTCGTTAGTGTGCTTTACCATGATGAAAATGTTGAGTTTACTGAATAAATTGACAGTGACAGTTTGATGATTAGTGAAAGAGTGCGTTCATAAATTAAATTCAAAGTTGTCAAGTCCTTATTGGAAAATAATAAGAAAATAATAAAAATAATTCTAATTACCATTTTAACTATGGAAATCTGTATGTTAATTAATTAAGAGCTATTCAATTAAAGCACAAATCGCTATCTTATTAAATGTATTTTGTGTGCACGAATAATAAAAAAAATAAGTAATTGAAAAAATAATATTTTTTCTTAAATAAGTTTCTTAGTAAACTTCTAAAATGAATGACATATACTAAAATGACGTACAATGACAATAGCTATCCAACGCATGTTCTAATGGAATAATACAAGTTACAAGTTAGCAAACCGCACGAATTAAGTTATAGACCCAATATTATTGTTTTGTATTTTCATTTCTCTTAGTTTTATACCGAAAACGGTTTCTTTTCTGAAAATAGGTGTACGAATATGAACTTTGCATATTGTACATATTTTTCGCACTGCTACTTCGTCGCTTATGGGATTGGTTACTCCCAATTTAACAGTTTTCCAAAAGTCGCGCTAATTTTATATTATCGTATCTCTAAATGGATTTTTTTTATTTAAAATCTTTACAATTGTTTTCTTATTAGTTTTTATTTTCAATTTCAAGGTTTATGTGGGTGCACTTTCTTTACATTATGAAGCTCTAAGCGTTGAGGCTTCCAAGCAAACCACAGCCGATGAAATTGTGTCTTGTATAGTTGAACGTTTGGGTCTACTGGGCAACAACTATGAACTTGCTGAGGTCGCAGGTGAGTACAAAGAAAGGCGCTTGGCTCCAGAGGAAAAACCTGTATCCGTAATGTTGCTATGGCCTATGCATTCGGACAGAGATTTCCATAGGTAATATCAGCATTTATATTAAAAGACTGTTCTTGTTTTAATTCAAGGCTTGTTTTATAGATTTTATCTTAGAGAATCACAATGCGATATAACCTGGTTAGATAGCTATGGACTTGATTCACAAATTTTTCGTGATTTTATACCATTTCTGTTGCAACCAGAAAATAGAGAATATCCTGATTTATGTCAACTTCCAGGTAAATATACATTTGTTACAAATTGAGATTATTCTTCTAAGTATATATATAATTTGTTATTTAAGGATAAGGTAGTGTGCAAGCCAGGCTTCAAATATGATAGTATCTATATCGAAAGTCGCATGTACCAATTTCAGTCTTTACCCTTAACATTTAGGGAAGAAAGCCATTGCGCTTATTTATTAATATATAAAACGTATTCCTCGTAGAATTCAATCTGGTGTATATCATATATAGGGTGATTTATCGTGAGGTTTGATTTTCAATAGGCTTTTTTTTGACAGATCACGCGGGACTCCTATCAAACTGCTTTGTCATTTTTGTTCAGTGTCGTTTGGCAAGTCATCATGGAAATACTCACACCACAACAGAGTCTCCAAACTGTTCAGCTGTATTACGAAAATCAACGTCGTCGTTTTCAGCAGCTTGGCTTGGCTCGGCCTAAAAGCGTATAAAATTAAACTTGTGCAAGAATTGAATCCAGGCGACTTGAATTTGAGTCATGTTTTTAGTGAATGAGCTCTGGAAAAACTCACGTTAACGGACTATGTGCTTCAGGAAGCTTTGGTTCCAACAAGACGGCGCCACGAGTCATACAGCGAGTGAAACAATGATGAGCACTTAATTTCAGGTTTTGCTACGGTAAATTGGCCGCTAGATCGTGCGTTATTACACCTTTGGACTATTTTCTTTGTCGTTCAAAATTGTTTCTTCCGAAAGGACCAACTCAGACGTAGTCGTGTCCAATATTTTGTTCTTTTATTGTTCTTTTAATCGATAATAAAAATTTTAAGTTCACTTTCAAATTTATGTGTTTTATTTTACATTATAAATCAAACCTCACGATGAATATGTCGACCTAAGCGACGTACTTCCAAAAAATTACACTCGTTAACAAATATGGATATATCACGGGATAACTTTTCATATCTGGCAAAGTTCCAGAAAATTTCAAACCTTTTCTTCGCAAAAGAAAAAAAAAAAAACCTTTTTCAACCTTTACCCAATCTCTGTTATGCTACATTCTAACCTAAATATGTATATTATGTATGCGTTATATCACAGATGTTATAGTATGTAATATATCTATGTAATATTGCACGCCGAAGGGAAAAATCTAACCAGTTTTTAATTGCCTGTTTTTACTTCGAACTTCAAGTTCTGAACAATTTGTATGAACAAAATGTATTATAAAACCGAAGTCAATTCTTGGGATCGTATAAGTTGTGTACAGCCGACGAACAGATGTGTCTGTGGTTTCTGTTTTCGACCCTTATCTTCATACATAAAACCACCACAGTTCACGGAGCTGCGCGACGCGCTCGCTGGCTATTTACTTGCTTTACCTCATTCGCCGTCGACTCTCGAACGATTTGGATGTTTATTTATGTGACTGAACAATTTTTCTTAGTAAATTTTGTCAGCGGTACTTTTTCAGCGATATAATATTTTGCAGTTTATTTTTCGATAGTAATGACAAGAGATTATCTGTAGTTTCTTGTTCTGTTTGTATGAAAACTAAAAGGAATTACCCTGACTTGAAAATTTTTAAATGTCCTTCTAGGGAAAAAAATGAAATTTTTAATAATTTGTGGATGAAGGCATGGGATTTTAAAAATTAAGGCAAATACTTTGTTTGTGGAGATCATTTTTGTCCCAAGTTCGTAGGAAAAAAATATCTTAAGTCGGATGCTGTTCCTTCCTTAAATTTAAATTCTGATTTGAATTCAAACTTGAATTTAGAAGATCTGAAGTCACCCTTAACTAAACGAAAAAGAACGTCGAGGAGTTGCAGCATTTCGTGTGCAAGGTGCGATCAGTTATTGGAAAGATGTGCAAAAGAGGAGAAAAAAAAATGCAACTTTAAAAAAAAATATTGTTAAGTTACAAACTTAAATTAAGAAATTTTTAAAATAAAACATTATAAAAAAAAACAGCGCATACTGCCATAAAAATTTTTAATAAAAATAAAATATTTACGACGTCTCAAATCGAAAGGCTCAATACTTCAGACCATTTAAAAACATTTTGTTAAATGCTTCTGAAAGAATCAAAGAATACAAAATACAACAGCCACGGAAAAGAACTGGTTTTGAACTTCCTCACATTTCCTATTTCTGTAGATGGGCTCCTGTAAAAGGATTACAACCAGGATATGAAAACGATGCTCATTCGTATCTTAAGTCAAAGTTCGTTTTATTAAACCAGCGAGAACGTTGTGTTGTCCTGATGTTTGATGAAATTAGGATTCGTAAAAACCTCACATATAATATAAAAAATTATTTAATAGAAGGTTTCAAAGACCTTGGTGTATAAAGAAGTAGAATGTTTGCTAATGAAATATGTGTTTTCATGCTAAATGGTTTTTTTTGATAGTTGGAAAAGACTTTTAAACAAACGGTGTAAATGGGGATAATCAAAGCGAAATTATAAAAAAACAACTTGAAAATCTGTCAAGAACTTGGTCTAAAGGTATGTGCTATTGTTTGCGACCAAGGGGTCAATAATAGAAAAGCTTATAAAACGTTAGGTGTTTCTGAAGAAAACCCATTTATAATTTTTAATAATGAAATGATATTTTGTTTTTATGACTTCCCTATTAGTTAAAATCACTTCGTTATGTTCTATTGAAATCAGATCTACAAACTCCAGATGGTAAAGTGTCTTTTGATGTTATCAGTGAAATGTACAATTTGGAAGTTGACAACGTAACTATGCCAAATGCCTTCGAAAAAATGCATGTTCACCTTGCAACGCAAATATTAAGCCAGACAACTGCGGCATCGATTCAAACTGCTTTTGAACTTAATTGCTTAAAAGAAAGCTCTAATAAAGCTGTAGCAACGAAAAAGTTTGTACTAGAAGTGAACAATGTATTTGACTGCATGGATAGTGGTTCACATTTTGACAGGAATGTTCAGCTAGAGAATCCAGCTTATAATGAGTTGAAACAATTTTTGTCTTACTTAAAAGATATACAAAAATCAGTTAACCTTCCAAGAAACTTTTGTTCAAAAGAATGGAACAAACTATAAAAGCAATGGCCTATATGAGAACGTGGATTATTTACTAACAAAGAGAATTCATCAAGACGTATTAGAAAATTTATTTTCTATTATTCGCATCAAAGGTGGTTACAACAAAAATCCGTCTGTTTACGAATTTAATGTTTTGATGTCGTAAATTCTCTCGTTAAATCTTATTAATTTTTCTCCTTTCAGTAACTGTGATGTAGAATTTTTAAATGTAGACTTATCCCCAACTCAAACTAATATTCCAAAACCTTCATTGCTCAAGGATCGTAAGAACATCGTATGCGATGAAACTCTGTACGAAAAAGTCATTTGTGATATGGAAATCGGAACTAAAATCATATTAGAAATAACAGCAATGCGATATTTTTTTCTTGGATATCTTGCTTTTAAAATGCTTTTAAGGAACAAATGTTTTTTATTATTATTATCAAGGGAACGATACAAATTAATTTGTAGGGTTCGGGATTTAACGCCGGGGTACTATGCCCATGTTGCGCGTTTTGTCAACAGCACGTGGAGTACTGAGTTTCCATGTGGTCTTCCACCTACGTATTTACCGCGCCCAACGCTGCTTGATTTCGGTGATCTAGTGGGAACCGATACTTTCAGTGTGGCGAAGGCTGTTGACTAAGGAACAAATGTTTAAATTTTTGCAAACTATTTTTAAAAACCGATGAAAAAATAACATATTCTTCGGAATTTTTCATCTTTGAAAAAAATTATTCTCAAAGAAGTGACTTTGGAAGTCTGAAGGCACCAACTAATGAATTTTTTAACGTTTGTTAAGTTCACTTCATAGTATTTAATAGAATTTTCAGAGAACACCCACAAGAAAGAAATATAAGAGAGACAATGGCCTAGGAATGCATAAGGATAACAAATACTGGAGATCCGAAATGGTTTGATGAAAAAAGTCCTTGCTATGAGCATCGCAAGGACATTCTATACTTTGCTCTAATCGTTCTATTACGGAAGCATTGTTCGTGAAAGATAGAAAAAAACATAGCATCCAAAAATCAAAAAATTCAAATTTTATCTGGAAAAAAACGTAGAACAAACATTCAATAAACACAACATTCCTACGGTTCTCAAATATAATGTTTATTATCAGTCAAATTTGATTTAAAAAAATTACGGCAAACTTCTATTCAACAAACAGAACACGCAACTTTAAATTTTTTCCTTCGGCGTGGAATATCTATGTAACCTATTGCATCTGTGGTCATATCTTATTAATGTTTATGAATGGGAAAACATTCTTTAATTAAAGCAGCAAGAAATGATTGATGTTGTGAAATACTCGTATAAAAAACCCGTGGACGGCGGTTAAAGCTTCACTGACCTTTTTTTTTTAGTTGCTAATGCTACCAAAAGAGAACACATTGTATCAATACAAAACAGTATTCCTAATAATAAAAACACTTCCGTATTAAATCTCATTTCACTTCTGACGGCCGTATTACTTATTTAAATGGTACTACAGTCCTGGCTGGACCTGTGCAGCCTTTGGGTAATTGCCTCCAGTTACGCATCCCAAGACGGTTAAGGTCTCCTTAACTTGTGTGTACTAACTTAACGACTAATGCGCCCAGGTCGACGTCGCACAGTGTGGGAATTTGCTCTTCTAGCGGAATTAAATTAATAGCGTTTACAAGTTTAACTTTTTATTTTTTTTTTTTTTTTTTTGCAAGTTTTATCATAAATATGTGAAAAATAAAATTTATTTACAATTTTATATATACTTCACCAAATTTTTGATATATAGATCTCAGAAAGTACAAGTTCTCTGCACTTGGTGGACCCATTTGAAAAAAATAAATTTTTTTTTTTTTTTTTTTTTTTTTTTTTTATGAAATGCATAATGAATATATGTATAGAAAAACATGAATAAAACTACAATTACTTACATATTTAGAAAAAAAAATCAATTTATAGAGCTCTGAAAGTACACGTTTTTGGCGTTTTAGTAGACCCTTCTTAAAAAATAATATACAAAAATGAAATATAACTACAATTATTTATACAATTAGCCAAATTTTTGATTAACGTGGATTTGAATGTACTCGTTTTATGCACTTGAGCTTCGTCACTGAAGATGATTTTGCAATGAAATTCATCATCTTGGCGCATCTTCTCTACAACCCAGTCGGAGAACGTACGTCGCTTGAAATGGTCCATCGGCTTCAAT
The DNA here is from genome assembly GCA_907269105.1 of Volucella inanis. Taxonomy (NCBI): domain Eukaryota; kingdom Metazoa; phylum Arthropoda; class Insecta; order Diptera; family Syrphidae; genus Volucella; species Volucella inanis. The sequence continues at coordinate 130,110,809 of OU026156.1, read as the reverse complement.
TCTTGAGTCAGCTTGATCTTGTATGGGTGTAGACCAAGATCCTTACGCAAAATACGCCATAATGTGGTCTGAGCGATGCCCAATTCTTGAGAACGGCGTGGAATTGACTGATTTGGATTGCTTGCTACGGACGTCTGAACGGCAGCGATATTTTCGACACTTCGACCAACCCGTTGTCTCACTGACACAGCAACATCACACAACCAATATGTAGACTCAAATTTTTGCACTAAACTTGTTATTGCCTGTCTACTACGGTGAGAATTACGACTTTACCATGATGAAAATGTTGAGTTTACTGAATAAATTGACATTGACAGTTTGATGATTAGTGAAAGAGTGCGTTCACAAATTAAATTCAAAGTTGTCAAGTCCCTATTGGAAAACCCTATAATAATAGTAATAATAGTAATAATAAAAATAATAATAATAATAATAATAATAATAATAATAATAATAATAATAATAATAATAATAATATTAATAATAATAATAAGAGTAAATGAACTAACGAGTATTATTAATCGCGGCATCTTGCCTACCTATCTGGCTTAAGCAACAAATATACAACATCTGAACTGCTTGATATTCTCAGGCTCTGTAGCAGTAGTTAAAACTATGGGCAAAAAAGAGTACCTTGTACAGAAACCCGCGCATCAAACGTTGCGTTAAGCTTGCCAGCCTGGGAACGACGTCTTACCAATAAAATAAATAAGGTTCGACAGGATATATGTAGGAAGACTCACAGCTTACGAGAGTGGAATAAAATCCTGGAAACCTCGAAAATTACTGAAGGTCATCATCAAGCCTTTTCAAATTGAGCAGGTGACGAAAAAGTATTAACGGAAATCAAAGACAAGGAACTTCATCAACTTGCAGCCTATTCGAAACGCCTCACACGATATATAGAAGGTAGAGCCAGAAAATTAGAAAACTTCCTTTTCGAAAGAATCCAGAAACAGTTCTTACGTTAATTAAAAAACCCTGGAGGAAATCAACTTCGCTTGGAACTCCCACCAATGGAAGAAGTTATGCGCTTGTGGAGTTAAATATGGAGCAAACCTTAAAGCATAAGTCTCGATACAGAATGGTTGGCCAAAGAATTTGAAAACAGCGTTGGTAACAGAGAGATGCAGAACACCGATATATCCACTGGAGAAGTCGCGAAAGCAATACGAGAGAGCTGTAACTTGAAGGCACCTGGTCCAAACAAAATCCATAATATAGGGCTAAAAAAGTTTACAGCAACGCATCCACTTCTTGCAGTATTCTTTACCAAGCTTTTGAGAGATCCACATGAAACCTTCATATTTCTTGATGGGGAATACATATCTTATTTCAAAAGGAAACAACTCGGCAAACTACTGACCAGTTACATGCCTATCGACGACATACAAACTTATGACGAAGATTTTTACCAATCATGTTTTTGACCACTTTATCAAATATAATATCATAACGCAAGAACAGAAAGGATGTACAAAAAATTTAATGGATTGCAAGGAACAACTAACAATTGATTCCGTGCGGTTTGCTAAGAGATGGCGTAACTTGTAGTATTCTATTGTTATTATTCCACTAAAACATGCTTTGGAAAGCTACTGTCATTGTACGTAATTTCAGTATATGTCATTCATTTGAAGCGTAAACAACAATAATTTTTTTTCACTCATACGTCGAACTTTGTGCCTGAAAAAGTGTTTTTTACTTACTTTATTACTTTAATATGAAGAAAACTGCTGCCTAAAGTCATCGTATTTTGATGGAAGTTTATGGTGAACATGCGCTAGCTGAGCGAACGTGCCAAAAGTGGTTTGTACGATTTAAAAGTGTTGATTTTGGCTTGAAAGAAGATGAACGTCCTTGACAGCCAAAAAAGTTTGAAGATGAAGAACTGGAAGCATTACTCTATGAAGATTGTTGCCAAACACAAGAAGAGCTCGCAGAATCTTTGAGTGTCACTCAAGCAGCCATTTCAAAACGTTTAAAAGCAGCAGCTCAAGCCGAGAGACGTCAAAAGGCAGTTTTGCATGTCCGAAATGCTGCTGGAACGCCACAAAAGGAAGTCATTTTTACATCGGATTGTTACTGGTGATGAAAAATGGATCTATTACGACAACCCCAAGCGAAAAATTCATATGTAAAACCAAGCCAACCAGCCAAATCAACCGCAAAGCCGAATATCCATGGCGCGAAAGTAATGCCCACCATCTGGTGGGATCAGATGGGTGTGCTGTATTATGAGCTGCTAAAACCGAGTGAAACCATTAATGGACAACGCTACCGAACACAATTAATCAGTAGACGAAAAACGCCCGGAATATGTGACCAGACACGAGGCAATAATTTTCCATCATGATAACGCTCGGCCCCACTTTGCTATTCCGGTTAAGAACTATTTGGAAAATAGTGGATGGGAAGTCTTACCCCACCCGCCTTATAGCCCAGACCTTGCCTCTTCTGACTACCATTTGTTCCGGTCGATTCAGAACGCCCTCACTGAAATACGGTTCACATCAGAGCAGAATATCAAAAATTGGCTTGATTCATTCTTGGCTGCCAAGCCGGCGCAGTTCTTTTGGGATGGGATCCACAAATTGCCAGAAAGATGGAAAAAGTCATAGCTTCAGATGGGCAATACTTTGAATAATACTATTGTACATGTTTTTCTTAAATAAACGTTCGAATTTTGAAAAAAAAAAAAAAAAACCGCACGAATTAAATTACATACCCTATACATAGACTAGAAGAAAGCGTTTGATAGTCCTCCGCATACTTTCCTTCTTGAGACATACAAAATCGATTCAAGGATTATAAAATTCATGAAAGTAACGATGGAAACGTGGAAAGTAAAACTACATCTTGGACAAAACACTAGCCAAGCTGTGAAATCTTCCAATGAGGTGCCTTAGGCCCTCTTTGGTTTTGCCTTAGAATGAATCCGTTTAGTTGAATGCTGAAAAGTCTTAATCCTTGTTTTAAGTTGAAAGCAGAAACTGGTGCCTTTCTAATCAATCACCTCTTCCATATGTAAAGTGATTCATATCCAGAACGACAACGAAGTGGTTCATCTAGACGAAAACAACATCATGGCCAATTTCGACCAAGAAGAAAGCTACAATTCTTTAAACCAAAAGGAATTCAAGAGACAGAAGTGAAGAAGATTTTGCGAGATAAGTTTAAGCAGAGACTAGCCAAGGTTGTGAAGCCTCACCTATATTAAATGCTGGTAATAAGCGCAAAGCCATCAATACCTGGGCGATTCCAGCATTAAGGAATTCCTTTGGCATTGTTAATTGATCAAATTCAAATCTTAATGAGATATCAACATTAAGAACCACCCTAACTAAATACCAATGTCATTATCCGAGAAATGCAATCAAAAAAGGCACCCTTTCTTACGAAGACGGCGGAAGAGGTTTCCTGGACATACTAAATTTTCATTTTTCGCAAATCAAGAACTTCAGGAGCCAAGCCGAAAATTCAGAATTAATGTGAACAGTGTGTATAGCGGACAAGAACGATATTCCATTTAATCTTAAATCAAGTGAGATTGAGAGACCACCCAACGTTCTCGCTCGGGAACACCGCATGGACGTATGGAAAAACAAAAGCGTACACGGAATAC